>OV839566.1:34443851-35128727 GCA_929447395.1 Epistrophe grossulariae
AAACAAATAAATATGGTGGCATTAGTGCTCGTGGAGAATCAAAAACTCTCAATCATTCCTATGTGTTTTTAGTTTTCAGGAAAAAAAAACATAGTTACGCAAAATGGCGCCCAATTTGTGTCTACTTTTTTGTTCGGTTTGTATATTTTTTGTTTTCAGTTCTTTAAAAGTCAGCATAATATTGAAAGTGTTTTGAAATTAAGTTTCTGACATGATTGAAGTGAGAAGTGGGATATAATTGATGTCATAATTGCCATATGTATACTTTAATTCAAGAGAGTACATTTTTGCCGTTATTTTATGCGAATTCTTCCTAAAATAATCGATATGGTTGCCTTACCTTAAGAAACTATTTACTTGAGATTTATTTTTTGGGTCTTCAAATTAAAAAGTTATACGCATATCACGCTAAGTTTTTAGCTTTCACTTTTCTTCAAACATACAACAGCCAAAACCATCAATTTTACTTTTACAGATTTTTAATCATAATAAATCATAATTTTAATATTTCAATCATAAATTTTAATATTTTGTTCTTATTTTTTTTTATAAAAATGGCGCCCAATATATGAACGATCGATTTTCATAAGATTTTTGACTTTTATATTGAAAACTAGGGCCGATGATTCCACCCGGGTAATCATATACCCGGGTACCCGGTTAACCGAGTTGCGTGTACCCGGGTACCCGGGCATTCGTTTATAATGGGTACAGGGTATCCGGTTACCCGAGTTGCGTGTACCCGGGTAGTAAATTACTCGGGTATTCGGGTATAATGGGTATTACCCGGGTAACCGGATAGATAAAATTACCCGGGGACCTGGGCAGATGATTATCCGAGTGGAATCATCAGCCCTGATTCAATATCTCCAACATCTTGATGAGACATAAAGTTAATTAGTTAAAACTTACTTATTTTACAAATGGCTGTGGTTCGCACCCAGTTCCTATTTTTGCTTTGGTTTTTTTTTTTTGCTGTACCCGGGTAATCGGGTACTCGGGTACCCGGGTATTATCAGACCTAGTATTAACGTGTTAAAATTTGATCCGGTTCATTATCAGTGGATAATAAAATGCAGCTGATGGCCACTAATCGCACGTAGAGCACCTTTCAAAAATTATTTGTTTTCTCTACGACAAGAGCTGTAAAATTATCGTTTTTTTGTTGCTTTGTTTTATTTCCGAATTGTTGAAGCTTTCAGCAAGACCATAAAAATAGAATTGCAATTCAATATTTGGCGTGTTTAATTGCAACCCCGGGGGGGTTGAATGAAAAAAATCGCGTCGGTGCTTAACAAAAAATCCCCTGCGAGCTTGCTAATCCCACAAAATTCTCGGGGTACTTAAGTTAAGCGCGCAGAAAAACTGTGTAACCGGCATGAATAACATACTTGTTATCGATAGTTTGTATGAAAACTCCATTTTGTTTCTGTTAATGCGTTGTTAAACCTCTTTTTCGTTTTTTTTTCAAGCAATTGTCCCCGGTATTTAAAAAAATAAAACACACCTAGTGTCCACATAAAAATGCAACCATTTGATCTTTTGCACATCTGGTAACGTTCAATACCGCGAATCATATACATAAATCTATTTTTTTTTTTTAATTTTAACTAAAAGTAGAATGTATATGTGAAATTCAAGCATGCGCCAAATACATATACAATCTATACTGACAAACCAGCAACAACGAGACAACCGACATGGCACACGGCGACTTCGTTGTCGGTCGGTCAAACAACTATCCTCAACTATATAGAGCTGGAGATGGAAGAGAATTGAGAAAGAAAATAAAAAATTTCATAAAAGAAAAATAAACTCTGGCGATGGCGAATGGCGAATATAGCGAATGGTCTTACTAATCTTATTCCACCAGCTTGAGCTCATATCGCAGCTCGGAAGGTACATTCCAGAGTGTTTACTGGGCTTGAACACGATCGTTGTTTGTACGTCCGTCGTTGTCGTTTTCGTCGTCGTCGTCGTTGACGCTTTGATCGGCGCAGACCACTCACTCACTCATTCTATACAAACCGCTCCAGAAGCTCTGTCCATTTTGTTGCGCCCGCTCCTCGACCGAATGACTGACATCCAATCCAATTCTATAGGCATATAGTTATACAGCCATAGAAATAGCTATAGGTACGTATCTATATAGAAAAGTGCAGACCTGATAGTGGTTCTCGAATCTCGACTCGACTCTCGTTTGCACGTTCAATAGCTCGCTCTCTCTCGACCTGGCTCTAACTTAGCGCAAAAGTATTCGCACGTCACGTTGTCATTGTTGTTGTTCCAAGTACCTATATATCTAGTCACCATCATAGCCTGTTCTATCGTTCATTGAAGCGGCTTTTGCGCGCTCAGCGTCAAGCCACTTTTTTATATAAAAAAAATGTATCAAAAGCACAACAAATTTCAATCCAAAAATTTAGAGTAGGTATAGATGGAGATACAAGATACTTTTTTTTTTACAAAATTTTGTACATCTACACTGAGAAAAAAAAAGAATAAACTATAAAAAAAATGAGCAAAAAAAAAAAAAACATAGTGACTGCCAAAATCATGGCTGGCTAAAGAATTCAGCGCGGTGTAAGGAATTTTTTGAGGCTGGAGAGACGCAGCATGGCTAACTATCCTCGCCGGACAAACCGACTATGTTTTGGGGTCTCTTGCTCCTCCATCAGGTATTACAGGTTTTATTTTCTATACTTCATGATGTTTGGCCCGTACGCGCGAATAATGCAAAAAGGAGCAAAAGCACAAGTCGAAAATACCCGCCACATACATACATACATTTGTATATCTCCAACAGCCCCAGGTCTTCAAGGCAAGTCGATGCAAACAAACAAAAAATCACAAAAAAAAAAACCAAAGAGCACAAGAATGTATTATTATTATATGGTGGCAGGGGCAAAAGTAGAAAATTACAACAGAATTAACGTGAAATTCCATCTTAGAGCTCTCGGAGCTCACCACCGAGCCCAGAATCCAAGAAGAATAAGATGGAAGAAGACTGGTGGCAGAGAGAGATGAAGGCTTAAACATACATATGTATATAGGTACTGAGGAGGCGAAAAATGAAGAGAAGTTAAAAAAAAAGTGGAGCTCAACATCCAAATAACAATCTCAAAATGCCCCCATATGTTGTTGCTATTTGAAGTGTTTCTTTATTTTATTTTAATTTTTTTTTTTTTTATTTTTGGGGAATTTTTAAGTCAAGCATTCAACAGCGACACCGAATCGCCATGCATGCCGCCTGGTCCAAAGCCGGTTAGAGGAAGAAGAAGACAATCGCACCATCACCATCATCATTTTGCCCCATCAACATCATCATCTTCGTCATCATCATCTTCATCATTATTATCGTGGGGCAATGTTTTTTGATGACGATCATCAAGTTTCCCTTTGCACACTCTTTAGGTAATGGAATTTGTGAGCTTTCTTTTTCGCATTGCAAAGATGCATGGAACGATAGCAGTAGATAGATATGCCGCTTAAATGCGGCGTCACACAGGTATATATACGCCAAACAGCGTGTGCGACAAGATTATAATATGATTTTGTAAAAATATAAATAATTATTTATTTCGATTTTTGTAATATTGTTTTGAGTTGAGCTTAAAGTATAAATGAAGAGTGAGGTTTCAGACCAAGATACAAAAAATATTTTCATTTTGTCTCAAAATTGAGGTTTCAAAAATGGCCCAAGTTATTTTTTTTCTAAATTGTCATTGTCAGGTGACCTTCTGTCAATGAAACTGTCAGATATTTTACAACCGTTTGAGCATAGATCTGTTTGGTAACTTGAAATTTGCACAAATTTTCAAAATTTGTTGGCAAAAACCATAGGAAAAAAACTCAGTTTTGAAAAATTAGTTGTAAAAACAGTTACATAATAGGCAACGTGTCTAAATACAAAATTAAAGTATTATATTCAGGTGATTAGAGCATTATAGGCAAGTTTAGGAAAATTTGATTTCAGAGATCTCCAGTTTCTCATATAAATTTCTCAGTTTTGCTGTCAAAATACTGAGGAGAAAAAATTTGATTCGCTTGTTTACTTTTTGACAGAGTGAAATCTCTAAAAAAAAATACATTTTCCTGGACATGCCTATTGTCTGATTCATTATTTGAAATTACCTATGTTCGTTCGATAACTAGTTTGAAACTACGCATAAACAACCATTTTATACCAGTAGTTTCCGGCAGGAGATAGCGCTCATGCGACAGAAAAATATTTCCCCTTCTTGCCAGTTTTTACCCTAGAAATTTCTTAGGGCAAAAATGGGATAAGTTCGGTGTTCTGTCAGAAGAAACAAGTTTGATATTCAAAGAACAACAACAAAAATATTAAAATGGCTATTGTATACTTTTCGTTTTGTTTTTCTTGGTAGAAGTGAATTTTGTTTCTAATTCGTTCATATAAAATAATGAAATAATTTTAATAAGAAGAAATGAAGTTTTTTATAAAAAAAATTTATTAATAAAATATTTATTTAAAGAAACTGGCGCAAAATTTTAAATAACTTTTTTTTTAAGGTTTAGCATGTTACTAGTTAGCAATTTTCTAAACATTTAGTAATTTACTAGATGTTCGAAAATTGTATTCCTTTTTTGTTTTCGTTTTAATAACTAGTAAAATTTTAATTCACTTTTGTTGAAAACGGTGCATCTGAACACGTCCAAACAATGACAGTTCGTGAAAGAAAAACAGAGGAAACAAACCTAAATCTAGAGAACGGACCTTATAATTTGAAATGTCAGAAGTCAAAGTGACAACCTACAATTTATTTTGTTATTTATTTATTTGTGACAATCAATTTATTTTGTTATTTTATTTTACCTAGTAATTGCTGTTTCTTGTAGGTTTGTATTTATTTTATAATATTATATTAATTTCCTTTATAAAAATTCCCTTTGAAAAACAATAAGCATAAAATAAAAATAAAATTTAACTCTTTTAAATAAAATTGCCAAGAAACTTTTTTTCGATAAAAATGAAAGATGCCAAGGATTTAACAATTAAGTACTAAAAGTTAAAGTTGCCATTTTGTGATTTTAACTACAGTAAATAGTAAGTTAATATAGTAAGTTGCTAAAATCGTTTAAAATTAGCAAAATCTTCTTTTTAACTTATAGTAACCTACTAAAATGGCTTTAACATTTTACTAAATCGTTAAAAAATTTGTCGCCATTATGTTTTTGTAGTGTTGCAGTGTTTTTTAAATTCTTTTTGGCCCTTATTGCGAGTGTCGTTTTTCTATCGATAAACGACTTTTATCGATAGTCGAACATCGAAAATACATTTTGGTATTGCGAAACTCTATTGTGAATGAAAATTTTCGTCTAGGCTGTCGATCTTTATCGTCTACATTTTTCTGTTCGACTGCGTGCAACTCTTATAATTTTCTGGACAAAAATGTAATGTTTTTTAATTTATTGACCTATTATTTCCAAAACAATATTATTTTAACCACAGGGCAAAAGTTGTGAGAGTTCACTTTTTTGCTTTTGTTTACTTTTTAATTTTTATTGACGTTTAAAAGGTGGAAAGTATTTTTGGTTCAAGGCGTTCGTGTATACTTTCGAATACTTTTACTTCACTTTGTGCATTTTACTGAAGGGCGCATCCAGTGAGACAGGTAGATTTTATGTGCGTGGAAACGAGAAGGATTTTGGGATGGAATTTACCCTTCTCGTTTCTACGCACACATAAATCTACCTGTCTCACTGGTTGCGCCTTTCAGTAAAATGCCTATGTAAACAGGCACATAGAAGGCTTTAAGTGACAGACACAATTGTAAGCGTTGTATTTGACAGTTTTTACATTCCTTACATACAGCAATTTGTGTAGCAGACATTTTCAAGTTATCCAGTGGAGGGGAAATTATTTGCTCTCTCGTTGTGCTCTTTCGTTGTAACTTTTTTGAGTTAACAAACAAGAAAGAAATTTCACGTTACCAAACAGAGCTATTATGTCTGTTTGTTAACTGCAACTTCTTGTTACATTTTACCACTTTTCAAAAATGTCTATGAGTTTTGACAGCAAATTTTACCACGTTGCGGTCGTAGGAAGTAACACACAAATAACCTTCTATATGGATCTATTTCAAAAACTAAATGAAAAGATAGCATAGAGACAGCGGCCAGTAATGCCATGATCTTCTTTATTCGACTAAGGAGCTATAAATGTAAATAAACTAAACTAAAAAAAAGTTCTAAAAGGTTTTCTATCTACATATCGTCGCTGTAGATCGAATACCTCGTAACCCAGAAAAGTTCACTTTTTAGATAATGATGCACTTTTATTGTAAACAACTTTCCGAATCTAATAATGAAAAATATCTTGTTAGCCTAAGAAAGATAGTTTCAAATCTAAACGTATAAATAGCAGGTCAATGTTATTGGTCCTCAATACTTTTATATCAAGTTTTTCGTTTCTCCTGAAAAATTTACTTTTCTGGGTTACAAGGTATTCGATCTACAGCGACGATATATATCTTGAGACAAAAAATCAAATTATGAGCTTTATTTATAAGTTTTGGTAAAAAAAAAAATTTTAGTACAGAAAAATATTACGCATACGCCACAGTAAACCACATTTGTATTTTACTGTAGATTCGTATGAAAACCGAACTCTAGATTTTGATCAAACTTATAATATTACGATGATAGCGAAGTCGAAAAAATGTATCTCGCAATTCTGTCCGTCTGTCTGTTTGTCCATTCGTCTGCAGCCTAAACCCGTTGGTCGATTTCCTTAAAGTTTGAGTACAATTTTTTTTAGAAATTAATGAAAATTTTATTTTTCTCAAAAACCTGCCAACAACTTTTTTTTTAAACAATCCACTAATAATTTATTTTTACAAAAAAGGTACCACTTTGCAAAAAAAATAACAAAACAACAAAAATATATAAATGGTGCCTCCAATAGAACCATTTTTTTATTTTTGATTTTCTCAAAAACGGATTAACTGATTTTGATGAATTATATAGAGAAGTTTTTAAAAAGCTATAAAAGTATGGTTTCCAAAAATTTTAATTTTTTTTTCGATTTTTAAAAAATATTTCAATTTTTTTTTGGTCGATGATGGAATTTTTTACACAAGAGCTTCTAAAAAGTTTAAATAATATTGCATATCAAAATTTTCAAAAAAACAAATTTTGGATTTTTAAAAGAAATCTCAAATTTATTTTTTAAAAATTCAATGTTTCAAAAATGGGTAGATGATTTTTTGTTAATTAATTTTTCAACTCTGCGTTAGTAAATCCTAAAAAAATTGCGTACCATTTACTTTAAGGTATACTTTTATAAGAAATATCATGATTATTTATTTTCCCCTTTTCGATTTTAATAAAAAAATTTAATTTTGAAAAGACTATTGTTAATTAACCACTTTGATTTTAACATGCTCGGGATCATCTTTTAACACGTAATACGACAACCACTTTGGATCCTCCTCTGCATCTGGATCTATTTTAAAGATCCGAAACTAAGTTCTTACTCTGGCGAGTAGACGGCTCTTCACTCGGTAGGTAGTAAAAACTGTAGTGTAAAGAAAAAATACAGCACCTATGTATGTACATGAAAAATAAACAAACATAATACAAAAATAAGAGAAGAGCATACAACACTGTTGTCGTTTTATTTTATTTAAATTAAACGCGGCTACTATTATATTTTTACATTGAATCCATTGGAAAAATTTAAAGAAATAAAGTTCTTATTGTGATTTGTTTGTAGACTTAAATACTGAATTTGGAAGTGCACTCTTTGAATTAATGTCTTTTAATAATAAGTAAATGAAATACATATCTTTCTTTTATAGGAAGAAAAATTTCTTAAGAAATTTTTACTAAGCGATTTTTACATAATTTGGCCGCCTTGGGATTTTTTTCTGCTTTGTCACCGTTAAAAAAATAGTTCGTTGTCAAATGCCGCAACAACCAGATAATAGGTGCATGTGAAAATTAATAAATTTAAACGTAAATATTTTTGATTTCAATTTTAATAAAATTAAACTTGAAAATGGGTTGACGACCGTTGAACCACGCTCATAAATGTTTAAAATATTTTTTCTAATTTTAATTGTCTTCTTTGTATTATGTTTCTATTTTTTATGTTTCAAATTGTTTTGAATAAATGTATTCCAGAGTTTTAAAGTGAAGAACTAGGCTAATGATTATATAATTAAATTCATGAAAATCATGAAAAATAAATGAAGAAAATATTTCAGTCTAATTTACATATGTATACATATAATTTTACGGCATGACTTTAAATAGGAAAATCAATCTGCAATCGCATCACCGTCGACAGTTTTTGTGATGTATTTTTCAATTTCAATGACAGCTATAAGACATTAATGATGTATTGAGCCTCCACTGAATCAAAGAAAAGCGAAAATATGTAATATTAAATGCGTTTTAAAGAAGAATAAAAAGTACGTTCTAAGAATATTTTCAATGCAATATACGTAATTATTCCAAAATAAATAAATACATTTTTGAGTACAATATTTTCTTCTTAAATAATTTCAGCAGGCAAGGTTGTTTTGTTAAAATATTATTGAGTGCTAAAACTTTGTACAGCAGTGTTGAATTTGCAGTAGAATTTGCAGCCCTGGATTTAAGTCCCTATGGTAAAATGGGTTCTGGGCAACACTGCCTACGGTTGGTACTTTTTTGTCGGACCTTAATGGAAGTTAACTTATTACTTTTAAATATGAGTTCTGGAATTCTAGATTCAAAAAGTTGATATAAGTTTTTAAAATTTTGAAAAACTTTTGTAGCAAAATTTTTCAATCAAGAATTCATTGGTTGGTTTCTGTGAAATTTTATTTATTTTCTTACAAAATTTTTATATGTGAAATTAAGTTAATTTATATTTTATTTTTTAAATAAAAAATTAAAAGTTATTAATAATTAATAATTATAATTAAAACATGTATATTTAAAATTCAATTAAAATTTCTTGTATATTTCACCTTGAATTCTGCTTTAAATTCAAAAGTACTCCCCGAACGACTCTGCATTATTTGCTTAAACTTATTTTTTAATTCTTTAATTTTATTGACACGAACACTTTATAAACAATTGTATCACAAAAAACGTTTTCATGATTTTTGCCTTTAAATTAGTGTATTATTGTAGGAATAAACATTTCACCTGGAAAAAATTTTACATGTTCACTTTTCTTTCACAATTCGTTAGAGGGGGTTGTACGGAGCACATGAGCAGTTTTTCGAGAAAATCGGACTGGATCTTAAGCCGCCATCTTGGAATTTTCATAAAAAATTGACTTGAAATAGAAAAAAAAAAATTTAAAACAACGGCAACACTTACAGTGTCATGATATATCTTTTTTAAAAGCCAGAAATCCATTCTTTAATTATGTTTTTAAATACAATTATTTTAGAGAATAATTTTTAAAAATTTAATTTTCAAACTCAAAATTTTCAAAAAAAAATGAAAAATTTGGAAATTATTTTTTTTTTTCAAAATTTTGCATTATTAAGTAGCATTTTTGTATAATAATGATTTTATTTCAATAATTAAAGATACAAAAGTAATTAAAAATTTTTTAGTTTTAATTTAAAAAAAATAAAAATTTAAATCATAGTTTTAAAAATAACCTGTTAAAACGTTATCCTGGCTACAAAAGCAATCTTTTCTATCAAATATATTTGTTTTTCGTGTGGCTATAGGTACAGCTTTATAAATTTAATACCCTTTTTTCAAAGACAAAATTCATGTTGACTTGTGTTATTGCCAAAAAGTCAGACAACCGCACCTTTGACCTTTCTCAAATGAAATTTGAAGTGAATTTTTAGGCGCAATATCTCGCAAATTTATGAGTATATGTAACTTTGTTTATATCTACGTAAATTATGAATAATTAGTTATTATTTTTCTTTATTTGCTTGAAATTTATAATAGGTCTGTTTGGTAACGTGAAATTTCTTGCGTTTTCACAGTTTGCTGTCAAAACCCATAAGATAAAAAACTCAGTTTTGGGAAATTTCTTGAAAAAAAAATGTTACCAAACAAGCATATAATATTTACCTCTTACCATTATGCCAGGACACACTGTAACACTGAGAATTCCTGTCACATACCTCTTCCTCTCATCGGACTCTCAATCCTCACGATCCCAGTTTTGAGGATCTCGATCTTGGCCTCTTGCAAAAATGTTTGACTGTTTTCTAGGTATAACCTGTAAGTGCATATTCGTTCTTCGATTGCTGGACTGAAGGTGGTGGTGTTGGTGGTTTGAAGAGGAGTGGAAGGGGATGGAGTGGAGTTGAAGGTGGTTATGTTGCATGACGGCTACTGTATTGCATTTGCTTTGGAATTGAATTTGTTTTTTTTTTTTTTTAATTTGTCTTCCATATTTTTTGTTGTTGTTGTTGTTTTTTTTGGAGATGAGTCCACGAGTGACTCCACCATCTGCACCCAATTGAATTTTGAAGTGTGTGTAATCGAGCGTCCGATTAGGAGAGATTGGTGTGGTTGTGTTTTAGAGAGAGAGACTCCTGATGCACGCGTCTTCTATAATACCTACTGAATCTTCTTATGGTTTTGTATCTTGTCTCTGCTATATTGATATACTCCTGCACTCTTGGATTCTTAAAGATTTCCCATTTCATGCATATTCGCTATTTGATGGGCTGATTCACAAAACAAAAAAAAATCCAAAAACGGGTAAAAAAAAGTCGAAATCGAAGAAATCGGACAGCTGAATCGAGTGAAAGTAGGGTAGGTATGTTTGGTTAGATTTTTGTTCGATTGGAGTTCGTTGTTTCTTGAAATTTTTGTGTGAGTTTTTTGTTTTGTCGAGAGAGGCTTTGGATAAAAATTTAACAAAAGTGCCTATCAGCCTTTATATATTATGTTGTTGCGAGTAAAAAGGGATAGAACAAAAAAAAAACAGACTTAAAGCGTGCAATGGAATGCTTCGCCGGGTTTTTCATGGCTGTTTTTTTTTTTTCCTTTTTGAAGATTTTGTTTCATTCCAATTTGGAACGACAAAATTTTTGCGGTATTCGCAGGAATTTCTTCCTTTAGAGTGGGATTTCTGCTGACAATGCAATTAACTGGCATGAGAGTGTGTCTGTGTATGGTAAAGGTAAGTTAGGTTTACTCTGTATGCAGATAAATGATTTTTTGAAAAGAAGAGTCCAAGAAAGGAACTAAATATAAGGAGTCCTCCTTAATAGTGTGCATTAATTTTGGCCTGGAATGTACATTTTTTTATCACATAATGATGATGGCGACGACTCAAGGACTATTGAATTGTTTGTGGAAAATTGTTTTTGCTTAAAACTTATTTTTTTGGAATTTTACGCTTTTAACGGTTATTAATTTTGAATTTCAATTTTTTTTGAGAAAAACAAAAGAATGTTTATAAAAAATAGATTTGTATGCAATAAATAAATAAAAACTTTGGAAACAAATATCTCAACGATCATGAATTAATAAATTTATTTATCTAGTCAACAATAATTTAAATCAGAGCATAACAGATACAAAAACGTCAAATCAACGTCAATTTGATAGTCAAATGATTGTTATTTTGACATAATGCTTTTGCATAAACATTTTCTTTTGGGGTTTTGAACAGTTGACTATTGCAGTTTGCATTTAAGAAATTCTTTCAATAGCATTTTCGAAGCAAATTATCTTTCCAATAGGACCATAAATAATTTAATAATTTAAGAAACACAACTGAGCACTGAGAAAGAAAAACGATTATTGTTATACTCAATTATATAATTTCGTTATTGTGACCTAACACAGATAACCATCGTAGATTCGTCGTTTATTATGCGTAGTTGAAGGGTTTTTTGAAGTACACTTTCCACACTTTTGTATATCTTCGTCCAGTAGAAATGGGTTAGTCCGAACAAAAAAGAAGCGACCGCGACGCTCTTGAATCTGTCAAAAAAACCACTGACCGCGAAATTGCAAGCAGCTATTGTCTTGTTATTTTGTAATTGTTGTGCAGTCCTTTTGTTAAGAAAAACGCAAACAATATGTATAAGGTAATTTATAAACACGTTTTTGTATAAAAAAAATTGAACTTTAACAATTTGGAAAACAAAAAACAATGAAATTAAAGTAGTTACATACACTAAAAATTCCGAATTTCATCTTTTTGTTTATTTATTTTTGACGTTTGATGGAGTTAAAAAAGATTAAACTTAGATTCTATCGTTTTTATTTTTAGACTCCAGGTTTTCATTTAAAAATAGGTTAAAGTTGTCTATGAATAACTTAAACCGGAGTTTAGTTTAGCAAAGACAAAAATCAAAACTTGAAAAACTATGAATATATATATAGTATAGTAGATTAAAACACGACTACATTTATTGAAGTCCAGGCAAGTGTTTTAGCGCGCTGTTTAGATTGGGAAGATTGAGGCCGGTATCACGGCAGTTCGTAGGCAAGAGAAGGGTGGGGTGAAGACTCTCGTAAGGCACGAAGAAAACATAAAAACCGGACTCATGAGTCTACTTTGTTGTTGCTTCAATGTGTGGAATGTTGAAATTTGAAATTTTTTTTTTATTGTATTTTGGGGCTCCTGAAAGTTTGAAACACGGTGATACTCACCAGTCCGGACTTGATCTTCCCAATCTAAACAGGGTGTTATTCAAACAAAAAAATATAGTTCACAATGGTACATAAAACTATTGGGCGTGTTCAAATAAGTGTTTACATTTTTTAAATTAGGGGTTATAAAAATTCGAATCATTTAAATTTCATACAAGATGAAATTTAATTCTAGATGCAGTGTAGAGTTTCCACACTAGATTAAAATAAAATACAACAAATCGAATCGGCTGAAATTCTACTTGTTAAAAAAGTGTTTTGATAATTTACACTATATTTTTTAATACCATCTCGTTTACCAAAAAAAACATCTATTGAAATCAAGTTACCCTAAATAAAAAAAATAAAAAGAGAAAATGCAACGATAAACGATAAACGGCCAACTTAATTGATTTAACATTTAATTGATTTTACATTTGATATGTTATACAAAATTAAAAAAAGTGTGAGTGTCGGGACTCACGGTTAAGATGTGTAAACATCAACATTCGTCCGAATGCCTCATAGACCGAGAGCCTACATCAAATTTAGGGTGTAGATGATAGCAAAAATTTACTGATATTTTTATATAGATCTTAACTTTTCATAAGCAAATTAGAAAATCGGTAATGATGCATGGAAAATGCGCTTTTTAGTTTACCGACAAAGGCCCCAACCACGCTTATAAAAAGTTAAGATCTATCTAAACGTACCAGTGAATTTTTGCGATCACTCACACCCACAAACAGCAGTGGGCTCTTAGCCAATCATTAAAATTATATTTAAAAATATTTTCCTTATTTCGTCTAATTTGCCAAAAAAGGCGGCCTTCTATGTTAAAACCCTGCAGCCATGATGAAAGCGCAGTCCATGTACTATATGGTCTAAGCAACCAACCACATTTCAACCCAAACTGAACTCGACTTTCTGATTTCGTATATAAACACTCAGCGTTTAGTTATTGAGCGAGAGCGTACATAGCGTTGAACGCACTCAATTTTCGTGAAGCTCAGAACAGAGATTATGGATAATTCATAAGTGCCTGTTTACATAGGCATTTTACTGAAGGGCGCATCCAGTGAGACAGGTAGATTTTATGTGCGTAAAAACGAGAAGGATTTTGGGATGGAATTTACCCTTCTCGTTTCTACGCACACATAAATCTACCTGTCTCACTGGTTGCGCCTTTCAGTAAAATGCCTATGTAAACAGGCACTAAGTCTGCTATTACACGATGAATCTAGTTGCTTGCGCCTTCTTCGAAATCTTATTTGTTATTTCGTCCGCTGTTTCAAGCGCTATTACACGTTGAAACCAAAGTCATGAATCTAATTTGACAGTTCTCTTTATTTTTCATTTTCGTGTTGGGCTGTGCTCAAGCAATAAAAAAACTTTTTCTGCTTTTATTTTTGTTTTCATTATTTGATACATTGAAGAAAGAAAGGTTTGTGTGCCTTTAAATGAATATCAGTCAAGAAAAGCAATAATTTATTTTATTTATGAATTTCTCATTTCTGGAAAACCTATAAGGCTATCAATAACAGTGCGTTGCATCGAAATTTACTCTTTGAACAACAAAACCATATGAAGCAGAATAGTAAAAAAACGGGACAAGAGTAAAGAGAAACGTCAAATAGTTGCACCGAAAATTTTACCCACGCGACACAGGTTACTTTTTCCGTCTCATCTTTTCTATTTTTTTTTCTCTTTTGCACTTAAGTAGTTCGAAAAGTCGCATGCTTCTAGACGCTTCGTGTAATAGCAGACTAATCTCTGGCTCAGAAACAAAATCACGACCACGGCTACAAGATAAGAATCACGACTACGAGATGAGTGGGCGTAAATTTTAATTTTTTTTAAATTATGCGTTTTCTAAGTTGACGCAAAGTTTTTCAAAAAATTCAAAATTTACACTGAGCCATCTTTGGCGTCTACTTTAAGGCACATACATTCATACATTGTACATTACAAAAATGTATGTGACGAAAAATAGGCCCCATATGAGTGGGCGTAAATTTTTAATTTTTTTTTAATTATACGTTTTCTAAGTTGACGCATAGCTTTGCTAAAAATTCAAAATTTACAATGAGCCAAATGTGGCGGCTACTTTAAGGTACATACATTCATACATTGTATGTGATGTATGTTCCGTGAAATAGGCCCCTGGTCTCAAAGCAGTCATGTAATTGAAAAAAAGTAATGCAAAGAATACAAAATACGGATAAAGGTAGCTGCAAACAAACGCGATAGCGGTGGCGATCACGATAAAATTGTGGATGCCATACACATAAATCAAAGGAAAGGCACACATCTACACGATTGAAGTGTGCTTTGATTTTTATATGAGGCATCCACATTTTTATCGCCACCGCCAATGCGTTGGTTTTAATGCTTAAGAAGCGTTAATAAGAGTCTCGTAAAACTTGGCCCACGACTCACAGGACAACTGGTCTTCCATCTTATCTTTTTTCTCATTCGCACTCATTATGTTCGAATAGAGTCAGACGCAAAGAATCATCGTGTAATAGGGGCTTAATATATCCTCTCCAGCCAACCAAATTTCAACCCGAACTGAACTCGACCTTTCGATTTCGTATATAAATACTCAACGTTTAGTTACTGAACGTACATATTGTTGAACGCACTCAATTTTCGTAAAGCTCAGAATCACGATCACGATCACGATTACAACGTTACGTTACGTTTTCTTTTCACCCTACCGCCAGTATAGATGTTTACACATCAAAAAAAAGTGTGCGTACTTATGTACACGCGCTAGAAGTAAAACTTCTTTCACGACAACAGGGCAAGTATTTTTCAAGTCCTACCACTCAGAGCACCCGATTTGAAACTCAGAACCGTTGCAAAATCGTGACGCTGAATTTTTTAATTCGTGACGGGAATTTGTATGTCGGTTTGACATGTCACTGACAGCTCCATAGAAAAATTTTTTACCCCCATGCCGCTAAAGAAGTTTTACTTCAAAAATTTTTATGGAAATACTTTTAACATTAGAATTGTTTAAGCGGAGGCATACCTACTAAAAATGTGAAAAAATCAACAGAATTTCAAAAAAGTGTAACGCCGAGTAGAGAAAGAGGGCGAAACGTCAGGGGAATAGACAAAATTATTGCGTTCATGCTATGTTATGTTCTTACTGGTCTGAGGAAACAGAATACGAAGAAGATGATAAAACGAACACCAAAAAAAGGATATAGAAGGGATGGCCACTAAATTTTTCACATCTCCTACGTAGTTTATGTAGTTAAACGTAGTTAAATGTAGTTAATGAAACAAATTGTAGCAAACTTAGCTTCAAATATCAAATGATCTGTCAGTTGTAACTTTGAAGCTTGAATTTTGAGTTAAAATGTTCAAATTTTTGTTGAAATTTTATTATTTCTCTAAATTTACTTTGTATGTATATGAAAACGTAACAATTTGTAGAAAATAAGACGTGTAGTTTATTAAATTAACTACGCGTAGTTAATGATGTAGAAAATGTAGTGTAGTTAATTTGGCCAACCCTGTTCGTAGGCTTTCCAGATTTGTATGTGAAGAAGAGCAAATTTAAAAAAGAATTTATTCAAAGTTTTAAAATACATAAATGCTTTTTTCATTTTTAATGTACCTCAACTATGCTGGAATGGCAAATCGGGTAAATTTTTTTTCTGTAATTTGTGAGATTTCTTCATTTCGGCTCTAATGAAATATTAGTAAGTAATTTAAAAATAAAAGCAAAAAAAAAAGATCATCACCCCTATTAATAAACCCAAAGCAAACATGAAGTATTTTGAATCAATGAAATAATTGCCACATCTTTGCCATTACAACAAAAATTAAAATTCATGTTAATTAGATAATTCAACCAAGTAGGTGGATTAACGAGTAATTAATTTAAAAATATCTCCGATATACTGAATGTTTGGTATTAGATACAAATTATTACGTGAAGCTTTGAATTTCTCATTTAATTCGCTGCTTAATAAAATCTTATTGAACTGAATGTTATCCGAGTTACTATTCCTTTTTTCCAATAGTTTCTCTATTGAATATAAAAATATACCTAGTCAGAAGAATTTTTGGTAGTGTAGGTTTTCACAGAAAAGAACTGAAATTAGACAAATTCTTATTAGTATTGAAAAAACCGTGATAAAAATATAATTTGTCAATCGGAAGAACCTCAACAAAAATTAAGCTAAAAAGAAAAACGTTATAGAAAACAATGAAAATAAAAAGTGGAATTAAATTTAAAAAAATTAAATTATACATATTATTATTATTGTTTGAAAATTCTTTCTTTTTCAATTTCAGCAACGCTGACTTTGTTTATCTTAATAAACTAATCACAAATATTGATTTCGGTTCTTTCATGAACAATAAAAATGTAATCGATACGGCTTTGGAATTTTTCTACATGTCTATCTTTGACTGTCTCGTACAGTCTGTCCCCTACATACCACGTAAAAATGACTATTTTTTCAACCTTTTAAGCATAAAAAATTTGTGCCAATGCACATGTGATGAAAGTAACAGAATAGCTGGAAAAAATCGCGCCACTGATGGCTGATGGTTTTCAACAAAAGCCTTACATTGAAACATGATTGCTGGTTTCACAATAATCAGTATATTGCAAAACTCGGTGTTTTCGATTATCAGATTTTCTTAATACTTTTAGAAAAAGCGAATGATTATTTGGCAAAATATATCCTAAACATTTTTTTTTTTTTCAAAATAGAATATTAAACCCCAAAATTAATATTGGGATCTTATTTCATTTAGGCTTCATTTCATAATGAAATATGGCCTCAAAAAAATAGCAATGATGTCCCAAAAAAATGATAAAACCCCCCCAATTTGTTATTGTTTTGTTTGCATAGTTTTGGGGTGTTATTTTATTTTTTCCTTGGGGCCATATTTCATGGAGTCTTAATTCTCTTATTGGAAATAATTTTAGGACAAAAATTCTTTGTTTGAGCTCTAACATCGGCCTCGTCATCAAAACACTACGAAATCCTTATTAGGTCATCAACAAAGAATGTTAAAAAGCTCCATTAGTGTTTTTGAATACTTTTAAATAAAAGTGCATATTTTCAGGATTTCTTCCAAAAATCCTATAACATTTGTACCTTACTAAAATGTGTCACTAATTCTAAGTAATTGGTTCAGTTCAAAGTGTTTTATATGGTAACCAACACACAGACAATAATATTCCCACAATTTTTTTTAATAAAAATTCAAAGCTTGAAATCGAATTTTATTTTATTTATTTTTGTCTGTTAAATAGTTATTCTGGTGTTTGTATTGTATTAGATATATCTATGTCAACTATCCTTCATTTCATGATGTTTCTATCCATGTTTGCGCCATGAGTCAAAGATAATAAGCAATGAAAATTGAAATTTTAATAAAAAGAGCTTATTCAATCAAATTTACCACTTAAAGCATTTCAATTTATTTATGTAATGAACGAATAAATGATTCATTTAAAATGAGAACAGAGATTACAATTTATATTCTAAATTTCCTAGAAATTATTTTATTCAAAATTCATATCTTCTTCTACGTCGCAATATCAAAGTCTTCCAGCTCAAGTTATAAATTTGCTGATCGAATGCCCCTATTTAGATGGAAATTGTGAAATATTTTTTTTTTTCGAAAAGCTGTGTCATATCATTCCGCTAATTAAGCAATTAATTAACCATATCTATATGAGATGATTATATTATTCTGATTTGTAACCAAAATTTAAGATATTTTTTTTTTTTTGAAGATGAACGACTTCTATTAACTCTTCCAATTTAACTGATATTGAAATTTTTACTAACTGAGTGGGCTTTTCATATTTGGCTATGGAATGTGATTGAAAAAACAAACCTGTTCGATAAATTTTGGGTTTGACAAAAAAAAAAAGAAAGTCACGTTTCTTTATAAAGAATGTCCTTTTTTTCTCAATCTGATAAGATATGTCAAGACTACAAAAAAAATAAAGACAAACATTATACCTAAAAAAAAAACAAAAAAAAAAAAACTGTAACTTGTTGGAAGAAGGGAATGAAAAGGTTCAAAACCTAAACCACATATACGAACGACACGCCGACGACGACAACGACGTGGTGACAATGCTGGAATGTAATGTATGGTGACGCTGTGTCTGGCCAACCGCATTGTTAAAAAAAGGGCTACCAGTTTACGCAGGCGGATTGGTATATATGGCTTTATGAGTTCCAATGTTCCTTTTTTTGTTTTTTTTTGGGGGAGGGCAGCACATCTACACTGCACATCAATTGATTTAGGTTGATTTTTCTTAATAAGGTTTTTCGAGAATTATTTTACATATTATCTACTTTGTTAAATTGAATTGTTCAACTGAAGGGTTTAACTGTAATAGTCGAATAGACGTTTTAGTACAGTCAATCAAAACACAAAATTGGGGGTACATTAAAATACAGTCAATCAAAACATAAAATTAAATAAATATCGCTTACTATTAAACCGAAAGGGACTTAAAATTTTGTAAACCTTTAGATTTATTGACATTTTTGGACTTTTAGTTTTTAGAATCCGCACACTAAACGCCCACCTTTTCAATTTTTCTTTATTTAAGTTAAAATCCTTATGAAAGTCATTCATTTACTAAAGCTAAGTACAGACGATTGTCAGATCTCGCAATATTGTCAGGTCTGTCAGTGAAAAAACTGTTCCAAATGTCTTACAATCGTCTGAACACACAATTTTGTCTGACAATATGTCTGTTTGGTAACTTTTTTTTCAACAAATTTTCATTGTCAGTCGATTAGGACATTGTCAGACTCATTGGTCTTACAATTGCTGACAATTTCTTCATTGTCCGAAATGTCAATGAGTTGGTTAAAGAGAGATATAAAAAAGAGCTGACAATCATATTGTCAGGCTTTGGGAAGAAATCTACCAACCGGAACGGACAATTTTTCATTGTAAGAAATATGTCACCTGTCAGCTAATTGTCAGACCATTGACAGTTCTGACAATATTGTAAGATCTAACAATCGTCTGTACTTAGCTTTAAGCTTTTTTCTTTTGTGGTCGGGTTAACCCACATTACACAAATCAAATCTAATATCATTACAGTTTTCATTTTAGTTCAGTTCAGCATCTGTCAAAATCGAGGTACTATGGTGCGAAAATGGTGGATCCAGTGCCCCTTTACTTGTCTAATTTCAATTTATTGTTGTTTATATAATGATACTTGTTGAGTTCCTGGTGGGCACTCGAACAGTCATTTTTAATTTTTTGACACTTTCAACTTTGACAACCTGCGCAATAAATCATCTTAGGTTTTGTGTACTGTGAGGTTAACCATGTTATTTTTTCAGGCACTGAAGTAATTAATGTTTTACAAGATTGGCAATGACGGTGACTGTTTTTTGGACAAAGGTCCTTCTGTTAATTTCTTTTTTGTCAACTAATTCTGATACACCCAGTAAACCACTCTAATGGAAATTTTCCATTCTGAACTAATTTGGATGAATTCGAAGATTTTTTTACAGTTTTTTTTTCAAGTCAATACTTTTTTTCATTCCAGCTGAAATGAGTTAATTTCATAAATTATTATAGAAGAAATTGTGATCAAAACACAAATTTGCTAATCTCCTTTTAATCAGCTCATTTCATTTTGAATTTGATTTGGCTGTTAGTGTTTTTTTTTTCCTTTCTGCTTTCTATTTCTGTTTTTTATACATCCAATTTTGACATTTTCAATGTGAATGGATTCCATTTGGGTGTGTTCGTAAGGTTTTCATTTAATTTCCTACTGAATTTCAATTAAATTACTTCATTTCGAAATGTGAATTTGTATAGGAAATGAGATCATTTCGAATCGAATTTTAAAATTTTCAGTAAAATATAAGATTTTATTTTATTTAATTGTGTTATTTATAAATTCACTGTCTCGTTTTTTGTTCAGACATTGACATTTGTCAAAAGGATGAATTTTTGAATAAATTGATGAAATTCATTATAAGAACGGAGATGTTTATTGTTATCGCTATTTACGCGGGATAAGAGATGCACCGCAAACTCATTGACGTGTAAAGATATCGGTGTTGCCATGTTTAAAATTAAGTTTCCACTTTGAAATATTTATTTGTTTAGATTTTATTAAGTTAAGTACAGACGATTGTCAAATCTTAAAATATTGTCAGTACTCCGCGTTCAAATGTGCCTCCCTCTCCCAATTATTTTTTAGGCGAATATACATTGACAAAAAAAAACCTAAAATAATCTTGAAAATTGTTTTGGTTTTTCTACAATGAGTAATAAATACGTTTTCATTCGAAATGAAATAAGGTAATTTCGCAAATGACAGAAAAATTGAATGTGATTTGACAGTTAATCGCTTGTTTTTTTTTCTTTTCTCTTTTTGTTTCTCTTTTTTTACATCGAATTTTAACATTTTCAATGGTTTCTTCTTTGAATGGATTCCACTTAGGTGTGTTCATAAAGTTTTTACGAAAATACGTAAATTCATACGTGCAAATTTGGTTTCTCATTTCGAAATGTCAATTTAAATGGGAAATGAGATGTTTTGAAATGAAATTTGGAAATTCTCAACGAAATTAGGCATGTTCAGGAAAATGAGATCTCGGAGATCTCAGCAATTTCAGTTACCTGAACAGGATTCCTCAGCAAAATTGCTCAGTTTTGCTGGCAAAACACTGAGGAAAAAAAATCTTGGATTCGCTTACTCACTTTTTGAGTGAGAAAAATCTCTAATTTGCTCTAGTGAAAGCTTAGCATAAGTTTCGAAAAGGATATATTATAAGTTATAAGCATTAATAAAAATCAAAAAATCAAAGTAGGTAATTTTTTTGTTTGACAGTCCATTAATGTTATATGTTTTTTTTAATTTTCTAACAACTAGGTACGTATATTTTCATAATTTTCTGAATGACTGCAAAATCCTATTGCGAACCTGCCTTTACGTCGTTATTGGCTGGATTGTCGACTCCATTTTCAAATTCTTGTAAGAATATGGCTCCTAGATGGTGGTAGCCCATTTTGCTCTTCATATTTGTTTGAAGGCCGTTTTACAATGCGACGAGAAAACGAAACGTCAGCGAGACGAAATCTCTTCGTAGTTTTCTTCTATTAAATTAAAAATAAATTTAAACAATGAAATAATAATGCACAATAAAGCATTTTTCGTCGTTACGTGCGTCGCGTGATAAGTTCTTAAAACTAAAAAATGCTTTATTATGTATTATTTCATTGTTTAAAAATCAATTTATAAGAGAGAACAACTGCGAAGAAATCTGGTCTCGAAAAAATGGACTTTTTAGAAAAAACATATTTAACCACAGTGTTTTTCTCAGTAACACATTCTAAAGTGTTGATATCTAGAAAAAGTTTAGTACAAAATCAAATCCAGTGACGCGGAGTGTTTGTGTGTAAATTAGAACATTTTTTTTTGTCATATAACAATAGAATCATTCGGTGCGCGATTAAAGTCAAATATTTTTCTAAGTACTTAGATAAAAGATAAATGTTTAACTTTTAATGAATTCAAGATGAATGTCATCGTAGATTTTCGTGTAGGAATTTAAGGTTGACCAGATGTAATTTGTTCCCATGAAATTCTTAAAACTATTATAGGTATATGTATGTAGTATAAGCTGTTTTATTTATTCTTTATTATGTATTTCCTGTGTGAAATTCTTAGGAATATACAAAAAAAAATAAATTTGTTGAAATTATATCAATAAATCGGTTTGTTTTATTCGTTTGCACTTGGATCCTACATAATTGATCGTTGAACTTTAACCTTTAAAATGTATGTTTTTATAAAACGCAATATCACGTGATGAAATTCAGAGAATTCATCAAAGATCACGTTTATAGATCATTTCAGTTTTGATTGGTTGTTTCCTGTTGGATGACAAATTTATTATCAATTTTGCTTACGTTATTTGTTGCAAAATTGTTTTTTTTATTTTTTTCTATTTTATTGAAACGGAAATGTTTAACACGTTACAATCGTTACTGATAATGATATAAGTGAGAAGTGTACAAGGCACCAATTTGTCTGGGGGTATTGAGACTGAGAGTCACCTATTTGCTGATTCATTTGTTTTGTAGTATTTCTTGTGATAAAAGGTGTGTTTTTGTGGCAACCCCGGGGACATTTGGTTAAAAAGTACGACAACGGAGAAATGTAGAAAAAACAGAAACGAAATGTATTTTTCACATAAACTATCGATAATAAGAAGTAAGGACATTTTGCAATGAACATTCAATTTCTTTTAAAACTACGTTTTGATCTAAAATTATAAAATACAGAAGCAAGAACAAGTTCTCATATACTTTAGGAACACGTTTGAATTGTAATGCTGGATTTACACGAATGACAAATTGTCAGTATTTTTGTCAGTTTACTGCCAAAATACTGCACACATTTGGTCTGTTTGGTAAAGTGAAATTTCTTGCGAATTTGCACAAATTTTCACAAAATTTCACAAATTGCCGTCAAAACCCATAGAAAAAAAACTCAGAACTAAAATAATGACTGGTTGACATTTAGACAGTATTTTTTTTTCAATTTAATGACAATGATGGAAACCAATGCATTTACACGACTGCCAAATTTCAGTCGTCTTCTGGTGACCATTTGTTTTTAATTCTCCGCTTCCGATCAATATTTTTCATGATTCTGATGTTTTCCATTCTCCTTATTTTTAGTTTGAAGTTATTTTATTGTTATAATTTATAAAAATTAGATATTTTTGATCTACTTACAACTTTTCTTTTCAATCAGACACAAACAAAACGAACTGCCAATTTAATTTTTTTTTTTTTTTTTTTAATTAGACATTTGATTAAAAATACTGCAAAATTGGCAGTAAAGAATGAGCAAGTTCATTCTTTTTCGTGTATTGTCATTATTTGAAAAAAATTGTCAGCACTGTATTTACACGATGTCAGTATAATTCCAAAATTTAATGTCAGTTTCACTTGGCAGTTTTTTCATGACAAAAATACTGACAGATTTGCGACCGTTTACACGACAAAAAGAATAATGACTAGATTTTGACAGAAATACTGACAATTTGTCATTCGTGTAAATCCAGTATAACTCATTACAAATATACATAAATCATTTTCGAAAACGTCATTTTTGTCAAAAATGCAATTGCAAAACGCAAAACTGCAAAAGTCAATTATTGGTCCGAACTTGCAATTTTCGATAACGCAGTTTGCTAATGTCATATATTCTATAATTTCATTTGCGGTGCAATTCCACGGTAAAAAAATCGAGTCGAGACAAAAATATTCCAAAAATATTCAGATACGTTGGGTTATTGTTGCATCAGCTGTTTTTTCACAAGGGATTACAACAACACAAACCTATCCGGATAGCTTTGGATTGGTTCCTGAACGTGACCATTGAAAATCCAGAGATCGCGTTCCTAAACGTGAAATGCATTTGAAAGCATATTGATGACGTTGATCAAATAGATTTTGTGCAAGTAGAATTAGACTATTGCATAATTTGATGATTTGTTCTGCGTCAAAAAAGTGACGATCGTTTGACGTTAAAATTTAAATTGATTTTACGTTTCGGATTATATCTGGGGGAATTAAAAGAAAGTGGCGGTCATTTGGTTAAAATTATTTTCAAGAAGGTATAATGAACCTCATATACTTAAGAACCGCCCTAAATCCTACAAAAGACATGTTTAAGAAAAATCCAATAACTTTATGGAGGTGTAACATAACGCAATCTTCAATATAATAATATTAATAATAATTTAAACCCTTCTTCCATTTCATTCAATATGCAATCTTAAAAGTTCAATAAACAAAAGACCCAAACTTAAAAAAAAAAAAAATACAAAAACAAAAAATTTTGAAAGACCTCAGGAATGTCTCTATGACCACACGTTCAATTACAAAAAGGAACATCACGTCATGTTCGTGCATAGCGCTGAGTCCATAAATGTAAGTATGTACATATATACGGTCAGGTTCCAAATGGTGTCTTTTATTTGTGATTGTTATTTCTTTTTTTTGCAGCAACATTTTTACCCCCATGAGCTTAGAAATACCGACGATTTCAAACAAAGCTATTAAGGCATGCTAAACGTACCTATAGGAACATATAAATACTATGCGCACTTCTCGTCACATTTTTTAAGCAAAAAGCCGCTTTTAATACTTTGAAGCTATATATAATATGAGCTATGTCTATTTACAATAATGTGCTACTGCCTTTGGTTTGGATAGATTACATAATTGAAATTGTTTATATGACACGTTATTTTGGAACTCTCCTCATATATGAGCATAAGTTTCAAGACATTACATACATAATGCATAAATAAATAAAAAAAAAAAAAACAAATAATAAATATCTAAAGGCGAATTTTAAGGTGGGAATAACAATGATTGACACAGAGACGAAGCCGACAGAGGAAAAACTAGCGACAATATAGCACTGTTCTTCATACCCGCAAGCTTACAGTAAAGTTTAAAAGTTTGTCGATGGTGTGAGGGCCTTTAGCTCGAAAAAATTCACTGTTCGGTTTAGTTTTCTTATAAAGGAGAGGAAGTGGTAGCATTAACGTTATACTTTACGTTTTCATTACGGAAAATGAGGAAACTTCGGTGAAAATATTCAAATGCGATTCGAAATTATCTGATTTCCCATACAAAATTAAAATTCGAAATGAGGCAATTTTAAACAAATTTGCACGAAATTTAGTGTAAAGTTTACGAACACACCCAATTGGAATCCATTCACAGTGGAATGCATTAAAAATGTAAAAATTCGATGTATAAAAAAAGGAACATACATAGAAAGAAAAGAAAAACAAAAACAAGTAATTCACGGCTAAATTAAAATTCAAAATTAAGGTAAATGTAATTTCGTTGATAAATTTCCAAATCATCTCGTTTTCCATACAAGTTCAAGTTTATAAAAGAGGCAATTTCACCCAAAGCTCGAAAATAAGTAGGAAATTAGGTGCAAAGCCTACGAACACACCCAATTGAAGTCCATAAAGAGAAAACAACAAAAATAAGTGTTATAAACTCAATCGAAATTAGCAAATTTGACATGAACACTTTTTCCATAATTTTTTGAAAAACCTAATTTCAGATCGAATAAAAACGAAGTACATATTAGCAGAGAGTTAAAATAAATAAATGCATATTTTAATGGTGCGACATATCGTCCCCTATCTCACGAACTTACGTAACTGCTTTTTCCACATTTTACAAAAACGCTTTTTAAAGGTGTTGGATCTTTTTAAAACGCTTTTGCTCGTATTGTTTTGTAAACTGCTATTTTTGAATTAAATGATCGATTGAATAGTTTAAAGAATAACTATAGCTAAAATATGCATTTTTCTAACCCAGCGGCTCCATCAGCAATACTTGAAGAAATAAACTGCTTGGCTCATTGCCATTGCCTTCAATATTGCTGATTTAGACGCTTTTGGCAATGGCAATGTCAATATTGCTCGGCTGATGGAAGTCAATTATTGATTTCCATCGCTGAGGCAATAAATTTTGACGTTTCACCTTTTTCAAAATGGTTTCTCCGCGATTTTGAACGAATAGTGCTTCGTTTTGAAAATAAAGTTGAAAATATAAGAAATTAAATGAATTAAAGCTTTTTTATTATCAAAAATTGTGATTTTAAAGAGCAAACACTTTACTGTGGTCGTAATTTCTACACTGACATTTGACAACTGAAATTAACTGGCAATAGAATGCCCACCCAGGCAATAAATTGTCATTGGCTTTGAAATTGACAATGCCTCAAATATTTCTAATTGAGCCACAGCGTAAGATGTTAAAAAAGCAGTTACGTCATGAGGGACGATATTGTAGGAAGCCAGCTTAGGTGATTTGTGTGAAGTGAGATTCACAATCAACAAATTCAGTTTGTGTAAGGGTTATATCACATTAAATAGCTGATGATTTATTATAACAAAATTGTGACTGTCACTACTCAACGAATTTGACATTTATGCCGTGGTATGAATAGAGTTGTCACATAATTGGAACAATTTGTTCTGAATTCTTTTCTAATCATTCAAACAAACATAAACAAAATATTCCAATGATCAAAAAGGTTTACTACATTCCGGAAGATGAACAAAATATAAGAGTTGAGGCTCCCTCAAACCAACGCGAAATATTCGGAACGACGACGAAACTTTCGGCTATCAATATACTTCATATGAGATTCGCTTAATCGCATCGTTCGTTGGTGTGCGGGTACTCTCAAATTATCGACCTCTAATTATTTGTATTTTGACAGACGAAAGTTTCGTTGTCGTCCCAAATGTTTCGCGATGGTTTGGGGGAGCATTTGAGGTTGAGGCCTGTCCCTTTTTTTGAGGTCTCTCTCCAATGTGAATACCGTCCAGGGCGATAAATGAGAGTACCTACACCAACACGGCGCAACGGTGCGATTAAGCGAAAATATATTGACAGCCGAAAGTTTAGTCGTTATTCCGAATGTTTCGCGTCGGCTTGGGAGTTCCTCCTCAGAACCAGGGCTTTTCTGAATGCATGTAAGTGGGCAGGAATGGAAAGGATCAAAAATTTTCTGCCGGAACCAAACGACTTAATTGACAGCTACTTTTTCATGACAAAAGATAATAGACGTGTTTTTTGCAAG
Organism: Epistrophe grossulariae; assembly: GCA_929447395.1. NCBI lineage: Eukaryota > Metazoa > Arthropoda > Insecta > Diptera > Syrphidae > Epistrophe > Epistrophe grossulariae. The sequence continues at coordinate 34,471,105 of OV839566.1, forward strand.
CCCGGGGGGAATTGGATACTAAAAAATTTATATGTAAAATGCAACAACAACTAATCCCCTGCGGGCTTAGCTAATCCTAGAGAATTCTCGGGCCTTAACTTAAGCGCACAGAAAAACTTTGTTACGGCATGAATTACATAGGAACATGTTACCGATAGTTTAAATGAAAACTGCATGTTTTTTTCTGTGATGGCGTCGCTAATCCCCGTTGTCGTTTTTTTCAACCAATTGCCCCCGGGATTGCAAAAAAAGACACCTACTATTGTGGTGTGGTGGATTTGTCAATCCCTCGGAGAAGGCACGTACTCCTGAGAAATTCGGCGGAATAGTTCAACGTTCTATAAGCATTTCCCAAAGAGACACTAAAATAAGTCACCTACTCATATGCTCACACATAAATTTATCCAAAAAAATACAAGATGCTACATTCCTTTTAGACACAACTGTTATAATGTACTTTAGAAATTAAATGGCTCTATAACTTCAATAGGTGACGACCAAAATGTGCCAAATGCGGGTTAAATACATTTCGTAGTCTGTATATCAGTTCCATTATAACCGCTTTTATTTTTGCTATGAGCGAAAAGCTATATTCAACATTTTATCGTCCATGTTGACGTACGGACTTCAGAGATATCTACACGTATGTTTAGAGATATTAACGAGTATCTAAGTATCTAAATATCTATTGCGAGCATTGTCGTTATATATAGCTAGCTAGCGTTAGCGTCATTGGAATTGGGTGACTCTATGACTCTCTGATGTGATGACTAGCTAGCTTAGCTATGTTATAGGTACCTTACCTACCTACAAATATACTCGTATATGTATAGGAGTTATAGGAGATAGATATTTACAAAATGGGATTGGCCAATTCCAATTGTGATATGAAGTTCTTTTGAAATTTCAATGAAAGTATTATGTTGCGAGTATTTTTTACTGTAAGTATGTTAAAATGTTTATTTTTTTTTTGTATTGTTGAGTTTTTGCCGTATGTATATATGCGATGGAATTATGAATTGTTGGCTGATTGTTGTGTTGATTCAAACAAATTCCTAAGAATCCAATTTGGATTTAATTCTTTAATAATGAGGCGATGTAGGTATGTTGCTGGGGTGTCAAACTGAAGGTTCTCTGGTTGCGATATAAAATATATTTTTCCGTTTTATATCGATTGGCAATTTTTTTTTTAAATAATTCTAAATTCAATATTCTTGATTGATAACTGGAAGCCAAGCTGAGTAATCATATATATGTATTTATGTATAATACTTCAGCACCCAGTATTTATGCGGGCATTAGTTTTTTTTTTTTTTTGTGTATTAAACGTGGGTAGCTTTTTGGAGTCAACGTCTTATGTGGGCTGCTAGGTAGCATGTGGGTTATGAAAGGATAGTTTTTATTGACAGTGTTGTGGTGAATTTGTGGAATATAATTCTTTACTTTTGAAGCTCTATACCAGATGCTGGATATATGTACATACATAGCCATCATACCTAGGTGTTTTAGGATTAACCTTTTTTAAACAGATTTGTGCTACTGTTTGAAATTTATCTCTAGGTGAACACATGATTTAACCTGCGATGTATAGCTCAGAAAAATTATACAATGAAAAAGGGGAGCGGGTCAGAATTTTGGATTCGTTTTTTTTTATTCTTTAAGCTAAAAATTTTGTAAGGCCGCAATTCAAGATTTTGTAAATATAAAATTCTTAATTCTGTATTAAAAAATGCTTAATTATCTACTAATTCACAAATTAACTAAAACGCGTTCATCAAAAATTAATTCTCGAAAGAAAAGGTTTGTTTCTTTACTTCCCAAAACTGTCAAAGTATAAGTACCTACATATAAAAAAAAATTTAATTGAACTAGTATTAGTCAAAACTGGCAGTTTTGGGAAGTAAGAAACAGACCTAAAATATCTTATAAATACAAAATTAACTGTTGATAACTGACGTTAAGTAGAAAATCTGAAACGAAAATCACTTAAGTAGATTTCTGAAAAGCTTGACGACAGATACTCTTTATGGAAAGCAGATAAACGTCTAAAAAGACCACGAATACAAAATCCACCACGGAAAATGGATTGCAAAGGCCAAACAGAAGGTTGAACTCTTCGCAGAATATCTCTGGTATATTTTAAAGCCCTTCCCAGCAAGTGCAGTGGCAAATAACTTAGGTACACTTTGTTGATATAAACGACGAATTGGGAATTCTTTTTATCACGCTCAAAGGAGTAAGAAGCATGTTTCAACACATGTTATCAAATAAAAAAGTAGGTACCCGGGTAGGGTATGATCTATAATGTAGCACATATTGGAGCTTAAAGCATGTTTCTTTCAAAACCTGAGCAGTATATAGAGCTCACTCCGAACAGAGCGTGACCTGAGCGCACCGATCTATTTAAGAAACTCAATTGAGCACTGAACTCTCATATGCTTAGTAATCTGTCAAATTACATGAAAATTGTATGAAGTTAGCCGCGCTCAGCTTTGTGCTCGATGTGCTCGGTCATTTTTTTCCGAGCTCATCGAGCGAGCCGCGGTCGAGCTCTGAGCTAAAAAAGAAATGCAAGTTGAGAGCTCGGAGCGCTCCGAGTTAAAAAGTAACATAGATTTCTTTTTGACAGCTCAGTGCCACGCTCGGGGCTAAAAAAGAAAAACGCCTATTATTGGAAAATTGCCGAAGTCATTATTATTCCTAATCAAAGTAGACCATCAACAAAAGTATGTGACTTCTTATACAGGCCAATAGCGCTTGTATCAATTTTTTAAAAAGTTTTAGAAAAACTGCTCCTGAAAAGGCTTAGAAAAATACTATAGAAGAAAGAAAACTTATTTCAAGCCATCAGTTTGAATTCAGAAATAAACATTCCATGATAGACCAAGTGAATCGTATTACGGATAAAAAGGCACTTGCTGAAAAACAAATAAGTTGCGCTAGATGATGATCAAGCCTTTGACTAGGTTTGGCCACTGATCTCTATAATACACTGGATAGTGAATAGCCTATAGTGTATAACAGTTTTTGTGAGGCAAGTTTTTTAAAGGGTACCGGCCACGACCTCATATCTCGCTCTATACAAACGAAGAAAGAGATTGAAGATATTTGCCGAAATTCAGCATTTATTTGATATCAGTTGATGTCAACAAGCATTGCGGCTGTAAATATTGACAAAAATAAAAGAAAATGCAATTCCAGTAGCGTCCATTCCGCTGGCGCCGCTGTTATACTGTTATATGAGGGTACCGGCCACGACTATATTTTTGCCTCAAAAATTTTGAATGAATACACTATCCAGTGTATATAGAGATCAGTGGGTTTGGCATTGCAGACTTGAGTACAAACTGCATATAGATATCTCAAAAGGCAGTTCTACGAAATACTGAAATCCTATGTTACCGACCGATTCTTTATAGTAGGTACGCGTACGATACTTTACGAGCAAGAGTATTCGGAACTTAATAAAATTGAAGCCGGTGTAGCACAAGGAAGTGTCCCATGACCAACACTGTATTTGTTAGATATATTCCAGTGGACAACAATACCATCATGGCCATTATTTGTAGATGATATTGCCATAGATCTTAATTTCAAGTCAATGATACGAAAACAAAATACATTTTATGACAATGGTCGCGTTCAAGTTTCACTAGGATATACTAACTAAGATACTCGAGTATCCAGTATGCTTCTGAAGGCAAATCAGCTATTGTTGACATTTCTCATAGGATAGATAAGTATCCCAGAATTTTTAGGATAGTTTGAGATTAATTTTTTGGCAACAGCTGCCTTCACATCAGCTGTGATTTTACAAGGGATTACGACAACACAAACCTATCCATATCGCTTTGGATACAAACCTGAACGCGGCCAATGATTGACATTTTTGTTTTCATAAAAAAAAAAATTTCATTCGATTACTCAGATAATTTGACGTTTCCTATGCAAACTATAGATGGCAAAATGATAATTAACGCCGGTAATACAGTTTTTATCAGGACTTAAGTTAAGTTCCGAAAATTATCTGGCATTGGCTAAGTCCATATGGATTTAAGTTGTTGTTGTATTTACGTGTAAATTGCTTAGTTGCGATTTCGTTTTTTTTCGTCAAATTCTTATGGACTTCCAAAAAAAAAACACGCCAATACTGCCAAATATCTTGGAATGACTTTGGATATCAAGCTAAAGTGGAAAGAGGACCCCAAAAAGAGAAGAGAGGAACTTAGCCTGAAACATAGAAAAATGTATTGGTTACTTGGTAAGAATTCTGACCTATCTCTACAACCAAGTATCTACTGAGACACGTTTGGACTTATGGCAGCCAACTGTAGGGCTGTACAAAGAAAACAAATGCTGAAACCATCCAAAAATTTCAAAACAAAGTCTCCCATCCCACACAAATTCACATTTCAACCGAATTTGCATTAAATTTGACCCTGGACAAGAATTTCTTTCTAATTTTGACATATTATCACGTTTCAAAGTATATTTGTATTTTCGACAAATTTTCCTTTTTTACTGCAAAATGCTATTAAATATCAATTTTAAAATATTCTATGATAATGTATTTACATAAAAAACATCACTTCACATTAGTTTATGTGGAATTTGAGACACAATCAACCCGTGAAATAAAACAATTTTAAACTCCTTATCATAGGTGTTTTTACATAATTTAACACAGCACCGCATGCTGTTTTTTTTAATAAAGTATTTTCACTATTCTCACTTTTAATTAATTTCCTTACTTAGTTTAATTACCTTTTTGTCACTATTTTAACGTTTGAAAATCTCGAAACGCTTTCCTTTAGATCGACAAAATGACAGATAATCACCTTTTCCTCCTTCCTTATCTTCTTAATCTAAGGTGGAAACCATGATAGATGTCAAAACTTGTTGTAAAAATCAGATTGGGAAAGATAAAATACAAAAGAAAGCTATTAACGGCCAAATCGTATTCAAAATGAAATTATCTGTCGAACGAAATTATCAAATTTGCAAAAATTTCAGAGGAAAATCTTTATAAGAATAGAAAATACATTTTTACAAAGAAAAAAAATAAACAACTTTTCAACAAATAAAACAAAACGATTGGCACATTATTTAAGTAGGTCTAAAAAATATATACCTATATTCGGGCACAACTTTCTGATATCTGACATATCACCGATCACAGCGACGCGACCGCATAAAGAATTAGCTTCCTTATGACCCCCTGTCATCATCCATAACAATCATGATCCTTATCCACATTCCAAAGGTCTTTACTTGTGTACATATAAGTATAGTTATATGTTGGTAGATAGGTATATTTAGCATTAACAAAAAAAATAACTTCAGTTCCATAATCCGATCTGCAAAGTACATCGATGCAATGTAAAGAATTTCTAAAATTCAATGAGCCTTAAAAAAAAAACAACACAACATAAGCACAAAAACATGTTCAATATATTTTTTTAACGTTTATTTTTTCTTGTTTTTGTAAAATTCCTTTCCAGTGCTCGCATACAAAATTGTGTGTGTCATAGCCTAAGACTTATTTGCAGTTTATCTTCTTTTGGATGTAGTTATTTTAAGTCAACACACTGCACTGATCAATAATTGACAAAAAAAAATCTTTCCGAAAAGTCATGTTTTATGAAACTCAACCCCCTAGTCCGCTCTATTGCAGATCTTCAATTTTATTAACCTTGTTCCTTTACTTCCCAAACTACCCATTTCTACCATTTTTAGCCCGAGAGACTGTCAAAGTTCATATAAAAAAAATAAATCTGGTAGAATCTGGCAGTTTCGGGGAAGTACGCGAACAGACCTGTTGTCACCTTCGTAATAGTTTAATGCCGTTTTCGAAAACGTCATTTAAGTCAAAAACGCAAATTACAAGATGTCCTTAAACGCAAATAGATCGAATTGATGAAAAAATAGCCGTTTTCTATTATCAGAATTGATCTATACGGTTGTGAGGTTGTTTTATTATCGCAGAATGATCCATATGGATCATGTGTCATAATAAAAAACGGCTATTGAAAAGCAAGAGATTAGAATTTAAAGGCTCTGCCAAACCAACGTCCAACTTTTGAAACGGAGGCGAATCTTTCGGCTGTAAATACATTTTACATAAGATTCGCTTAATCGCATCGTCGCGTTGGTGTGGCATTCTCCCATTTATCGGCCTGTAAATTTATTTTGATTATCGTCTTTCCGAATATTTCGCGTTGGCTTGGGAGAGCCTTTTAATTGTAGTTTTGGTTCGTAAACATCAAATGCGTTTGCAAGAAATTGACTCACGTTTATCAAACAGTGCAAGCATGATGATTGCATATTTAAAGAAAACGTTTTTATTTTTGAAAACGTCAAATCAAATTCAATTTTATCGTCAAATATGCAATTGTTCTGCTTGCACAAAATCTGTTCGATCAACGTCAGTCAATTTTTTTACAAAAAGATTTGACGTTTATACGCATTTGACGTTTATACGAACACGCAAAGTTTACAGTTAGCCAGTTCAGGTCTCTTGAGATCACAGCAATCTCTGAAATCTGAACGTATGTAATTCCTCAGTGAGATTCCCCACTTTTGCTGTCAAAAAGCTGAGACTGAATTTTTTTGGATTCGTTTGCTCAATTATTTTTTGTCGCAGTTGATCAATTTATTAAAAAAGAGATAAAGACTGCTTTTGACTTCTAAAGGAGAAATTTTGTTCAGGTTTCTCCTTCTCCTTAGTGGAGCTGACAGAAGTTTTCTCAGTGAGATCTAAAAAACGTGAACTGGCTAAGTTTATTCTTAGTACCAACAAACATACATACATACATAAGTACTTTCAAATTTCCATAGGCTATTATGACGATTTTAAAGTTTGTCTGCTCATAGGCCTTTGATTGTAGTACATATATACAACTCAGATTTAAAGACGCACGGTTGGTTTTATATCCTTCGACGAGTATAGTGAAGCATTCGTTCGTTGATTTTGAAATGAGGGGCCTCTTGAATCTTGACAATGACGACGAGAAAAAATATGAACAGAACACATTTTTTTCATTCTTTATTTTGATATTTTATATATTTTTTAGTTTTTTGTTATTATTTTTTTTTTTATGAAAGGTTTATTATGAAGTAAAAAAGAGTGAGGGAAATCTGGAAGCGCGTTCACATTGCTATCATTCTCTACTGCAGCTCTATACCTACTCTACCTATACTATATAGGCATATAAATATACAACGTTGCGGCATCAGCATCTGGTTTTGGAACTTGGAAGTAAGGTATACCTACCCACTGGGCGGAGTGGTGTCCACCAGAATGCGCAGCACAGTGGCAAAAGGAACTCAAGCGGCTACGTGAATTTCATCGCATTTCATATGGCCGCCAGATTCGAGATTTTGTTTTTTTTTTTTTTTCGCCTGCTGCTTGCCGCCTGCCGTTGTACTATAGGGCTATCGCTTCGGCAGGCAGCCGAATACAAGCAGCAAGCAGAACAACCAACCATCAGCCATGCGCTGCTGCCATGGCCTTCAGGAGGCTCAAAATATTTATTATACCCACTTAAAAAGCATTTTTTTTTTATTTCACTGTTAACAGCTTTGTGTGTGATGAGGATAGAACATCAGTTAGAGTCTCCATATAAGAGAATTTCGGCGGGAACGAAAGAAGGCTGACTGAGAATATTTTCAACAGAATTCTATTTGGACGAATTTGCATCAAAACAAAAATGAATTCACAATAATATCCTTTTGACGTAGTTATGTTAGAAATTTAAATATTTTTGCGGTTGGTAGGTAGGTATCTACATTTTTGTGAATTTATTTTTTTTAAGTTCAAATTTAATGTTTAAAAAAATGAGATAAATCATGAAGGAATGTAAGCGAAAAAAGAAAATTTCAAACTGACAATATAGTTACAAGAAAAAAAAAAGATATTGGGACTTATCGGGAATTTCAAGGGAAATTTTGTTTCCCTCGGAATATGTTATTTCCTCGATAAATGTTCTGCTATCATGAATCTCATCAAAATAAGTTTCCCTTGAACAAAAATCAAATGACAGTAAAATTACAATGACTGCTTTTAGACGACTGCGATTTTTAAGCAGCGCGTCTCTCTTTTGATCTCATTTCAGTTGCAGAGATGCTTTAAACGCTGCAAATTTTAATAGCTGCAATTTTTGTTACATGAAAAGGAAACATATCTTCACACTCTTTACTCTGCTTATGTCTCAAAAAAACACGAAAAAGCGCAAAGAAGAGAGGGCGATAACTCTGCAATTTTTTTCAACCTCAGCAATTTTGTCTACCCCGGCCACCACATACGTGCCCCTCCTAGTTTCTTAAAAATCGCAAGGGGTGCAATTGCATCGTTTAAAAGCAGTCAATGAAAAATTTATTCCCGATACCAATTAATTCCAATGGAAATTTTCGAGCACCATTCACGTTCCCAATGTTCCATGGAGCGGGAAACATTCTTAGGGAAATTTTTGTTCCCGAGCGACAAACGGAAAACCGACTAAGGGCTCTCCCTAACCAACGCGAAACATTCGCCGACGACTGATTTTTGTTTTTGTTTATCGTTGTGTATTTGTCATATTTTATGTTATTGTGAATGATTCGCTACGATTTCGCGTTGGTTTGGGAGAGCCTTAATTTCGTATAAATCTTATGAAATTGTTTATAAAATTTAGCCCAGAAAAAAAATATTTTCACAAAAGTTGTTCTCGATTCTTGTATGGAATTAATCGCAAAAAAAAAATGACACAACCAATTCTTTGAATATTTCAAAGGAACATAACAAATTACAAATTATTATAAACAAAGATGAATATACTGTCAACGACAAGCTGAATATATTACCTATATTTATTTTTTCAGGCAAAAATGTTAAAAATTAATTAAAAACAATTCAATTTAACGATAAACGAAAAATAAGTGATTCAAACATGTTTATAAAGCTGCTTTTCGATAAGATAAGATCTTAAAGATCCTTTAAAGAATACTTTTCTTAATTCAAATGAAGTCAAATTTATTTAATTTTGTTTTATTAAGAAACTTATACAGATAATTTTAAAGTGGATTAGTCACTCAACAATTAACAATTTTAATATGCAATATTATTTCAATTAAAAGTATATTCTTGTGTATACAAATTCTGACAAAAAAATATATGAAAACGTCAATGAGAAATTCAAATACATACACGGTGCCGCACATGCCTGTAGGCAAAACAGGCAATTGCCTAAGGCGGCACAATACAAAATTTCAATACAATAATTTCAAAGCGAAAAAGTGTAACACAACCAACTACTCTATAACTACTTTCCTGTATTTTGTTCGTTCTTCGTTGTTGTCCGAAGTCCTGCGCCACACTTCAAAAACATGCTGAATATTCTAAGCTTTAAAAAATTATCCAATAACCGGTGGCCAAGAAAAGCGACAAGTGTTTCATAGAAAATTTATCAGAAATTTATATGATTCTTTAATTTTTTTAATTTAGAACGAGTTTTAATGCAAATAATTATCTTTTGAAAATGCTTCAATCAAAATCAATGGACTTTTTAAGCTGTTTGGAGCATTCATATAAATTGCAACAGTACTTTCTGATAAACCGTTCTTATGAATATTTTTTTGAAACATTATACAAGTACGCTTTAAACATTACTACAAAAAAGAATAATCAAGTGGATTTCATTGTGTCCGATTCAATGAGCTTTCGTAGCCGCCGCCCGTTATCAATCTAAACAATCTCTTACAACAATCGGTTAAAAATTTAAATTTAAACCTGATTTTACGTTACCGATGTTACGCCATCTTCTATCGATGAGCGCTTTGTGCAGTATCAATTTCTTAGCCAAAATTTCGCATTTCTTTGCGATATTTCAAAGAAGGTTTTACTAAGCTTCTGCTTTTGTTAATTTCAAACCTTTGTCAATTTTAAACTATATGGTTTCTCACTTCTTACTTAAATTGCATCCAAATGTTTTAACAGAATTTAAAATACTATTAACGTTTCCTGTAAGTTTTTCATCAGGTGAAGCTAGGTTCTCGAAGCTTAGGTTTATAAAATCCTATATCTTCGCTCAACAATGGCCCAAAAACGAAAAAGAAAAAATCGCAAAAAGATTTGCAAAAATGAGATCGCGCAGATCAGCATTTTAGTTTTTAAAAGTTGTTAACATATTGTGTATATTGTATTTATGTATTTCGTCGAAAGCCTTTGATTGTTATTTAATACAACTGTATATAAATGTTAATGTTGCCATTGCCTTCTTTTTTAGTTGAGAAGGCAAAATAACAATTTGCCTAGGGCGGCAAAACTTCCAGGTTCGGCACCCCTTACAATGTATTGTATTTCGGTAACCACATAAAAATCGATTTAATGTTACATCGTAAAGTTCAAATTACATTTTATATTGAATTACATTAAATGATTATTGAAATATCAACACCTCATACTTTTACCTAAAATACAAATTCATTTATTTTATTTTAATCATTCAAAGTTCAACTTAATTTAACAAATGAAAAATATCAATTTAAGAGATTAAAGTGATTTAGGAAAATATTTAAAGGTTACGTTTCTTTTCACATATAGGTAGCTCTATCGCTATCACTTAGTTGCCTTGATATAAAAGGTTCTTCAATTTCATTTAAAGAACTGTCGTGAGGTGCCAATAACACCAATAAAATGCAACTTTCTGCATTATGAATTATCTCAGTACTAGCAATCTGCAAATTACTGCTTTTTTCACCACGAATCTGGTCTAAAGTACCATGGGCATTTTGAGCCCACTATTCAACATTGCTCAACAGTGTTGGAACTCATGTCATATGGAAGCGTATGGAGAGTACTTTATTTCATTATATGGCAGCTAAATTCAAATCGAGCGCAAAAGTTATGTTTTGGCACATTTTATAAAAAAAGTATTTAAAATCCAAAAAAAAATATTTAAAAAAAATGGCAACACTTACTAAAAAGTGTTTCACCTTTGCTGAAAGCCTGAAGTCTGTTCTTTCACATTAATTTTATTAAATCAATTTATTTGTATAAACAGTTTTCGAAAAATTTTCTTAAAAACTCAAAAAGCTGAAAAAGAAAGTTACTACTTTTCTGTATATAAGGTGTCCCATAAACAATGGTCCAAACTGAAACTGGTGATAGGGCAGTTCATGACTACTCAGAATTTAGTAACTTGTCAGTACCCCATCATAACGGTTTTCGAATAACTGCCGTTTTTTGGAAATTTCGAAAAACCCCTACCTTGAACCAGGTATTTGTTCACCCTGTCCATAATTGATTTTTTTTTTCTTAATTTGTTTCACTTAAATATTGTATGATAGTAAGATTAATTTTCTGCATTAAAATATTTTTGATATCCTGCACCATTTTGCTCAAAATTAATTGATAATACGACATTTTGATCAAAACTTTTTTTTACTTCAATTTTTAAAAGAGCATCCTGAAAAAAAATCATATGACTCGATACTGGTTTTTAAATTTAAAAATTGGCCATGATATTGAAGTTTCTTAAAAGATATAAAACTCACCAATGACAGTCTTAGATTAAAAGTTATAAGAATTTTAACTCAAACGAACAGGCTTGTTAAATAAATAAAAATAAATCTTTTTTTGAGTTTAAATGTATTTTTTTCGAAAACTATTTATACAAATAAGTTGATTTAAAAATAACATGAAAGAACAGACTTCAGGCTTTTAGAAAAGGTGAAACACTTTTTAGTAAGTGTTGCCATTTTTTTTTAAATATTTTTTTTTGTATTTTAAATACTTTTTTTATAAAATGTGTCAAAACACAACTTTTGCGCTCGATTTCAATTAAGCTGCCATATAATGAAATAAAGTGGTCTCTATACGCTTTCATATGACATATGTTTCATCACTGTTGAGCAATGTTGAAAGAAAGGCCCAAACTCCATACAAAGTTGCCCATGGTCCTTTCGTTTGATAAGTCTATTATTATTTGAGATAATACAACAATAAGTATATGAGGGCTAATTTTATTTTTAATAGTGGATGCTGGCCAACTTGGGGTCATTAATTTCGTGGTTTTAAGTTGGTAGCGCTGGCATTAAACACCTGTTAAACTCAGCTGTCATTTGAAGAGTCAATATATTATTTGAATGTTTGCCATTTACGATAATGGATCGCTTAACAATCGAACAACGCGTTAAAATTATTAAAACTTACTATACTAATGTGGTGATTTAGCCACTTTTCAAAAACAAACAATACTAGGTATGACATGTGATTTTTATAAAAGGTTTTGGTTATTTTGCTTATCAAAATGTGGGCCGCAAATGTACATTCCCAGAGAAATTTTTTTAAAAATCATTTAGCAGTTTTCGATAAAGCTTTTCATAAAAGTTGTATGGTAGGTACCGTTATTTTCGAGCTACAAAAAATTCAATTTCTCGTCAAAATGTCGTCATTTCTTGACGCTGATATAACTATTATCAAATATGAAATCGTCCTGCTTGTTTGATCAATGTAAGTCAATTTTCTTGAAAATGCATTTGACGTTTCCGTATACACGCTCAAATTAATAAAATGGATCTAAAAATGATGGTTGGAAATTTTTGTCGGAAATAAATTTACAATTATTAGCTGCATTTTATTGGTATATTTCGCGCAGCAATACAATAATCAATAAAACGCTTTAGCCACTTTTATGGACGCACTTAATTTCTGTGGCTGTGTTCGCAAAGTATTCTTGTATCCACGTCTCAATTATACATAATTTTATGACATATCAGCAATCCTCCGATGGAGTTTATTGCTTGAAATGGCATGCAACGCGCTATATTTTTACGTATATTTAAAGCAAAATGTCACCATATGAATACAAAAATTAGTTTTTTCTCGAGTAAAAAAAATTTCCGGACTTCGGACATGTAACTTTTTTGTTTTTGTTTACGGAAGAAAATATTACAGCGCTAGATGTAAATTTACCAATAAAACACGCCTATTATAACAAAACAATTAATAATTTTTAAAGAAATAAAATAGAAATTTTGTTAAAGCTCCAGACGCAGCCGTAAGATTCCAAAGGTTTCAAAGTATGCTTAAAATTTTGTTAACTGCTACTGCTGGCCACTTTTTAGCGCCAACTCGACTTTTTTTAGTTGCAGAGTTGCAAATAATGTTATCAGAAATATGATTTAAAATAAATGCTTTTTCATGAAAGCTTCATTTTGGGTTTTCGAACTGTTGAATTTTGCAGTTTACGTTTACGAAACAATTGTTGCGATTGCATTTTGTCGCAAATAAAGTTTTCGAAAATGGCGATGTCGTAATGTCGTCGTAATGTTAGGACGCTTCAAATTTGTTGGTTATTTATAGCCGATGCAATTTCAACTTGCGTTTTTTAAGCACATTTGCGAAGGATGTATGTGGTTGTGGGGGTAAACAATTAAATTGATGAGGTTGGTAAAATTGCAAAAGAGTATTACTCTTTTTATTTGCGTTTTTCCTTATTCGTTTCGGGGCAAAATCGGAGTAAAGGGTTCCGGCACCGCGCCGAAAGATTCAAATTATTCAATCAAAATCAAGAGTGATGATTTTTGAATAAATGATTTTTAAACTCTTAAGTCGTATTTATTAGATTTTTGTCTACTTAGACACTGTCTAACTATTTTAAAATTGGTGGAAATATGCTATATTTAATACAAATAAATATTACATTATTCACGGTTAAGACATTCTACTCTTGTGTCTAAGTAAGGCAGCTATAAGAAAACAATAAACAAGGTTTTTGAAAACATTTTCTAAAGTTGGACAGTTGTCTAAAGTTAGACAAAGTTTATAAATAAGACCATTAATTTGTCGAATAAAATTCGAAAAATTAAAAGTTTGAAAATCATTTATTCAAAAACTAAGCACTAAAATTCCCACACCAACGCGACCGACGCAACGATTCAATCAAGCTAATCTCATATAAAATATATTGACAGCTGAAAGTTTCGTTGTGCGTGCGTCGTTCCGAATGTTTCGCGATGATTTTGGGGAGCCTTAAAAGTTCCCCCACACCAACACAAAGGTTCTATGGCGGTTCTATCGCGGCGACGACGAAAATAATAATAACAACGTGTTGTTTTCATTGACAACCATGAGCCATGTGTTGTTATTTTTGTTTTCTTCGCCGCCTCGAAAGTTTCGCGTTGGTGTGGAGCAAGCAACGTTTTCGAAAAGGATTTTAACATTCATTATATTTTTTAATATGTTGTACCCCTCACAATTTCAACATAGATTTATAAAATTAAATACCTTCAAGAACATCTGCCAATTTCAATTTCACATAAAATTGTAATTTTAACAATTATTTTTCTAAAAAACTTAAACGCACCAGATCAAAAAAAGACTTTACACTTTCAAGTTTGGAGGTATTTTTTTTTTCAGACTTAACAGTTATACGTTATAGATAAGAAATAGAATTTTTTCGCAATTTTAGTCATTGACTTTTTCACTTCTAATTGTATGGCGTCGATTCACTGTGCGCCGCCCGCCCGGGGTGCACCGCGCCGTATTAATAACGTGCGTTAGCAACGAAGTGCCCTTAACTCGTGGTTTAGTTTCAAAAAGCGAAATGAATTTCCGCCAACATACTGTTTATAAATTACGATTTAGTAAACTCCCCGACTAAGCTGGTATAGCGAAGGATTAAATGAGAACAGTATCAGACTTCTTTTATTTGTACGAAAAGTATGAAATTGAAGTTGGGTGAATTTTATTTAAATAAAATTCCACATAATGGTTGACAAGCACCCATTTGTCAAAGTTAAATAAAAGGTTTATTATTTGTCTGTTTGAAACACATTTTGCAATCGATTTTAAACAAAATTCTAGGTAAAAGGCCAGTTATAGCTTTCATTGAAACTCTTCATTGAAAAATTTAATTTCTTATTTTGAGACACTTTGAAAGCAAAATCAGTGAATATTTTTATGTCAATAAAAAGCTGATGACTTAGGCCCGGTGCACACATGCGTTTTTTTGACGCCGCGGTGACGCAGCGGTGCCGCTGCGGTGCCGCAATCGTTCAGTGCACACATGCGGGTTTTTCTCGCTGGACTCAATCTGCAAATCTTTGCTTGCAGCAATAGAGGTTTATAAAAAGAAACGAGTAATTTTCGCTTAACTAGTGGATAAAAACTATGATCTTAAAAAGAAAGGACGTTATTGGGTACATCCTTTTGTTAATCATTGGCTAACAAAAGGCGTATTTTATATATCTTTTCTTTTGCCGGTCATGGTATGGCTCGGAAGCAATATTCTTTATTTCTGGACACTTTTTTATTTCACCGATAAATAATTCGGTATCAAATTCTTCCATGTTTGAAATCTTTCTTCCAAATTTAATTTGCGTCAAAATGACGCATGTGTTCACTGCTCCATAACAAACAATGTACTGAAAGACGCAAAAGCGTCTGCGGTGACGCAGCGGTCTCGCGGAGACCTGCGAGTGTTTTTTCCCGCAAGAATGACGCGCGATGACGCAGCGTCACCGCAGGTGTGTGTGCACTACTCAATTTATTTGTGAGTACTGTAAGACGCAAAGGCGGTGACGCTGCGTCACCGCGGCGTCGAAAAAACGCATGTGTGCACCGGGCCTTAATAATTTTATTTCTGGTAAAAAAAATATTTCATTTTGGCCCAACCTTTCACATTAAATAAATTCTAAGATTTCAATGGCAATGGTAGTTTAATCATTGAAATAAATTAATTCTTTTCACGGGTTAATTTTGGCCAAAATGAAATTTTTTAATTATTTATTTTAATTTAATTAATTAATAATTAATTCGATAGCTTTATATTGGAATCAAAATAATCACTGATTTCCCTTTTTTAAGTGTACCTCAAAACTTTAAATTTAAAATTTTCAATGATGAGTTTCAATGAAAGCTATAACTGGCCCCTAGGCTAGAAACTTGAAATTTTTTTATAAATGTGTTCAAGTCTATATAATAAATAGCTCATTGGGAAATTAGTTCAAATAGATTTCAAAATTTGTACAAAAATAAAAAAAAAGTTAAAACTAAATGTTTTTTATATAAACTAAATGCATTTGTGCATACCTAATATTTATTTTATTCCGACTCAGCTAGTTAGGTTATTCTCCAGCAGTCGTCGCCGCATTCTTGATAAGCGAAATAAATATTTATGACGTTTATTTTTTTTCTCACATATCCAAAGTGTAAATATTAGCTTAAGCAATTTCGACGGCCTTATCAGTATCACTTGGGGTCTATTCAGTTTTTTTGCACTCGATAAAAATAATTTATTTGCTTTAGAAATTCCAGAAGATACGAATCACCAGTGGCATTCATGTATAGGTATGATACCGCCTAATCACTGGGTAAACAAGGGATAATGTTTGCCGCAGTTGCGACTGGGTTTTTTTTTTTAAGTGTTGGATCAAGAGATCTCTTAGGTGTGTAATCTATTTGCTTTTATATAAATGTCTAAACTAACACAATCAAATGGTCCACCAAAATACGCAATAGCATTTATCGTGTCGCGTTGTTGGGTTACTCATTTTATTTGTCTACCTGAAGTTAGACTAGTATCTACAGAGAGAGGGAAAAAGTATTTTTAAAATGTACATATTTATTATCCACATGTTAAAAAAATTGCACAAAAATGAAATTTTAGTTTAATTATGTTTATTCTCTTTCATCAAACAATCGTATTTATTTGATTTCCTTAGACGGTTCTCTATTTAGACATTTTCTAAATATATTTGGTGTGTTCAGAAAAATGAGATGTCAGAGAATTTTCTCACTCAAAAGGTGAGCAAGCGAATCCAAGATTTTTTTTCTTCAGAGTTTTGACAATTGACAGCAAAGCTGAGAAATTTTGCTGAGGAATCCTCTTCAGGTAACTGAGATTGCTGAGATCTCCGATATTTCGTTTTCCTGAACATGCCTATTATTTTATTTTATTAGTTTTTTTGACTAGTTGCGCAAAATTTTAAACAGCCTCATGTAAAGGTATTAGCATTATACTACTTAACAATTTACTAACTCTTTACTAAGCTCTTTACTTAATTGTTATTAATTGTAAACATTTTGTACCCATTATATCATACTAACCCTTTTCTTAATAAGCTTCAATTGAACACGCATAAAACGTGACAGTTCGCGCAAACAAATAAGCAAACACACCATTTTCACATTTTTAATAATTGTCAAAGTGACATTTGGAGTTAGTATGATACTTAAAAGTTAAAATAGGCATTTGGTGATTTTAAATTTAATAAAATATTGAAAAAGAGTACGATGCTAACTAGTTTAAAATTTGGATAATCTTGTTTTTAACCAAGAATCATATACTAAAAATGCTTGAACATCGTATTAAAACGTCTTAAATTTTACGCCCTTGTCAATTACAATTCTATTACCACTGGCGAATCGAACGAATAAACGTGATGAGTGTGAGTAATTAGTATCTATTACTTGCGGTTGGAAAACTGAAAACCTTGGATTCGACTTAAATGTCAAAAAATTTTCGAAGTTTGATCTCACTCTATATTGTGGTTATCCAATTTTCGTCGATTTGAACGTCATTTAATCGAATGCGTTAGTTCGCTTATGTAAACATCTCATCTCTTATTCGAAATACATAGTTTGAAATATGCTTTATTTTAATAAATAAAAAATAAAACTAGTCAAGGTTTAGACAACCGATTCCCTTGTCTCAATTATAATACAACTCTTACTGGCATATCTTTCACTCGATTAATCCAGTTTAAAACATCAGGAAGTATTTATTAATTTACATCCGGATTTAAGTTTTAAACTGGATTAATGGAGTGAATAATGAGGTGATTAGACAACAATTTAACATGTTTATTTATAACTTGGACGAATGCCTAAAGTTAGCCAACGTTTATAAATACGATTGATAGTTCCTATAATTTTGCAAAATAGTTTGACATTATGAGCATTCTTCAATTAAATAAAATTTCAAATTAATCAAGGTTGAAATAACGATTTAAGTGACTAAGGGCGACTTTAACAGTATAACCCGAGTTAACTTAGAAGCAGTTCTTCAAAGTAGGATTAAATTTAACTTTTAGTTGTCAAAAATCTATAGAAATCAAAGTGCGAGACCCATAGTGTTAGCCTATTCTATTTCGATACGGTCTTATTTATAAACGTTGTCTAACTTTAGACAACTGTCCAACTTTGGAAAATGTGTTCAAAAATCTCGTTTATTGTTGTCTTATAGCTACCTAACTTAGACACAAGAGTATAGATTGTCTTAACCATGAATAATGCGATATTTATTTTTATGAAATAAACCATATTTCCATCAATTTGAAAATAGTTAGACAGTGTCTAAGTAGACAAAAATCTAATAAATACGACTGATAGTGTTTTAACACATATTTGGCGTTAACAATCAAACAGAGGCTACAAAATTTAAACCTGAAACCGAGTAAAAAGGAAAACATGTAATTTCTAAAATATTCAAAATAATTGAATGCAGTAAATTTTGTTTTATTTATGGAAGTTTTTTTTATTAGATTTACAAAAAAAAAATTATATTCGTTATTTGGAGGAATGTTTTATTTTTTATGGCAGTTTTGTTTGTTAAAAATATATATCATGGGCATTTTGAAAATTATTTTGTTTAAATGTTTTGACCCCAAACGCAAAATTAAAATAGTAATAACTTCTTTATTAATCGGTTTTGAAACAAAATTTCACTATCTGATAGCTCTCTTTGATACGGAAATTTTGGCATATCAAACTCCATATTTTTAGAAAAGTGTCTTTAGCACCGTTTTGATTGTTAACGATACATATGTCAGAAACAGCGTTGCCGAAGTGGCACGAAATTGGCATTAGGCAATAACGCCAAAGGAAATAACACCCAAACGCACTTTTGTCTTCAATCTGTAATAAGAATTAATGTAAATTTATTTTAGGAATTACAAGATAACTTTTCAACGCGGGTAATGATTTCAAGATGGGGTTTGGATAGAAGAGTAGCTCTCAAACTGTAGACTGCTAACAATCGAAAATCCAAAAAACGCTTATGTCGACATAAGTTGCTCTGTCTTATTGCCACAGATATTATAATAATTATAAAATTCAAAAGAGACTTTCTTATTTACATTTTTTACTTCAAATAAAGCTAATAAAAAAAAAAAATTTGGAAAATTGCTACAAATGGAATCAAAACTGCCAAAAACGATTATTTTTTGACAAAACAAGAATAGAGCAAATTATTTCTTCTAATTTGTTGTTGTATTTCACTCCACATTTAAATTATTTTTTTTTAATATGGCACGAAAATGGCACGGTTTTTAAAAAAAAATTGGCACAGACTTTTTTTTTTTGGGCGGCAACGCTGGTCAGAAATATCTACTTATGTTAATGCAATATTAACTCACACAAAATTCAAATAGTTAACTGTAGATATAAAATAATTGAAAAACATTTTTCAGGAGTTAACTCGGGTTTAACTCCGAAAATGGGATGATCATTTGTACAACAGTGACACAGCTTGGGTTCAAGATTTTTACCCAATGATTTTGACGTATTAACTATAAGGATTATCCAGGGTTCAAGTCAATTATCACATACTTGAATCCTGAACCGTGGTTTAATCTCAGTTAATCCGATTTGCCGAAATCAATGAGTTAAACATTTTAAACGAGACTAAACCACGTTTGTATATAATTGGATCCAAATTAAGCAGTTCTCATGACAACAATTAAATTTTTTTCGATGGGCTGATATATCGCATGATGTATGTAGTTTTTGCATATATACAATGTAGTTTATTTATTGCCAGATATTTTCTCACATGATATTATTTATCTCATAGGATACACATATTTGATATTTTCCTCTCATTATGATATTTCTCGAAGGGTATATTTGTCCCATGATGTTTGATCGCATGATATTTATCTCACATGATATATGTATATCTCGCATGAAATATATCTCGCAGAATATATTTTTCCATGATATTTTTTTTTACATGACTTTTCTCTCGCATATAGTATTTCTTTTTGCATGATATATTTTTCTTCCCTGATATTTTGTTTTCATTATTTTTGAAATTCCTTAAAGCGAAGAACCAATCTTGTCGCACCCCACAAATTTTTAAAAATTTTCAATATTATTATAGGTAACGAGTTCTTAACATGAATATGTCAAAAATTTTAAAAGTTATTTGAGTTATTTTAGGTATCAGAGGGAAGGCTATTCGAGTTTATATCAGATGTTTGCATTAGCTTATGAGCATAAATATTTCCTTAAGCGAAATAAAAAAATACAAAAACTCGAAATAAACTAAACTGAAACTAAATAGGTATATATTATGTACGAACCTTTATCTTTTTAAAAATGTCAATTCAATCTCTTCATCAACATCAAAATACAAACCAAAAATTAATTTATGTATATTATAAATCAAACTTGTCACAAAATAACTACCATCCATATTTGAAAAAAACAGCAATAAAAAATAATTTCAGGTAAAATTCATCATTATTGTTGTTATATGGCGCAAATCTTAAAAGGCGTGGGGTTCTTTAAACTGACAATTAATTTAAATTTAAAACAAAAACAAAATTAATGCCAAAAGCCTATAAAGAATTATATGGTCATTATTCCAATGGTCCTAATCAGTTAATGACCCGCACACACGAAAACCGGGCTCATTCTCTGTCCAAATAGACTGTTAACTCCACCTTCGCTTAAAAATAGATATAGTTTCATACGTACATATAACATATTGTCGGTCGTTTAACTATCACGAACGTCTGCCACTGCATAGGCCAAGATGCTTCTTAAAAATAACTGCGACCTCAACTCGACCTGAGCACTTTACGTTATGGTTGATAGGTATATTTTGTATAGCTGAAGAAATGATGATTCAAGAAGATTCGTGAAGCACCTGTAAATTAGCCCACAGAATTTATGCAACTTAATATATGTAGGTACAATGTGCTGCCCATCAGGGGATTTTACGTGGGCGACAATGATGATAATATGCTGCCGTGGCGTGTGCCTGTTTCTTTTTTCAATTCAAAATTGTATAAGACCAAGTCGAATACGCATTCCTAAACAGAGATATAGTAGTCAAACGGATTTCCGGCTTAAGATTTAATATTCACCCCTTAAAAATATTTTTACCACACAAAAGTCTATCATGTACCTACAACAGTGAAGTAAAATATTTTCAATATTGGAATAAAATTAAACAAGTTGAAATTGGGAATTCTCTATTTTTGCTTAAATTGAAATGAATACATTATTATTTAACCTATTGATTGTTGTTCACTTTTTCCAATATCCTCGATTAGATATACATAGGTAATCTTACAGTCTTCCAAGGTTTTGAGACAATTATAAGTGTGTTCCATTGGGCCTTGCAAAGTATTTTTAATTACTTCTCAGAAAATGATGAAAAGAACAATCTTACCTCAATGTAGATGTATTTTTTGTTGTTTTTATTTTTAAATATTTTATTTTAGATAAGAGAAACGTCAACATTAATAATATTATGTCGGTTTGGTAGGTTTGCTACTTGACATTGTTCGTCTATGGGATTTGACAGCAAATTGTGCTACGTCGTACGTCATAGTACCACGTTTCAAGTTATGGGGTTTTTATTGGTAATCTGGAAGAGAAGTGCCAATCGAACACTTCAAACAGATTTTATCGATTCCGAAGTGTAAGTGGTTGTGGCTACGATTCTGAATACCAATCCAGAGGCATTTTCTCTTCTATCGAGAAGAAGAACTGTCACTTTGTGGGGTTCAAAAGGTTACTGGGCGACCAATCGAAAACGCCATACGTCATGAGTGTTTTACAATTTGTTCGATTAATTACATTGAATTCATGAATATACATGAATAAACTATTTAACAAATGTAACAAATGCAGTTTTTTTCTAAAAAGTGACAGTTCCAACCCTGAATGTCAGTTAACCCAAAAAAAATTATCTATTGAAATGTGACATTGACCTCGAATTTAGTATAGGAGGACGTTTTTTTTTTAAATGTGTAGGGTGCGTCAGCATGAGTATAAAAAAAGTCTACCCACCTTTTGGGCGTCTGGGAGGGGAGGGTATTTGCTATATCTAGAGAACCATAAGTTCCACAAACTAAATTTTACCTCAGTTTTGTACAAAATTTAACTCTCTATTTTATCCTACAAATCTTTTACCGAGAAATCAAAAATAAAAAATGCTAGGTCCGGTAAAAATTTTATAACATTTCAATGGCCTTAACCGAAGTTGTAAAATCAGGAGACCATCCGGAGCAGGATAAGACGACCGGGAAATCTTTGAACCAAAAATTTCATGCATACCCTTGCTATGTGGACTGTGGCCCAATCTTGTTGGAACCACAACCTCCTCCCTTCCAATGCAGCAAGAATATAAACACGAAATCATAATGATTAGTAAGGTAATGTTTTGAAGCCATCTTAAGGCTGCAAACCATCATAATACTGTCTATACCACTCCGAGTGTAAGACTGTAGAGGTGAAATTCCCTAGTCCCTAGGTTTAGTTTCACTATGGATATTCATGCAACGACAGAAAAACTGGGAAATTTTGCTATTTATATGTGTGAGATTACTGAGATCTCAGAAATATAAACTTTATCAATTGAATCAGCTGTTCGTTAAACGTCAAATGTTAAACGTCAAAATATGAAATAAGTGTGTTCAGATTTCGAAGTTATTTTTAAAGGAGAACCTCTCCCAAACCAACTAGGAACGGTTAAAAAAATGCAAGATAAAAAACAATAGTTGCCTTTTTTTAAGCCCGAAGGGAATTAGATTAGAAAACGATTTCGAGGCTGAAAGTAGAACTGTAATATGTTTTGGGAAGTTAAAGTGATCTCGAGCTCAGGTTAAATTACATTTTATGAAAGAGGAATCAGAAAAAAGAAATGGTTCTTTTCACTTCGATGACAATTCGGATGTTCAGAATAGACGTCCTATTTTTTTTTTTGTTGTATAAACTACGTTTTAATTCACAACTTTTATTGCCGACTAATCTCTGTGCGATAGTTATAGAACACGGGCAGATTTTTTTTAGTTCTTTGAGATATCTTATATATCACGCATAATTCTAAAAATCACAATGACGTTTGGTTAAAATAATCAAAAAATTTGATTAATTTTCCGCAGCAAAATCCTTGAGGAATTTTAACCAGAAACCAGTAAGAAGACATTTCTCATACAAAATTTGATTAACCAAATCTTACGCCCATATTATTCACTCGATACATCCAGATTTAAACTTAAATCCAGATGTAAAGTATACAAATTCAATGTAAATACATCCGGATTTAAGTTCCAATCTGGATGTATCGCGTGAGTATTATGGGCGTTAAACTTAGCCAAATGGTAAACTTATCTAGACGCTGATTACACGAGTCTTTTTTCTTTTTGACAGCTTGAGTGAAGGGTGTAGAAATGGTGGAGAAACAAAAGAAGAAGACAAAAGGATCAAAAAATCGAGTCCTAGTGTTTTACATCATTACATGAATACCTAACCTTTGTAAAATATCATATTATTCTGTTTGTTAACAAATTCACTAAAGACAAATAACAAGTCAGCTTTCGCTGTTCAACAGACCACTCCGTTATTGTAACTGAAACTAATTCGGAAAAACACATTCCGTTATACCTATTATTTTGCAAATTAAATTGAAATGATTCAATGCATTGCAATTTAAAACCAATAAATTGTGTATATATTATTGCAAAAATATCAATAGAAATAGGACCTCAAAATTAACATTAAAATTTTTTTATTGTTATAAAACAAGTTTTTCAGCATCTGCATCAAAAGTATCAAAGTGCAAATTCTGAGAAATTCATCATCATCACTTTAATTGACTTCAAATATTGTGTCATCATGGGTTTTTCGAGGAATTCCGTTTGCTTCAAATAGCAATTAGCCTTCAATAAAACACATTTTTAAGCCGTAATTTTTTTTTTTAATAACTACGACCAGTTACATTTATTTAGTATTGTGCGCAGGTTTGAATTTGATGAATCTGAGATTGCTTCCAGATGATATACATGACCAGCGAAATCTGAATTGCGGCGAATTTTTTAAATTTGATTCATATGAGTAATCGCTGAAAACAGCGAATTGTCGTCGCAAAACATAAAGAAGTATAAAATTAGTGTTTTGAGGTTAAATTCGAACGATTTTTTTATTCGCCGGTTTGTGGAATGCATCCTTATGATGTGGATCGTGTATTTACATTAGACAGTTGGCAGAATATAAAATCGCATAGGGGCGTGGTGTCCGCCTACTTTCTCAGAAATGAGATAACTTAAATGGAGCACTTCTGCATTGCTCTGGAATAATGAAATTTGGTAGAGCAGTAGAGCTTGAAGTGCATACAAAAGCAAAGATAAAATATCTGAGTTTTCCATTCAGGGGGCGTGGTCTCCGCCCACTTTCACAGAATTTTTACCAATTATATAAAGCACTTCTGATTGTTGTAGAATTGGGTGTTGTAGAATTGGTTGGTATTGACCTGGCAACTAATAAATAATTTGCAAAAAAGGAGAGAGATCAGAACAAAAACATATATGTTAAAAAATAGCCAAGTTCTTCTATAAAAAAATCTGTTTGTATGTAACAACTCAGCCCTGAAAAGTAGTGAGATCTAAAATTATGGCAAGTTCTAACTTTATGAAGGTTTAATATTAAATATTTTAAGTAGAATAATATTGAAACAACTCCAAGTTATGAGGGAAATTTATTATTTAGTGATTACTGACTAAAATTTGGGGAGTTTACTTATCGAGTTTTTTTTTATTACGCACAATTGAAAACGTTTTGAAAACTTGACAGGCATCTGTTAAAAAGATAAAAATCAAAAATTGGTAAAAATTCAAAAAAAAATGCCGGTTTTTGTAACATCAAAAATGATATAAAAAAAAAAAATAAAATCGAAACTTCCTGAAACATGAATAACTTTTTTTTCAAATACCTTTCCAATGGTGTAAAATTTATTTCAATTGGACTTAAACCTGATTCATTGGAATTTATCTAGTTATTCAATTTTGAACTTTTAAAAATGTATATTTCGCTTTGTAGTTTTTTTGGATTTTTTTTTTAAATTAGTAAAGTTCTGGAATTTTAAATATCTATTAAATAAAAAACAAATGAATGTTTTACGACCTTCCGTTTAGAAGTTAGTTTTTGAACCCTTGACCTGACCAGTTTTCCCCTTTTTTACCCTACTTAAAAATCGAATTTCAAAAAATCCCTTCTTAGTGAGTCTCTACATAAAATTTGTAATTTAAAATAATGTACATATTATAATATTTTAAACACTTATAGTATAAAATCTGTGCAATGATGAGTCAAGTGAATGAATGATTGAGGGATCGACCTATCCAATTTATTTGAGCAAAACTGAGCAAAAATCCTTAGAATTAACATTATGTTGGTGCGGTTCCATTTTAAATGCATTGGGCAGCTACCACATGCTCACCCTTGCGGAGGAAATCCTCTCAGTGCAGCTTGTATAGGGTGAAAGAGAAAAATCTCTGAAGCTGGTTCTCTAGACAATATTGGTACTTTATGATTTTGGGACAGAAGTTTGCTAATCCAGTATATAATATACACAATTAAAACCATCTGTTAACGTTTTGATTGAGTTACGATTTTCACATTTTATTTTTTTTCTCAAATTCAAATTATTTAAAAACTCAAGAAACGTGAAATTTTTAAAAACATTATTTTCCACTACTAAAAGCCAAAGTTTTACATGGGTTCAACAGTTTCTCAACCCAAATCCAACTCAAACTGCAAATAACCATTTCCTATTATTTGAGTTCACATAAAATAGACAATAGTTTTCCAACACATCCCTTAACTTTTTAAAAAGTGAATTAGCTATAAGTAAGGTATTTTGTATTTGTTTTGAAAAAATGTTTTCCTTTTAACAATAAATATTTGCTTATATTTAAAAATATATAATTACACAAAATAAAAACAAAAACCATTAAAAATTTTATATCAATTTTTACTTAGCCAAAAAAAAATAAAATCAAAAATTTGACAAATGCGAGTTATTATGGTGTTTCCTTACCTTCAAACTCTTTGCATTTGTGTGAATTTCTACGTCATTTTATTTTTTTTATATGAACTTTGACAGACTTTGGTGTAGAAATTCACAGAAATGCACAGAGTTTCAAAGTAAAGGATAACTAGGCTAATATCCTTCATTCGAAAATGTATTTTGAATTATTTTTTAAATGTTTTTTTTTTTTTGTTTTTTTTCGACTTTCAAACAGCCAACCAAAATACATATCGTCGGATAAATACGTAAAGCTGCTAAGTCCACTTTTGGCCGAAATTGATATTTTGATGTCATTTACTTAAGAAACACATTCTGGAAAATTTCTTAAGAAACACATTCTGCAAAATGGCTTAATCACTTCTGTCCAATGAATCTTAGGCCCAACTATAATAGGCTTAAGCAAACATAAACTAATGTCAGAACCCATAGAAAAGTTTGCTTAAGTTTCAAAAAGTCGCAGGCATAGCCATTACGCGTGCAAAAGCATCTGTCAAAATCAAATTCACAGCTGTTTAGTGAACATTGAACCAACGATATGAGATAGCAAAGATATCACACATACACTTTCATTAATCTCGAATCATTTACACAGACGATGGGTTTGATGTGTATTTTGTATGTGTTTAACCGTATCTGTCAAATTCACTTATGTGCTGAGCGAACCGAACCGCTCTTGCTTATGTTTGGTTAATTGAACGAAATTTAGAAAAATTGGACGAAACGGAGCTGGACTCCATTATGGCTACTCAATAGGAATTTCATATATTCGCTCGTTGGCTTAAGCGTGCATAAGCTAGTTCATGCCTATTATAGTTGGGCCTTAGTTGTTGCAGAATCCTAAAGAGAAAACTCAGTTTTTATATGGAGCCTTATGTAATTTCTTTTTTTTTTTCGCTCTCCTGTAAAATTTACAAAAGTGGACTTAGCAGTTTTAGTTTAGGTATTTAGCCGAGGATATGTACCTATGTATATGGTGGCCGTTTTTTTTAGTGCTGATTTAATTTGTAAGTTCAATCATCGTTCAATCAACGAATGGTTCATCATCGGATCAAGATTTTAAAACACCAATTTCGGCAGATTAACTGAGGTTCAATTAAAGTTCAAGTATTTTATTTAGCTATCAATTAATTCTTGAGCCATGAACCCTGGTAGGACTACAGTTAATAGGCTGAAATCGTTTGTGAGTTAAAATTTAATCGGAGGATGAACCACAAAACAAAATTAAACCCGAGTTAAATAAATGAAGCATTCATTCTGCGAAGCATTTAATTTAATTTTTAATTGTCGAAAAACTATTGAAATTGAAGCGTGACACTTTTTAATATCTCAACTCTTGGTTACTAAAATAGTTTTTTTTTTCCTACTTATTTTACTTTGTTATTATTTATTTATTTTTTATAAATCTATTAAAATTGTCCCACTGTGCAATGGGTGAATACTGAATAATCATAAGTATTATGTTCTTTACAAAATTTCAACTTCTTTGTCAATCAAAATTCGGAAAAACAAAGAACAATGAAAAATTATGCTGACAGGCACACATGTAAATTATAATTGTAAACCTTAAGATGACCCTTTCAATTTTTTTTTATCCGCATAATAATCGGATTGTCATGTCAGATGTCACCATGTCAAATAATAAGCGGACTGCTGGGCAACGATTTGTTATGTCAGATTTAATTTTTGTTTCAATTTTTGATTGACTGGACATACAACGGAAATTTTTTTACTAAACAAATCTTACTGTGAAAATGTTTATATAAATATGTACATACATACTACATTATGTAAAATGTATATCGTGAACTTATAAAGAATATAAATTCATTTTTATATGTACCTATACCACTGATCTCTATATACACTGGATAGTGTATTCATACAAAATTTTTGAGGCAAAAATATAGTCGTGGCCGGTACCCTTATATAACAGTATAACAGCGCGGCGGCGCGGCGCCAGCGGAATGGACGCTACTGGACCTGCATTTTCTTATATTTTTTTCAATATTTACAGCCGCAATGCTTGTTGACATCAACTGATATCAAATAAATGCTCAATTTCGGCAAATATCTTCAATCTCTTTCTTCGTTTGTATAGAGCGAGATATGAGGTCGTGGCTGGTACCCTTTAAAAAACTTGCCTCACAAAAACTGTTATACACTATAGGCTATTCACTATCCAGTGTATTATAGAGATCAGTGACCTATACATGTTTATCCCGCGCGCATATTTATCTGTGTCTTTGGTGATTCTAGATATACCAATTTATAACAGTTTTGTTTATAAAATTATTATAGGAGGGTTGGTTGGGAATTGGGATCCTGCACCGTTTGACATACTTCGCAAACTTTTATTGTCGGAATCTGTTACAACTGCCAATTAAAGGTACCTTATAACTTTGTTTATTTACTTCCCAAACCTCTCCATTTTTAACATTTTTAGCCCAAAAGACTGTCAAAGTTCATATAAACAAAATAAAACTGGTAGAATCATGGCACCTCGGGCAAGTAAGCGAACTGACGCATTGTGTACACTGTACAGCAATGTCATGAAGATTCCGACAGCGCTATTATTAGCTGCATTTTTATTGGCGATAGTAAAACGCGGCTATTAATGACGTAAGCTGTCAAACGAAATTGTTTCGGTTTCAGCGCCAACACTTTGCGCAATTAACAAATAAGGTATACATTTTGTTTATAATTGAGTTCTCGAATGTGTGCAATTTTAGGCTCAATAGTAACTTACTACTAAAAAAAATCTATATCAACGAAAGAAATCTAACTAAAGCTAAGTACAGACGATTGTCAGATCTTACAATATTGTCAAATCTGTCAGTGAAAAAACTGTTCCAAATGTCTTACAATCGTCTGAACACACAATTTTGTCTGATAATATTGTCAGAAACTTCATTTTCAGACGATAATGTGACAAAAAATTGTCATGTATCTTACAATAGTCTGAACACACAATTATTATTATTGTCAGTCGATTAGGACATTGTTGGACTCATTTGTCATTGTCAGATGTTTTCATTGAAAACATCATACAATTGCCGGCAATTTCTCCATTGTCCGAAATGTCAATGAGTTGGTTAAAGAGAGATAAAAAAAGAGCTGACAATCAAATTGTCAGACTTTGGGAAGAAATCTAGCAACCGTGTGAACGGACAATTTTTCTTTGTAAGAAATATGTCAATTGTCAGCCAATTGTTAGTTATTGTCAGACCATTGACAGTTCTGACAATATTGTAAGATCTGACAATCGTCTGTACTTAGCTTAACTAACCATCAGATTGATTTGAAATGGACAAAATATATTTGTTTTTAAGTAAGAAGTGCACGTAAATAAAAAGTTTTAAAGTTTTTTTTTCGATAGATGGCGCTCAAACTAAAAAAAAAAACCATAGAGCTGAAACTTTCGCATTAACGGTATTCATACAACACCGGAAAACCATCGACCCACGTCGTAAACGAACTGTCAAAATTTGTAAGGACAATCTTTTCCAACAAATCGTAAAATTTCTGACAAGGATTTGAGTCGTTTACATCGTTAATGAAAATGATAAACGTGGTAAACTTTTTTTTAATGGTATAATGACATTATGGCTGGAGCAATCAGCTGATTGGTTCTAAACATCGTTTACGCAATATGTTTTATTTCCAATGTGTGTCGGAACTTTACGATTTTACGACGTTGGAAAGTTTCCGACCCCATAATTTATTTTTGTATGATATTGCGGAGTCCACTTAAAAAAAAGCTTAAAAGCTTTTTGATAGATTACGCTGAACACCAAAATGTCAAAATTTGGTAAAATTCAAAATTAAACAATAGGTACGATTAAGTCAAATCTTACACAATATTATAATAATATTTAGTATAAAATAAGAAATCAATTTAGATAAGAAGTTTTCAATTTTTCCCGATCGACAGCTCTGAACACAAACATGCAAAACAATTTTAAAAACTCAAAAACTATATACCTAGCCATCTGATTGAGCTGAAAATTGCACAATATATATTTCTAATGAAGTTTAAAATTTTTATAAATCAAAAGTTTTAAATTTTTCTAATAGATGGCGCTCAATATAACAAAGACTATTTATAAGAATTACAACAAGTTTTTATTGAGGCAATTTTACTTCTATTTTGTTACAAAACCATGTGGGGTTTCAGCCATCAGTATACCTAGAGAAGGTAAAATTATGACTGAGACATCAACGAACATGTCAAAATTAATTTTCCAATCTAATTTTTTTAATTAGAATCTCCATACTTTGGATATTTTATATAAGTTACCTACCAAAGAATAGAACAACAATTTTCTTAGGGCTATTTCGACTTATACATTCCTACATAATTATAATAGGTACACAATTTTTATGCAATCTTAAGTCTTTAAAAAACATGTAAAGAAATTAAAATCAAGTTGATCATAGCTAAGAGGCCTAAAATATAACAAAAAGAGTATAGGTATCTCATTCACTGCAGCATTTCAATTCATATCACATTTCAAATCAAATTACAAAAAAAATTCAAAATTAAATAATATAAATTCCATCGAAGCCAGGTGTTTTACTCCAGAGTTGCCTTCTATATAATGCGCTAAAGGTCGACAATCTGTCAAAAAATAATGATAAACGCACCTATTGTGACCGCAGGACATAAAAGATTGATGATTTTAGAGTCCTTCAACCCCGAATTCCCTGTTTGTTATTTTTTTTTGTACATTTTTTTTTATTATGTTGGCCCATCTTGAATCCAAGATTTTTTTTTTATTTTTTTTTTTTAAACAAAACCCACTTAAGTTGCACACGCATACACAAGTGAGGTTGAATTTTTCTGATGCAATCTCGCGTATTGCATTCCAAAGCACTCAACCTGAATGCCTTTCAATGGTTCCTGTTTTTTCTTTAGCTGCACATATCAGCCAGCAGGAATATACCCAAACAAATATATACATATACATACACTGTTTATCGCTTGATTGAGCTCTTAATTTTAAATAATTTTTAACTATACTTCATTCAACAAAAATAGGCAATGTGGGCAAGATAGGACGTTTGCCTCGCATTCTGGCTACAGTGGATTGTATAAATCTGTCCTTCATTAAAGCTCTCTCAGGGTTTTCGTAGTATTTATTTTAAATTTACTCAAATATGAAATAATAGTATGTAGGGTTACCGCCCTTTTTTTTAGATAGAAATTTTCATTTAATTGTTTTATTTATAAAAATTAAAACACATTTTACCTTTTAAAAATAGAATTTACTTCTCATTAATTGACAACGCGCTACGAAAATCTACGCGAATAATGTTCTTCTTCAAAGAAAACAGCTTAGCTTTTGTATCTTTAACACATTAAAAGAAATGCAAAAGATGAAAACACTCCACGATAACACTCATTATTAAAAAACTTTTTTTAAAGCTCGAAAATCAAAAGCACCTCAACAGAAACCCAAGGAAAAAAAAGCTGAACGAGTTACCAACTGGACAGGGGTAACTCTGAATGCACATCAATATTTAATGGGGGTTGAATAGCAGCAGCAGCCATAGGCCACAGTAATTCAGTAAATCAGTGCGCACTGCGCATTCAGATGTGCGCTCAGTAGGACGTTGAGTCTGCGTCAGATACAATCGAAAATTCACGGGCGGGCACACACTTTTTTATGGAGGAGTTCTTTCAATTTAGTATGGTGCAAAAATATGGCGCGCTACTGATTTTGAAAAAGCTCTTCCATAAGACGTGTACTGCCTATTTTTGTTGGATGAAGTATAGTATATCCAACCAACATTATTTTTTTTTTGAAGGAGATTTAAACCTGTTTTTTTATTTGCACCAGGACTATAAAGATAATTTTTAAACACGTGATTCAAAAAGAGTATGAGGTCCTGCTTTGTACCTATTTCAAAAATTTATAAACTAGTTCTTACTTTGGCGGGTAGATGGCGTTTTTGTTGTTTTCTGCAAAAAGGGTCTTTTAAAGCTATAAAGTAAACCTTAATCAAGTGATTCAGAGTGTGTATGAATGAAGGTAGATCTTTAAAGATTTGTTCACCACACCTCCTTTCGAAAGCCTCTACTGCTGCAACTTTCATATATGCATATAGATATATATGCGTACACGTGTCCCAAAGGACGAGTATCCAAAGCGTATAGATGCCAAACTCTGAATGATTCCACCTAGGGGTCGATATAGGCACGGACTCGCTGCTCGCCTCACCCAACGTCCGTTGTCGTCGTCGTCATATATACATGCCATTCTATATATATGCCTATCGGTCGGTCGTTGGTTTCATTGCATTCCACATGGAGTTGGGAGTTTATAGCTACAGAATCTTCAGTTTCGTCCGCGTGTATAAACTATACAATATAGGTAGGTATACATTACTTACATAGCCTGTGGAAAATCAAAAGTATAAAATGGTACCTCGGTGTATAGAATACCTTTCCCGAACCCCGGCGAATTCGAAAAACAACGAAAAATAGACGCATTCTTGGCCTCACAAACGGAGTAACAAACTGATCCCGCTGCTGTTGGAGCTGAAGTTGGAGTTGAAGTTAGAGTTGGTGCTGCTGCGATGAGGCCACATTGCCGCCCTCCGAAAAGACCAGCAGCAGTTAATAACAACCGGCTTTGGCAGCCTTTTTGTGTGGAGGATAGCGGATATAGGGGACGTGAAGCCTTTGAGTATATACATACATATATCTGGATAGTGGAGCACTCTTGGATTATGCGGGAATGCGGTAAGGTGCTTGGAATTCCTTTTTTATGTTTTCTTTTGGGTTTTATCGTTAGGTTCAGTTTGTTTTTTTTTTTTTTGTAATTTTTTTTTTTAGGGAAGACCAGAAAAGGTTTCCAAAACCATCATCATGCACGCTTTGGGAAATATTTTTATATTTTTATTTTTTTTTTGGTTTTGTAAAATGCGTTTGGAGTTTGGTTTTATTCGGTTTTGTATTTTTTTTTTTTGCATTTGTGTGATTCCTGGACCATCTGGCAGAAGAAGCTCGCACGCAGCATCCCATATAGCCGCGAGTGTTGAAGTAGCAGATGCTTATTGTAATAATGTTCATCTCTTTAAAAGGTGCAGTACGGTGGTGTATAGTATATACGTATAATGTATATACGGACATAAGATGAGCGAGTGGTGATGCTCGAGGAAAAGATGAATTTATCTTGTTTTTTTTTTATTTTAATTGGTTAATCTTACATTTTTAGGTTTTTGAATGTTTTGATGATGCATTGAACTATATTAAAAAAAAAATAATAAAAATTTTTCGACTGTATTATAGTTACAGTTTTTTGGAGATCTATACTATACCTTTGCAGTTTGCCATAAGATCAACAGTCTAGATCGTTGTTTTTGGTGCTTACAGTTTACAGCTGCCTGTCTTAATGTCTGTACAAATGACGGTATTTTGGTTCTGGTTTGGTTTTTTTTTTTCAATATTTCGCATGTCTCCCTAATTGGTAGTATTAATTCAGTCTAAAAGACAGATGGGCAAGTTGAGTAGTCGTAAGGACATTAAGGACTAGTTTTCCAATGCATATAATTTTTTAGAGTTAGTTAATCCTGTATAATTTATATTTTATGCAATCTGAAAATATGAATTCAAAAAGCTTTGTTTTGTCAGCCATTTTCTTCCAGTGAAATTTATAAAGAAAATATTCTTCTGTTTCTATATCTGTATTTAGATAAAAGCAACTTTTTAAGTTTGGATTTAGGATTGGATTATCGATAGAGGATGCAACAATAATTGAAATAAATTGTAAATGGTGCTCTTTGTTGATATGACAAAAGCATTTGAAATGATTGACCATGACTGCTGGTGCCTGGTGCTGGTTTTAGAGGAATTATTTACAACTGATTCCTTTATTGTTTAAAATGCAGAGAACAGAAAGAAAGCATTGTTGGGAATCTCTCGTTTTGAAAAATGGTGTACCACAAGGATCAATTCTTGGTCCGTTGTAATTTCTTATCTACATAAACTCTATTTTTTAATTGAAGATAAACGGGCAATGGCTCTTCCACAGCCTTTGCAAATGATATCGACTTCAAGTATCAGTTCAACAATGAAAAATTTCAGAAGATTTAGAAACTTTGAGGATTTGCTTTACACACCATTATTAATTAATAGTAAGCGAGCAAAAAAGCATATTTCATTTAAACTATCAATGATATGATTTTCATCTTTATTTCCACGCACATGATTGTAAACAATTTTCTCTTCCTGTTCATAACTGTGGAAAAAGGGGCTAAAAAAAAGGCTTTAAGCCTAGCCCCTATGTTGCTACGGCGGCGCTGTGCTGCAGGAACTTTTAGTTCTTCTAACAAGAAGCGACTGCAATATAATCTGCTTTTGCACTAGAAGTGGCCACTATTCGCTGTTTGTTTTTGAATCCCAGCTGACAGCAACACCTGAAAGTATAAAACAGAAGGCGTTTTGAGACTTTCGATCATTTATGTCTTCAGCCCAACTCGCGTTGACATAGCCTATCAATGGTAAATCTGTTTTTCGATAAACTAAAGCTGCATTCTTCGTTAAATTAAGGTAACGTATCAAACGAAGAGCGACATTGCAGTGTTGTTTTTTGTGATTTTGAGAAAATTGTACTAAACTGCTTACGCTGTATGCAATATCAGGTCCACTAAATACTGCAAAATGCATTAAAGATCCAATTAACTCCTCATACTTATGGGTTTCAACAGCGTGCGGGTCCAATAATAGTTGGATCCTTTTCAAATTTAACCTATTCGTATAACTGGCGAATAGGTTTATACGTAATCGATGCCAAACTTCTGACTATAATAGTATAACCTTTAGCGACGAGTCTAGCTTTGAGTCTTTCAATTGTTCCATCTGCATTGTATTTTGATTTAATAGCTTTTGATTTGCTAGCTTTTCGATTCAATGGAAGTTCGCACAAAGTCCAAGTTTTATTTTCCATAAGACATCGATATTCTTCTTTCATAGCCACAATCCAGGCAGCAGCATTTGGAGAGTTCATAGCTTGTTGAAATCTTGTTTGGATCTTCAAGAAATCTTGTAGTCAAGGCTAAGTAAACTACATTTTCCAAGTGATGACTTGATCTTGATCGTAACCTGGTGCTTATGTAATCCTCATTTGTTTGTTTTTCTTCTGTATTTTTTTTGTTGGTATATTCGTTTTCATTGCATTCGCTTTTACCTGTAGCATTATATCTACATCATCGGTACTTTCGTATTCGTCATCATCTTCATCATCCTTTTGCTCCTTTTCGACTTTATCTAGTATTCCTTGAACTTCTTTCTTTTCCATTTTTCTCGAGACTTCCTCTTTATACATTATATGTTTTCTTTGCTTAATTCATACTCATAAAAATTATTACTTTCATATTCATTTTGATTTCCATCAATTTGTTCAATAAACCGATCATCTCTACTTTTAATTATATTTCTTGAACC
This sequence comes from Epistrophe grossulariae, assembly GCA_929447395.1. NCBI lineage: Eukaryota > Metazoa > Arthropoda > Insecta > Diptera > Syrphidae > Epistrophe > Epistrophe grossulariae. The sequence goes on from OV839566.1 coordinate 34,506,637, forward strand.
TCTTTTCCACAAGCGATATGCTTTGGACTCTACAGAATACCCAATAAGCACAAATTCATCACTATTTGGATCTAGTTTAGACCTGCTGAGTGCTTTGTTAATAACAAAGGCACGACAACCAATTTGACGAAAATGACTAACCCAACCTGTCCAAATTTGTTGAGGTGTTCTTTCTTTGTTTAGCATTGTAGGGCAATGATTTCGTATGTAGGCCGAAGTAAGAATCAACTCCGCTTATAGGAACTTTGGAAGGCTCGCTTCGATCATAAAACAACGAGTCATCTCAACCAACGTGCGGTTCATATGCTCAGCAACGCCGCCGCGCCGCCCGTTCTGTTGGGGAGTATAGTCAACTGTCAGTTGCCGCCTAATACCATTTCCACTCAAGAACTTAGAAAAATCTTCACTCAAAAGCTCTAGCGCATTGTCACTCCGTAGGGCTTTAATTTTGAAGCTTGTCTCATTCTCAGCTAGCTCTTTAAAATTCTTAAAAACACTCAAGTATTGGCTCTTCTGTCGCAAAAATAAGACAAACACCTTACGAGAATAATCATCAATGAATGTAGCGAAATAAAGGTTCTTGCATATTGATTCAACATTCATTGGACCACATAAGTCCGTGTGCTCAATTTCTAATATCTGCTTTGAATAATTTTCTGTTTTTGTGGGGAATGGAAGTCTCGATTGTTTCCCTCTAATGTATGCAACACAATTTATTTTATTGTTCCTAAACTCTGGCAATCCTACCATTGAATAGTCTTTTAATTTCCTAAAAGCCCTTCCACACTATCCCACTGAGTATTAATACATGTCAAAAAACTGTGAAACAAATCATGTATAATAGTGTGGAAACAAAATATGATATTCCCAGCTTACACGATTTGACATGTGTAATACATGAGAAATGGTTCTAATTCTGTCACACATTTCATCACATTTTTTATTGAGGTTAAATTAAACTGTTGTGTGTGGTCAAAAAATGAAAAGAAATTTCTCTCTCACAAATTTGACAGTAGCATAGAATTCTTTTCAACTTTGTATTAATACTCAGTGGGATAGTGTATAAGGGCTTTAAGCGATATGCAATTTAAATGGCCATATTATCTCTCATGTCAGCATTCTAATGGGGTTTTCCATTGGTAAAATAAATCAATTTATTTTTGATTTCGATCTGTCAAAAACACAATTTCCCCTTTCTTTGCTTTCCATTGGGCAAAATAAATTGATTTATTTTTGATTTTAAACCAAATTTGCAAATCTAAATTTTTCGGCAGATTTAACCCCAAATATTACTAACACCAATACAAATTTAAGCTGTCAGCTTGACAAATGTGGTTTTTAATTTGAAATGTATTCGTTTTGGGAAAAGTTTGCTGAAATTGTTTAAATAAATACAATCCTATTGAAAAATGGAAGCAGTTTAATATGAAATTTACTGCATACACTTTTCAAAAGACAACAAGTTTGAAGGAAAATTTGACAGTAATGCCGCACTAGTTTCACAGACAAGAAAGTACACCAATGCAGTGGCAAAAAAATTTACCCGATTTGCCATTGCAGCATAGTTGAGGTACATTAGAAATGAAAAAAGCATTTATGTATTTTAAAACTTTGAATAAATTCTTTTTTAAATTTGCTCTTCTTCACATACAAATCTGGAAAGCCTACGAACAGGGTTGGCCGAATTAACTACACTACATTTTCTACATCATTAATTACGCGTAGTTAATTTAATAAACTACACGTCTTATTTTCTACAAATTGTTACGTTTTCATATACATACAAATTAAATTTAGAGAAATAATAAAATTTCAATAAAAATTTGAACATTTTAAAGCTTCCCCCACACCATCGCGAATCTTTCGTGGCGACGACGAAAACAACAATAACAACATGTGGTTGTCAATGAAAAAACACGTTCAGCCTTATTTATTAGATTTCACTAATACTCGTTTAAAGCTCGGAATAGTTAAACCGAGTCGAAGCACTTACTCCGTCTTTACGCCACGTCAAACAAATTCTTATTTATAAAATATTTTCTTGGCAGTTTTTGCTACTCCGTCCTAATGTCAAATATATTACCAAACAAATGACCAATCTAAAACTCTGGTTATTACAAACGTAAACAAACCCCACATTTCCACAATTATTCATTTTAAGAAATTATTATTGATGGTTTTTCTTACGAAATAAATGGATAAACAAAATAAAAGAAAACGGCCTGAAAACTGGAATGGTTCTCAAAAGCTAAACGAATAAATAATTTGCAGATTACGATAAAAACAAATATATTTGCTTAAATGTTCATAGATACTTCACCATCATTTAGGGAAGGCCGAACTATGGCTATTAATTGTTTCACATTTTCCCATTTTTCTCAGTGCCATGAGATTAAAACGAGTTTTGTACTGCTTATAGTCTTATTCTTGCTGCAGCAAAAACGTTTAAAGAATTTAAATTTATTATAAATGCAAAATCCATTTTGTCTAACAATTAGTAACAAACAAATTAAAAAAATTCTTCTACACTCCTTTTTAGTTTCTAAATGTCAGGTCAAATTGACATTTAGATACTAAAACGGCTTTACTACGGCTTTATTCCTACTATGTACCAGTTTTAGCTTACTCCGCCTCTAATACTCGTTTATTTTTTTTATAAATAGGTTTCTTAGGATTAGAGGCGTTGTAAAGTCGGAGTAAATTTACTCCGTCGATAAAACGAGTTAATAAATAAGCTGGTTGTTTTTATTGTTTTCGTCGTCGCCACCTAAAATTCGCGTTGGTGTGGGGGAACCTTAACTCAAAATTCAAGCTTCAAAGTTACAACTGACAGATCATTTGATATTTGAAACTAAGTTTGCTACAATTTGTTTCTATAGGTGTGTTCAATGAGGCTGTTCGGAACAGTTTAGAACACTTTAGAACGGAAAAGTACATTTTGCTGTTCAATGAGAAATTTTCTTTTCTGAACTGTTCTGAATTGCTGTTCAATGAGTCAGTTTGGAACAGTTCGGAACACTTTAGAACAGGATTTTCTGCACTTGCTTTTGAGGTAGAACAAGTTAGAACAGATTTGTGAAAACTGTCAAAATCAGAATTTGTGATTTTTTTAATGAAATTAGTTTGTTTTTTTGATAGATTTTATTTGAATTTCTGCTTAACTGTTTCAAAAGTGTATTTTAATCAATTCTGATTCTATTTTCATGAAGTAATTTTAGTTTTAAGACGTATATTTGTGAATTTGTGACAAGCATATATACTCCGAAAAATTGTTGTTGCTTTTTTAGTGACAACGAAGGTAGCCATTTTCTGTTCTAACTTGTTCTGACGTTTTTCACGAATCTGTGCTGTTCTGTTCTGTTCTAACTTTTTCCTCACTGAACAAACCTTATAACTACATTTAAGTACGTTTATCTACATAAACTACGTAGCAAATGCCTCTGCTTAAACATTTCTAATGTTAAAAAATAATCAATTTAAATTGTGTTCCATTCGCGAAGAATCTGAATTTACCAATGGAAAACCCCATAAAATATTATTTTCTTTTGTTATGATTTCAATTTTGTTGCATCGATCTTCTTCCGATGCTAGAACGATTGAGTAGAGTCCCTTACACTTCACAGCTTCTAACAACAGTATGTCACCGCGTATACACCCCTTCATATACATACTTCTTATTCTTATAGATATTACCTAATTCGATTTTATTAAGTTTATTTTTTTCCTTGAAATGTTTACAGATTTTTTACCCAAATTACCAAAGCATTCCTGCAATTACCCATTTCTTTCGTTCATTTGGATAATGAGCTGAAAACAAATCCTATTCAATTTTTTTTTTTTTATTATTTAAAAAAAATTCAATTTAGTTTTCTTTATTAACTATCGAAAAAATATTTTTTATATGTAGCTACATAAATGCAGGTCTACTTTGAGGAGTGCCACAGAATAGAAGCAAATTAGAGATGTTTTTCATACCAAAAAAGAAAGACTTCTTTTTTAACCATATCTTATGTATATAACAACCGACTAAAGATTAAAAAAAAAATACCATTAAAAAATTTGTATATGTTTAAGTATAGAACCTAATTATACACCGCAACCACTTAAAAAGAACTAAAACTGACGCGCCAGATTCTTTTCGTGGTCCGAAAATAATAGATTCGTTTTCTTATTATCTGTTTCATACTTAATTTCCTTTGTTTTTTTGTTTCTTTGTTCAGGGAATTCGGGAATAATGATGAATTCCTTTCCCAGTCAAACATTGGAAAAAAAGACGTGGTTGATCGATTAAAAAAACTTGTCTTGGGTGACAGTAGACGGGAATAATTTCTATGTACCTACATATGTATGAGAATTTGTTTTTCGGGAAACAAAAATAGGAGTTAAGAAAAGCGAAAATATTCCTACGATATGGGACTTAAAAATATCATAGGAATATTAATAATGTTTTTATTTTGGGGCATAAGAAAAAAAGACATGATTATTAGGTTAAAAACATTTCCGGCTTAAAATTTTAATATGAGTTGTTGTTCTTCGTTATTTCTCGATGTTTGATCCTATGGTTATGGTAATGTGTGATCCAAAAAAATTTGTATACTAATTGTTCTGATTTAAAAGAAATAAATTAGTTATTGGAGCTTATATTTTATGCCACCTGGCATTGGAATCGTTCGACAAAGCAATATCGGTACAACCGTCGAACAGAGGTCGATCTTAAAGATTTAGGCAGCCAACAATATTTTTTAGTTTGTTTCAACTTTTAATCGTATACATTATAATTGTAATCAACGGACTTTGAAAAATATGCATTTTATTTAAACTAAAATATAAAAAAAGAAACAAATTTCAAAAACAATGATGTTTTTTTTAGCAACTACAAAATTCACTTCAATATTTGAAAAAAAAAACATAAATCTTAAAATATAATAACAACTCATGTTTCATAATGATTTTTAGGAGCAAAAAAAACATTTTGAAATTTAAAAATTTATTTTTTTTATTACGTTTGAAACAAAAGTTGCTTGTTTTTCACTTTCTGACTTTATCTACTAAAGATTCAATAACTTTGTAATCCGCAAGTATTTGCAATGCACTACGCTATTACATAACCTTATATGTGGAGTAAAGTGTAAAAAATAATACTGTCCGATAGGCGGCGATAATATAAAAAAAAGCCTTAAGCCTGCATCACACGACGCTTGTTTTCTTCGGCCTCACTCGATGATTGTTTTGGAGCTGGATTCGCTGATGGTTTTTTGACATTTCTTGCGAATTTGCAAAAATTTTCACAATATTTTTCTACACAAATGTTCACAAAAAATGCATACATCTGATAGAACTAAATATACAAATTAATGAAATCACATTTAATTTTTTTTAAAGTTAAAAAAACTATTAGAAAATACATAAATAAAAACGAAATAGAAAAAATGACATTTGAAAATATACATGTACCTTTTGACGTCTGCTAAAATCCAGCAGCAAAACAAGCAAGAAAAATAGCACCGGTTCTAACTATGAAATCTAATCTAGCAGCGCTTCTATCAAGAGAGCCAGCAGTGACGCCATTTTCCAGCTCTATAGCCAGCACGAAAGCCAGCAAGCATTTCTAGCAGGAAAACAAGAGTCGTGCGATGCGGGTTTTACGAATATGAAAATAACAAACAAAATTATTATAAAATGGCCCTCACTTTTGAAGTTATACGAACGGTATTAAAACCGTTATTGATATTGAAAATATAGGTGTCAGCGATCATTTATTCTTACCTGAATTTTAAAAATCCATCCCAACCAAATAAATATTTGTAAATTGGAAAACACGTATTTTCAATGTACTTAACTCTTAAGACTGGAGAGCATATAAAAACAAGGATTGTACTTTGAGAATCAAGTTCTAAGTGCTTGTGCATTTTTAAGGTAACAAGTTCATGAATGTGGGTAGTAAATTATTTTCACTGGCATTGTCCTTTAACTTTGTGATTGTTTTTTTTTTTAATAACTTTACCGTTACTTTAGAAAAAGCACTTTTGTCCGACTAATTACTTAAAATCGACGACTGTGGCGTCGCGTCGCTAGCTCGCATACACACCATACAACAGTTAAGCGGTTATTACAATATCTTAACAACGATTATATCGTCTTGAGGCCGCTTTAAACAAATCTCAATTTATGAGACAAAAATTTTTAAAAAAAAATATTTTCTGTTTATGTATACAAAATGTAACCATTTTTAAAAAATAAATTTTGAAAAAAAAATCATCCACCTTTTTTCGAAATACAAATCAAATTTTGAAAATTTTTTTAAAAATCCACAATTTGTTTTTTTGAAAAATTTTATATGCAATATTATTCAAACTTATTACAAGCTCTTGTGTAAAAAAAGCTTCATTATAATACGTTCAATAGATAATGAAAGATACCGTTAATTATAATCGATAGATACAAAATTTGTTCCAATAATATCGTAGATCGTACTGATAATATAAGCTCACATATAAATTTTAATCTAAATCGTATGAGTTATTTTTGAGAAAAAATTAAATTTTCCTCATCGGTTTTTAAACACTTGTATGGGATTTACTGTTATTTTTGGTGATAATGATAATTTTTATTTAAAATATGCTAAATAATGTTTTAAAAAAACTGCCTGGTGTCAAGTTTAATAAAAATCGACCAATTGAATCTCAAAAAAAATTTTGAAGTTTTTTTTAAAAATCAAAAACAATTTCGAAAATTCTGGTATTTAATACTTTTAGAAATTTTTTGAACATTCTTCATAAAAAAATTGATCAAACTCAACTGAACAATTTTTAATAAAATCGAAAATAAAAAAATTGTTCCATTTATAACCATATAAATTTGATTTTTGTTTTTTTTTTTTGCGAAAAAAAAAGATTTTCATTAATTTGCTAAAAATGAATTGTACGGCAGGTACCGTTATTTTAGGTTCTAAAAAAATATAAAAAATATGTCAGAAAATATCCATTTAGGCTGCAGCTGAAAGGACAGGCGTATAGAATTACGAGACCCACTTTTTTCGACTTTCGCTATCACCGTAATGTCAAGTTTGATCAAAATCGATTTTTTTTACGAATCCATAACTTGCCATTTAGGATTAAAATCGCCAATTACGAGATAAATTTAATTTATTTTCATCAACAATTTTGTAATCAGCATAATGGTAACCATGTGCATTTGTGGTAATTTTAATAATACAAACAACGGAAACTATGATAAGGATTCATGCAAGCCAATATAACTACACTAAGAGACTAACCTTTTGTCTTCCCTGCAGGGACAAAACTAACCCGTACTGGGCATATAGGATGAAATTTATAAGGAAACAGTCTTGGAAAATGATAATAGCTATATTGTGTAGTTCGTCATTTTATTAAAACCTTACTTCATTAGTTTCTAGATAATATAAGTAATAACCCATGATGACATATTTATAGTTTTTCTGTTTCTACAAAGGAAGGAGCAGAACCTATGTTACTTTTGTGCCCGGTCTCCCCTAGTTAAAATTTTTTTATTGAATAGGCTACTCGCCATTAAAAAACTGAGAAGGATGCAATTGTTTTTAAACCGCATTAATTTACTGTATATTGCCGTTTGGAAACTATAAAAATAACAGAAATTCTACAAACCACTATTTTTTCCAAAGGTTTTTTGTTTGATAACACACTCGCAGTTAGACTGTAAAGATTTGGCAACATCATAATTATTAATATTGAAGGTTTGAATGTAACAACAATCAGATCTACCATTATTTTTAAATGTTGTGACTTTTTTTCTATTTTAAAAATAAGTGATTGCCAAAACAATTAGATGAATATCACTTTAAGCTCTAATGTCTATCATACATGAACTGCCATATAATAATAATAATTTACTATCAAATAGCCATGAGTATGAAATGAAAAATATTCCTTTAAAATAGCTTTGAGTATTTCACAATAATATGGATTCATTCATTTGCTTTGTTGTCTTTATAACGAATTACCTTCAAACTGTTGTAAATGGAGGTTTTCCAAAGTCAATGGATTGTCTGCAGTGTCAAGTTGTTTGTAATGAAAGTTTGGATATAATTCAATGTATTGAAATGATGTGTAATATAGTGTGTAGCTTAAAGAATTAAAATAACTATGTTTGTTAAAAGAAAATATTTAAAAATAAATTAAACCGAAAACAAAACTAGAAAATTTGTCTTTCATTTTAAATATTTCAATTACTGTTACATACGTAAATATCGACGGTTAAAGTAGGAGAACCTTGTAAGTCGTTTTTGTATATTTTTTAGAAATACAAAAAAAAAACTGCCAAATTTTGTTTGGGGATCTATAGTAAAAGGTTTTGAATTCTGCCTTTTTCTGTAAAATTTTTAGAACAAAATTGTTACGTCTAAATTGCCAAAAGGTGGCCTTGTGTTTCTGATTTTGTTCGCATTAATAAAATTTATATTGAATTGTTCGACTTACGAGGTCCTGCACTTTAACCATCGGTAGAATTTTAATTAAAACAAACCAGTAACAACAACAAAACACTAGATATTTTTTTTATTATTTTCATTTGTACATCCACACAATAATTTAAAGTTTATAATGTTTGTCCATATATTTTAAATTACTTTCGATTTCCACCGAATCTCCAAGTACTTCTTTGGCAGCTGATAAATATGATTTAGCTTTTGCTAAATCACCACTATGTGCTGACAAAACAGCCAAATTATTAAGTGCAGCGCCATTTGTTGCATCTGAAGTTAAACAAAGTCTTAAACATCGTCGGGCAAGATTAAAATCACCAGTAGTCTAAATAAAAAAAAAAAAATCAGTGCATGAAGTTTTGATACAAAAAAGTAATTTTTTTACTTACAACTCCTACAAAACTCAAATTATACCATATATCAGATCGTTGGTCAGGTGTTGTAGCCAACATTAAAGCTCTCTGGAAACATGGTAAGACCAAATCAATTTGACCACCATACAAACAACACAAAGCTATATTACAATATAGCTCTGCGTTGTGAGCGCCCATTGATAATATTCGTCTAAAACCAAACAAAATCAATTTGAATTATGTAGGTACTTGAAATTTAAATAATATTGTAATTAAATTTATAGATAAATATTAATGTAATTTCGCAAAATATGTTCGGTAATTTATCACATTCCATCGGCCAAAAATTTTAAAATGTTCGGTAGGCTCCACAGAACACATGGTGATTCGCGCCTTCGATCGCAGAAGCGAAGAGCAGCTTTTGGCTGATCAAATCGCACCACAACCACTACCGATACTACGTAGCGATTTGACAAATTGTGACAAATGGACGATTGTGACAAATGGACGATAGTGACAAATGGACGATTTGACTTGAAAAACGTTTTACTATTTCAAAACGAAAGACCTGATGCAAGAACCTACTCTCACAAGAGATTTTTTTATAAAATCAATTCAGTTCAAAAATTCAGACTGAAATTTTTAAAATTTATTCCCATTAGTAGCGAGATGGTTTAGATAGTGGTTTAAGTAAAATTTCACCCACTACCACGCCCACTTTTATCATATTTCAGGTTTTTCCTTATTGAACGTTAAAGTTTTGGAATTAAGCTCCCTTCCATCTAAAGTATGACCTATCTAGTTTTTTTTTTTTGGGAAATTCAGCTACAACCACGCCCACTTTTCCTGTATCTGACATTCCTCCTTGCTTAAAATTCCTAGAAAGTTGACATTTTGTATTTAATACCTCTTGAGCATAAAATGTGTAATTTTCGTTTTAAGTCCGCCTCCCGCCACACCCACTTTTGTTATATTTGATATTTCTCATATATTCTTAGATAGAATTGCAGTTTTTTAATTAAAATTTTCTGAACCCACAGTGCAGTAGCTACTCTGTTTTGTTTGGGGGGCAGAGAAATTTCACTAAATTTAACGTCTATTTCTAAAAAATTGCCATTCGGTAGTACCTACAGATAACCTGAACTGAATGAACACAGATACCTACACTCATTGGCGTAATATACATATATGGACTGCTATTAACAAACTTCACTCGTGTTCCAGTTTACAGCAGCGCTCTTGGGTCTTGGTGATGCCATGAAATTCGTCATTGCCAGCAGCCAAAGATACTCCATTATAAGATATATATTTTAAGGTAATAATACACTATATTGCCAAAAAAACCAATGGGAAATATCAGAAAAAGTAAGTTCGATAAAAAATTTACAAAAATTGTTCAATTCGTTGGCCAATAACCCGAAAAAACCTGAAGCAAAAATGTCTTTTATTCAATTTAAATAAAAAACGAACTTTTTCCAATGCCATCTACTGTCGGTTCTTCTTAAATATTTGAATTTTAACGATTTTTTTTAGTGTTTGGCGTCTATTTAGTAACGAATGTGAGCGCTTAGTCCCAAAAGAGCTGAAATATCTGGGAACATTTTTCTGTGCAGGAAATGTATGGAAGTGACAAGTAACTAGCAGTCCATATATTATAATACGTCAATGCCTACACTCGAATACAACCATGCGGCCTCAACGTATTAACATGTCGACTGAGAGACTAAGTAATTTATCTATTCTGGCATTCGAGAACAAGATTTGTTAGACCTGGATATGTTTTCTTTTAAATTCAGTGCACCAAAAATTCGCAATTATATAAAAAAGCTAAGGGGCTAAGCCCTCCCTAGCCACTACGTTGCTACGGTGGCGCTGTGAACCCAAAGCTTATTTTTTGAAAATCCGCGTACTACCACGCCTACTTGTCTTATATCTGAGATTATTTGTCACTTAACAGAGAATAGCAGTTTTTCGCTTAAAGCATGTTTTTTTTTTAATCCGCCCATAGAAGTTTTAATTTTTTCCATTAAAATCCCTTGAACCCAATTCCTAGAAAATAAAGGTTTTGTAATTAGTAGCATTTTTTTTTAATCCCTCTACTACCACGCCCACTCTTCTTATATTTGTAATAAAAAACTCTCGAAACTTAAGCATGACAAGTATGTTTTTTTGAAAGTCCGTTTTCTGCCACACCCACTTTTCTTATAATGGAATTTTTGCCTTAAACTAACATGGCTTCCTTTGAAAGTAGAAATTTTGTAGTTTGACAAATGGTTAATAGGCGTGGTATAAAGGGTTTAGCTAGTATTAAATACAGGGTGGCGCACGAATCGTGCTAGAAAAATAAAACGTAATAACTTTTTTTCTGTGTGAGTAATCGGCTTATTTTTTTTTTATTTTGTAGGTTACTATTTAGATTTATAAAAATGGATGCTTGGAATACGGAGAAAAGAATTTGGATAGTGCAACGGTACCATGCTTTGCAGTCCGTCATTTCCGTCCAAAGGGAATTTAGGCGGGAGTTTGGCGGTAATCCCCCGAGTAGATGGACCATTATGAGGTTTGTAAACATGTTTGCCGAATCTGGAAGCATCGCACGAAGGCCGTACCATCGAGATGCCAATGTTCGGGTTCAGGATACAATCGCAGCAGTAGCATCTGCAATAAAGGCCAATCCGAACGTTTCGACCCGAAACTTATCGGGGCAAATTGGAATTAGTAGACGGTCATTACAACGGATACTTCATGACGATTTAAACTTGTTTCCGTACAAAGTCCAAATTACTAGCAAGTTAAACCCTCAGGATTTGCCTGTTCGCCTGGAATTTTGCCAAAAAATGATATCAATGGCCGAAGAAGACAACACATTGATCAATTGTTTGTTCATGTCTGATGAGGCCCATTTTGATCTTAACGGCAATGTAAACAAGCAAAATTGCCGTATATGGAATGAGTCTGATCCAGAAATGATCCATGAGACGGAACTGCACCCAGAACGAGTCACTGTGTGGTGCGCAGTTTCATCAAGGTGTATTGTCGGGCCGTACTTCTTTGAAGAAAACGGTGTAACCGTTACTGTCAATGGGGACCGTTATTTAAAGATGTTGAAGGAGTTTTTTTACCCAGAACTGCGCCGAAGACGTATACCATTCAACAGCGTTTGGTTTCAGCAAGTTGGAGCAACTGCACATATAGCCAGACCAGTTATGGCGGAGCTAAACAAAAAATTCGCAAACAAATTAATTTCTAGGAACTCCACTCTTCGCTGGACCCCAAGGTCACCTGACCTGACTGCACCAGACTTCTTTTTATGGGGTTATGTCAAGCAAGAGGTGTATAAAACGAAGCCCAGGAATTTAACTGAATTAAAGCAGTCCATAACGACAGTAATTGAGGCGATCCCAACTTCAACTCTTCAGGCCGCAATGAATAATTTTTTGACCAGGTGCGGCATATGCGTGGGACAGCGTGGAGGTCATTTGCGGTCTATAATCTTTAAAAACAACTAACTATTTAAAATAAAATTTAATTTTCTAACCAATAAAAAAAAAATAAATGAAATACATCGATTAAAAAAAAAGTTATTTGAATTTCTTATTGTACCACAATTGGTGCGCCCGCCACCCTGTATAACTCATACGATACGGGCTCGCCATATGAACTATAAGGATACCTATTACCAACTCCAAAAACTTACCTGTAATACATAAGCGCCATTTCTGGATTGTTGTCATAAAAATAATTAACTGCAATACTTGCCAGTGCTTCGACATTAATTGGATTCATTTTGGCTATTATTCGATAAACTTCTACTGATTCATCAGCTTTTTCCATTAGCTCAAATATTCGTCCTTTTTCTGTCCTCAAAGTTATATCAAATGAGTTTTTATCCAAAGCAGTTGAAATTAATTGCAAAGCTTGTTCTAACTGATCCAGTTTTTGGTACATTTTTGACAATAACAAATATGTATCAGGATGTGCAAGATTACCCAACGAACGTAGCAGAAATGTCTCTGCCTTTTTGGGATGATTTAAAGCGATTAGACATCGCCCTCGTTGCTGATCCCACCACCAGTCGACTTTTTGTCGTTGTGCATCGGAAACCGCTTCGCATAGACTTAAAGCCTTACTTGGTTCACCTTCATGATAGAAGAGAAACTGAAACAGGGCTTTGATGATGTTCTTTCGTTCGGCATAAATAGTGGGATTCATACGGGAGGCTTGGTACAAAGCTGATGTTAGATCGCCCAAACTAAATACTGCTGCTGAAGTTACACGAACTCGACGGGCAGTTCCACAACGCGATGAAGGACGACCACCAATCGAAGAACCCGGACGAGCTGAAGCAGTTCCTGGACGTGCCTATGTATGTGTAGATGAGATCCCATATAATATTTATTAAAAAACAAGAATTTTCTCATTCAAAAAATACGCCCATTCCTGGTAGGTACATAATATATGCTTTAATTTTTTTTTTGTCTGACAATGATTCAAAACATTGGAATGGCGCGCAATATTTTGGAAGAGACCAAAAACTCACTATGCCCGATATTGGTCGTGATACTAAATGCGTTGATGGTCGCATTCCACCAACCATTAAACTGCTACCTGGTCTTGGCACAAATGCAGTCTTTAGTGAGGTTCCTGGTCTGGCAGCCGTTGCAATACGTTCAAATTCGACTTCCTCATTCTCTGATGATTGCACCCGAACCAAACCGTCGAACGGTCGAGAGAGAAACAGATTGAGTCTCGATTACAGTGTGTGGAATGTCCAAAAACAAAGAAACAACAAAATAAAAAAATAAAAAAAAGCGATGCCCCATCACCACTCATGATGCACACCACAGAGGAATGCATCAAGGAATCCTGGTTACTCACCTGCACTGATATCATCGTTTGCCTCCAGGTCATCGACGAAAATTCTCTGAGTGAGGGCACGCATTTTTAATTGCCAAATTCCTTCCATCATCCAGGTGGGCATTGTGGTTTGTTTTTTGCTGTCTGAATCTTTGGCGAAGCTGTTGCCACTACTACGGCTATGGATGCTTTTTGTATCATCATCTTCATTGTTAAACATTGGGACATTATTTTCGTGGCCCATTTGAAGTATGACATTGCATACTTCAATGCAATTTTCATACGATCTTCGACGATATAGAGAAACAGCTTTAATGTATTGAAGTTCCATTTGTATGTAGCGTAGGAGTTATGTGGTATTGATGATATATTTGAACAACATATTATTGGGACAAAATTATTTTTTTAAAATGCGCTGTAAAATTTTAAAAAGCAAGCTGCGTTATCTGGTAACCTTTTTTGTTAAAAAAAAAAACTAGCTACACAATAATACTCCCATTGAACAAAAAAAAATCTCAGTTCTGTTTTAAGGAATTATTTCTTTCGAAGGGTAAATTTTCATTGCGAAGTTTTAAATTACGTTGCTGTTAGTAACACTTGTATAAAATTACTGACAATTTACGAAAAATATTTAAAATTATTTAAAATCAACCAACCTATTTTTATGATTTTAGTCGAATTTGCAATTTTGTAAAACTGAAAGTAAATTAAAAAACACTGTTGTTTGGATTCTTAAAGTTTTGACATAGGAAAAGGAAACTTTATCCATGACAACCAGCATAAACCACAACATAATATTATATGGTAGCCAAATAAAGTGTATATTCAACTTGTTGCTATATAATATATACATACATATATACCTATTAAAATTTAAATATCGATTAAGTCAAAATTATCATTGATAAAAAGAGAAGGGTTTGTGAGGTGCTCATTTAAAATTGTGGTGAATTGGTCGTGAGCACACAAATCAATAAACAGTTAAAAACTTTTTTTGAGAATTAGGGTCTGTTTCACAATATCTGAGTAAAATTCTGATTAGTTACTCGACAGTCGACACATAAATATTGGCAAAGGGTCATAAATCCACAGAAGAAAAACTGATGTCGAATTCCTTTCAACAAAAGAATCGATTTTTTGTCTAAAAAGAATCGAATTTTTTTCTGTCGTTGAAAGGAATACGAAAAGACGGAAAGAATCGATTTTTTTTTGTGATTGTGTGTGTGGCACTTAACAGCAGCAATTTTGAAGAAAAATGCCCGCAGAAAATATTAAATTTGGAAATTATTATTATTATTAATTGAAAAACAACGCACAAATATTTACTATAAAATTCACCGAAAATCCGTTGCAACCAAAAACACAATTTGTTTTCATAAAAAAAATTGTTTTCTTAAAACACCGCGGCATTCATTCGAGCGTAGCACTGAGCTGTCAAAAAGAAAACTATGTTACTTTTTAACTCGGAGCGCTCCGAGCTCTCAACTTGCATTTCTTTTTTAGATCAGAGCTCGACCGGGGCTCGCTCGATGAGTTCGGAAAAAAATGACCGAGCACATCGAGCACAAAGCTGAGCGCGGATAACTTCATACAATTTTCATGTAATTTGACAGATTACTAAGCATATGAGAGTTCAGTGCTCAATTGAGTTTCGTGAGATCGGTGCGCTCAGGTCACGCTCTGTTCGGAGTGAGCTCTATTCGCTCAGAGCCCGCTCTGTGCCCCGCTCGGGGCTAAAAAATAAAAACGCCTATTTTAGAAATTTCAAATCTTGTAAGTTTGTGTGCAAATCGGTGTTAAATCTTTCTTGAATCTTGCAAAATTAGCAAGATTTGTTTTGACAGAAAAAATTCGATTTTTTTAAAAAAATCGATTTTTTTTGAAAAAAAAAAAAAATAATAATAATAATAATAATTTTGAAAAAAAAATCGATTTTTTTAGAAAATAATTCGATTCTTTTGTCGAAAGGAATTCGAGATAACATTAGTCTTATGACGATTTGAATAGGTTATAAACGCAAAAATATTTTGTTTTGGTTTGTAGACTTATGACCCTGTTCCAATATTTATGTGTCCAGTAACTAATCAGAACTTTACTCAATCATTGTGTAACAAGCCTTTAGTGTAGAACAAAACACTAGTTGAAGAAACCCGCCTTTAGAATTATCATTACATTATCATTTTTGTCCAAATGATTTAGCTAATGCAACTGCAAATAATAGGGTTCGTTTACTTTCACCCAAAACTGCCAGATTCTAACAGTTTTCTTTTTTTATATGAACTTGACAGTCTTTGGGCTAAAAATAATAGAAATGGGCAGTTTTGGGATGTAAACGAACGAACGTTAATATGCATAGCTGGGGTATTATAGTAGATATTGAATTCAAATTTAGAGGTATTAATTAAAGTTAACATTACAACGATGGAGATATTAAAAAAAAAAAAAAATTTGGTGTCATATACATAGTTCTTCGTGTATGGTGTAGGTCTATACATCTATGCGTCTATGCATCGACTTCGATTCGAAAAAGCCCTTTAAGGGCTACATATATGCGGATAATTTATTTGCTCGAATTTTTATTTGGTCAGTCCGGCATCGCACGGAATTTTAGTATTTTAGAAAATGAACATAAAATTTATAGAGACTCAATCAATTGGGGGGACAATGGTCCAAGCGCCCCAAAAAGTATACTAAACCTATATTTGTATATGTACTTCCCAAAATTGCAAATTTCTTCCAATTTTAATAGAATAATCTGCCAAAATGTATTTATTACAAAAAAATTTAATTAAAATGCGTAGAAATTTGATGATTTTGGGAATTAAACGTTCGCAACAACAAAATACCAAAGTGCAGAATCTATAATATATAATATAAAGATAACAAAATTTAAATTTTGCCTACAATACAATTTTACACAGCTGGTAGTCATGTTCTTTTTTAACGATCTGTCGGTCCTGCATATAAACGTATAGTACATAATATAGGAGAGTTGGAGTTGAGTTTAGTGTTTTTGGGTACGATTAACAACAAAATCTGAAGATTCGGATTTAATCAATCTTAATCGTCTTTGAAGACAAAATTTATCTAAAAATTGTGAAAAGCATTCGACTATTCGGTTTGGAAAAATTAATGGGAAGTACTAAAAGAAATACTTCGCAAGGCCCAAAAGAACAATTAATCTAATATCATTTTGCCCTCATTTACCTCAGTGTTATAATTTACATTACAAAACTAACAATAACTTTTTTGAATCTCCAATTTTATCAAAAGTTCAATTACACGTGTGTGTCATAATAAAACAATTTTATTTCATAACTTTAATAAAATTACACAAACATTTTTGAAAGAGATAAAGCTCTTAACTTTTTTCCAACCATTCATAAACTTTGTCGAATCCATCTTTAGTAACAGAACTCACTTCAACAATTGTCAGGCTTTGCTTGATTTCCTTCTGCAATTTAGACATTTGCATTATAAGCAAAGCTTCATTACGCATTTGACGATAAGCATAATCCATTTTGGTTAAAACAAGAAGAAATTTAGTTTTCTGTAACTTGGGCTCAGCGAGAATAGAATACAGTAAAACACCTTAATTAAAATACAATATGTATTATTATTTTGATTTAATATAATATGAAAATATGAAATGTTTACATACTTGCTGCAGAAATTTGACACAAATTTGACGTGTCCACAACATAAATTATTTTTGCAACATTTTTAAAAAATCTCTTCCACATTGGAGCCATCGATCCTCCAACTTCAATTATATCAATGCATGTTGTTAAGTCCTTCTTCTTTTTTGGAATAACTGCAGTTTCGGGAATAATAGGTGGTGTTTTTTGTGGGAATTTAATGGTGTAAATACTTGTACCAACTGTTGGCATTGAATAAGTTGTAAAATCTACATTTTTAAAATCTTGCAATGCCTTTAATAAATGTGTTTTTCCAGAACGCTTTGGACCTAGGCACAGACAGGTCATATTTTTTTTTTTTTTAGACTGAAAATAAATTAAAGCAAACGATTGATGATTAATAATAAACAAAACAACAATAATTGTCATAGGTAACCGAGGAGTCTATGGAAGGTAAAGAGACATGTCTACAAGAAAGTCTCATTTCTGCCATTATTAAAAAAAAAATCAATATAGAACGTACATATACCTATGTATGCATTTATTAAGTACATAAAATGTTCCTACCTACGATTTAAGTTTTACATATGAACTTAAATAACTATGGTTAGGTACGAATGTTTGCGATAGGTTTGTGTTTTTGAAATCCTTTGTGAAAAAACAGCTAATGCGACAGCAACTCAATGTTTTTGAACCTTTTGGGTAGATGGATGCCTATTGGATACACATGATGTTCTCGAACGACTTTCGCGTAGTACGTTCATACAACGTTTTCTTCAGCGATTAGGATAATTTAACAACGAAAATTGTCGAATGACCATTGCAGCCACAAAAAGTCACTGAATGGTTTGCAATTATGTGAGGTGGTTTCATTGGTCCATACTTCTTCAAAATACGGTGTAACCGTCATTATACATTTCGTAAGCGCCAAGGTACTGCAATACTGCAGTTGTCCAAGAAATCTTTTTACATTGAAGCCTGCCTGGAGACTTAACATACCCTTAGCAGTGGAGTTGCGTGAGCGCGAAATAGAGTACCTAAAGAGGGAGTTTAATTTCTATGACCTACGAAGCGATCCCCCCAAGGTACTGTTGTACGTACAAGACAAAAGTCATGAACAAAAAATTTACTTATCAAGTTTTACTGAGAATTTCCACATTTCGTAGCTTTAAAGTGGCATATGTTATATTAAGGGTTCAGTTCAATAAAATAAATAGTTTGTAAAATATTTCTGAATATGTTATTACTTTTATTGTCCCATATAAAAAATATTTCATTTAACAATAATTTTTCTCTAACAATTTCGTTTTTCTTTAACAATATTAACATTTATTTTATAATGAGAGTAATTTTTCTTATTTCGACTAAAAATATAAAAAAAAATATTAAAAAAAATATAAAAAAAAATATAAAAAAAAGTAATAATGATAAACAATAAAAAAAAATATAAAAAAAAGTAATAATGATAAACAATAAAAATAAAAATAAAACAATACGAATAGAAAAACAAATGCATCTTGTTAGGCATTTCAAGACACGTGCGGCATTTATTATAGCATCTTACGTGAGCGATAGGTTTTTTGTTTTATTAACTTTAATTAACTTACTTAACTAATACGTTGGATTGCTTTTGGTTTTGGTTTTTTTTTTTGTCAAAAAATAAATTTTTTTTTTGTCAAAAAATAAATTAATTTTTCTACAGGTCCCTGTATATTTTTTTTTTTGTATTTAATAGGAATGCTGCTTCGAAAATTTATTTTTTAGTTATTTTACCTACTAAAATGCCGATTTGAGCTTTTTTATGACAATTTAATTATAGTTTCCCAAGTTATATTATGTCTAAATATTCATAGTTACTAATTCGCCTCAAAGTTCCCACGTAATTTATTTTAATAACTAGATTTTACTTAATTTTGTATGTGTTGTTTATGTAATTATTTTACAAAGTGGCACTTGGTTTTGAATTGATCGACTACATTTAAACTAAAAAAAAATAAAATTAAGTTTTTTGATTTAACTTTAAGGATTAGATTTATGATTAGAATAATGTTGATTTATCTCTCCAACAAATAATAAAACAAAATAAAAAACAAACAAAATATATGTACGTCTTCTGAAAAAGGAAGACTTGTAATATAATTATTGTTGTTCATGATATTGTTTCAATTGCTTCAGAGGTCAGGTTGATTGATGTGTCGTTGTGATGTTCGATTTCAAATTCTTCTTCGTCTTCATCTTCATCTTCGTCAGGTTTTTGTTGTGAGATCGTTGAATGACCAACGCAAATTGGAAACAATATCGTCAAATTCTAGTTAGTCAATAGTTCTTCATCGTCATCAGGAGAACGTGTCCATTTCTTTGTCAATGTAAGTACAATACCGATTATATCCATAATTGCACCAACAAATATAAGGAAATATCCCAAGTACATGCCGTAACTTTTAAGGTTCACACCAAGCTGAAATTATAAAAAAATAAATAAATTTTATATTATTATTTAGATTAACAAAAAGAATTTAAAGGAATTTAATGTATAAGCTAAGTATACACGATTGGAAGATCTTCCAATATTGGCCCAACTGTCAAAAGTCTGCCAATAGCATCCAATGAGTCGACAATTGCCAATTTTCTATCAAGTGAAAATTGTCCGTTTATACGGTTGTTAGATTTAACCAAAAATTAGACAAATATTTGGTAGAAAATTGGATGACAATTGCCGACAATTTTTTGTCTTCCAATTAAAAATTGGTAGACTCATTAGAAGACAATTTTCTTGACAGATCACAGAGAATTTGAAACTTTATTTTAGAAGTGGGGTATAAAACATAAACATAAAACCATTCGGTTTTTTTTGTTCGATTTAGAATTGAAATTAACATTGACCACAAAAATCCAATTTAGCATTTCATTTCACAATTTTGAAAAAAAATTGGTCTAAACTTTTTTTTTTTCATTTGTTTTTATCAAAATTTTGGGTTTGCATGCGAATTTTTCAAAAACTGTGGACATAAAAATTTGGTTTAAATTTAGAATTATAGATAGATTTCCTGCTTCCACAACCGGTATAGTACTTTATTGTAAGTGTTGCCGTTCTTTTTTAATATTTTTTTTTTTAATTTAAGTCATTTTATTCTAATATTGCCCCTACCTCCTAAACGGGGCGAGATAGAACCAACCCCCCTTCCCCTCCCAAAATAAAAAATTCTTGTTTTTGACCCCTCTATAAAAACCGTTATCAATTCTTGGCGCCAATTTATCGTACTCGGGCCCTTTTTCGTTGTTTTAAAAAACACTTTTTCAATTTTTTTCTTCAAAAGGAAAACATTAGAAAACCTTTATCAGCCAATTGAAAATTGGATGATGTTTTTGGCAAGAACATCATCCAATATCCAATTAGCCGACAATCGTCCAATTTTCTGAAAATAAGAAAAATTGTGTGTTTAGACGAGATCATACGATTGCAAGAAGTCGGCCAATTTTTTGATAGAAAATTGGCCGACGATTGGCTGCCAATTTTTTTTCTGTCACTTTTGACACATAAAATTGGATGTTTACATGGTTGATAGAAAATTGGTGAAAATTTTTTGCGTAAAGTCGGCCAATATTGGATGATCTTCCAATCGTGTATGCTTAAGGAAAGTTCTGATAAGTTATCCAAAAAATAAGTACATTTAAGGGCTAGGGTCATACTTAATTATATACAGTGGTGGCCATAGAATTAGAAACGACAGTTTTGTAACAACATTATATTTCATAACTTTTTTTTAGGAAATCTGTTGAGGTTGGTTAGTTGTTCTTTTAATAACCCATGACATATAGTACACTTTTGAATATTTTATAAAAAATACAAGCGTGACACTAACAGTAGAAAATTATTATCATTTATGTAACCAAAATCGCACCTGGCCATACAATTAGAAACGCAAAGAAAAAATTGGTATTTCATTAAACATGTTCGATAAAAAATTAATATTTTGTAGGGAATCCCTTATTTTTTGTCACTGCGGCCAATCTTGCCTGCATACTTTCTACCAAGGCGCGGCATCTTGATGGTGGTATACTCTCCCAGACCTCCTTTATGTTTTGAAAAAGTTCGTCAGAATTTTTTGGGTTTTTGGACTTTAGTCTCCTCTCGACGTCTGCCCACAAGTTCTCGATAGGATTCAAGTCCGGACTTTGGGCGGGCCATTCCAAAACATTAGTTTTTGTATCTAAAAACCACTGCTTAACAATCCGTGCTGTATGCTTTGGATCGTTATCGTGCTGGAAAACATAACTAATGGGCATTTGTGCAAATGAATAAGGCTCCATGACATTTTCCAAGATGCCTTTATAAACATGTTGGTCCATTCGACCATTTATCCTTACTAATGGGCCAACCCCATGCCACGAGAACGCACCCCAAACCATTATATTTCCTCCTCCATGCTTAACGGTCTTTAAAGTATATTTAGGATCCAATTCCTTGTTCTGAGGGCGTCTAACATAAACTTTACCATCTGACCCGAATAAGTTAAATTTGGATTCATCACTCCAAAGTATGTTTTTCCAGAATCCCATGGCTTTATTTGCGTGAAGCTTAGCAAACGTCAAACGCCTCTTCAAATTTTTTTTGGAAACATGTGGTTTTTTCCTGGCAATGCATCCACGGAGACCATGTTCTAGAAGTCTACGCCTTATGGTTCTAGCTGATAGCTCTTGACCCAATTGGGGTGAAACAACCTCTTTTATTTTTGCTGAAGTCAAAAAAGGATCGGCTTTGCTAATTCGGCATATCAATCAGTCTTCTTTTGGGGTTGATTTTCGATCTTTTGGTTTTCTTTTTGGGGTTTCAAAGCTGCCAGTCTTTTTATAGACTTGAATAGCACCAAATACCATCTTCTTCGAGCAACTAAATCTTCTAGCTATGGAATCCATTGATTCGTTTTCGTTTTGATAGCACTGCACTATGAGCTTCCGGAGTTCCGGACTACAAGACTTATTTTTGCCCATTTTCGTTGCTGTATTTTTAATTAATTAATATTAAAATTATAAAAATAATCAAAAAAACTGAAAACAATCAACTCACATTGATAATAATTCTCTATTTTCACAATTTTGTTGTCGTTTCTAATTTTGTGTCCAGCAAAAATGTCGACTATAAAAGAATTTTCTAAAATAACGGTGTTTTACAAACAGTTCGCGTTCAGGGAAACTAATATTCGGAATATACATGTCAGCTGTCAAAGACTTACGGTACAAGCCAAGCCAAGCGTTTGGAATTGTTGTTTCTAATTATATGACCACCACTGTATATGAATATATATAAATTTTTGTGACCTTAATATTTTAATTAAAATTTAACATTTGAACATTATGCTTAATTATATTTATGGGCTTAAACAATTAAAATGGTTTCTTCACTCGTCTAATTAAATTAAATTAACTACTTCATTAGTGATTTGCTTTTCAGGGTAGTCGATAGTTTAACGGATTTCTCTATTCAACCAAAACTAGAATTCATTGCATATGTAGGTATATTGTCGAAAGCTTTGAAGACGAATTCTTCTTAAAATCCTCATATCCTTTAAATCCTTTGGATTGATATTCAGGTTTAACGAGTGAATATTATGGAACAACGCTTAATTTTCAGAATAACTTCAATTCATTATGTACATAAATTTCAAACCAGCTTAAAGTGATCGAATAATATGGCCGTTAAGATCTCTTATTTATTTTTTAACATCAATCTACCAACATTATTAATAATTGGCATTTTTTTGAACCAAGAAGATTCTCATCAATTTTTAACAAGCATCGGTGGTTCAGTGGTAGAATGCTCGCCTGCCACGCGGGCGGCCCGGGTTCGATTCCCGGCCGATGCAATTTCTTTTTTATAAATTGATGTTAGTAAAAAGTAAAAACATTGGCGAAAAAATTTAAACAGCCTGATGTTAGGTTATTATCATGATACTAGTTAACAATTCACTAGCTTTAAAGCTTTTTACTAAAATGTTCTTAGTTTTAAACATTTTTTAACTAGTATCATACCAAACCTATTTTCTTAATAATTTAAGCTCGACAAGCCTAAAAAAGTGACGACTGTTCATACAAACAAGTAAGCAACATACCATTTTCACATTTTTAATTGTCAAAGTGACATTTGGAGTTAATATGATACTAAAAAGTTAAAATAGTCATTTGGTGATTTAAACTTTAATAATATGTACCTATTCCTAATGTCTGACTGAAAAACTTCCACAATTTGCTTCACCAAAAATACTGGATCCTATCTGTATTCACTAATCATTTTTAATCTGACGTATACTAGAAAAAATCTTCGCTTATGCTTTTATTTTCAACAAAAGTATCATTTAAATGTTAATACATATTCACAGGAAAAAAAAATAAAGCTGCATCGGCCGGGAATCGAACCCGGGCCGCCCGCGTGGCAGGCGAGCATTCTACCACTGAACCACCGATGCTTATTGACAATATACCGTTAGTTCCTCTGTGCAATTTGAATCGCCTCCTTCAAAAAATCCATCTACGCTATGTTTCCATCCAAAGTTAATATCGATTAGATCAAATTAATCGATATAGTGAATTTACACCACACAAAGATTTAACAAGTAGATGAATTATGAAGTGGAAGTGGCTAGAAAAGTTAATAGATTAAAAAATTCCATTTTCCAATCAGTCGAGCCCGATATAATATGGTTAATTCTATGTAAACTATGATTCGGTGCTTTTTTATTAAATTAAATACATCATTGATTGAAAATGTTGTTCTCTGAGAAGTTTGAGTACAATAGTTGCTTGTTTAAAATTAAAATTTTAAATCAAAATATTTGCTCTGGAATTTAATAATTATAATTGAATGTTTTCCGCGGATTTAATTTTATTTATGATTTCAAAAGATTTTGTGTGGTGGAGTTTGAAAGAGATACAATTTATTTATTCTTAACAAAAGTGGTAGTGTTATCCAAACGTGTTATGAAACTTTTTGGTTTGATTTTTAGAATATTGTTATTATTTTAAAGTCATATAGGTAATTTAAAATTATCTCGAAAATTATTTTTCTCAGAAGCAGCGAGATATGAGGTTATATTAAAGCCCAAATGTCAGTACCGTGATATATAAATTTTTAATCAACTTATAAATTAAATGATTTCACTCGATAGTACTAAAAATCTTGATAGTGTTTCCTATTTAAAATGATACCAATACTTCGGTCAAAAGAAACAAAAGCCAATAATTAATGTTATGTTATGTTATGTTATGTTATGTTATGTTATGTTATGTTATGTTATGTTATGTTATGTTATGTTATGTTATAATCCCGCATAAAAATAAAGACTGCAACCCTGGATATTTCAAAAACTACAGAAGATAGATTTTGTATTTAAAAATGAGAAGCAGAAAGTTTTAAACGTCAAACAAAATAGGGGGTTCAGAACCTCTCCAAAAATATTTAAAAAAAGAGAGGAAACGAATTTAACTTCCAAAACAAAAAACAGTGTCTGTACCGTGTCATCGAGATTACTTTTTCAATATACATATTTTTTGTCTTTAAAGCTTGTAGTGAAATACTCGTATAGATGTAAAGATAAACAAAAAAGTTAATTTTCAACTCATTGAAAAATGTTGATTTAAAAAATCACAGTGGGCACCGATATGGGTTATAAAGATTTAACTTGATTTATCTGCTATATTAATGAAAAAAATGTATATAGTATAAATCTTTAAGATTTGAAAAAGATTAGGGGCCAGTTTGTTCAAAGCTAATCAATCATTTTTAAATAAAGATTATATTGCAACTGTTTAATCACCGAATGTGCATGTTAACCAAAGTTTTGTATTAAGGAATCATTATTTAAGGTTGTTAATCATCAAAAATGCTAATCAGTCGATTTTGGGTGATAAGCTCGTTTAAAATTATAATCTGTTAAAGTACTGTTAGAGATATTTAGCGCACTGTTAAACTGGCCCTAAGAGTGAATCACATAAAATATCTGTTTAGTGATGGAAACGTAGTACAAATTAGCCGTTATTTCTATAGAGATTTCTTTTTTGATTTGGGATTTTAATCCCCTCCGTTAAAGTATATTTTCTTTTTTTACAATTTTGAAAATCTAACCACCTTGAAACTAATTTGGAATTAAAGGAAAACTGGCTCCATTTTTTATGACACAAAGATACCAAAAATTTACGAAATAGATTCGGACACGCTGAATCTAATGACATAAAAATCTCAATTTCCTGTAAACTCGACTTTGGTTTTGGTTTCTGGGTACAGATTTTATACAAAACACTTTAAATATAATTTTATTATTGTTTACATTACAACTCACGTAAACTATTATCCCTGGAAGCTACATAGTTTCAAAATAGCTTTTTAGTTTTTACGGCCTTTTAACTTTAGTCTACAAAAATTGGTGTTTCGTCCGACAATGGTCTCATCATTTGATTAGTGAGGACCTTATCAATACGCAATTTTTGTTAAGTTCAGTTCATCTTACATAGATTTCATGACGAATATCTAGTGTGAACTAGGTACATATATCCAGCAAAATTAGAATTCCTCAATATTAAAGCTGAAAGTTTTTGTTTTTCGTCCGTAGCCTGGCATTGTTTATATAATAAGGTTTTTTGTTAATAATACACCTTCTATATATGTATACATAATTATGGACTAAGGGCCGTTAAAAGATATTTTGAATGAATAATCAACAACAAGTTTAATTAAATAGTGCTAAGTCTCTACTTGGCTAATTTATTTTAGTAGTATGCCTATAGAATTATGAAAATAAATAGTAAAACAACACGAAAAAAAAAACAGTGGCACAAGCGATTTGAGAGGTACGTAAACTGGTCACCAAGATAGCGCACATTGCCCCGCCTTTTAAACAAAATCGCACAATTTATTTTATTCCATTTTAACATTTTCCCTAAAATGATTAAAAAAAATCTTAAATCGAACCCCATTCAGAGGTCGCTACCAGCGGTTTTCAATATTTTTGATTGAAAATCGGAATTGTTCTCTCATGTTAAAAACTGGATAACTTTTCGATAAAGAAGTTAAATTTTCAGGGAATGTTCGTAATTTCATTTCATACATATGTATTAAGTTACAATTGAATTCAATTGGCGATTACTTTTGATTTAAAATTAGTTATGGTGAGATTTATACCTTATCTTAATCTCGGGTTTTTCGGAATAATCTTATTAGAATTTCATTTTATTTGGTTTTATCGACTGACGAATGTTGCAGGATTCCATGATTTGATAAGATTTTGATTATTTATTATTTGTTATCTTTAAATTCATGTTCAAATACATTTCTAGGTGTATTGAAGATTTACAAAATCTGAATTGTTTCTTTTCAAATCAGATATATTTTCTTATAAACTGTTCAACGAGAAAGCTTTGTTTCCAGTAATATGTATTTGGTTTTTAGGAGAGAAAGGCACGAAAGTGGACAAAATCGCCCCGGTCAACGATTTGAAAAGATTTGACATTTTGTATGTATTGTGCGTACAAAAACAAATAACTTTAAAAGTAGAAAATCTCTAAGGATTTGGTTCCCTAACGTGAAAGGTTTTAGGAAGAAATACTGTGAAAGCTGGGTCTTACTATTTGTTGATTTGGTAAATGATTTGACTCACCCTCGTCCTTTCAGCTAATTTATCTGTTAGTTCAGCAATTTGTTCGAAGAAAAACATCGGCATCATAACTTTCGGCACTCCACTATAAATACTATGAATAGAAAACAAAATTCAAATTAATATAAGAATTCAATTTTTAAGAAAAAATAAAAACATATTTCTTTACTCAAAATCTTCATCTGGTTGAATAAGTAAATTAATCTGAATACGAGCATGGATCTCCAAAGGTACTCCCATTGTCGGTTCAACAGCGAATCTAAATTGATGTTTTTCTTTGATGGGCTTAATACCGGTGACAGCATCTACATAGCTTGAATCACCAAGATAGAAATGCGGGAAGGACGCATAAATTGGCGCATTGTTACGACACTTTCGGCAATCGACAACTCCAGTTTTTGGACATACTTCTTCTTTAGGATTACAAAAACACTTTTGAGCAGGATCATTCTCACCGCTGTCTAAGGTATCAGCTGTGCCAGTCCACTCATATCCATCTATACCTTGAACATTGACTTTTCCCATTGGTGATAAATTCAAAAATCTACATGTATCAACGGCATAAATAGTTAAATCTTCATTGACATCTAAATCTGGTGGAAGTAGATCTCCTGTACTTCCATTTACTTTTCCACATGCGCCTGGATAAAAACCATTTGTTGTTTTTCCATTCCAATGAGTTAATTGGCCAGCTTTATGAATATCATCGGCTCCTGTTCCGATCATATACCTTCCATCGTATGTCTTTGAGTTATTTCGATCGACAAGAAAGCCGAACTTCGTATAAGGAATATGTATTGATGATGTATTAAAGAGTTTAAGGAAGTCAATTAAATTATCTTGGTAACCATCGAAAATCCATTCGCCCGCCTTTCGTGTCACAACCAGTTCACCACCTTCATGATTGAGAATGTAATTCATAATTGTTTTCATAAATCTGTTTCGATTGCGCATCATATCAGCAACACTCTAGAGAATATAATATGAAAAGAATTTATGATTAATGAAAAGATAGAATTAAGATACTATGTACTTACAGCTGTTATCACATGAGCTGCTGTCACCATATCGTCCAGTGTTCCGTTAGACAATTCGGGAACAAAAAACCACGACTTCCGATTATAATAGGAAACAGTATTGTTATCATGAAAATCCAAGTCCATTTTTAGGTCTTTCTCTATGAATACATATGGTCCCATTTCCACTAAATTCGGTTTTACTTTGGGATTTCTAAATTCCTCGGGATTTGTCCAATTGAAAAGAACAAATTTAGTGTAAATTGGAATTGGCGTTGCTTTCCAATTTTCAAAGTTATCTGTTCCTTCTTTAAGGACTAATGACTAAAAAAAAAAGTTAATAAACCTCTTTTAAGAAATATAATTTTTCAATCTTACCGATTGCACCATATTTGTTGATATGTCAGGCCAGATTAGTACTACAACAACGCCCAGAAGGAGTAGTAATGTTCCAATACCAAAAACCCATATCTTTCGCTGGGTCACGCTACAACAATTGCAACACATTTTTGTATTTTTAACGTATTAAACTCGTTGACTAGAATTGTGCACTTCTGACTGGATATTTTCTCGAGTACAGAAAAGCTGGCCAGGTTTTCTTTGGAATGGATAGTTACGAAGTTATCAGTTCAAATCTGGTTAGCGGTCATCTGGAAATGAAAAAAAAAAAACAACATTTAAAACTCAATTTTCAAATTATATAATTCCATATATGTACACATGTATGTGTGAATGTCCGGTCGGTTAGACCGGTTGTATAGTTTGTGTGCTAAGTACAGACCATACGATGTTTGTGCTGAAATTCGTGCATTTACAATGAACATCGAATGTTTGTATGAATAGTCGGTCGATTTTGATCATCGTGAACAAAATTTTTAGCTTGTTCATTACCACAATGGTCTAAAATGTCAGTTTTAGTTTCAAAAATCATAACTTTTGAACGCATAAACGCATATCGCTACAATTTTTGTTTATATCTTTATCTTTTTAGAATATGTATTTCTGTAGAGGATGTTCCGCAATGAAGTTAGATTTTCTCAAAAAAGAAATTAAAGTAAAAATTTATATGTATGTGTATAAAAACATTCATAGATTTTATGGGTTTTGTAAAAAAATCAAGTTTATGGATATTTAATTGTTCAGATGGTGAATTTAGAGAAAATTATTCTACAGGGTGTTCCCGAACGAGGTAAGATTTTCTCAAAAAAAGGAACCAAAGTAAAACTTTAAAAATATTTCTAAATTTGCGGAATTTTGGGAAAAAAAACAAGTTCATGGATATTTTTGTAAGTGACATGGTGAATTTTGAGAAGATTATTGTACAGGGTTTTCCGGAATGAAGTAAGATTCTGTAATAAAAATGATTGGTGCAAAACAAAATTTTTTCGTACGTAATATTTAGAAATGTTATACTTTCATAGTTTTTAGGTCAAGAACAGTTAATTTAAAAACTACTTTGAATAGAATATCGGAAGTGAAAGATCTTGGGAGTAGTTTTTGATGATGATTTATATTTTTCCTTACATATGGATTTTATTGTTGCGAACCCATTAATGTTTAGGCTGCCTTAAAAGAAAAATTGTTTTAAATTTTATAATCCTTATGTAATTTAGGTCAGTTTATACTTCACTTGTCCGCCCCCATTTGGAATAAGTCATATGGGATCCGTTTTACACGGTTTAAAAAAATCGAATTGAAAAAGTTCAAAAAATATTTTACAAGATATTTTTTTTAACAACATCTAAGAAGTCGTTTTCGAGACATCTGTTTCTTAACGGGTTTATACGGCATCTGTCATTTGTTTGTGTTAATAAAATTTTTAATTTCAAAAAAGGTATGTATGTGTGTATGTAGGTACCAAGTTTAAAGAAAATCAACCCAGCCAATTAAGCTGTAGGTATCCGAAAATTTAATGAATCACTTTTTTAATTCGATTGTTTTAGGATTTTTGTTAAATTTCGAAATCGTACTTTAATTTTTGAAGTTGACGTAATAAAACTGCGATTCAATTTTCGAAATGATAATACAGATAACGAATACATATGATATTGAATTTTGGTCATAATCAGTGTTGTCACTTTCAAATTTAAAACCGTGGTATATTGATCTGAGAAAAAATGGTAGATTTAGATTTTGGGTGGGTAGATTGCAAATATCTATGATATAATTAATTGTTGGTGAATATAATATGTATGAGTTTAAGAATAATAAATAAACAATAGATTTACTAATTTCTAGCCAAATTATTTGTTATATGATGTGGTTAGAAAATAGAGTTAGAATTTTTGGTCACCGTGGTAGAAGTGGTAGATTTGTCAGTCTTCAAAATACCCCAAATTGGGGTAAAGTGACAACACTGGTCATAATTTCCGTATTTTTTCCTTCTAGTTTAAGTCGATTTAGTTCAAATTTTGCAGACAGTTACACTTTAATAGTAAATAATATTATGGCAGAAAGAATTATGAAAAACAGAAAAGTTAATTGTGAGTTTACACACGTCCGGAAGTCTCGTTTGTTGTATATACCTATGTCTTTTGTGTTGTGTTTATCTGTTTCGCCAGCTGCCAAGTATCTATGTACATTGTACATTGTAAATATTTTACTAAAATAGACAGCGACATTTCAGCTACATGTTAATTCAGCAGTCATTGGCACCAGTGGGGCGCGTCGCGTACTAATACATTTTTTTTAATTTATAACATTGGAAACCATCACGTATGTGTAAAACGGATCTGCTCCAAATTTATATTTACGATTTTATGTATAAAATGACAAATTTTTGTCGACTAAAAAAATGTGTGGTTTAAATGTAAAGTGAGTATAGAAGGAGTGTAACCCAACACATTTATTATGGAGATACGAATGATTTTAGAAACACACTAGCCGGGTTCAACACATGACATTTTACATCTGGCTTCTGATTGGGCAGCTGTCATAAAAAGATAGATGACTTTTAGAGTCAACTGACAGCAGAGCGTTTTCTTTTCTTTTTTCTTTTGTTAAAGCCGAGTATAACAGTTCTTTTGAACGTTATTCTGTATTACAAAATTCTGTATGACAAAAATTCTGTAAATGGATTGAAAATTCTGTATGATCATAATTCTGTATTTCATTATTCTGTAAATCTTTCATTCTGTATTCCAAAATTCTGTAAATCCAGAATTCTGCATACCAAAATTCTGTAAATCTAGAATTCTGTATATCCAAATTCTGTAAATACAAAATTCTGAAAAATTATTAAAACTGTATATTCTGAAAGTGCGCACTTTTTTTCATTATCAAAACAATTTTTCTTTTATAATTTACAGAATTTTTAAAATTCAGCAATTTGGAATACAGAATTTTGAAATACAGAATAATGGTTTTACAGAATTTTGAAAAACAGAATTTTAGATTTTCAGAATTTTGAAATACAACATTTTAATTTTACAGAATTTTAAAATACAGAATTTTGGAAACTAAATTTTGGCACTTACATAATAATGACCCCAACCCAAAAAAAATTTCAAGAAATGCGGCAAGCATTCGTGAAGGCTCTATCTTAAAAAAAACAGTCGATCTTCGGAACTTTGTTTGCACGAAATCAATAATTGCCTTATAAACAATTAAAAAAATAAGAGCAGGGGCCAATTTCACAAAACATACATCTCATACATTACAGAAATTTATGTGACGTAAAATAGGCCCCATATGAGTGGGCGTAAATTTAAATTTTTTTTTAAATTATGTGTTTTCTAAGTTGACCCATAGTTTTTCTAAAAATTCAAAATTTACAATGAGTCAAATTTGGCGACTACTTTAAGGTACATCCATTCATACAATGTATGTGATGTATGTTCCGTGAAATAGGCCCCAGGTCAACTTCCAATATTAGAGTCTTATGCTATTAGCTAATTGCTCTTGAATCCGTGTCAATCATTGATTTGGTTAAACAAGTCAATAAAACAACAATTATTTCAATATATCATTCCTTAATATACCTATCGAGTCTGGTGAAAACAGCAAAAGTCCATTTTTTCGAAAATGAGTTATAGATACAGAACTATACAAAGAAATCTATTTTCATTTCATTTTAACAGTACAATTCAAAGTGGTCCTATAACAACTTCAGTTTTGTTTTTTAACTGGATTTAGAGTAAATTTTTTAACTTTAAAACGCATTTATCTGAAAACAAAGATTTTGTACTTATGTTGTTTTGATCAGACTCCATATAATGTACGTTTAATAAATGCGTTACAGTCTCAACTTTAAATCAATCAAAATTGAATGCTTTGTCGATTGCCAACCGACAACCGTTATCCACTATGGTGGAAGAATTTCGTTATTTATATAAAATCTCTAAAATCAATCAATATGATAAGAAATCTTATTTTTGAACAAAAGTTGGTTACACCCTGACGGCACTCAATTCCGCTTTACATTTGGTAAACATTTCCAGCCGATAAAAAACAACAACCTTGGACTATATTTAAACTCCCTGATATTGATAAGAACACGTCAATTATAGCACCAACGTCAAAATAAATCTGGCTTGGCACAATTTTTTGGTAATGAGTTAAATCTAAGTTAAACCAGAGTTGGCAAACCATCAAAAATAACTGTAATTACAGTCCAATTTCACAATCGAAGTAAGTGTCACTTAAGTACCAAATATGGAAAACTAATTGCCAATTTCACAGTTTAATTTAAACTTAGAAAACTTATCGGAATAAGTGACACTTACATATGTCTCCAATATTGAACATTAAGTGCCACTTCCTCAGACAATACAACTCTACCTAAAGTGCCAACATGGGAAAATTAAGTGTCACTTATTTTGTTAATTGTGCACTAAGAAACTGGGCTTTATTCTATCAGAGTTAATTCAAGATTTAAAATGACTTAAACAACATGTTTAAAGAGCTATCTTGAGTATAACTCACACTGACAAACTTGATCAAAGATTATTAATAAGCTTTTTATTAACTTGTTTAAGAAATAAGAATGCAAATTTCAACTTTCAAGTTCAGAATGTTGATCTTTTTTATTTTTGTAAATTTTGATCATCGAATACATATATGAATGTACCAATATCATCGTTCCGGAAGGTAACCGACACAACTGAATAAATCTCTTTTTTCAGCAGAGGCAACAAACAAAATTAAATAAAGGTAACCTTGGAATTGCTTTTAATGTAATCTAAACCAGACAATATCTCGTCTGTAAGTTCCAAATACCGAATGCTCTGATGAGTTTTCAGGCGGATGCCCAAACTCAAAAATTTTATTTGTTGATTGTGTCGGTTTTCTTCGGACCGACCGCGACAACGACGAGTCCCAAAGTGGCGTGACACGCGCTATCTTGAAATTGGTTGTAGCAAAACATTCATTTTATCTTTTAAATTAATATTATTTTAAGTTTTATTTTATATACAAAATTTAAAAACTAACCAAATTTATATGAATAATAAAATTCCTCGACGCGACAGTTTCGATTCCCTTTGTAAGACTGAACTTCTAACTTTTTAAAATTCGAACTTTGCCTAAAATTACAAAAATTTAATTTTGGCACCAATAAGAATTTACTATAGATTAATATCACTATAATTTTATTATCGAAACTTATCGTAAAACTTAAGCCCAATCTTAAGAAAACAATTAGAAATAAGTGTGCTGATGATTGAGATACCGAATATTAAAATTTTATTAATAATAATTTATGTGATTTTAATTTAAACGCGAGTATATGTATGTAAGTATTCATTTCTTATCAATTTCAGATAAGAATGTCATTGATTAGCATTAAAGATTGTATTCGCCTTCGTACTTACTTTAAAAAATGTGGTCAGTGTGCTTTTGTAGATTTATTATCTTACAAATAAATAAGTGCATAGATTGATATAAAATTGAATTTTGTAAACAATTTTGTATACAATAACAATTTACTAGTGTATATTATATTTTTTTTATTAAATACATACAATATAAATAGAAAGATAAAAAAAATAAAAAGATTAAGTACGAACAAAACAACAAATGAAAGTAATTTTCGATTTAAAAATAGACATACATACATACATATGTATGTATATCCCTAAATCCATTCATCATTGTAATCGGAATCATACTAAATATATTTCTGTGCTACTAAGATTAAAAATATATTGCTAAAAAATAAAAAATATAAAAAATATATTCGATATGAGCACTATATGATTTTTAAAGCCTTGTGACCGATGAATGAGTTTGTTTCGAAATATATTTTGACATAACCTACACAATAATAGGTATGTAGTTTTTTTTAAGAAGCATAATCTTTATATTTGGTATAGTATTGATTTTTACTTGTTCTATGACAGGTTGCATATCAAAATTTTCAAAACCACAAATTTTGGATTCAAAAAAAAAATTCAAAATAATTTTTTGGAAAATTCGATAGTTTTTAAGAGTGAGTAAATGATTTTTTTCAGAATTGAAATTTTAACTCCACATTTATAAATAGGTACGTATCAATTTTGTTTCTTAAAAAACATAACAACATTCAGTATTTAGATGGCATGTACATCGCTTTGAATTTGAATAAAAAATCTCAGAAGCTTTCAATTTAATTCTAATTATGTTGATTTTTAAAAATTTTCCAGTTTAAACTTTAAGTTCCATGCAGGTAATTTGCATATGTGAAACACGGTGCGAATTTGTTCATTTTTGTGGAGGTACCAGGGGGGGACTGGGCCAACAGGCAATCGGGAATTTGCCCAGTGGACCCCCTGGGAGAATAAAAAGTGTATGAAAGTCTCTGCAGTACTTTCTGTTTGTTTAAAAGAAAACTTTCTTATAAAATTGGATTTCTAAGGGCCTAACAGTAAATATACAACTTTTGTGGCCCAAAAGGAATCTAAGAAAGCCCACCCATCTCATGTTAGAGTCCCCCACAATAAGCATCAAGCTGTAGCATCCTAAGATTATTTTAACGAAAACTATAGTTAGGCCCCACACTTATTATTATAGAGTTATTCTGGGCCCCATTGGTAACATAAGGAGGCCCCCAAATTACTCTTAGTAAACGTTAATAAAGTATTTTCAGTTCATTTAAAGCAAAGCCATCACCCAAATTTTCAGGGTCGCAGAAACAGAATAGGAAAGTATGTGATATTTTCGAAGTCTCGGTAGAAGTAGAAAACATCGCAGTTATAAAATTTGCATTATAGCAGTAAACAGGACCTACTAATGTTTAAAAAAATCTAGTTACATTTTTTTGTTAAGTTGAAAACAAAATAAAAATTTCAGAGCAAACTGTTTTTGGCTTCAATTACACAAAGATAAAATTTGTGTACCGTCGTTTTCGGAGCTTATTCTTCTTCACTCCTAATCATTTTACTATTTTGTGGCCCTTTTGTTAAAATCCCGGGAGGCCCTAATTGGCTCCCAGTCCGCCCCTGGTAGGTACTCACATAATAGGTGTGTTTTGTTTGCAAGTTAAGTTCATAAGAATTTGTCGAAAAAAACGACATCGGGACTTACCAAAGTCATCACAGCAAGCAAGCCTATCACTTTTACAAAATATTTTTTTTATTGCTTAAAATTAGAATTTTGCAACCGTAAAATACTTTTAACCAGCACTGTGTTTGATTTCCTTCTTTGTTGCAGAAATACAGTTGTTGTTGTTTTATTGCAACTATTTATTTATAATACAAAAATAATTTATTGCAATCAATGGAATAGTTCAACTGATGATTAACATTAAATTTCACTTATCGTTTTATACATTCATAATATACTCGTACCTATCCATCAAAGTCAAATAGTACAACTTACAAAATCAAACGCAAGACTGAATTGCACGAACTTGCTCTTGTGGTACAAGACTGTTATAGTTGGCTAAGCATTGAATGTGTACAAGGTGGCGCAAAAGTTGTCACCCGATTTTCTTTGACTGTACCTTTTTTTTATGAATGAAACAATTATTCCGCGTTCTTTAGGAGTACTATAGTGATTCATGTCTTGTTGACGTGTATTTTATTTTATCAAACTCGATACACCCGACTTCAAAAAAAAAAAAATTAGATTTGCATAAAAATGATCTGTACCAAAATTTCTCTAAGAATAAATGAATGACACATATGTAGTCCCAGATCGAGCGGCGGACGGTGCGAAGCAAACGACTTTTTTTATCGCATCGAAGCGTTAATTTTTATTTTGTTTGTAGATATAGCTAATTTATTATTAGTGGGATATGATAAGAAACTGAAATATTTGTAGCTATTAATTTACATAATTGTTAAAAATTGCATACTACACTAAAATTAAGCAAACTGATAAAATGTTGACAAACGTAGGCGACAAAAATTGACCTTGAAAAGATAAATAATTACTTAATTTACTTGTATTGCTAGTTTATGAATTTCTAAATACCCCGTATTATTGACCAATTAATAAATTTTTTTTTAATCAACCAATGAATAGGTAAATCAAAATTATAAGTCGACTTATTAAAAGGTTCTCGTAGATAATAATAGTATGGGATCATAAATAAATAAATTTTGTGTCGCAACATACCGTGAAGAATCAGGAACTAGTAACTTGTAACTTTTAACTACCCGAATCCGAACGGGTAAGGTGAGACGATGGTAACACGAGAAATGTATGTGCCTTTTCTAACATATGCTTGGCAGTTGAGCTTATAAGTAACACAGAATGACATTAAAGTTTTATCTCACATTGTTAATAGTTAATACCTACTTTGTTACAATGCTTTTTAACTCATTCACTCTTTTATACTTTCGAATATAATGTATTCTTGTACAATTGCAAATATGACCTACAGAATAAGTATAATCATTATGACGCGCTCTGCATGTTAACAATACTCATAGCAATGACCGAAGTTAAAATTAAACAATTTGTATTCTCCGCAGGAAAATTAGGAAATCATACAAACAAAAATTGATTTTTTTTTTTCTAAATTGGATTAGTATAACAAAAAACAGTTAATACCGTCTGAGCCAAGTATTCTAATTAACGATGTATCCGTTAATCGATATACACACGTAGATTGATCAATCAATAATTAACACAATGTTAATGATGAATGTGGCTAATTGGCGTTTCTTAGAGACTGGAGGTGAAAATGCCCAAAGAGAATAAAAATTATAGTTAGAAATGAAATAGGTTTTTGAATTTTTTTTTTATAAAATTGGCATAATTGATGTTTTACCGAATATATTGTTTAAAATCGATTTCAAAAAAATTTTCAATCAAGTTGTTCTATAAGAATAGTTCAAAAATATTGCACCTAAATGTTTACAAATCAAATAGTCCGAAAGAGCCCAAAGCAAATTTTGGGTGTGAATGATAGCAAAAATTCATTGGTATTTTTATATACATCTTAACTTTTCATAAGCAAATATGAAAGTCTTGCATTCCTTGGTTGGGGCATTTGGCGGTAATGGTGCATTGGAAATGTGTTTTTTTTTTAAAGCCCAGATAAAAAGTATAGCAACTAAATCATTTTATTTAATAAAAGATCTGAGCGCCCTAGACATGAAAATGGGGTCCAATACGTCTTGGATGGGGTCTTTTGCATCCAAGACGAACCCAAAGATGAGTAGGAAACCGGACTCTAAATAAATGTGATAGCATTTAGAAATATGTTCTCACTGATAGGAGCTTCACCTCTGGTAACATTATATGGTTATCCAAGACTTTTAACATGGGGCGGCTTATCTACCAGAGGCACTTAAATAATGCAGTTTACCGACAAAGGCTCCAACCACGGCATGCAAGACATTCATATTTGGATACGAAAAGTTCTATCTAAAAACAGCAGTGAATTTTTGCTATCACTCACACCATTTGTAAAAAATAATTTTTAATCGTGAATGAGTAGCGATGTGACATACTTAGCCAAATACACCCAAAAATATAATATATGTATAAAAAAAAACGATAATTTTTTTAACTCATTTTTTATTTTTAGGTTGTCACATAGTCATTGGCCCTTACAAATTATTTTAAAAAGTAAAAGTTGAATGAACTTCACCCAGGTTTGACTCAGTTTTTGTTGATAACTCCATGAGTTGTCAAAAAACGTGGATTTTTCGGTTTTCAAAAATACACCCGAGAAACTGGAAATTTTGTTGTTATATACAAAGCAAGAAACTAGAAGTTCTGTGCTCAATAATTAGGTGTGTTTTTCTCTGAAACTATGTGCATTTGCGTGAATTTCTACACATTTTATTTTTTGTATATGAACTTTGACAGATTTTTGTGTAGAAAATCACACAAATGCACAAAGTTTCAAAGTAAAGGAACATAGGCCATAATAACTTGTTTTAAAAATTAATCAAAACAACTTCAAGCATTTCCCTTTATAATCTTTAAATTTTTATTAAAATTCTATTTAACAAAATAAGCAATTACCTGCAGCAAGAAAACAAAATGATTGTCTTAGGCCTTCTGCACACGAAGCGTCTCGTCATAGACGCGTACTTCGATTATTTGCGGCTTGTCTGCTAATTGTATGTAGCTCACGTGCGTTTCAATGAACAACCGCACACGAGGCGTAAGCTGCACTTATTCGTCGCATCACACAAGCTGCAAATCGCCGAGCGTACAGCACTGTCAGGCGCCAGGCGTATTAACTAAACATTTTGATGAAATTTTAATGTCAAATGTGCCAAATTTTTTTGGAAATGTTCGGTTTTTTATCTACGACGTGAAGCTTCATGTGCACAAGTCTATCCGTAGTGGATTCGTTGCTGCATGGCGAATCTTGCACGCGTCTATGGCGAAACGATTCGTGTGCAGAAGGCCTTAAAACTCAAGTCACTTTGGCAGTTTATTTGTTTCCTCAACTCGCCACAGAAAAAACCTAGAGTTTAGAGCGGTCCCAGTTCTCAAAAAAAAAAAACACAGAATTCGATTGTCATGGTGATTTCAGGTTTTTCAAAAAACCCTTTAAGGCGACCCAGGGTGACTTCACCGAACAAACATT
This sequence comes from Epistrophe grossulariae, assembly GCA_929447395.1. Classification (NCBI taxonomy): domain Eukaryota; kingdom Metazoa; phylum Arthropoda; class Insecta; order Diptera; family Syrphidae; genus Epistrophe; species Epistrophe grossulariae. The sequence goes on from OV839566.1 coordinate 34,545,599, forward strand.
TTGGCAGATTATTCGTTACCTCAACTCGCCACAGCAATAAACCTAGGTCTACTTCAGGGCGAGTTGAGGGCGACCCTAGGTCTCAAAAAACACATAATTTGACTGACAAAAAAAAACACGCTTTAGACCCCAGGGTGACTTCAGGGACAAATAAACAAACCTATATTGTCACTTCCTGTTTTCAAGATTTTCCATACAATTTTCTTTTACTTACATAAATAAAAAAAATTGTTTAAATTTTCGAGTATGATTGTTATTTATGGCTTTCGTCCATGTTGTTATTTTTGTAATCTTTTTTTTTTGCTTTTATTTTACTAAAAGTACACAAATTTATCTACTCTTATTTTTTGTATCACTGTATCCAGACGATCAAAGGTCTTAAAAATAGTTTCATAGATTCGAATAATATTATTATTTGGACGGCTATCACTTTCAAATTAGATAAAGATAAAAAAAAAACTAAATAATAGTTTAATAATATGAGATAAAGTACATATATGAGGTTGGGTCAAATTAAACTACATTTTTTCGAGATTCTTGGGCTATAAGAAAGAGATGAAAACTTTAAACTTTAAAGTTTAGAGATCTCTTATCGTCGTTATATTTTTCATACAAATTGTATGTATGGTAAAAAAATAAAAAAGAAATAATCTAATCATTATAAGAACTTTTTTTAGAGATTAAAACAGTTGACTTACGATTTTTGAAAAGTTTTGATAATGTTTGCAGCGAGGACTGAAAATGCATACGAAAATTAAATGGCTTTGGTGTTCCGTCAAATAAAATTCTTACAATATTTATAAAATATTTTAGATAATAACATATATGGAAAGACTCGTATATTAATTTTAATCATTTCTATATTTTTGTAATGGCGCATGGCGTTTCAGTTATATCTGAATGAACAATCTGAATTTGGTAAAAAGTCTGAGTGAATAACCGTTTTACTGCGAGAATTTTCTTAAGTACGAATCACCATATCTTAACTAACAGTAGATTTCAGCCAAAACACATGTCAATTTATTTCCATGGTTTTATTCCTCCGTAATATATCCTCTTGAGGGTAAAAAATACGCTACTGGATCGCATGAATATGGGTGATTCTCTGCCAATTACGATTTACATAAGAGATTGTTTAAAAATTTGCTACTCTTTCTACTCCATTTGAAAAATTATAATCAGTACTACAGTAAAACCCGCTTAAGAGAAAGGGTAAAATGTCACAGTATTTCTTTCACTTAAGCGGGTTTTTCACTTAAACGAACCCCGCTTAAATGAAAAAAAATTTCACTTTAGCGGAGTCCGGATAAGTTAAAAAGAAAAATCACTTAAGCGGATATAAAAATTCCAAAAAAAGTTTGTGACATATCAGAAATTCAAATGTCATTTTCGTGGGGAAAATTTGGTGGAGCTGAAAAATAAAAAAAAACGTGAAAGCGTTCAGAAAACTTTTTGTTCTGTTCGATTAAAATTTTTTTTCACTTGAGTTTTTTTTAACGAAAAATATAAAATTTGACTTAAAACATGTTTCAGGTAGGTATCCAGGTTTTTCACTTAAGCAAGTTTCGCTTAAGCGGAGTTTTTTCAAGGTAATTGGTTGACAAATACTCGGGGATGAAAAAAGTGTTTCAGATAAGCGGGTTTTTCTCTTAAGCTGGTTTTACTGTATTTCAAATAATGTCAGTACCATATTTTTTGTTTCTTAAAAGTTGTAGTAAAATGCTAAAATGCTCTAACAGATTTTATACCATGTCTATTTAAAGAAAAATAAAAAAAATAATTTTCAATAATTTTTAATTTAGCAAAATTTTGATTTAAAAAATCATAGTTGGTAGAGAATCACCTATACCTATATGGATAACTATCAACAAAGTTATGGGGTTTTCCATTGGTAAAATAAATCAATTTATTATTGATTTGGATCTATCAAAAACACAATTTCCCCTCTTTTTGCTTTCCATTGGGCAGAATGAATTGATTTATTTTTGATTTTAAATCAAATTCGCAAATCTTTTTCGGCAGATTTACCTCTCATTTTACTAACACCAATTGGGCTTTTCCAAGAACTATCTTTGTCTTTTCTCTTTCTAATTTTGACAGTTCAAAACAACAAAAACAAAACATGTGATATCGAACTTGGAGAAATGTAAACAAATGCTTTTTCAGTGCAATGTGGGTTTTTAATATTTTCTGTGATTTTTGTTTATATAAGCTTGATAAGTTATTGAAGTTGATTTTTTGTCAAATTGGCGTTATAACCATCAAACAAACAAGCACTATATAATAAAAAATATTTGGCGTTTGTTTACATTTCTCCAAATTCAGACCAGCTGTTTACTATTTTTTTTGCTTGTTTGAAAGGACGGCTGGTGGAAAAGCCCAATACAAATTTAAGCTGTCAGCTTCACAAAATGTGGTTTTTGATTTGAAATTTATTCGTTTTGGGAAAAGTTTGCTGAGATTGTTTAAATAAATACAATCCTATTGAAAAATGGAAGCAGTTTAATATGAAATTTACTGCATACACTTTTCAAAAAACAACAAGCTTGAATGAAAATTTGACAGCTATGCCGCACAGACAAGAAAGTACACCAATACAGTGGCAAAAAAATCTATTTCAATTGTGTTCCATTCGCGAAGAAAAAAATCAATTTTCTAACTGAAATCTGAATTTACCAATCCCCATTAGTAATTTGCTTATGAACGCGAGTTATTTAAATCTTTTCAAATACCTATAATTATTGAAATTAATTTAAAATTTCTTTTACTGCTCATGACAGATAATACAATTTTCAAAATGTGATTGGGTGCGTTCAATCGATTACGTTTTACATCTGAATTTTCAGATTTCTGAATTTTTGGAGCTTCTGATTGGCCAGCTGTCATAAAAAGTTAGATGACTTTTAGTTACGTTTAGTTACGTTTCATCTGAATTTTCAGACAAGAAATTCTCATCTGAAAATTCAGATGAAAGTTGTTTGTGGTGGGGGAAGTGCTAAAAGCACACATAAAAGCTGAACTTTATAATTTTCGTCTTGTTGGTGGTTGATTTTTTTAGTTTTTGTCATGAAAATTTAATACTTATTTGAATGAACGAATTTTTTGTTTATTGTTTAGTGAATTTTTAAATCAACAATTTTTTTAATTGATGTTTGGAAAGTTTTTCTATGTTTTTGTAAGTCATACATATCAATAAAAAGACTTTTAATAAAGGTAATGAAACCTGTTGCTGATTTAGTTACATATATTTTCATCCTCACAACTACTCACTCTCAATGTTTAATTTACAAATGTAATTAAAGTTCTATTTTATTTCGCTTCAATGTAGGTAAATCCTTTAGGTAAATGCAGGAATTTGACACAATGGGCCTTACCAATAATCAAATTTAGCGACGACTTAAATATTTCAGTAAAATTAACCTTAATTCTGGTGATCCCAAATAATGTACCATTCATGGAATGTTTATTTTTTTTGAAATCCATTCCATATATGATTCATTATTAAGAGTCCACTTGAATATTAAGGTCATACTATATATCGTTTATTAGCTAGAGCCCATTCTATTATGGTCCATTTTACTGAAATATTTAAGTCGTCACTAAATTTGATTATTGGTAGGGCCCAATGACTTTCGACTGAAATTTCAGATTTTTTTTTGCGTTCAACGACATAAATTCAGAAATCTGAAAATTCTGATGTTAAGCTATTTTTATTAAACCCGCCCATTCAACATCGTATATTCGAAGTACGTAATAGGAAACATTTTGCGTTTTAAATGTAACAAAGGATTGTTTTCATACGAATTATCTTTTTATGGATACATAAAGATAAGGGAAAAATAAGAATTTTGTGCTCTATTGCGGTATTTTTTAAGGAAAAAAATAAAAAAGCATCTAAAGAGATTGTTGGCGAACACCCAGTAGATGTAGTCCAATGCCAATACGATTCAATGTCACTTACTGCTAAGCCTTAAACTCGAATAACAACTTTTTATCCAGCGTATTTCTACTAATATAACACTGCCAAGCGCCAACTGGGGGCGGCAAAAACGGCACTGCAAACTCAAATTACTCATAAGCTACGAGTGCAGCGTGGTCAATAGTTATTTTTTTTTGTTTATCAAACTGAAACACAACAATTTCCACATTTTCTTATCAGTCTTACATGACATTAGCTTAAGATTATTTTTCCTGTATGGAACGACTCAGTTGAGTTATAAAAACAAAGAAAATTGATTAACATACACTCAGCGATGATTCATTGGTGATAGAGAATTTATACAAAATACATGTTCTAGAAAAACTAAAGAAAGAAGATCTACGGACTGCAAGGTGGTCACATGCATCGTATCTTGTAAGAAAATGCAAATAAATAATGAACAACTCGATAATTGACTTCCATTGCTATGTAAGCTTATTGTATCTAAATAACATGGGTTGCGAATAGCCGCTTAATTATCCGCAATCATATTAACTTACGTAATGATAGTTGCAGGGCAAAAGTTACTTAAAATAAGGCAATTATCTTAATATCTATCTACTTACAGCTTGCATGACATGCCTTGACTTCCAAATTGTTGTCACTTTGTATATTTGGCCTTCAAGGATTTTGAACTCCAGGCCAAAGAGGCGTAATCGAATAGACTACAACAAATTGTTTGTTTAGTTTAAGACTATTTTTAGAATTATTCGTATAATCTGAAACAACGCACTTATTTTATCACTGTTAATGCTATTACGATTTAATACTATACGACTTAAGTGTAAAGAACTTGAGTGACAATTGTTAATTAATTATTTTACAATGTATTAATTAAATGAAAATGAATTAAAAGTTCAGATTTTACAACCAAACCGCAAGAGTGAAAGCCCCGCTTGGAATAACAACCTTGTGCTGTTGATGTGGTGAGCTACAGCTACAGCTGATTTGTTTGGCAAATGCTGTATTTCGCTATTTTGCTTTTGGCATTTCTGACGTTTTCTTTGACTTTCGATGTCATCTTTCTTGTGATTAGCGTTCGGAAATACAACATTTAAAAAGTACATAAGGCCTCTCCCAAACCAACGCGAAAATTCGAACCGACGCGACGCGACGACGAAACATTCGGTTGTTAAAATATTTTATATGAGATTCGCTTTGACAAGTTGATGGAGATTTTTTTACGTTCTCTTTTATTTTTCAATCTCCAACAAACCTAGAGCGTTCACTCCTATTATTTGGTACCCTTCTCAACTAAAAACTGAAAGTTGCTGGAAACTCAATTTCCTCGTGTTTGTAACTAAAATCTTTTAATAATTTTCAAATGTTATGGGCTATAGGTCAATTTAAAGATGTTATTTAGTAGTATAGGTGATTGTGAAAAAAGCAGGGTGTGACATTTTTAATGCTGCCATTGCACATTTTTATAAAAAATGAAAGGAGTGCTGAAAATTGTTTTTAGTATAATTGAAGGAAAATATTTTGTAAGAATTTTGCCTGATGATGAGCGTAAACATGCTCGAAACGTCGCATAAAAATAAATAAATAACATCTTTAAATTGACCTATAGCCCACTTAACATTTGAAAATTATTAAAATATTAAGGTCACAAAAATTTAAATATAGGTACTAAAATCTTTTGACAACCTAAAGTTTCGTCGTCATTCCCAATTTTTCTCGTTTGTTTGGGAGAGCCTTAAATCATTCCATGCGGAATTTCCGATCCCAGGAACGTGTTCTCTGGAACAATAAAATTGCGACAAAAAATATTTCTCACGGAATTCCCGTTGGGTGCTAATTTGATGCAATATTATTTCCGCAAATTTAATGACGATTAGAATGATTAGGTACATAAATTCACTTAAATCCAATATTATTTCAATAATCACGTGGAAGTCAAGGCCGATTTGATGAACTGTCAAATCCAAAGTGGGTGGGGTGGGCGCCAGGAAACATGTCGTTTGCTTTGACCGGGTGAGCTGAAAATTCTTCTTCAAATAAAATGAAGGAAACGGCTAATTGGGATTTTAAAATTTATTTAAAAATATCTGGGAAACCTTTGGCATGCGCCTGGATTAAAAACAGAATAATAAAAGAAATATAACTATGGATTTAAAATGGTTGAGTACAAATTTAAAACAAAGGCAAATAAAAAAACAATTAACTGGGAAGAAACAAAGAAAAATCAAGACTGCAAGATTGGACCGCTATCACTCCCGAAATAAACGGATAAGAAAACTACTTTAAAAATGAAGTCACGAGTCTCATAATTTTTATAATTTCCAAACTACAGTAAAACCCGCTTAAGAGAAACTGCAAAATGTCACAGTCTTTCTTTCACTTAAGCGGGTTTTTCACTTAAACGAACCCCGCTTAAGTGAAACAAAATTTCACATGAGCGGAGTCCGGATAAGTGAAAAAAAATTGCACTTAAGCGGATTTAAAAATTCCAAAAAGGGTTCAGACATATCAGAAATTCAAATGTCATTTTCGTGATACAAAATTTGGTGTAGGTGAAAAATAAAAAAGAAGTAAAAGCGTTCAGCAAATTTTTTATTCTTTTCTATTAAATTTTGTTTTCACTTAAGAGAGTTTTTTCAATGAAAAATATTAAATTTAACTGAAAATATGTTTCAGGTATCCGGGTTTTTCACTTAAGCGAGTTACGCTTAAGCGGACTGTTATAAAAGTAATTTATCGACAAATACTCGGGGATGAAAAGTGTTTCAGATAAGCGGGTTTTTCTCTTAAGCGGGTACATAATAAAAAAGGCCATACTCGCTCTATACTTTCTTTTCTAAAATTTCCTTTTACCTCCCTCCTTTCTCTCCTCAACTGTCCGCCCCGTTCTGGAGAATATCTCCTTTTCTTTTCTAAGTGCTCCTTTTCTGAATAACTTCCAAACATTCAAACTTTTTCTTGCTCAAAACTAATTACTTTTTTGTTCTAAGTTTTCAACTTCTTATTTTTCTTTCTTCGCTTTTCTCAAAAATTAACAAAACCTAATGGTCATGCGTAGCCTTTGTCCTCTATTGGCTTCCTTTTTCATAAACACATTCTCACTCTCAATCACAAGCTTACGTGGAACTCGGCTACGGCCTACGGTACCACTCCGTGATTAGGTTCCAACGAAACTCTCTCTGACCCACACATTCACTGAATTCTCCAAATTGATGGTGGTGAATCAAAACTTGACGAATCCAAGGTCGTATCAAGACATATTCACAACATAAAATCTTTGAGACAAAAATAAAAAAAACTATAAAAAGTTGAAAATATTATTCTGTGTATTCTCTCAGCTACTCTATTAGATTTACCTTCCTGAAAATGATTCGAAGGAGTCATTCTTATTCAAATTTCTAAATATTTTTGAGGTTTCGAATTAGAACTAACGCGCAATCTACTATTCGGTGGATTTTGGGGGAATAGGGAATGAGAGTTTATCGTTCAATTCTTTTAAGTCGTTCGATGTTAATTTATATAAATTTATAGTTTGGAATTTAAGGATGTAAGTCATGTTTAAAAAAATGTGAAAAATTTATGTTGGTGTTTTGTTGTGTTGGTTTAAAATCCACTTGCAAGCGTAAGTGTATATTTCCTTCTGTCCTTGAGTGTTGTTATATTTAGTAGAACTTGCTCGCTCTATGTATAGATGGCGTGCGAGTCCGTGCTCCTGGCTCAACACGATCGAATTTAGGGGTACCTATACATACTGCTATTCTCTATGAGCTTCTCTGTAGCTCCAGAAGGTAAACGGACTTAAAATTGTGGGTCCAAATGGGAATGGTTGGTGATACCTAGTGTTAGACTATGACCAAACAACATAATCAGAAGATGGTTTTAAGAACAGAGTTTAGGAATAGTTTTTGTTGCGGTTCCCTAGTGAGTTACCGTTAGAGTTAAATTGAAATCCACCCAAAACATTTTCAAACTACCCCAAACTCTTAGAGCATGCTAATAAAAAAAAATATTATAAATATTTATTAATTTTTTTTATTGTTTCTTATTTTTTTTTACATCGACAGCTGAAGTTTTTGTTTCTTTTGATTCGTTAATAATTTTTATTTCATATTTGTTATTAGTCATCTATTTTGAAATTCAATAGTATAATAAACATTAATGAATAAACATTCAGTTTAATTAATTTAAGAAATTATTTGTGTTGATTTTGTTTTTTTTAGGCAATACAAAAATAAAGTAGTAAATAAAGTTTTAATTGAATAAAATTTTTATAATAGATAAATAGTAAGTAAATTAAAATCAGGAAAAGATTCATAGTAGGTATAGGTAGTTTAGGTATAACGTATACTCATAACAGAAAATCAGTGAGATTAAAATATTATATTATTATATTGTTTTATTAACCATCGCATATATATATATATAAAACATTATAAACATTTAGTGATTCATTTTATCAAGCTTTTTTCATTCTTATAAACATTCATTCTCTTATATTTTGTTTTTTTTTTTTTTTTTTTCAAACCATTTTACATATATTTTACATTTCGCTCATATAACTTGAAACAATAACAAAGAAAAGTAAACGTAGATTTTTTTTTTATTTCTTTTTCTTTCCCTGCAACCATTTAATACTTTTTGTTGAGTTTTTTGTTTTCTTTAATTTCATTTATTCGGAAAATTAAAAAGAGATTGTTATGCATAGATTAAGAAGTTAATTTTCTTGTTTGTAGTACATAATAAAAATTTCTGCGTTTATTCTTCTCTTGATGTTAATTTATACATTTATGTTGTGTACTGCAAGAGTACAATAATTTTATTTATTTTTCTTTCACTTAGACAGTCTATAAAATATTTTTTTTATTTCAAGTTGTTTTCTTTTATATTGTTTCTTTTTTTTTTTTGAAAAAGTGAAGTTAAAAATTCGATATATATATATATATATATACATTCATCAGTTTTATGAATTTTTATTTTTATTATTATATTTCATAAATTGTGTTGTCAGGTAAACAAGCTAAGGACACAAGTTATATCCTATGTTTTACATTTAAAAACAAAAATTATTTTTTCTAATTAATTATTATAGTTTTCTTTTCTGTTTAACAATAATTATGTGTTACAATTTTTTTTACGCCGCTTTTGATCTTTATAGATTTTTTTTTTTTAATAATTATTTCTCATTAAGTTTTATTTATGTTTTTATTTTTTATAATCACAATTAGTATTTAAATATATATTTATTTTTTTTATATTTTAAACTATCGATTATAGAAATTAAATCATGAGATTTTTAAAAATTTATTTTAAGTAGTTTTTTTTTTGTCAACAATCGTTTTCTTTTCTCTTCTCAATAACAATGAATATATTTCTTTGATTAAGGAATATGTAAGTGGAGATATGTTATGATGAATAAATAAAATAAAATTAATGAAAAAAGTGAGGAGGGTTTTATTTAAATGATTTGTTAACGTTAAAACTTATTTTTTAATCAATATTTGTCCGAAATTCTATGTCAAAATTATATTAGAATTTTAGAAAATATAAAAACCGTTCCGATTGATAATAGTTCGCAAATTCCTCCGAAAGAATTTCAAATGTGCTTTCAATTATTGTAAAATCACATAAACTAATTCGCTAATTCATCCGATGCCATGGGAATTATTTTTGTTTATTAAACCCGACAACCATTACGGTTGTGGAACATTTGGTTTATCGGGCTAACTCGAACATTTTTCAAATTTTGAGAGAATTATTTTGAATGTTCTTTTTCGTGCATTACCTTATTCACGCATTTTAAAAGCAAAACATGCCAATTTCAATCTAAAAAACTAGGATATGAAAGTAAAATAATTGTATACACCGCGAATGGTCCACGGATTCATAAATTCAGTAATCGAAAATATGAAAATGTGAGTGTGACTCCTGCAGTGTGCCTCGTTAATCTGGATGATTACTAAAAACTTTGAAGTCTGAAAAAACAAAACGCTATATCTATCTAGAAGGTTAGAGGACATAGGAAATTCCATAGTTGGTGATCAAGTTTATGGAAAAAATAGTAGTAAAAGCACAAAATATGCTTAAAAATTTAGTTTCATTCATAATTCCAATAGGCAAGCACTACATGCTTATACACTGGGCTTATACTACCCAAAAAGTAAGGAATACATGGAATTTATTTTGAAAAACGTTTTATTTAATATGACAATGAAGAATCAAAACAAAGTATATAAAACACCCCTTTTCTACTATCCGATGAATGTTTCATTCAATTTGCCTTAAATTATTTTTCAAAACCTTCTGTCTTTCAAGTTCAAATCTTAACCATTCCGAATCAAATCCGTAAACAAAATTCAATACGTAAACGGATTCAAAAATAAGCATTCTGATGTTACATAAATTAAAATCAAAAACAAAGAATATAATAGTACCTTACATTTTTATCTGAAACTTTTTTTTAAATTTTGCCAATTTCAAGAATCGAATAAGGCTTGTCTCTTGTGTATCTCGTGGAGGGGGGAAGAGAAAAGGGGAAGGTTTTTCAAACTGTGCCGGTGGGCATACTTTGGGTCGAGCGAAGAATGTTGATGCATGCGTATTCAATTTAACGTACTTAGCATATTTCTATTCTCGCTTCCACTAATAGGTACCTACTGTTGATGCGGCCCTCGGAATTTATTGGCAGCGTTATCTGGCAATAGTTTTAAAATTAAAATTTATACGTTGCATAATATCTTAAAAAATATAATAAATAATGATCTGTTTATATGAAACTAGTCAGAAATATACATTTTTAACGACTGCTTTAACAAAACAAATTTTAAGCCCGTAAAATTTTCAAATTAATCACGAAATTTGTAGAACCACATTATACGGTCAAACAGCTACTATACTATTATAAATAGGTTTTGGTTTACCGATTTTGTTCTTTAAGTATAAACAATATTTAGTCACAATATACAAACAATAAGAATAATAATCAATTATTAATTTATAACAAAAAAGGTCTAAAGGTCTGGTAAAAACAAAAAACATTACTATTGGATACAAAATTTTAATTAAATGAAATCGATGATTACATAATATATTTTTTTTATTTTCTTTCTAAATTTTTAATAAGTGCGATTTGCCTTTTTGTTCGTTCGTTTCCATATAAAAATATATAGTTTTTATAATTAATATTTTTTTTATTTAACAAAACTACTTTAATTGTGAATAATATAATATTTGACAAATTGATAGACATTTTCAAAAGGTTCATAGAACACTATACCGATCGTTGTACGTTTATGTTGCAGTTGTTTTGTTTAATTTAAAAGAAAAAAATGAAAGAATAAAAAATTAATACCAAAAAGAATTTGATTTTAAGCAGCAACAGTAATTGGTCAGTTTATATTTCTGAAATCTCAGAAATATAAGCACGGTTGAAATGCAGAACCTTATAAGTCAAATTTGGTATGGCGATCTATATTAATAGGTTTTGAGTTCTGTATTTTTCTGTAAAATGTTCAGAGCAACATTGTAACCTTGAAATTTCCAAAAAATAGCTCTGATTCTGCAAATTTTTTGATGAGGACTGTCGAAAATTTCTCAATTTTGATATAAAATACAGAGTAAAACAAATTGAATTTAAAAGGGGTTTTTGTGTGAACTGTGATTACACACTTGCAGTTAGGCTTTCGCACCATCATATTAATATTGAAGGTTTGAATTAAACAACAACACTTAGGCTAGCTACAACCTACAGCTACAGGCTGGTGTTTTAGCTACTTCACGATACCAGGCCGATCATTAGACTCCTTTTAGTGGTGCTTGGGCATTTGTTCAATTTTAATTGAAAAAATAAACATTTTATGCCCAACTGGGGCTCGAACTTGGACCAAGGTCCCTTGTTGTTTCATTCAAACCTCCGAAATTGAATTAAGATTTTGGAGTAAAATTTTGTAAAGACTCAATAATGTTAACTGACCAATATAATACGACCCTTGAATTGTTTTAAATTTGGCAAAGTAAACTTTAGTTTAGTTCCTACAAGTCGTGAAAATTCTTCATATTATACTAGCCGTGTTTTTGTAAACTTATTTTGCCATAAATAAATTAAATCATCATAAATAATGCATTAATAAATAATGCGTTTTCGAATTTAAAATGACAAATGAGTTTATACTGAGTTTAAGCAGGGCTATTAATATAATTATTATACCTATAAGAAATATTTTAGATTTTAATTTTTCATACTTAATTTGACATAAAAGCAACAATATTTTCAATTAATGATGGCAAATTTATGTATATTTAAAAATTAAAAAAAGTATTTTTATTTCTCCATTAAATATATAATATATATATATATATTATAATTTTTTTTTTAATTTTTAATCATTCTATTAATTAATTTATATATAATTATATAATTAATATTAATTTATCACTTGTTTTACATATTTGTTTTCATTTCTTAAAAGATAAAAAAATTACAATTCTGTCTTATTTCTTAAATGGCTTAAGACAAAAGTAAAGTTTAATAATAATAATAAATTCGAATAAAATTAAATGCGATTTTATCGCCAAAGAGAACAAAAACAAATTAAAAAAATAATAATTAAAAAAAAAAAAAAAACATTTATATAATATGCATATATTTCTAATATTTATATATTAAATTAATAATTGTAGTACTATTAGGAATATAATAGGTGAATAATGCTTTCTAAGCATAATAATAAGGACAAACAAAATGAATACTTTCTGATCAAGCTGCCTTCAGGGAAACACTAAACGCGTTCATGAGGAATGAAAGATGCTAGTTTCGAGAGAAAAAGAAAATGAAAAAATAAATAGAAGTATGTATGTATGTAAATAAAAACGAGTTCTCATCTCAAATTCCTAACACAATTGATTATATCGATTTTGTAGTATGTTTTGTTAGCAGCTTTTAAATGCATTTTAGTAAAGTTGTAGTGCCGTAGTTTTAGGGGAAGGGATAATACATTTCCTTCTTTTGCAGGTAATATTAGGCATTTTTTTTCCAAACCCGAAGGAATCAAATGAAAAAAATGATTCGACGCTAAACAATTTTCCTAGCCAAGTCATATATACTGATAAAAATCTTAACGCAACCATATGTAATAAAGTATTCGTTGCAAAGTCTTCATGTTTACCGTTATTTAACAAGTTACTTTTATGCATTATTAGGCGTGTTTTGGTGAGAAACTGCAACCTAGTCAGTCAAAATTTAACAATAGATACAACAACAAAAAGTTACTGGCATTTACATTAACTTTTTTCTCCAGTCAAATTTTAACTGATAAAAGTAGCTTGTTCTACTCAAAATCAGTGGGAACTGTGAATCGTTTTCTTGATTTTTTTACTTTACTGAGCTATATTCTCACCAAAACACGGCTATTGCCGCAGAAAAGTCCTGTATTCAGAAATTCTCATTGTTGTAATTGGCCTTCACAAGTGTAACATTGAAAAAGGTGATATCTTTCGGACGTCGGAGTCACGCGTTGTTTTAGGTATTTTACGGTGAAGTTGTTTGAGAATTCTGTTGGAGTACGTCACTGCTAAATATCCGGCCGCCCAAGCACTGCAAGGACTCCACGTGTGACCAAAGCCGTAACAACAGCCGCAAAACACTGACAAAACAGAAATTCTTATCGCGAGAGATGAGTATTTCTCAAAAATCCATGTCTCTCATTATTAAAGAAGATTTGGGACTCAGCGCATACAAGAAACACCCTTGTCGAAGAATCGTTTAGTAAACAGTATGATTAAGTGTATGATCGACGATTTGCCAGGGCGTCTTAGGTCATTTTTTAAGGCAAATGGTGGTTATATCGAATGATGAAATAATAGATATGTAAAAGATTTTAAAAATATCATCATTTCGCATTAATTTTTCCTTGTATCAGTATTTATGACTAGCCTAGATATATGTTAAATGTAATGGTTAATCCCCAAGGGGCTTAGTTAAGAGCAGAAAATTTTCCGACTTAAATTAAGCTGACCTGAATACATACTTGTTGCCGATAGTTTGTATTGTATTTCTTATGCCTGACGTCGTTTTTTTCACACTTCGAGATTGGAATGATATACAGCTATTATACTCAGATCAAATGAGATATGGAAATAATGCGTAATAAGAGATATCTATTTATATTGTCCGATGGTAAAAAAAAAATTTTTTATATCCTGTCCCTAACTTTCTTACATTTATCCATTTAGTTTCAGTTAGTTTCTCTCATTTCAATCTAAATCGATTTTGATCAAATAATTACAAACAATTACCTGGCATGCTTGCTTTCTAGCATCATCAATAAGGAAACCATCACAACAGGTTAAAGCTGGCTGGCCTCGGCATAAACTTAAACATTTGAATGTACTCCACTGCTGCCTGAACCACCAGTTATGTTAGCGGTAACTGGAGCCATCGAGGCTGACGAGGTTGTCGTTGCGACACTTGCCGGTGCAACATGAAGAACAGCATTACTGTTGTTAGTTTCTACTTTAGTTCTCATCTCTTCTTTGCGTCGTGTTACACCTAACAGTTCGTCACTGAGATCACTGCATATTCGCAATAGAAGCGAATTTTGTTCGCGTAAATGCCGCAATAAGTCGGGCATATTTTTGTTATCGTGCCTAAAAGAAACATGGCGCAACGAATCAGAATCAACAACACTTGTGTTAGAGACTGCAGCAAGTGAAGGCGGTGGCAGTGGTGTTATGTTGTGTTGACTAAAATCTGGTGATTGTGAGTTTCTTGGCGTGTTGGGCTTGCGATAGACTTCAAAAGCACTAACTCGCTGCGTCGATTGCAGACCTGAGATTGCATTATATCGTGGTGGTTGGGAACTTGTTGGTAGAGTTACGCTACCCGAGTGTTCCGCATCCGAAGATAACTGTTCATTTGTGGCCTGAGAAATGGAAAATCATTAATTTTAAAAATGGTAATTTTCAAAAATTAAAAAAAAAAACACAAAAGATAAAACATACTGGAAAGTGAGCGAAATCGGCGAATCCAGTCGTCTGGAGATCAAAACTAGCCTGAGCAGTTATCTATAAAATCAATAAATAACTATCGACGGCAAATTTTGATATGATTCTTAACTCACCTCAGGTTGTGATGAGGGACCACCCAATTTGAATTTATTTAAATCCAAACTGCTGCTGCGTCCATGACGATGTGGTCTCGGTGGAGGCAATGGTGGTGCATCCTTTTTAGATAAATTATTGCCTCCATCTGTTGTAGCAACTGTTTCGCTGCCAATTGCATTATTGGAACCAATACTGGGTTCACGCTGTGGTGGCGGAGGTATTGCTCCAATATTTTTTGCTGGTAGTTTTTTTGCTTGCGGACGTTGAATGGCTCGTAAATCATTGTTTTGCAATGAATCGCGATGGTGAGATGATGTCATTGCAGCTGGCAAAGGTGGAACTTGTGCAGGTGGTGGTGGCTGTGTTAATTGTTGCTTAGGACTGCCGTCATTGTTGTCACGCAAGATACCCGAACTGGTATCGTAGACTAGATTCTCGGTTTTTCGCGAGAGTCGCAAGGCGACTTCATCATCAGCTGTTACTGGAACCACTTCGGCACCTATATTATACATCCACCAATAATACAATCTTATTCTATCTGATATTTTAAAATTGAACTTACCGGCAACAGGTGTAACGCGCAATGGTACTGGATGGAGAATTTGTGGATCTGAGACAACTGCCTGAGCTGTTCGTTTCATATCAAAATTGACTGGTTTCGGACCGGGACTATCAGATACTGGTGAATCCATATATTTGGTCCATTCATCAAGTGAGACTTTCCACAAATTAGCTGCCAATGGGGGTGGTGTTGTTGTTGGTTCAGCAACACTAGGAGAATTAGATATGCTACGATTTCTCACTGGCGGTGGTGGACTCATTGATGCTACTACTTGCTGAGTAATGGCAGCATTGGGTTGTTTTGAACCTGTACTAGCTTGTGAAGAAGTCGATAGGGTACTCATGTTCATGACATTCTTCTCTGAACGCGATGGAACACGTTTTAAATCCGGATCAATAGCAGAAGTTCCAACGGTTGGAGCTACCACTTGCTTAATAGTATTGTCAGTATTGTCATCTTCATCGTCGTCATTTAAGTGTAAAAGATCAGCCTCTGGAGGCTCTGCAACTGCTTGCGTTTGATTTGCTTGAACTAGCATATTCGGATGTAGACATGCTGGTAAGACAGCTGGCAATGGTAGATTATGGCGTCGTAGTACTACCAAATGCATTGCTGCAGTAAATTCAGCCAAACTAAGTGCACCATCTCGAGTAACATCGCAAAGTTGCCAAATATGACGGAGTTCTTTGACAGGAATTTGAGATTTCTCAAAGAACACCCTGAAAATGTTTTAATTTTAAATTAGATATTTTTTGGTTCACATGTAATGATCATAATTTACCTAGCGATGTGACCAGAAAGTAGCCCATTGGGATCATGTTGCACAGCCTTGAATTGTTTTTGATAGTATTCCCTTTGTTCCGGTGTTATTTGATAGTAGAATGGATCACCTTCATTATCATCGTCTGAACTATGACGATCAGAAGATTCCTCTTCTGTACCGAGTAATTGGCGATGTTCATCACCAAGTAATCCTTGCCAAAGAGATTCTTTTGCCCATGGACGCTCAGCAACACTATTAGTTGGAGTTGGACTGTCACTATTCGTGCTCCAGGCTTCGGGAGATCCACCTCCAGCAGCACCACCTCCTCGATGTCGGTGCTGAAGAAAAGCAAAAAGAAGAATATTTAAGGCAGGGACGATAACAAAGCCGAATGTGGCAGTTGAAACTTTTTTGCAAAGAAACATAGCAGGAATTTCTGGGAATCACTCACTTATATTGGTCGACAATAGAAAAATGACCAAGCAAAAAGAAAGGTATATAAATCTATTTTGGGTTGCCGATAAGTTCTTCAAATCATATCCGATTCCATTGGAAATCGTGGAATACACAATCTTTCCTATATAATCCAAATTTAAGATAAACCTATCTTGATGTCTTTTGAATGAGTACTATAAATTTTTCAGACTTCAGAGACATCAGTGATAACGCACTTCAAAAAAATATAACAAAATTTCAAAACGAACTATAAATAGAAGATGCAGCAAAAAACAACACCGATGGAAGGGAACAACGAGAATAATATAAAGAACAAGATAAGAGTGCTGACGCAATTGTGTGGGATTAATATTTACTGTCATCTTAACTTGCGTAAGCAGTTTTTTATGTTGCAACTTGGAGTAAGATAACAGAAAGTGAAAGAAATGGAGATTCAAAACGTGTCAAGATCTAATTACATAAGACACACATGAATCTCACTTACCGGTTCTCTGCCACTGCTTGATTCATTGTGTTCCACCTCCGAATCAGTACTAGGGACATCTGAATTTGTAGGATCCACGAGCTGTGCACTTGTAGTGTCGAACCAAGATCCGCGTCGAGGAACTGCAACTCCCTTGCTACTGGACGCAACACCGCCCATTCCCATTGACATGCCATTTGTTTGCAATGCATCGGCCCGCGTCATTGTTGAAGCGACTGGTGACGTTGACTCCAGCTTCCAGCTGAATCTGGGCAGTGGCAAGTTGACGGATGATGATATTAACTCGGTGCGAAGCGGCATCGAGGCCTGATAGGCGGCAATTAGCTTTAAGCACGAGTAAAACTGTGACCGAGAGATGTGCAGAGCTGTCTGTGGGATTCCTGATAGAGATGTTATCTAAACACAAAGAGGCAAAAAGAGAATTACTACCACCGCCCATATGACAAACTTCTTCACAAACTCACCTCACGAATAACGTCATTGGAGAGATTCGCCGAACGGTATAGTTCGGTGGCTTTTAGCATAGGAATTTTGCCCGTTTTTTCGATGTCACAGCACAGGAACAAGTCCCCAAAGTACCGGGACTCGGTTTCGGTTAAAGCCACCGCTTCCATTGTCTAATTGTTGAGTTTCAAAGAGAATTTTGCAAAATTATTTTTTCGAGTTTTTTGTCGTCTATTAACTTTTTTGCTTCAGCCTAGAACTTCTCAAACTCCTGCTCAGCTCAGATTGAAATGTTTGGGGCGGAGACGGAGTGTACCTAGACCTGAAGCAAATTAGTGTGCAGGCAGGGGTTCTTCTGATTGTGAAGGATTTTTTTCCAGCACAACTTTTGCACTTGTGATGGGCTGGATGGGCACAAGTTTAACTTCAGTTTATTACCACAATTCGGAGGGATGGATAATGTAGTGTTTTAAGTTTTTGAAGGAAATTTCTTACTTTGTATTTATTGTTCTTTTTTTTTAAGGAAAAAGATTAGTATAAATGAAAAATTCTCATCAATGGACTTCTTTAAATGAATTTTTGTGGTGCACGTATTTTTTGACACTTCGAATTCGAATTTTATATTTATTGCGCAGTCCGTTTTATTTCGGTGTTCTTCGAAATTTGCTGTTGCATTTTTGTGTATCGGTTAATTTGTTTTCAAATGGCATTTGGGTCGGTGTTTTTTTTAGTTTTATTTTGACAGATAATAGGTATGTTTGTTGTTAAAATCAGATGCGTTTGTTTGATTTTAATTTTGCTTTTATTTTATTCAGAGAGACACAGGACCAGTTTGTTAACATTAGGTCTGTTTAGTATCTTTTTTAAGAAAAGGTGTAAAACCTGTCAAACCTTGAAAGAAGGAAATAATTAGGCCTATTCTGCCACATATGTTATTCTGCTATGAATTTTCTGCTATGAATCATAAAAGATTTTCACCATAAAAGATTTTTTATAATTGGTATTCAGAAGTTCGATCTTTTATAAAATTCTGTTATGAAACTTCGAAAACGAAATATGCAAGCAAACAGAACTAAAATCTGTTTTCAATGGCCACGTTCAGGTTGCACTAGGATAGCCTATCTAAGATACTCGAGTATCCAGTATGTTTCTGAACGCAAATCAGCTGTTGTTGACATTTCCCATAGGATAGATGAGTATCCCAGAATTTTTAGGATAGCTTGAGATTTTTTTTCGCCAACAGCTGCTTTGTCATCAGCTGTGATTTTACAAGGGATTACAACAACACAAAGCTATCCAGATCGCTTTGGATACAAACATGAACGCGGCCAATCAGCTGTTCTAAAAAAATTCAGTACTGACACATAAATTGAAGTGGTTGTTTCGTGTTCGTAAATTGAAAGTAATTTTTTTAATTTGTATTTGTATTTATTTATTATAATTTGTTTATATTAGAGAAACCTCGAGATCCAGATGGAATATCAACTAATACGAGCCAAAGTTATCGATATTTGCCGAATATAAGAATTACAAAGCAATATGTTAATTCCAAGGACACATCCTGGACCAATTCCAAACATGTCCGTTCTGTTGTAAAGTTCGGGCTTATTAAGGGCCAGTTGTACAATTGTGGTTCAGCCTCGGTTCAAGATTTTAATTCGCCGATTTCGGCGGATTAACTAAGATTCAACGCTGGTTCAAGTATGTAATTGGTTATTATCACACACTTGAACAGTAAACCACTGTTGAAACTCAATTAATCCGCCGGAATCGGTGGATAAAAATTGCTGAACCACGGTTTAAATATTTGTACAACTGGCCCTAACTCACCAATTTCAGCGGGTTAACTAACGTTCAACGTTGGTTCAAGTATTTAATTGGTTATTATCACACACTTGAACATAAACCACTGTTGAAACTCAATTGGATAAAAATTGCTGAACCACGGTTAAAATATTTGTACAACTGGCCCTCAGAGAGGGGAGAATTTGTCAAAAAGTTAACAAACGCACTGAACCACTTTATGTAAAAAATGTCACTTTTGTGTACAGGACGTCAAACGGTGACAAAGCCAGCGAACAGAGGGCATTTTCATATGCAAGTGCGGCAAAGAATACTCGCATTGCAATCCTTCCTAAGGAATACCCTCACGTGACTCTCAGTACCGACGAACTGACGGCGCTTGAAGAGGCAATTATCGAGGAAGTATCCAAGGGATGGCAAGTAAAGCTGAAGTTTAATGGCATTCACTTCAGAACTGGTCTGCTGGTTGTTGATTGTGCTGATCAACAGACAGCCGACTGGCTGAAGGGAGTGGCACCAAAGCTAAGCACTTGGAAGGGCACTGCACTGGTTGCATGCTTGGGAGATGACATTCCCAAAATGCATACCATAACAATGTTCCTTCCAAGAAGTACTGGTCAGGATAACAAGAAATCCCTGTCACTGATCCAGGCCCAAAATGAAGGACTTAACGCCAAAGACTGGAGAATACTGAGTAGCAAGGCCGTTGGCAAGGGACAGTTGTTAGTGGTCAACATTGATGCCCGGTCAGCAGAAGCTATAGTGAAGGCAGACCACGAACTTCACTACAAATTCGGTAAAATCCAGGTAACGGGCCTAAGAAGACTAATAAGGCCAGGGTCAGTCAATGAGCCCAAGAAAGATGGAGCATGCATCCAAGGAAGAATAAGTGACAGGTTCACAAATCCTCCAAATCTCCCAAATCCTCCTACTCCAAATCCAGCAACAATCACCAACCTACCAAATGACCCTTCCAATCCCTCGCCACTTGTTCCAACCATTCCAGTACTTCAACTCCCCCCATCTCCCTCCTGTCACTTCCCCCAAACAAACACCGTCGAGAACTCGGGCCAATCGGATGGAGACATAGAGGGCATGGACCTCTCTCCAAGTCGTGAGGACCTAGTAGAAACTCTTCCAACTGCAGAGGAGGAGGACCATCTGCTTGCAGATGAGGGGGCTTTTGCCCCCATCTTGTAAACAAAAATGACTGGACGCAGGACCAGCACCAGGCTAGCCCAGGTAAATCTGCATCATGCAAAAGCGGCATCAGCCGTAATTACGCAAAAGTTTATTGCAGATAACCTAGGACTAGTGCTGATCCAAGAACCCTGGATTTACGGGGGTCAAGTAAGAGGCCTAACAAGTAAGGACTCTAATCTTATATGGGATACGAGACAAAACTCGCCCCGAGCATGCATAAAAATAAGAAATAATATAAACTTTATATGTCTTTCAGAATTTATGACGCGGGATCTGGTGGCAATACAGGCCCAAATTTACATTGAGGGGAGTCCCCGCACTATGGTGATAGCAGCAGCCTACTTCGCCGGTGATGATGCCAACATACCACCAAACGAAGTACAGAAACTAGCGGACTACTGCAGCAAAAAAAAACTACCGTTTATGGTGGGGTGTGATTCAAACGCCCACCATACAACATGGGGTAGTACCGATATAAACCAAAGGGGTGAGTACCTTTTAGACTTTATTATCGAGAAAAATCTAGACATATATAACGTAGGGAACACACCTACTTTCGTTACTAGAACTAGAAAAGAAGTTTTAGACTTAACGTTCGGTACGTCTAACTTAAGTAGTCTAATCAGGGATTGGAGAGTCTCCAACGAACCCTCGATGTCTGACCACAGAATTATAGTGTTTACCTTAGAGAACCTTCTTACAGAGAATACCTCTGGAAGGAACCCTAGGAAAACAAACTGGAACCTTTACAATAACGTTCTCAAGACAAACCTTGAGCAGATAGGACCGGTTAGAACAACAAACTGTCACCTTGAATTAGAACATATGGTTAATGAGTTTAGTGGGGCGTTAAATGAGGCCTATGAACTCAGCTGCCCATTAAAACACATGAAAAAGCAGAAAGATGCTCCTTGGTGGAACAACAATCTTTCAAAACTGAGATTCAAGGTAAGAAAATTCTTCAATAAGGCCAAGAGAACTGGAGAGTGGCACAACTACTCTGCAGAGTTAACCAATTATAACGGGGAAATAAGAAAAGCTAAGAGGAATAGTTTTGCAACTTTCTGTGAGAGTATTTCTTCTACCCCTGCTGCAGCTAGATTACATAGGGCCTTAGCTAAAGACAAAACAATAACATCAGTTGCACTTCAGAGCCCTGATGGTAGCTTCACAGAAAATGAGGAGCAAAGGTCTACCCTATTGCTAAACACTCATTTTCCTGGCAGTTTACCGTTTATAGAGAACATAGTTGAGAGATTACCTCTCAAACCAAACCGGGAAAGCTGGAAGATAGCGTCGACTATCTGTTCAGGTAACAGGATTGATTGGGCATTAAACACCTTTCAACCTTTTAAATCACCGGGAGTAGACGGTATTTTTCCAGCCCTTTTACAAAAAGGCAAAGATGAAATAATGCCATATCTTATTAGTATACTTCGAAGTAGTATTGCACTGGGGCACATACCATGTCTATGGAGAAGGGCTAAGGTTATTTTTATCCCCAAAATTGGGAAAAAAGATACAACACATCCGAAATCTTTCAGGCCAATAAGTCTAACGTCTTATTTGATAACTTCATCAGATCAGAAGTATTATTAAATATGCCTCTCAACCACCGCCAACATGCTTACAGAGCGGGAAGATCAACAGAAACCGCCCTGTATGAACTCACCAATACCTTACAACTATAAGCTTTAAACTCCAAAGAAACCGCTTTATCTGCTTTCCTAGATATTGAGGGGGCTTTCGACAACACCTCCCATGAGGCTGTAAACAGAGCACTAGTAAGGAAGTGCGTACCCATCACTATTATCAGATGGATAAGTGAGATGTTAGGCACGAGAACGGCAGAGGCATACGCAGGACAAAGTGTTCAGAAAGTCATCACAACAAGAGGTTGGCCTCAGGGAGGGGTCTTATCACCCTTGCTGTGGAGCCTTGTAGTGGATGAACTACTAGAAACTCTTACCTCCCAGGGCATACACTGTATCGGCTTTGCTGATGATATTGTGATAACAGCTTTGGGAAAATTTAAGGAAACTCTTTGTGATATAGTTCAAAGAGGACTATCTATAACAAGGAAATGGTGTCTATCGGTGGGACTTAACATCAACCCCACAAAAACAACGATAGTACCATTTACCAAGAAGAGGCTTCTGCCACGAATGAGACCAATCAGATTGGCAGGAGAAGTAATCGAAATCCAAAGGGAGGTTAAATATCTAGGCATTACACTGGATAGTAAACTTTTATGGAATAAACACGTCGAAATAACTGTCGAGAAAGCCACAAAGGCCCTAATGATATGCAAGAGACTTGCAGGCAAAACATGGGGCTGCAAACCAAACATTCTTAGATGGATGTATACCATGATGGTAAGACCCATCATTACCTATGGGGCGGTTGCATGGCACAAAAGAACAGAACAAATTACAACTAGGAAATTACTAGAAAAGGTACAAAGGCTCGCATGCATGTGCATCACTGGAGCATTGAGAACATGCCCTACAGCAGCTATAGAGGTGATCCTCCACCTAACGCCACTTCACATGGTTATAGAAAGTGCTGCTATTAGAGCAATCTTGAGATTTGCAAAGGAGGGTACTGGGAAGGGAAAATGCATTGGCAATAGAGAGAGAAACTCGATATACAAGTCCACAGTAACGAACCTTCTCGAAATCCCAAGAGATGGAATGATCAAATAATATAACTTCGAAAAAAACTTTCAAATGAAGTTAAGTAGCAAGAGAGAGTGGGCAGGTGAATCTGTAAACTACACTCTTAAAGCAAATACCATCAAGTGGTACACTGATGGGTCGAGAACAACTGTGGGGACTAGGGCAGGTATCTTTGGGCCTAGAACCAAAATTTCCTTGCCGATGGGACGGTCTACCAGCATTTTTCAGGCGGAAGTAAACACCATAGCAAAATGTGCAGAACGAAATCTCGAAAGAAATTACCGTAACCAAAACATTGCCATCATGTCAGACAGCTAAGCTGCACTCAAAGCACTAAAATCTCACACCATAAGCTCCAAACTAGTATGGGAGTGCATGAGTCAGTTGAATGAACTGGGCAGGTACAACAAGGTAACACTTTATTGGGTACCTTGTCATGTTGGTGTCCAAGGCAATGAAAAGGCAGACACCCTAGCGAAAATAGGAGCAACAACACCCTTAACGGGTCCAGACTCCAGAGCCCTATTGCGGAATAGGAGAAAACGTGATCAAACACAAAATCAAAATAGAAGAGGAGGCCAAAAGACAAAAAACCTGGAATGAACTCCCTAAGCTAAGACAGGCAAAACTATTACTTGGGAACTATAACCAATAACGTTTTACATCTTGCATTAGCTTAAGTAGGAATAATCTAAGAATAATAACGGGACTCCTCACTGGTCACTGCAAGCTCAGAAGACATCTCAGTATCCTCGGCTTGGTAAGCAGCGCCAACTGCAGATTCTGCGACCCCTATGAGGAGACAACGGACCACATTTTAGGTAGTTGCGAAGCACTTATGCATAAACGACACAGATATCTGGGACGGCACCAGATAAGAGGGAGCGAATTAGCCTCTCTAAAAATACCCCAGATACTGAAGTTTCTAAAAGAAACAAATCTGGAGGAAGAGTTATAAATGAGACACCTCATCTAGCTCTAAAAAGGGGGCACAATAGATCTTTAGGTCGCAGTGCAATGAGAATATATATACATATTCCATAAAATCCCAAACTTTCATTCATTCATTCATTCAACGGTGACAAATCATTTGGAATCTTGTAATTTTTAAATTGTAAAATAATTTTTTATAATAGGGGTATTCCTGATCCGATGCAAACTGGTCTTGCATCATTGCAAAACTGCAAAGTTTTTTTTTTACAATGGGGTTAGGGTATAGCAATTGTACACTTTTGCATTTTTGCAATGATACAAGACCAGTTGCATCGGATCGGGAATACCCCTAATGAAAATTATCGAACGAAAATGTAACACCGGTTTTGATGGACTTATCTGAATCTTCATCAAGTGAATGCAGACAATCTGAATGAATATTTTCTAAATTTCTAGCCGACGTCAAGTGACAGACATTGACGGCTGTGTGTTTGACAGTTTTTACACTCCTTGCACATAAAAATTTGCAAGTTATCCAATAGAGGGGAAATAATTTGCTCTCTCTTTGTACTCTCTGGTTCCAACTTTTTTGAGTTAACAAACAGGAATTTTTGACAATTTGTGAAAAATTGTGCAAAATTTTAGCAATTTTGCAAGAAATTTCACGTTACCAAACAGAGCTATTGTTTAAATTTGTACCATGACTAAAGGTAGAACTAGAATAGGCGGAAGCCAACGTACGTGGTCGTACGAAAGCGAGCGAAAACAAGAAATTCATATGACGCGCACATAATTGCGTTCTGGAACTTTTCGTTTAGTTTTCGTTAACTTTTGCCGTCGGACGTGAGAGCGCTCACCGACCGCTCTTTCGTACGTGGACTGACAGCTAGCTTCAAAAATCAAAAAAAACACTTCCAACCACTCAAGTGCATTATGGGTGACTTATGAATTTGACGTTTTGGAAAGCAACTTTTCGTTCGCTTTTGACACTAGCTTCCGACAGCTACCGCCTATTCTAGTTCTACCTTAACAGGTTCTAATTACCTTAATTTGATGATTAAAGAACCAGTTATACATAAACGTGATTCAAATATTTGATCCACGGTTCGGCAATTTTAACTCACCAATTTCGGCTGATAAACTGATGTTCAACGAAAAAAGACAACGGGTGTATACAAATAAAAAAAACAAAAGGAAAAAAGAGTTGGGTATACAACAAGTTGTCACTGAGATGCAGGGTTGTTTTATTTTCATGATCTGATCTGGATTGGATCTGGGGGAAAATAAAACACAGCTAATATTACTCTTCTTAAATCATTTGATATTAAACCTTCATAAAGTTAGAGCTTGGCATTCTTTTAGATCTCCCTATTTTTCACGGCTGAGTTGTTACATATACAGATTTTTATATAGAAGAACTTGGCTATTTTTTAACATTTATGTTTTTGCTATGATCTCACTCATTTTTGCAAAGATATTTATTTGTAGCCAGTCAAAAACCTCGTAAGATACCTACTAATATCATTCTACAACAGTCAGAAGTGCTTTATATAATCGATAAAAATTCTATGAAAGTGGGCGGATACCACGCCCCCTGAATAGAAAACCTCAATTATTCTACTTTTTCTTTGTATGCACTTTAAGCCCTATACCTCTCTAACAAATTTCATCATACATACATCAATCGGAAGTGCTCCATTTAATTGGCCACAGTTTTGAGAAAGTAGGCGGATACCATGCCCCTTAAATGAAAAACCTAAAATACAATTATTTTATTTTTATGCATTTCAAGCCCTACCACTACCCAATTTCATCATTCTACAGAAGTCGGAAGTGCTCCTTGGTAACAATTCTGAGAAAGTGGCCGGATACCACGTCCCTTGAATGGAAAGCCTCAAATACTCTATTTTTTTTTCTTTGAATGCTCGCTCTACCAAATTTCATCATTTTACACCAATCGGAAGTGCTCCATTTAATTGATTGCAAATCTGAGAAAGTAGGCGGATACCACGCCCCCTGAATGGAAAACCTCAAATGTATGCACCACTAGGCCTACCGCTGTGCGAAAAAACAAAGTTCTGCGGTGTCGGGAAGTGCTTCATAATTTTGATGATCTGTCAGTGAGTGAGTCAGTGAGTCAGTCAGTCAGTCAGTTACGGTTTTCGCCATTTTTGACGTCTTATATCTCGGGAACCACTTACGCTAAGGAGTTCAAATTTGGTGTGGTGCTTGTGCTTGGCTAGCCTACCAAATATTCCGAATTTGAAGTTTCTGACTTTATTGGTACTGAAGTTAAAGGGGGCCTTAGTTTGTTCCTGTAAAAAAGGTGAAGTGCCAGAACTTGGCTGGGCACTGCCGTGCCCTTTGATATATTCAACCATTTTATGTTATTAGTAGATTTACATTTTTCTTCATGCGAAAGATGCCATAAAAGCCCTTCCTGACTATCCGACTGAGTATTATTACATGTCAAATTGTAAGTGGGAAAGAATTTCATGCTACTGCCAAATTTGTGGGATAGAAATGACTTTTCAGTCGCATTATAGTGTGGAAGGGCTTTAATGCAGATATAAAGATGTACATGTTCATTCCCATATAGGTATTAGGTACTGTTTCACACATTCGTATTGTTGGCATGAATCTGTTCCGCTCTAGATTTCTTGAAATCCACCATTAACTTCACTTGAAGTAATGAAAACAAATTTAAAAATTTTTAAATTATATTTTTAAATGGGACGAAAATCTTTGGGAGTCTTTTTTCGAAAGGTATTTAAATATTATCATCACAAAAAAATTAGAATCGTCAGAAAAAAAAAACAAAATGGGCAGCAAAAGTAAACAATTGGTCAGTTTATATTTCTAAGATCTCAGACATAGATGAATCAGCAATCTCAGAAATTTAACACGATTCCTCAGCAAAATTTCTCAGTTTTTGTGTCAAAATACTAAGAAAAAAGATTTTGAATTCGTCTGCTCGGAGGAAAACTATAGTGAGGGCTCTGAAATTTGATTTTAATTTGACTACTGAATTGACAAATAAGTTATGATCTGTTAATCAAGCTGAAGAAATTAATTAAACTGCACACTTTGAGATTAGCCGTGTTTTTTTGGTAGCCCGGGGGGAATTGGATGAAAAAAACGACGTCGGTGCTAAACAATTAACATGTTAAATGCAACAACAACTAATCCCAGAGAATTCTCGGGGTTTAACTTAAGCGCACAGAAAAACTGTGTTACCGGCATGAATTACATACATGTTATCGATAGTTTGTATAAAAACTCCATGTTTTTTACTGTCATGGCGTCGCTAATCCCCGCTGTCGTTTTTTTCAACCAATTCCCCCCGGGCTTGCAAAAAAACACGCCTGTTATGGCCATTAATACTACGTTTTTATTGGGGCAAATGAGATAATTTCGTTGAAAATTTCCAAATTCGATTCCAAATTATCTCATTTCCCACACAAATTCGCATTTCGAAATGAGGAAATTTCAAATAAATTTGCACGAAATTTGATTGGAAATTACGTAAAACCTTTATGAATACTCCTAAGTGTATTTCATACATATTGGAAACCCATTGAAAACCACTGAAAAAAGAAGCTATTAGCTGCCAAATCAAATTCAAAATGAAATTATTATGTTTCAAATGAAATTAAAAAGTTTGTAATGAAAACACTTTTTCTGTAATTTACGAAGTTACCTCATTTCGTAAATTACAGAAATTTCATGATAAGCATATGTTTCTACTAGCCGTTTTTTATTATCAGAATTGATCTATATGGATCATAAAATAACATACATAACAACAACAACACATGAACCTGCTCTTTATTGGGTTCACGTTTCATGTTCCGAAAACAGGCTGCTGATTCTCGCCACTATGAAGTTTTTTTTTATGGATGATCCATATGGATCATGGGTCATAATAAAGAACGGCTATTGTTGTGATCAACACATAAGTAAGTGCAATTATTTAAATAAAAACTTTTCACCCGTATAGAACAAATATCAAGAAAAATTGTGACAGATTAGTAGCGTTACAAGTGTTTACGATGTTTTCAATGTTTGCCATCTTCACCAACACAAATTTGTGTCGGAAAATTTAAGATTTGTTGGAAAAGATTTCCCGTACAAATTTGTACAGTTCTTTTACGGCGTCGTTAACTTTAAGACTTTTACCACTATAACGATGCTTTCCCGACGTTGCATGAGTACTCTTATTATATTCTTTACAACGCTCTTAAGTTGAAATTTAGCTAAAGAAAACTGATAAAGTTTAGCGTAAGCTGCGTTTTAGCCTAATTCCATACTCATAGTAAAGCATATATCACACAGCGTGTCTTTGCTGATTTACATATATTAAATTTTATTAAACAAAATTTAAACATCATTTATCTTTCTGTACGAATTCTACAAATAAGAATTCAGAGTAATATTAAAGGCGCAGGGTCATAAGTCCACAGGTCATAAGTCCACAATCCCACTTGGGTGGGTCATAAGTCCATAAATCAATTGTAAGTCCACATGAAATTCTTGTGGATTTGTGACCCATCGATTGTGGTCTTATGACCCACTTCGGTGGGTCAGAAATACACAATGTTCTAATTCTGTCATAATTCGTATTATCGTCATTATGTCGTATAAACTCGATTTGGTTAGTGTATCGTCAAGTAAAATAAAATACATATTTTCATTATCAACCACTTGTACCTAAAAGTCAAAAAATTAAAGATAGATGCTTTATCCGCATTAAGTACAATTCATATGTTCAATTGTGCACACACAACACTGAACTGCATAAAATCATGAGTCTATTTTTGCAGCCGCTAAATGTCTGGGTATTTTTAGATTAGTTACATCAAAACCATTGCAGGTGCATCTCTCATAATATTGTGCTGTAAGTTTCTAGTAAAAAACGATTATATAAATAAGTGACTAGGTGAAAAAAACCCTTTAATTACTTTAAAATAAAAGGTATAAAATCATTTCATTTTTTATTTACAACAGATTAAGTGAAGTCTTAAAAATGGCACTACCTGAAAAACTAGCTGCTAACTACAAGAAATTCCAGGTATGTTTTTTTTTTTTTTAATTTCAATTTGAAATATTTTTAAAAATTTTTATGCGGGTATTAATTTATGTATTCTTGTATAGGCTCCCAATGGTGTACCTGTTTTCCTTAAGGGAGGACCAGCTGATAAAGTTCTCTTTGGCTTGACAATGGCTTTATGTGGTTTAGGACTTATTAATATTGTCAAAATGACATACGACTTGGGATTCAAGAAGAAGTCAGCTTAAATGTATATAATATATTGTGAACAAGACTTCTATTAAATAAGTGCCACAGTTGTAAAACTAACGTGTTTTTCTTTTAATTTCTAAAAATTGTTGTTTTTGACAAAATGTGCATTGATTGGAAAATTCGTAACATTTCCGCTCCTCTAAAAAAATAGTTTTTGAAAAAAATGATTTCATTTCAGAATTGAAACCTGAAGGCTTTAGGCCTCTGGACGACCAAATGGAAAACGAGTTAAAGCATTTATGCTGCTATAAGTAAATAATATTAAAATTTTAATAAAATTGACAAGGTTCTAATGGAAATAATGGCAATACAAAATGCGTTAATTTTGCAAAACTGTCGTCACCTTAATTTCCGTTTTTTACATTAAAGCCTAGTACGCATATCGCGCTAAAATTAAGCTCCCACTTTTCTCTTCAAACATCAGCAAAAACCCTTGCTAAATTTTGACATTAGGAAGCGTTGTGGAGAATATGTAAAAGAAAGCAGCTTTTCTCCAAGAAAAAATAGTTTTCAACCATTTCAATGATCTTTTTTTATAATTGCAACTAAATTTCATCAAATAAAATGGATTCTTGTCTTTGGCTGAGACAAATCGTTTATTCCGAAATATTCCTCCATTTCAATTTTTATTTTCACGAAACACAATTCATACAAAATTCAAGATTTACAGAATCTGTAAAATTTAGCTTGAGAATTAATGTGCCGAACAATTATTTCGTGCGCTAAATTTTGACAGATATGTGATGTACAGTAAGAAACAAAAATTTGAATTTTTAGCTGGAGCTGCGTACCTTTCGGCTAAAATGCTTTCCTTAATTTTAGCTGAGCTAAATTTTGGAGAGAATTTTGTATGGAAGCTAACATTTAGCGCGATCTGCGTACTAGGCTTAAGCAAAAAAAACCTGAAATGAAATTTTCTTACAAATTAATGTTTTGCCTCGAAAGAAAAAAAAATCAAAAAATGTTTTATAAGATTCGAACTGGGACCCTCCGCTTAACAGACCAAGGGCCATCTGATCGCAGTGGGTCAAATCTGTATCAGGTTCTAATTAAATGGTGCTAATCAACCAAAATCGCCTGATAAGTGATTTCCATGATAACTCAAATAATAAATTCCTTGATAAAAAATGCGCATTCGATAATTCACCCGGCCAGTAACAATAATCGTTAATTAAAAATGATCAGCTGTGAAACAAAGTGACCCCTTGGCCGATAAGCTAATTTGTAAAACAAAAGTAAAATGTTGAAAATGATAAACTTAAATATTTAAATTTTACATGTATTACAAAGTTTTTGTTTTGTTATTAGGTAACCGTACATATAAGGTATTTTTGATGGGATAGCAAAATTTGCCCATCAGGTTTTTACTAGCATATTTTTACATCTCTCTTTTAGATTTTCCCTTCTGAAAACTTTAATACAAGGATGAAACTTTAATTGATCAAATCAGATAAATATAAAGAACTGTCTTACACTTCAGGTAATTATCGATTAGGTATTTAATTTAATTTTGAAAATAAAATAAAATAAAATAAAATAAAATAAAATAAAATAAAAAGACACCATTTGTCGAACTGAAGTGTAAGACTAGTGTTTATTTATTTGATAGTCATAAATCTCTTAATGACCAAAGATTCATCCTTGCTGAAATGAAAGTATTGCTAGCTCTTGATCTACATATCCACCGTTTAAAGTTGAGAATGAAAAATATGATTTTAAGATATTTGTTCCCTACGTTTTTACATAAAAATAAAAATATTATCATTGAAATAATTGGTCAAATAAATATTTATTCAAAAATACAAATTTTTGTTTGTTTCTTGTTTTTATTATATAAAACCTTTAAATTAAAAATATAAATTAATATAATAATAATATAGTCCAAATAAAAAATAAACATGCACGCATTTATGTTTTTAATTGCACTGTTTTTAGTCCCAAATGTTTTAAATGTGAATGCACACATATGGGACTGAAATATCGCAGCGGTTAAAAAAATGAAACAGGTTAAATTTTCTTAGCGTTTTTTAGTCTCACAGTTAAAAATATCAAATAGAAGTAAATGAGCACAAGTCTTATCATATTATCATCTATTTTCACGACTGAATATAGCTTTATAATACAAAAAAAAATTATAAAAATCGCACGACTGAAAAGAGCAAATAAAAGCAATAATTTTGGACATAGAAATCGCGATTTTTTTATTCACAAGGAGTGAATTCGTATCAGCAATTAATTTTTAAATACAATGCATCGAAATTTTAAAAATATTTTTAAAGCTTTCTGATACTAAACTTCTAAACTAAAAAAACTCTTATTTCTCTGCATTCTGATACAATTCTCTGGATATCAACGGTAGGATGATGTGGGTAAAATATTGAAGTTATTGAAAATAGGGAGCATAAAAATTGGGTAATCGGAATAGCTCCAAAAATTGGGAGAAATACGATAAATAGCTTTCTGGCAACACTGTGTATGAATAACCCTTCAGAAAAAAAAGGCCAAGCGCCTTGTGCCAAAATAAATGTTTCCGATATATTATATCGTGTTTAAATATTCTACTAGATGCTAAATGAAGGCTATGTTCAGCTGGCATATGATATTGCTAAATTTATGTTTTCTTCGATTTATGCACATTGGTTTCCCTGAGATGACATACTTATTTTGACTTGCAAAAGGTATTCAAGGCAAATTACGCATTCGTAAAACAATAGAAATTGAGATTTTGATAAAACTATACACATATTATAGCTGTGTTTTTTTCCCCCCAGATCCGAACCAGATTGTAACACAGAACAACACAACATCCAACTTTGTTTTGGATTTCCAGAACCATTTTGAATACACACC
Source organism: Epistrophe grossulariae (assembly GCA_929447395.1). Taxonomy (NCBI): domain Eukaryota; kingdom Metazoa; phylum Arthropoda; class Insecta; order Diptera; family Syrphidae; genus Epistrophe; species Epistrophe grossulariae. Next base: position 34,578,114 of record OV839566.1, read on the forward strand.
CTTAATTTGTCATCAGTAGTGTAAAGAAAAAGACAACGGTTGTAAACAAATGAAAAAAAAAAAAACAAAAAGAAAAAATAATTGGTATAATATAACAAGTTATTAGCCTGGGTTGTTTTATTTTCATGATCTGCTGAACTGGATTGCATGTGGGGGAAAATAAAACACAGCTATTTTATGATTATAGGAGAGACGAATTTCGCAATTCTGTTGGTCTTTTTGTTCGCTATAACTTACAGCCTAGGATAGATCAATTTGTTTAAAATTATAGTGTTTTTTTTGCACATCGCGCCCACAAGTTTTTTTTTTGAAATAACAAAAACCTAAGCAACATTTTGGTAAAAAATCCGAAAATATTTATATTAATGCATGGTAGGTACTCCCCGCATAGAACCATTTTTTTATTTCGACTTTTTCGAAAATAACTCAACTGATGTTGATCAATTTTTCATGCAGATGCATCAATGTTTAAATATTACCGTATCTTCAAAAATTTTCAAAAAAATTTATTAAAAAAAGTTGGAATACATTTTTTTTAAATTGCTCCGCGGTAGTTTCGTTACCATCTAAAAAAATGTTCCTAAATAAAAATGACAGTACTTAACCATACAATAGCGCAACGTGGCCGGTCTTGCCTTGCACACCGTGCTTTTTCCGGAGATTTTTCTCTAGTTATTTTTTATTGCTTCCTGTGCCTCTTCACTGGGACCGATTACACTCGTTCTCACTTACCGTGAAAGTGAACCACCACCACCACCAGGCAGAGTTCTCTGGGGAGGGGATTTCTGCATGGCGTCAGGAGAGGCTTCTCCAGCAACTGATTAGTTCCTGTGCCTCGTGCCAGGCCTATACCGTTCCCGTTTACCGTCAAAACGGTCTACCAGGCAGTTTCTTTGGAGGGGGATACCTGCTTGGTAACCTGGAGATTTCTATCTTCAACAACTTATTAGTTCCTGTTCATCGTCACCAGACTGGAACTTAACCCCGTTACTTCGTTTATCGTGAAAACGGACTACAGCAAGAAAGTTTCTACTAGCAACAGACGCAGCGCAAGCTGGCAGATTCTCCAGGCGAGGCCATCACCCTGTGAACCCAGATGGGTTAATCATCATCATAATCGAAAAAAAAAACAATCTAATTGTAATGTGTTAAATCATTAATGTTTTAATGTAATTTATGACTTTTTTACATATCGTTTTACTTTATTTTCATTGCCAGTTATTTATTTTTTTAATGTAACTGTGAAAGAAGTGAATGTAAAATAATCAAAACAGTTTTTTAATTAATTATACCTATCCATGTAAAAGTGATTTCATTAAATTTGAAAATTCTACATAGAGCGTTCTCGCTCTATAACACGAAATTTTATGTATATAAATGTATTCTATGGCATATTAGTTTATAAGGTATTTGTATTTGTAGGTATTGTATATATGTATATTTTTTTATCCGTTGCAACAGCCAACACGTAACTGAAATATTGCTCCTGAGCAAGAGCAGAATGAATATATATTTTTTATATACTATAAATGACAGGCTTCCCAAAAATGTAACTAGATAGAGCAGGCAATACATTATAGCCGCAGTAAAACATAGCTTTGCTAATTAACATATATTATTATGAATTGTACTCTGTAATTGTTCTTAAGTCTCAATAAAATTCCATTCAAAAAAAATAGTTTATTCAAAATTTTAATTAGTTTTAAGGATCTCCCACACCAACGCGATTTTTTCGCGGCGACGAAGAGAACAATAATAACAACGTGTTGTTTTCATTGACAACTACGTGTTGTTTTCATTGACAACCACGGGCTGCTATTATTGTTTTGTCGTGCGTCGCTACGACAAATTCGCTTTGGTATGAGGGATCCTTTAATTCAAATTGTCGGATCTATCTTTCCAGCCTGGAAGTTTTAAACTTGTTTGCTGTATTTTATTTGCATAAACAGCTATCGTCCATTTGCTGGAGACAATACAGTCAAATTTGGTTTTGCACCAGCGTACTAGAATGTAATGTAATGTAATAGTCAAATAGTTCTAAATAAGGTTGGAGACTCTTCTCAGTTATTGGTTTCTTATTATTTGCAAATGGAAAAGTTAATGAAATTTGTTATTTATGATTTCATTTCTATTTTTCTATGCGTTTCTAAACAGTAGTGGACTTTCACCACGATTACAGAAACTGCGATGAATGAGCTGAGGAGAGATTCAGACTCAATATTGACATTTTTACTTTTTGGGAAATGCAAAAATTGGCACCGAAATTTTGAATCACACACTCTTCCACCTAAAAATAAAAATGTTTTCTTCACTGCTACTGTTTGGTGCGAGGTATAGTAACAAATCCTCCACGACTATCTCTAAAAAGTCCTTCTCGGATTCCGCAGAAATGTGAGTTCCCTCCACTTTTAACAGCACGGAAAATCATAATCAACGGCAACATACTACTACCATTGTTTGAACATCTCTGTTATAGTCCCTCAAACTGTTACCCTCCCTTTTTTCTAATCAGACATTTCCTTTGACATATTTGTCAAGTTCTATGAAAAGTAAACTCTACTCTTTTGTGATTATTTTTTGCTCAAGAAAATATAACTAATCTTTTTTATTTTTTACATAAAACAAAATTAGAAACAGTAGAAAATAAAATAAAAACTAAAAACATGTTCCTCATCAGTGTTTGATCTCGAAAAATTAAATATAGATTTGTTAGAGTGTGTTCTTTTTTTTTTTTTTTTTTGATAGAAGTAGAATTCCTGAAAGCCAATATTAATTATAACTTAATACAAGAAATATAAACAAACAAAAACAAACGATGGAACCCAACGATGAGGTTGTCGAACGCCAAAAACTCGTCCCCAACGACATCGAAACCGAAGAGGAACCAACCAGCCAAGTGACCACAGCCCCTCAGAGTGCCCCCAAATCCGCCCCAACTCCAGCATCTCCAGTCACAATTCCAAAGGTTAATGTGAGTGCATAAATTGGGTTATTGTCTTTCCATTTTCGTGATTGACTAATCTTTCTATGAACTTATAATTTTTCTTGATTAAAATGTAACGATGTTTGCTATTTTATTTTTGTAGATTAAAAGCACTTCCAGTGGTGATACAACTCGAAGTCGAAACTCTGCTTCATGTTCAATTGAACGGACGACTTCGGATAAAAATACTTCTTCGGCCAAAGTGACCTATGTAAATGAACGACGTCAAAAGCCTCAAGATGAATCAAGGTTTGAATTCAAATCACGTCCAAGGAAGCTCTTGAAAGGTAATGTTAAGATTTCTTGTTGTCTCTCTTGAGCAATTAGCTTTTTTCAACAAAAAAATGTTTTTGGCTGGACTTCATACCTACTTCTGTTCACTATTCATTCCGAGTAGATTATATTTTTATTTTTGATTTTTTATATATGATAGTATATTTTTTTTTCTTTTGGTTTCATATTGATTTTAATATTGACCTTGTAACATTAACACTAACATGGGAAGACTTGAGAATGTGCAACTACATATTTTCGATTTTGCTGGGTGGATGGTCGTAATTTTAAGAACAAAATATAGGTTGTGTATTGGTAGCTGTAGTCTGTAGCTATGTAAGCTTAGAATCCATTCCAAAATTATTAAGAAAGAAAGAATTCAAGAAATAGCAATGCATTGGGAGAGTTGTTAGAGTACTTTAATTAACTTTCCATTAAAAAAGACATCGTTACTGAAACTTTTATCTTAAGTTTTAATGGCCGTATATTTAAGTAGTTTTAATGACCGTAGGTTAAGGTTAATGTTTAAGAAAAAATGACAGGATTGATTTTTGAAAAACATTAGCTATCCTACATAGTTGTTCTCTAAAATAATGACAGGAAAAACATTGAGTACATTCAACATGAGAGGCAATAGGGGCGTTGTAACTTGAAAAGAAAATGTTCTTTACGAAAACTAACCTATAGCAAGTACTTATTTAAGATGTGGAGGAGGATCTTTATCAACAAGCTTCCACAGATAGTTCGGTCCCGAATTCGCTGTCTCCTATTACAAGTGTTTATCTTTAATTCTAAAAAATTTAAATACCACCACTTTACATCGATATACTGAATTAAATTCGAAATTACGTTTTTGTGAAAAAATGAAAATTTTGTTAAATCGAGTTCTAATAACCTAAACCCCTGAATTTAAGGGTTCAAATTTTTTGAAGTTCTACCCCAAAATTATTTCGAACTCCATTAAGTTCTTATATTTTATCAAACCGAGTTTTAGCGGTGAGAACTTTTGTCAACAAATTGAGCCTTAATCAACGAAACAAATATGACAATTTTAGCTTAACCATTTTGAGCAATATCAACCTCGTAACAACTTGTATGTAGAGGAAGGCAGATTTTTTCCTATCTGCGAATAGGCTAATAGAAAACTCAAGTCCAAATTTCCACGTCATCATAGCTCTGGCAGCCGAGTAAATGAGCTAAAACCTTAAACAAATTGCTGCAACAATTGTATCGATATGCGTTTAAAGATTGAGCAATTCTGTCTGTTACTGGCAATTTTCAAAAACGATCTTTTTGATTCATTTTCAAGAATTTATCATTGGAAAAAAAATTATAATGAAATCTCTCGGTCTAACCATAATGACGGAAAAGGTTTTTTCAATTAAAATGAAAATAATACACTTAGCTCCACAACCTTTATTAAGTCGTAATTTCTTTCTTAATTAAAACCCATTTTGCACGTTAAAAAATCCATAAAAAACAAAACCTAACTCCCTCCTATTCAAGTTATCTTTAAAGAGTTGTTAATATATTTTAAGACCTACGTTTCAGGACAAGTTTGTAGTATATTACTATTTTTCAAAACTCTGAAATCTTTCATCAACTTTAGCCCTTTGAAAGCGAACATTAAATTGAGGATAAATTTTAAAAATACCCTTCTAGTTTGATTTATGTTTAACACCTCCAAATAGTTTTTATACACAAACGTAGCCTGAGATTTTATTTGAAGACCTTAACCTTGAAGATCCGAACAATTATAATTCGAGTTATAAGCGTTATTAGCATCAAAGGTTTTAAAAGTATTGAATACCAAAATTTTCAAAACTTTTTTTTTGGATCAAGTTTATTAAAAAACTTGGCACCCAGCAGATTTTGAAACACCATACAAGTGTTTAAAAACATGTTAGGAAAACTTTTTTTTTGTCAAAAACGGTTCCTTTGATTTTGATTAAAAATTTTATGTGGGTTAATATCAGTGCGATTTAATAAATTATTGTAAAACAAATTTATCTATCGATTAAAAGTTGTATCTCTCACAGAACCGTTTTTTTGGTTTTCGACTATCTAATTATCTGTTGAACCGATTTTAACCGATTTCAATGAAATCTTCAAACACGAGCTTCTAATAAGTTTGAATAATATTGCATATCAACATTTTCAAAAAAAAAGAATTTTGGATTTTTAAACAAATTTTCAAAATTATTTTTAAAAAATTCGATATTTCGAAAACGGGTTGATAATTTTTTTTTAAATTAATTTTTTAATTCCGCATTAATAAATGCTAAAAAATTGCGTTCCAATTTTTTTCTTAAAAATTTTTACAAAATTTTATATACAGGGTGTCCCGAAATCACCGCCCCAGAAGAAAACCATGAGTTCCTGAGGTCATTTCAAGTCAAAAAACTTAAGAGATAATTTTCTCGTTTTCGCTTCGTTTTCGACTTATAACGGTTTTTATGATTTTTATTCTTTTTTCTTTTAACTGGCTCTAACTTTGCCAAACTACAACCGATTTTTGAATTTTTTTTTTATTAAACAAGAACAGTTAGAAATTTGTATCTACTATACTTTTTCTGTGTGGATAACGGTTTTCCCGCAAATTATTTTCAAGCACATTTTTTAAACATTTTTAGGTTGGTTTTTTGACTTCGATATGATTTTTTTCTTTTTTTTTTTCATTATTATGAAAGCCCAATATGTGTTCTTAAAAATGCTTAACACAAAAATACATTTAAAATTATTAAAAAAAATAAAACAAAAAATAAAGGAAAATAAAAAAGTCTGAATATTTGATGAAAACGAATTAAAACGAATAAAAAACCCCACTGAGTGTTGAGTTTTGAATGTTAGAAAGAGTAAAGTAAGAGTAAGACCGTTAGTAGTTTTTATTCGTTTTATTCAAATATTCATATTTTCTTGATTTTCCTTTATTTTTTGTTTTTTTATTTGTTTTAATAATTTTAAATGTATTTTTAGGTAAGATATGTTAAGTATTTTTAAGAACACATATTGGGCTTTCATAATAATCAAAAAAAATATACTTAATAACGTGTTTTTGTGAAAAAAATCATATCGAAGTCAAAAAAGCAACCTACAAATGCTTAAAAAATGTGCTTGAAAATAATTTGCGGGAAAACCGTTATTCACACAGAAAAAAATTGTATGGTAGATACAAATTTCTAATTGTTCTTGTTTAAATAAAAAAAAATTTCAAAAATCGGTTGTAGTTTGGCAAAGTTAGAGCCAGTCAAAAGAAAAAAGAATACAAATCATAAAAACCGTTTTAAGTCGAAAACGAAGCGAAAACGAGAAAATTATCTCTTAAGTTTTTCGACTGGAAATGACCTCAGGAACTCATGATTTTCTTCTGAGGCGGTGATTTCGGGACAGCCTGTATAAAAAAATTATTTTTTTTTAAATCCTCCGACGATTTGCAAATTTTTGTTCGCATAAATTGAGCTCTGTTTAAGATGGTTTACATCACATTGGTGTAAAATCATTTACTGCGGTTTTTTTAATCAATTATATTGATTTTTTAACAATTTTTCAGTCTAAACTGTAAGTTCCATGCACTTCCCAGGTATGTGTGTGCAACACGGTGCTATGTTGTTCATATTTATGTACTCAGATAAAACTATTTTAAACTAGACTACGTTTTTGACAGGATGCATAAAATAGAGGATCCTATAACTAATATTTTATTTCTTTTAAGATCAGATGAATAGATCTAAACAATTCAGACTTTAAACCCACAGTGTGTGCTACCCCGTGCATTTTTCTTCATTTTTTTATTTTAAGTTTGATATTTTTTTTTAAACTGTTCATTTAAATATTATTTTTTTATTTCCTGTCTAAACTTGGGAACAAAATGACTCTATTGTGAAGGAAATTTTGATGCCTTTTTTAAAAAATTTTAATGGGGACCTATTTGGATAACATTTTTGCAAATTGTCAAAACTAACCAAATACAAAAATGCTATTTTATTACAAAGGGTAAAAACATAACATAAGCACAGAACATAAGCTCTCCCGTAATTCATTGAATAAAATCTTAAATTCAAAGTCTAATAAAAAGTCTTAAAAAAAAAAATCACCGATAATAAGGATGTGTTGTAGCTTCATTATCCTTGATTATACGTAATACCTTCTCTTCCTCTCATACATATATCACCATTGATATATTTTGATTTATGTACTTAAATCAAAAACATCAAACAAATCCCCATACAACATGAACTTAAATTAAAATAATGCGTCATATTTGAGAACAGACACATTTCATTCTCAATCGCACCTCCATTTCACTGCCATACCACATTTTATTGAAACAACCAACCAATTTACCCACCCTACTTCGCCTAAGCCTAAGCTATTCGAATTAGATTTTTTAAATAACTTGTGTGAACAGAGGCGAAACCTCCCTTTTGTGCACACCCATTTTGTGTTCTTTTATTAACATACTCACGATTTCATCACCATCATCATCATCACCATTTCCATTCAACATTCAACCTACAGTCTTGAAGTTCGTGACTTTTAACTCAGAATAATATTGTTACCTAAGGAAATGGAATGTGAGAGTTCCGTTTCGCCATGTCTTTGTTTTTTGTTTTTGTTTTCCACTCTAAGTGTTTATAGGTCTAATTGGATTTGGGAGCTCTTCTGTTGTGTTATGATGCCTCTTTGGGTTTAAAATTTTTTCGTTCTTCACTACAAATAGTTTATTTGTATTGTTTCACTCTAAAATGTTGATTCTTACATTGAACTGATAGCCAATCACAGTCTGCAAACAACTCTGACACAGAAGATACACAGAGATAAGTTAGAAAAACTGAAAATCACCTCGCTGTGCGAATCTCATCTTCACACACTCATCGCCTAGCCCCTGTATAGCTTTGATATTCATTTCTATAATCCATTCAAATCTGCTCTCATTCTTTGCGCTTTTGATTTGTCTTCCGTTTTATTTGTTTTTTATTATTTGATTCGTTTCGTTTTTTTTTTTATTTTTTACTTTTATTTTCGTTTGATTTGGTAAATTCAAATGATTCACCGTCAACCGCGCCACCGCTGCTGTCGCACACCATATCAACGCAAAACAAAACTACTTTTACACTAACTAATAAAACAAATCTAACTAAACTAAAACCTAACTAACAACAAAACGAACGCTCCTAACAAAACAAAAAACACACGCACTGTTAACAAAATACCCTTGAACGTTCGACACTTTGAACTTAGAAATTGGTGACAACGACGCTAGCGGTAGTAGTGTTGTAATAGCTCCGGCCCTAAATAATAGCGACAAATTTGATGATCGGCCAATTAAGCATCATTCTTTTGTCTCAGAAGTTCCGGACGTGAAACACATGGAACGTGCATTGCTCGGTCTTCTCGATGACTTCCATTCGGGGAAGTTGAAGGCATTTGGTAAGTTCCTTTAAAAAAAAAAAAACCCATAAAATCCAATGAACTATTTTATTCAATCTTTCTTTTTTTTGTTCAAATGATTTCTCCCTGTAGGTTCCGGTTGTACAATGGATCAGATGACGAAAATTCGCGAACAGCAGGAGAGCCTGGCTAAGTTGCATTTCGAATTGGCAGCTGCCGAAGAAGACTCTTTAGATAGTGGCACCGATTTAAATGCAGCCAAAGCGCAGGAGAATATGCTGCAACTGGTGCAACGACTGGAACAATTGTCGATATCGATAGAGCAATTACAAACCAGCCATACGGGTCTTTGAGAGAGTCTAGGCGATCTAGGGACAGCAGTTGTAATTGCCGTGGGTGTTTTAGTGTAGTTCCGTTCGAGTGCGCGCGTTGAAATATATAAATATATATAGAGATTTTTTTTTTATATATATTTTAATAACTAAATTGTTGCGTAGAGAGTTGTTGATTTTTTGATCCATTTCCATTTTGTGTGAGATAAGTTTTTTTTTCATGACAACTTGATGACTCTGAGACTAATTTTTCCGAGTTCGTTTTTTTAAATGTATTTTTATTTGACATTTTTTCTATACTTATTATATAAATTATTATGATGATAAAATTTTACTATTCCACTTCGTTTACTTTTTCAACAATTCAAATCTAAAAGAAACGTGTATTGAAGATGTGAAAAAAAAATATTGTTTAAATGAACGTTGTGTGGAATATTTCTACAGCCGTGTTTTTAATTTATACTTCTCATTATAGCAACTCATTTTTTATCTTGAATCCAAAATAAAAAAGACTAAACAGTAAATTAAATTTTCGCAGATAAAATATAGAGAAAATGAGTAACTTATAAATAAGAATAAAACATGGCTTATGTAATTAAGCGTTATAGGTATATTATTTTATACATACATACGTACATCCATAAATTATTATATATTATTATTGTTTTTGTTTTATTTAGCTTTTGAAATTTGATGTAATCGCATTCGTATTTGAGTAAATAAAATTCCTAAATGTATAGTTTTTGCTTCTTTTGTATAAATTAAAATATGATAAAAAAACACCAACAAATAAGTATAAAAATTGTCTTTATATAAATACTTTATAATTAATACAAAAAAAAAGAGAAAATCGATTTGATTATATTAAAAACAGACAAACATTTATTAGTAATTTGAAAAGTGTTTTATTCCAATGACCATAAATTTCTTTTTTTACAAGATGGAACCTACACATTACACAAGTAGGGCTTTGGTTTGCTTCCCTAGTCAAGTGTGTTTTTTAAAACTTGTGAGGTGGTGATATTAAAGTTAACCAACAACAGTGAACATGAAATCTTATAAAATGTCATAAAAAAAGAGATGAAGAATTTTTGTCAGTGGCTTAGAACTTGATCAAGCATCAAACAAAATTACTAATCTTTTTATGATCAGTCAATTTTTGGATAATCTCATCTTGTTCCTGCGGAGATATGATATTCAACAATATTACCAAAAATCAACTAAATGATCAACAATTTTGAAAATTAGTGAATGAAATCAATGGTATATGAAAAATTGTAAGTTCAATTTTAATTTTTTTTTCAAAAGTTTTGTTACAGTTAGGGACCAGCCATTGAAATCCATAATTGGAATTTTTGTTTTTTAATGTCGAATTCCTTTCAAAAAAAGAATCGAATTTTTTTCCAAAAGAATCGAATTTTTTCTGTCAAAATGAATCTTGCTAGAGTAGAAAGATTTGTTTTGACAGAAAAAATTCGATTCTTTTGGAAAAAAATTCGATTCTTTTTTTGAAAGGAATTCGACATAAGTTTTAAAACATTTTATAAGCGAAATCAGTGATTACTTTGAACCCAAAATAAAGCTGACGACTCAATTATTAATTCTAGCCAAGCAAAATTTTTTAATTTGGGTTCAGCTTCAAAACTGAAAATTCAATGATGGTTTTCAATGAAAACTATAATTAGCACCTTACAATTTGTTCGTGTTTAGTCGACGATATCCTTAATGAATAATATATAATGACAAAAATATCATATTTTATTTATTGAAAACCTTTAATTCCCTGCGATTTTATTTTATTTGTAATCAATTTGAGCAGTTCTTAGATTCGAAGGGAATTCTATAAGTGAAAAGAAAACCAATTGTTTTTGTTTCTTACGAAAATCAATTCATCACAATGTGAAATGCAGATCAAATCTCCCAAACTATTGGATGGGCCAAATAAGACCTACCAATGAAAACGAATTGGGTATTGTAGTTGTTGACGGTGGTCCTGCGGTAGTGCAGTGTTTGCCCCATTTTGAATTTTGTATGGGTACATCTTAAGATCCAACTTTAAAATTCTTCGCAATGTTCTTCTGGACATGCCGAATTTTCCCGAACGACCGACGATGAGTTGAGACAGATGGAACATTTGCAACACTTTGTCGCACAGCCAAACTCCTAATCATGAAGGCTGTGGGAGCTGCTCTTGAATTAAAATTATTTTCGGTGCGTCATTACAATTGATCGTTGACAGAAATATACGACTGGGTTGCACGAGCTTGCTCTTAGTATGTCTGACCACAGTCCACACTGTGGTTTTATGGTCTGAATAATTAAGATTTATGTATTACTCTGATTTTAAAAGAAATAAATTAGTTATGGGAGCCTACATATGTATATTTTATGACACCTTTCAAAAAAGTAGTTTAGTATGTAGTATTATGTGAGTACGAAACTATGAACAATATAGCATCGTTTTGCAAATATGCATGGAACTTACAGTTTAGACTAAAAAATTGTTAAAAAATCAATATAATTAAAAACAAATTGATTAAACAAACCTTGAAATTGTTTTGACCCTAACTCGATGTACACTATCTGATTTAATGATTTTGTATACATACAATTTTGTAAACATTATTAAGAAAACCAAATTGGTGCGCAATATTTAATCCTTTATTAATATGGAGTTCAAAAATTTACTTCATTTACCCATTTTTTAAATTTCGAATATTCAAAATATAATCTTAAAGTTTTTTTTAAATCCAAAATTTGTTTTTAATTTTAATATGACTTATTAGAAGCTGTTTTGTAAAATTATTGAGATACTCAAAAATTAAAAAGAGAAGTTTTTTATGAAAGATACCGTTTTTAATCCATAGATACAATTTTTTTCGAATTACATGGTAGATCGTACTGATATTAGCTCCTATAAAAATTTTAATCAAAATCGTAGGAGCCGTTATTAAGAAAAAAAGGAAATTTTCCTTACGGGTTTTTAAACACTTTTATGGGAAGTACTGTTATTTTTGGTTATAAAGAATAATTTTTATTTAAAATCTGCTAGATAATATTAAAAAACTGTTGGGTTCCAAGTTTAGTAAAAATCGATCGTTTTCGAATTAAAAATAAATTTTGAAACTTTTTTTAAAAATCCAAACAAAAATTTTATGAAAATTTTGGTATACAAACATTCTCCACAAAAAAAATTGATCAAAATCAGTTGAACCGTTTTTGAGAAAATCGAAAATCAAAAAATGGTGCTATGGAAGGTACCATTTATAAACATTTTTCGGATTTTTTTTTATAAAATGGTTGCCGTTTTATAATAAAAATTACTGAATTTAAAAAGAAAAAATTTTGGGCACGTTTTTGAGAAAAATAAGATTTTCATTTTTTGCTAAAAAAAATTTGTACGGCAGCTACTATTATTTGTTGGTCTTAAAAATTAAATAAAAAAAAAATGTCGGGGGAATGCCTAAAAAACGGTATATACCAAGTTTAAAGTAAATCTCTCGTTTAGACTACAGCCGTAAGTACAGACAGACGGACAGAATTGCGACTTTTTTCGACTGGCTATCATCGTAATTTGATCAAAATTTTATTTTTAAAATTTTGAGTTCAAAAATCATTTATTCAAGAACTAAGCACTAAAATAACTTCATTTAAAAAAATACACAAAGAATGAATATCTGGCCTTAAGATTAGCTAAAACATAATATTGTAAGTGTTGCCGTTGTGTTTTTATATTCATTTTATATTTTAGAAAAAAAAAAATTTAATTTGCCCCTCCCACCTAAAGGGGTGGACAAATAGAGTGGACCGTTATCTTAAAATAATAGCCATATAATGTACCAACAAAAAAAAAATGGTGCTTTTATTTTATTTTAAAATGCACAATTTTGGAATTAAGTCGCCCAACTACATAGAAAAGTAAAACCCTTAACTCTTCTGAATAGTTTATTTCAAAAACCGTTATTTGTATGAAAATAGTATGTTCTACGTGTTTCTAGGAAATATTCCAAGCTACAAATTAGTCTGACACTTTTTTTGTACAACTTACCATTTGGGAGTTATTCTTGAAAAACGATTTTGGGGGGCCTTCAACACCCCGTAAAATTGTTAGCGGCGCTCATATCGATGGGGACTTTTGACAATTTCTTAAGATCACAACGAGGAAGCTATATACCAAAATCCAGCTTTCCGGCGATTATTTCCGAATTTAGCTATTTTTTTTCGCTTCATTGACTGGACTAATGTTCATTTGTTCAAAAATTCATTTGAAATTTTGACACAGCATTACATTTGAATACGCAGGTGTTTTTATATAATTTTGAAAAGGACCTCCATGTGTTTTAGGACGTAAAAGCAACACACGATATACTGAGACCTCAGTAATCTCACTTACATGAACAGGGTTCTCAGTACAAAATTTTCAGTTATGCTTTCAAAATATTGAGGAAAAAAAATCAAAATTTTCCTTTTTTTTAATAAGGCTAAAATGGTGTAGGTACAAATAAAAAAAATTGTTTCGATTTAAAAAATTCTTTTTTGTTTAAAAGGTTTTCTTAATGGATGAGTTTATGTACTAAAATTTTTCAAAATTTAGCTTGTAGGGTAATATGGGGTTAAACAACAAAAAGGAACCTCAGATTTTATGAACTCATTTTGTTTTTTGAAAGGATATACATAAAATGTATTTTCATTACAAAATTAGAAAAGACAAACAAAAAGCCATTTTAAAATTTTCTTTTTGTATTTGTAATTTATTTAGAGGAGGGATTTCAATGATCATTTAAGTCCCGATATTTTTAATGATTTATTTGTAGGATACAAATAAATAAATAATGAACAAATTTTAAATATGAGGTAAATTAAATTAAATTATGTTGAGAAAAAAATATTTCTCCCATTGAAAAACTTCAGATTTCGGCAGTTTTTACGATCAACAAGAACTGTTCAAATCACCAAGCTGTCAGTTTCATTCACTTTTAACTTGAAATGTTAGAAGTGAACTTGCTGTGCAAATTTATCCTCATCCTTCTAATCCTAAAACAAAAATATTATAATTGTGAAATTATATTCGTTTGGAATTTTGTCCTTGAATCCAGCTTGAAAAATAAATTTCTCTCTTAATAAAACTTGTATATTAATAATATCTGTTCTTCAATATGGGCAGAAGCATAATATGTGAACCTTCTTAAGATAGTATGTAAACTTGTTGAATTGCTTTTTTGCTTCGAGGGAAATGTATTTCTAAATATTAAAAAAAAAAATACAGGTCCAACGTATTTAATAAATAGGACAATAAAGTTGAGAAAAATGAGATCTCAGGCATCTCAGAAATATGAATATCTTCAGTGTTTAGCCACTTTTTAACCTTGAACCATAAAAGCTATTTCGGGCGATCAAGTATTTTATTTTATCTTCTCGACCAAACCAACCTGACGATTTGTAAGAACTTCTTGGAAGCTCCTAATTACGAATCTAGTCACCTTAGGTCGGTCCCATGAAAACAGATCTCTGAATAATCAGAAATTTTTTAAAACAGTAGAAATAAAAAAAACAGTGATTTTGTTTTGTTTTAATATATACTTTCCTTTTATTTATTTTTAATATGTATATAACATTTATTTATTTCTCATTTAATAATATATATAAATTTGTTTCGTTTTATATAGTAATATTAATATATATATCTTGTTCATATATAATTTTTTTCTTATTTTTTCTTTTCTTTTAATTGTATATAAATGATTATTAAAAATATATATATGATTTTTTTTTTAATTTATTTTCTTTTTTTCTAAGATTTCATATTTTTAAATCATTTGAATGTTTTTTTTTTACTTCTTAAAAAATATTTACAAAAAGAATAACATAACATTTATAATGATAAGGATTTATTTTTAATAGTTATATTTATTTATAAATTATTTTATTTTTCATTCAATAAAAATAGACAGCAGGCAAATATTTGATTTTTGTTATTTTGTATATTGTATATAATAATTGTTTTAAATTAGTTTAATTCAATAAGTTCATTTGCAAAAATAAAAAATAAAATCAAATAAAGCTGATTTATTTATTTAAAAAATTATATATGTATAATATTTTTTTTTTGTTGTTTGTCATACATTTTTTACAATTGTTTTGTTTTTTTTTGTTCTTATTTTTTCATTTTTACAGATATAAAATATAAATAGTATAAGTTTACGTAGTATTGAGTAGAAAAGGGGAAACATATACAAAATAAAAATATAAAATAAAATACATCATAAAGAAATTCGGAATATTTTTTTTTAATTATTTATTTATTTTCTTTAATTAGTTTTAATATTATTTTTATTTTTATTCATATTTTGTGGAATGATAGGTTTTTAATTGTTTATTAAATTTAAATGTATTTAAGGTAATTATTATTAAAAAGGTCAATTTCACGATGATGAGATTAATGAAAAAAAATATGAAATAACACAGAAATAAAAAATATTTTATGTTTGCATTTTACTTAAATTTGTTTTAAGCTTTTATTTTTTTGTTAATTGTTTTTATTTATTTTAAGACAAAGATAATACTTTTTCGCACTGTTTTCTGTTGGTTTTTTTTTTTGTTTGTGTATTTTTATATTTGTATTACATATTATTATTATTATGTACTATTTTATTCATAAAAATGTATTAAAGCATTTTATTTTCATTAAGACTTAATTGATTTGTTTAGTTTTAATTGATTTATATGAATATAGTTTGTTTTTTTGTTTGTATACTAAATATTTATTCTAGTTGAGAAAAAAATATATAAAAAAAAGTTATGGATATAACACAATAGACAATTATAAAGTTCATACCTACGTATACATGATTTTTTTTTTAATATTTATCATTATTTGAATATGTATTTAAATACATTATATATATTTTGTTTCATATTGCATAGCTTTCCCCTGTTGTTTTAATATTGCAATTAAAAAATAATATAAAAAAAGAACTATATACATTTTTTTTGTTTTAAATATATTTAGCAATGGGATTGTGGTTTTTTTTTTGTTTGTTTTGTTTATGCTATAAATAGATTTATTTTGAGTTATTGTAGCCAGCAGAATAGTAAAATTCGTTGCATTTATTTTTCCTTTCCTTCTTGGAATGTATTGTGTTATTTTGTTGTTTTAATACTTGAAAGCTTCATTAATTTTAAGTTTAAGATTAGTTTGATATTATTTTTCTGATAAACTTTAAAAAAAACTAAAAATATCCAAAGAAAATCGACATTTTGTTTGTGTTTTTATTTTTTATTTAGTTTGTTTTAGTTTCAGGTACTACAATAAGCAATTAAATAAATTCAGACACTTATATTGCACATAAAAAAATAGTATAAATAAAGTGAAAAACAAAAAGAAAATATTTATTGCAAAGTATATAAGACAAATAAGATGTAAGGAATGGTGCAGTTTTATTTAATTTTATATAGCAAAAGAATTAGATTGTAATTTTTTATAATTGATATACAATAATAAATTCTAATTTAATTACTATTTTGACATTTTAAGTTATTTTTCATGGTATTTAACTAACACAGATCTACAAAATCTCACTTTCGTTTTTGTATTGTAAGTAGATTCCTAAAGCTGCCCTAAACTCGCTGGAGAATAATATGAATTTCATCGAAAATAAAATCTTACACTTTCAAACTCAAAGTTATGAAAATGGTTTGAATAAATTTTTTTGAATGCGATAAAGATAAAGGAAGATGTCTTACAAAAGTCTTACTTTAATTTGGATTAGGGTACTGTTATGAGGTTGTGAGAATTTTCTGCGGTCAGAAGGATCTTGATTTCGTTCTTCGCCTGTGGGATAAGAATTCTATGTAAAGTATAAAGAAAATTTCTAACGTTTTTTCTATTTTAAACCTGTCTGAGGCGAAGCCAGATTTAAATTTATAAACTAAACAGGTCTGTGTTGTAACTTTTAAGGTTTCCGCGGTTGTTTATGTCTTTATAGGTCTGTCTTGGTTTGTTGTTCTTGACACCCCAAATCCACAGGCCATTTGTCTCTCAAGCTTAATGTCTTAAGAACTAAGTACACATTTTTATTTTTCTTGACTGAGTACATCATCCAACGACGACACGAGAAAAATTATGTCCTCTGTGGGTTTGGAGTGTAGGTACTCCAAACTTCTGATCACAGCTTCATTCTCAAAACGGAAGAAGAATTTGGGACTAATTGTCACAACGATAATCTCTTTAATCGAACGATTCCTTTAAGTCGTTTTCCAAAAGCCTTCTGGTTTCGATCCTGGAATGAAATCCAGAAGCAGAACTATCATTTTGAGGGTTTAAGAAGGCTTCTGGACGATCAATGGAAAACGATATTAGTCTTACTAGTTACGGTTCCTGTACTTTCTAAAAATAGCCATTTTATTTTCTTTACATAGCTTTCTGTGCTGTATCATTGGCTATTTTGAGCTTTCCCGTTTGAAATATTCATTTTCTTTTTTAAAAGGAGAACATTAAATTCATTTGGCTGTCAAGTTTTCATTATTGCTGACTTCAGCATCTGAAGCGATTTTTTTTTAAATATTTGAGCACACACTTTCTTCTATTGCGCTTAAATTGTTTCTTAATTTAGTTTGTTGGGTGAAAGAGAACGAATACCTTAAGCCAGTTATCTAGTTTATATGCGTACTCTATCCTGTTGATTGAGTCTGAACTGGTGAGTCTTATCGGGTTTATACTATAAATCATAAATACATAAACAACTAACAAGAATAACGGAATTCCACAAATTGGAAAACAACAAAGTAGACTAAGACTAAGTCCGGTTTTTATGTTTTCTTCGTGCCTCACGAGTGTCCTCACCCCACACTTCTCTTGCCTACGAACTGTCGTGATACCGAACTCAATCATCCCAATCTAAACAGCAGCGTCTATAGGTGTAGCTGTGCATTGAAAAAGTATGGGAGTAGAGACTTTTATAACAGTTAAAACAGTTTATCACCAGTAAAAATTGAAAAAACACTGGATACCCAAAGTATGTCCCGGTGGATGACTATGGGCCAACATGTCCGCATAATATGTATAAAATCTTAGCTGTTAGACATGTAGTCACTTAATTAAAAAAATCGCAGCCATTTCATTGGATTCACTGTAATTACCCCGGTTATATAAGCAGTATCAAATGATCGAGCTGGATTTTGAAGAGAGGGATAGCTACATTTTGACCCAACTCCAGCGATGGAGTATGATCAAGATCATTTCAATTTTCAAGCAAGTTCTTAAGTTGCTCAACGGTAAACACATATACAAAATAAAAAAGAGAACATTTTGAATTCTTTAACCCTCTAGTTTTGTTTGTATTGAAAATCCGGGAAGTACATACCTATTTACTTTTTGTTTGAAAAAATTTGTAAGTGTTGTCAAAAAAGTAATTCAATATACCTAATTCAATCTTGAATGAAAGTATGTATAAACAAATTTAAAGCTGTGTAGTTTTTGAACCACAATCCTTATGCTGCTTATAAAATGTGTGTGTGTATGTTTGATTTTGCATGCCTGCCTAAAATATATTCAACAAAATACAACAATGTCATGGATTTTTGTTTGTTTGTTATAAATATTCTATTACGTTAAAGTTTCACTTGTAGCACATTTTATAGTATAAATTACATTTCAGAGAGATAATCGGGACGACAACTATGTATATTTATCATTAATTTGTTGTATTTTTTTTTTTAATATTTGTTTTGTTTTTCTTTTGTTTTAAATATATATAATTGAATCAATTTATAATAATATTTTTTTATTTAACATTTAGGACATCTTTTCTCTCTAACATCATTTGTTAATTTATTTTAATTTTTTTTTTGTTTAATTTCAAATTTACTTTATTTTTTTAAATTAGTTTTAACATTTTTCCTAAGCAATTTATTTTTTGTTTATATACCTATTCACATTTCTTCGCTTCATTTAAATTTTAACTATTTATAAATGATTTTTAACCATGCATACATTATTCATACTTTATAAAGTAGAAAAAAAAATAAACAAAACAAAACAACAATTGTTTTATTAACTAATTTGACATTTCGCTTTTATTTAAGAGGAAATATACATATATAAGACATAAGAAAAAAAGAAAGCAAACAAAAAACAGAAAATTCCAAATTGATAATTATTTTTAAATATTATGTATGTATATTTGTTTTAAAAATTGTTTTATCATAAATTTTAATATATATATATATGTACGTAAGTATACCTCAAACCCTTTAATAATGCACATTACATAAATTCCTTTATTCTCTATAATATATATTTCCATATGTATACATATATATATATATAATATTTAGTTATATTTTGTAAATTTTATATTCTAATGGAAGTGGAACAAATAAAGCCATATTTAGCGAGCATATAGAAAAAGGGCACACTTAAAATTGGGCATATAGGTAGGTAGGTATATAGGAGGATTTTTAAACAAATTAATGTATTTATGTGAAAATGATTGTGTATTTTTTTTTTTAATTTATTTCAAATAGAAATCAAGGAAAACATCTCGTCTCACATTCAAAATCTGTTCCCACACTCCCCTACCTCTCTTTTTGTTTTGATCACACACTCATTTTTGTTTTTAATTATCTTTTTTTTCTAAGATTCAATCAAAATCTAGGATAGGTATTTATTTTATCTCATAAGCATTTTCACAACGGCGGCGAATAGAAACGCAATAAACAAAAATGAAACCATAAATATAACGGCCTTTTCCTGATCAGTGAATCGTTTTCGATTTGTGTAGAGCGCACTTAGTTTACCTGTAATACGTCGAATAGCACCATTATTGGCCATTTCGGCAAGTATGCCACTGCCACCGTTGCCAGCACTGTGGTTCATGGCATGGTGATGTGGATGGTGGAGTGCTCCTTTGAAGAGCTCCTCGCAGTTGTTTTCAAAGTTGGCTAAGTCATTGGCACTGATTGGGATGAGGCCGAAGGCATTACCACCATCGATTCCATTTGAGGCATTCGAGCCGATAGCTGAGGCGCTAACGGAGCGATGATGCAGGTGATTTGTAATGCCATTACCGCCAACTAGCATTGTGGCTGCTTGAAGGTGGTGGCGACTATGGTGGCTGTGAATGTGTGAGTGGGCGTGAGAGTGCGCATGCGCGTGGTGATGATGATGCATATGGTGCGCATGGTGGAAGGCATTGCCGCTAGCAGCAGCTGCAGCAGCTAGAGCCGCTGAACTTGCTGCGAATAGATTTCCATCGATGTTATCAATGAATGCTGGCACCTGGTATCGGAAGGGGTTGGTAAATTGGCCAGGAAGTTCATTGCCCTTGGATGCGCTGACGCGAATAGGACACACACGAAACAGATAAACGGCGCCAGGTTCAAGATTTTCGATTGTGAATTTGGTATCTGGTCCTCGATAAATCTGTTCAAATAAACATAGAACGATTCATTCATTTTGTTTAGTAAAAATAAAATTAAAAATAAATATTACCTGCTTATAATCGCCATCTTTGCCAACACTGTACTGCAGTGCATACTCCACCGGATCACTGAACGAATTCTTGCTATTCTGCCATTCCAATGTCAGAGGAATTCCGAAAGGACTCTGGCTACCTGGTAAAACAGCTGATGCAATAGGTGCTCCATTGCTGCCCACACATGGACTCATGCCGAACATACAACTACTTTCCACAGCCATGCGAGGTGCCTTAATAGGACCGGGAAGTGTTGCAGTTGTCTTGAAGGTATACTCCTTCGAGTACTCACCCACACCAGCACGATCATTGCCTGCACATATTCTAAACACGTAGGCAGTTTGTTCTTGCAGTTTGTTAACCTTGCACATGGCATTCGTCCCACTGTACACTTGTTGGAAGTCTTTAGCTCGATTCACATACATCTCTACGTAGTACTTGGTGAAGTCCAAATTCTTTCCATCTCCCCACTTAAGCTTGATGAAATTGTGTCCCAGACCAGTGCACTCTAGTTGTGGTGGCTCCGGTGGTGGTGGCAACGTTGTTAGTTTCACATAGCTTGAGAAAGGACCAGCGCCAATGCCGTTTATGGCCTGAACGCGGAACTTGTAGTTGGTCTCTGGTGTCAGACCAGTGATGGTGTGTTCCAAAGAGTTATTTTCGGTTGATATTGAACGCTCTGCGTACTCAATAGTATAGGAAACAATTTCGGAACCATTGCACTCAGGTTGTGTCCAAATCAACGATACCTCGTTCGCTGTGAATTCATAGCTTTTGATTTGTGGTGCTGTGGGAATGGCAGCTGGAGTCTTAGTCGACACCACTGGTGACCATTGACTGCTGCCAGCAACATTGGAGGCATTCACTCGGAAGAAGTACAAAGTGAAGGGCAATAGATTGCGAATGTCTGCCGTGGTGTTTAGTCCGCGGTAACACATGTTAAAGCTATCATTGGACTCGTTGGCAGAGGTAGAGCTCTCCAGGCGATACTCACTGATGGAGGCGCCGTTGCAGTGCGGCTCCTTCCATGAAACAGTTAGGTGTGTGGGTGATCGGACTACAACTGCGGGTGCATCAGGAGCGAATGGCGGTGCTGGGGCAGCTGCAAAACGCATCGTTGATGACCAAGGCCCAGCGCCGATGCGATTGATAGCTCGGACACATGCTTCGTATCGCTCACCTGGTGTCAAATCCTTGGCAATGCAATAGGAATCCCTGCCGCGGTAGATAAGGGTGTTGCCATTCAATTGCACTTCGAATTCCAGAACAGGGGCCCCGCCATTGTAGTCTGGTCTGTCGAAATGTAAAACAGCCGCATAGGGACCAGGTGCGTTATCACATCGTGGTGGCTCTGGAGCTCCAGGTACAATAGCTTCAGTTGTCACAGTGGAGACATCCGAATAACCACTCATGCCACCAGGACCTTCGCAGGCTGCTCGAATCTGGTAGGTTGTGCCCGGGCTGAGGCGATCACACACGGTCTCTGGTTCACGACCAGCGTAGACTCGTTCGAACTTTGGTCCAGAGCTGATCTCCAAGTAGTATCGAGTGATTTCAGCCCCACCTCGATCATTGGGCGGGTCCCACTTCGCTTTGAAATAGTTGCCATGAATTTTACCCTTGACCTGCGGCTTGCCTGGGCGTCCAGGTCGTTCGGGATGAGTTTTATATGCCACTTCGGATGACCAAGGTGAGGAACCAGCTTCGTTGTCCGACCTAAGTCGGAATTGATAAGATGTGGAGCGACGCAAGTCACAGCACTCGTAGATCGTCTCGGGACCATTGTACATATTCAAATAGCCATGTCCCGAATCACGGTCTAGCATTTGAAGGACGAATTCACCATCTTGATTGCGTCGTTCCCAGGCGAGGCGTAGTGAATTTGGTGTAGCCGAATGCAAGGTGGGAGCTTTTGGAGCCTGAGGTGGATTGCCTGAAGTGCTGTAGGCTACTATTCCAGAATACAATGACGGGCCGCACTCATTTATTGCAGAAAGCCGGAAACTATACACTGTCGAAGGCATAAGCTTTGTTAGAATGTACTGCCTGCTTTTGGTTTTGGCGGCTTCGACG
Source organism: Epistrophe grossulariae (assembly GCA_929447395.1). Classification (NCBI taxonomy): domain Eukaryota; kingdom Metazoa; phylum Arthropoda; class Insecta; order Diptera; family Syrphidae; genus Epistrophe; species Epistrophe grossulariae. Next base: position 34,600,640 of record OV839566.1, read on the forward strand.
AAATGACTGCCCTTGCCCTCATCATACTCGAGAATGTATTGTTGAATATGAGCTCCATTGCTGAATGGTGCTGTCCAACGCAGCTGTAGAGAATTCCGCGTGCGAACGATCAGTTTCGGTGGCATTGGTTGGTCGGGTTCACACGGTGGGGTTGTGAATTCAGTCGGTTCTGAAAAGGAGCCCTGCAACTGTTCATAGTGGACCTAAAATAATAATTGTATACAAAAATATTTAAGATAATCTGCTGGGAAAATTGTATGCCAATTTTAAGGTACATACTTGCAATCGCACAACATACTCCTGGCCTGGCTGTAAGTCCTGAACAATGCAGTCGTATGATTCACCTTTGTATAGACTCTTATATTTGCACTCTTTAGCACGATCGCTAAGGAGGACATTGTAGCGCAAGTCTCGGGAATTTATGAGGTTATCCGTAATGGCTGGTGCTTCCCAAATTATTTTTGCCGATCGAGATGTGATGTCAATTACCTTTAATGATAATTATGTGAAATAAAATAATACAAATACACTAATTTTATATTAAAAAATACCTCTGGCTTTTGGATGGCTGACAATTGCTCGATTATTGTTTGGGTATCTTCTTCGTCCTCTGGCACACTGGATGATTCTTCACCATCTTCAGATGTACCAACAGATGAGGCACCATTTCGTGATGTTCGTCGATGATGATTACCATTTAGTTCGTTCTTTCGTGGTGATGGAGAGTGAGCTGGGGTCGACATCGCAGAATCTAGGTATATAAAAAAAAGAAGAAATTAATGTTTTAATCATTTTTAAAATTTAAAATAATTTGCAAACAAAAATTAGATAAATTATATAACAATAGAGTCTTTCATAGCATACTTTTGGGCGCTGAACTAAAATCGGAAATAGTACCTTCAAAACCTGAGCTGATGGCTGAAACGGATGACGGATTGGATTTAACCAACGAAAATTACCTTTCGAATGACTTTTACTTGCTCGTGTCCAAAACCGTGTTAACCTGTGTTATGAACTATCGAGCATCCCTTTCTTTAAACCGAAATCTAAACAAAAATTCACACGTAATCTCAAACAGAATTTTCAAATAGATTTCTATTCTTTTAACTGATTTTAACAAGTCTATAATAATCTTTGGTATTCTTTAGATTCAAAAACCACTCTACAGATTTGTTTGGATTTTTCAGAATTTGTTCATTTTAGTGAGAGAAAGGTTTGAAGTATTTTAGCAAAATCCGCCCGTTGGCACGCTCATTTTTCTTATTTTGAATTTTGAGAAAGTTAAAATGTTGTTTTTAAGCTTACAGTTACAATTTGTTAGTTAGTCTGGATTAACAAAGACCAGTTTAAATGGAAAATCGTTTGATATTAAAAGGAACATGTCTATTGTGCCTCGGAATCTCATAGGATTACGGCAACAAAGAAAAATCGGCACTGGAGAAATCGGTTAATTTAAATCAAGACTTATTTTTCAATGGATTGAATTAACTACCTTAATCATATACCTATGTAGATAAGTATGGTAAATTTAAGCAAATCTCTCAAATATAAAGCGACGTGTTTATATACTTCTAAGTAATTTCTTGAGTTAAAAAAAAGAACCTGACATCTGTAGGTATTTATTATAAAATTAAATAAGAGTGCCCTTGCCAACTTGAGTCATCACTCTTTGACAGAATGACAGATTGATAGACAAATGACCAAATTCTAATTACCATTCCATATACCTAGTTGCATAATTGCAATTGCAACTAACTATTTCAAACCTCATAGGAATTACAAAACAAATACCTTCCTATGTAGGTATGTACATATGTAAAAAAAAAATAAAACTATAAATCACAAAACCATACTCACTCATTTCACGCTTTTGATCCAATTTACGCAGCAATTTCGTGTATTGACGCTGCGTTCGTTCGTCTTTGTGATAATTGTTGTTTGGCGGCGATGGGGAATGTGGAGAATGTGACATCTGTTGTGGTGGCAAATGCCCACCAGACATCGGATGAAAATGCGCTGGTCCTCCACCCGGACCGGGTGGGAATCCAGCTGGCAAAGGCGAATAGAAATGTGATGTGCCATTTGTCGCTAGCTGAAATAAAACAAAAAAAAAAACACATGAATAATTTAGTTGGACAAGCACTTTGCATAATAAATAAATGTTTACTTTAAAGATAACTTTTGGTTGAGGAATATTATTGTTATTATTATTTTCTTCGTCGTCCATCATCTTTTTTTACACTCAGATAGATATCATTAGATAGAATACAAAATTAAATGATTGAAGAAAGAAAAATCTCGATCCAACAGCAAACCAAAAAATCTGCTGCCACGTAATCTTTGAAAAATTATTATTTTTTTAATAATAAAGTTGAAGTAGGTATTTTGGATTTCAATATGTAGTTAGTTAACCCAGCTGGCTGCTACAACCTGCTGGCACTGGGACTGAGAATAAAAACTGAGTTCAATTCGCTCTTTTCAGATTGCCTAATCAGCAATGCTTTTTTGTATATTTCTTATCTGTTTGTATTGGGATCTACCTATTTGTGATAAATAAAATAGAATGGAAGAATAAAAACAAAACAAAAGCCGGTTTCCGGTTTTATGTGAACTTGTGGAGTTTGGGAGGAGAAACAAAATAAAAATTTTATTCACAAATTGAACACATCACAAATTAGATTTTTGTTTTACAAACACGTCAGCTGTGTCGTGTCGCTGCGATTGTATAGTTGATTCAGTCAGTCATTCAATAGTGATATTATTTTGTTATTGTACCTGTTACCTAACTATTATAGGAACCTAACTAAGTAGGTATAACAGTAAATTTAATTGAAGAAGTCTGTTTGATTTGATTGCGGTTATAAAATCTTTGGGAGTAGGTCTATCTAAACTGACTAGGCGAAAGTTGATAGAAGGTAGTAGCGGTATTTTTTTTTTTTAGAACGTTACCAATAATTTATGCTTCAATGGAATACATTTCTTCGTTAAGTAATTTTGATATTTTATTAATATTTTTGAATTACCTATTATTTTTTTGTTTGTTTCAGATATAAGGCTTAGAAGTTAACAATTAGTTTCAGTAAGACGGTGCAACTTCCCACATGAACTAGTTGCCAGATCGATTTTGAATAGCCGTCAAGATCGCCTATAACATAAAAGGTATCAGCTGCAGACTTATTGATCTTATAACTCTTGATATAGGGAAATTGAAAATGCAAAGGCAGCGGAAATGGCAACAATAAAACGAACGGAAATGTCTTATGCGAATAGGGTTGTTGTCTCGGAAAAATACTGGTTATCAAATACACGATTCGTATACTATTCCTACATCTACATAATGGCGCATATTCACAGTCGTTTTTAGACCCCAGTTTATCTTCGCCTGGAGTTTATCCTATCTAATTTACATTGGAAAAACTCCAGGCTAAGATAAACTGGGGTCTAAAAACGACTATGAATATGTGCCAATATGTATTTGCTTTTTACCATTTCGTTCGAGGTAAAGATTTGATATATTTCAGTTGGAATTTGAATTTTTTTTTTTTTTTTTTTTTTTTTTTTTTTTTTAAGAAGAACAGCGGGGATGAAAGAAGATCGACTACTAAAAATAATTACTGCACATATTGCAATCTCTTAAAGAAAAACTATGTTGCAAGAAATGGAAAGAGCTAGCGATTCAGTGCGGAAAGACTTTTGGATTAATTAATATTGGAAACGTAAAAGAATGCAGAGAGGGGTTTTACGTTATCATTGCGGAACTTGATAAGGATATGATGCAAATATGTATAGAAAAGGCTAAACAATCTGTGTACAGAGAAATCTCTTCAATACTGAACTACTTACTAGGCGAATATTCTTACTTTAACAACAACTTTAACACAGAAGTTACCTCAACTATTTTGGGTTGAAATGCTATGACTGAACTTTGTTCAACACAGGGAGGACCTCCCACTTATTTGTATCCTATGGAATGAGAACTAAAGCTAAGTACAGACGATTGTCAGATCTTACAATATTGTCAAATCTTTCAGTGAAACAATATTGTCAGACACGTCATTGTCAGACTACAATCTGACAAAAAATTGTCAGGTATCTTACAATCGTCTGAACAGACAATTTTTATCATTGTCAGTCGATTAGGACATTGTCAGACTCATTGGTCATTGTCAGATGTTTTAATTGAAAACATCTTACAATTGCTGACAACTTCTTCATTCTTCAAAATGTCAATGAGTTCGTTAAAGAGAGGTACAAAAATAGCTGACAATCAAATTGGGAAAAAATCTACCAACCGTGTGAACGGACAATTTTTCATTGTAAGAAATATGTCAATTGTCAGCTAATTTTTGGATATTGTCAGACCATTGACAGTTCTAATAATATTGTAAGATCTGACAATCGTCTGTACTTAGCTTAAGAAGAGTGTATTTGAAAGCCAACGGTATGTTTTAAACTGAATTTTGAATTCAACCCCTTTTTGAAATCTCGAATTTATGAAAATTAATCGACTTTATAACCATGTCTTAGAAATCAAAACAAAACTCCACAAAAATTTAACTTTGTTCAAAGTGAAAGTCTAGGGCTATAGGTTCAAGTTTACATAAGCAAAGATTTTTTTTTTAAATATGAAATCTAATTTGAATTGTTTTTGTAAAATAAAAAAAAAAACAACAAAAACATTGTTGACTGTTTTTGTTGATTATTATTATTGTTTCCTGACTTACATATCAACCACATTCAATATAACCAAAGAATTCCAAATTAAATATTGTGTGCTTTGCCTTATGTTGTTTCATAATTTTGAATAGGTATGGTATGACTATTTATTGTTCTGGTTTTCATAGAATATTAAAAACAAAATTCAAACAACATTATGTACAATGTCTATACTTACATATTCGTACATGCAGAAATATAAATATTCAAGGCTCCCCATCTCATTCCAAGCGTGAATAATGGATAGAGCATGTTTTGTATTTTATAATGTTGTACACATTTTGTTCATGATTTTGTTTTATTCTTGTCGTATTTTGTAAAAAGACTCTATACTCTTGGTACGTCGAGTATTCCTACTTATTGTTGCTGGTAAAGTATTGCATATACCTATGTATGTATTTAGAACTATAGAATATTATGCGTTTTTCCTTTTTCCTGTGTCTATATGGTTCTTTTGTTTTCATATACATAGATATTATTATTTTAATGTGCCAAATAAAAAAAAAAAACAACCAGTGGACCATTTTTTTTTTTGCATAAATTATAAGCTTTAAGATACAGAGGTTTTTTTTATTTTTGTTGGTATTGTTTCTGACATATGTCACCTATAACTGTTGTTATGATTGCAATATAACAAAAATTAGGATAGTAGGGACATGAAATTAATATTTTTTATGGCATTCATTATTGCAGACATAAATTGTAGTTATACTGCGCAATTTTCGGTTTTGAAAAGAGAAAGTACCTACATACATATACCTATGTATGTATATGTATCTACTCATATGTATATTTATTTGGTAAATTTGTTTTACTAAGCAGAATTATGGGTTTTATTGGTTTTGTGTTTACTGACGGATAATATTATGACAATGTACACTATATACCTAGTCGTTAAATTAATTTAAGTATGGAATATACTTGAATTTTGTTAGTGTTGTCAGCAGAAAGAACCTAGTGTTCTGACTAATGAGAAAATTTATTTATGGTGTGGAAAAATATTCATGTAGGAGTCTAGTGTATAAAATATAAAGCTTATTTCGAAAAAAAATTCCGATATACACGCCCATGATGTTCTGCATTTCAAACGAAATCGATTTAATTTTGTGAGCCCATCGGAATTCCAGTTTTTTAAATCCAGTGTTTCAAAACTTCCCAAAAAAAAAGTTTCGAAATCCAATCTAATAAAATACTGTTTTTTTTCTTCTTCTAAAATCTCGCTTATTTTAAATTTAAATGTATTATAATCCTATTTTTTTTTAAATTCCTTCAAATGGTCAAATATCACCGAACACGTCTTTTGTAATACCTACATACATACAGATATTAAATTAAATAACATATCTAATAACCTTGTTCGTTTACTTCCCAAACCTACCCATTTCTACCATTTTTAGGCCGAAAGACTGTTAAAGTTCATATAAAAAAAAAATCTGGTAGGATCTGGCAGTTTCGGGCAAGTACGCCAACAGATCTAATATGACATTTTTAACTTAAAAGGTCATTTTTAACTTAAAAATTTCATATTGTGTTAACAACGGCGAAAACTTTAAAAGTTAAAAATATCATATTGTAGTTTGTAAATTAAAAACAAAAAAATAACATTTACTCGATTATAAGGAAATACATACGTCGGTATGTTTTTGATTTTATAAAAAAGCCGGATTTTTGTTTTCGAAAATTTTGCAATTTTTTCGAACTGTCAAAACTTAAGGTGCTTGCATTTTTAATTGTTTTGAAAAGTAAAATTACACATCGGATGAAAATAGATGCAAAACTATTGAAATTCTTAGGGAAAAAAGGAGCATTTTTTTTCTGATACCATTAATTTTGTTTGATGTTTTAAAAAAATTCAAAGATAAACAGCTTCCGATTTCCATTTTTCTTGAATTAAAATGAAGAATCAGAAATGTTGATCTAAGCTTTTTTAACAAACAATTTTAAAGCAACCCTTACAAATTTAAGGGCCAGTTTCACAGTGAAGTACGTGTCACTTAAGTGCCAACTATGGAAAACTAATTCCCAATTTCACAGTTTAAACTTATCGGAATAAGTGACACTTACATAAGTCTCCCATGTTGGCCACTTAAGTTCCACTTACTCAGGTAGTAAAACTGCGGCTAAAGTGCCAAAATGGGTAAATTATGAATGAATGAATATTTGTGTGGTATATAGCACTGCGACCTATAGATCTATTGTGCCCCCATTAGGAGCTGGATGAGGATTCTCAATATTGTAGCTCTTCCTCCAAACCTACTTCTCTAAGGAATTTAAGAATTTGGGGTATTCTCAGGGAGGATAGATTGCATTCTTCCACCTAGTATCGTCCCAGGTGTTATGGGTAAATTAAGTGCCGCTTATTTTGTTTAGTGTGCACTGTGAAACTGGCCTTAAGTATTGAAAACAGGTTTTAAAACATAACATACAAAAATCTTTTACAATAACGTCTAAAATAAAAATAAAAAAAAATAAAAAAATAAATTGGGTGGCGCGACTGCTCATATATATAGAATTAAGGCCTAGTGACTTATAACTCTCAACGTGAATGTTATTGGCAGGAATGGAAAGGACCTACAATTTTTTGCTGAGTCCGAAAAGCTAAGGGGAGAAGCATTTTTTCATGACAAGAGTTATACTCTTGTAGGATTTGTCAATTCCTCGCAAGAGGCAGTAAACCGTGAAAAACGTTTCTGTTTTTAGGTGGCATAGGCTGGAAATCCAACCCAAAAACTTCGGCATAAAAGTCCTATAAGTACTAATTATTATACCGAAGGCTACTCTGTTTTGATTAATATTTTTGAAAAATTGCCGTCCCCTAGCAAATTACCTCCCGGATATTTTGGAAATTTGCCGCCTATAAAATGGATCCAAATGAAAAGGAAATAATATAAAAACAGAACAGAACAAATCTAACGTCTGTTTTGATTAATATTTTGAAAAATTGCCGCCCCAAGCAAATTGTCTCCAGGATATATGTATATTTAAAATTTCCCGCCCGGATATAATGGAAATTTTCCACCCCCAAGTAAAGTGCCGCCCGGGGCCTGTGCCACCCTTGCCCCTGCTACGCTACGCCACTGGATCGTTTAAGTGACTGTAAAAATACAAGCTCAAAAAATTATGTTAACTTTAAGAAATTTGTTAAGAAATTGTGTGCATCTCTGAGATTCATTCTCTTATTTTCTTTCTTCATTCTCTTACCTTGTCTTTATTAAATATATATTTCTTTATGTACAAATCAAAGAATTATGAAAAACAGACAACTGAAAGAAATTCAAAGTGTGAGGCTATTCAATTGTAACGGACTGTATGTATTAGATTTGTCTGAAATAGCGGTAGTATACCATAATTTTGAATTATTTTGATGAATTACTTATTCGAACCTCCTTCTGTTTTCTCCTATAATAATAATTTATAATCACTAAATAGAAAAAATATGTAAAGTTTTCTTACATCTTGCACCAAAAAGTATAAAAAAACTGCAATTGCACTTATTTCACAATAATAATTCACAAAACATAAACAAAATGGAAATTAAATGTACACATTTCGGGAGATAAGTTTTCATTTCCGAAATTCCAGTTCGCAATTAATATTTTTAAATTTTAACGAGCTGTAAAGTGTAAAGAACTCAAATACTAACAATGGTGAACTCGTACTAACAATGGAAAAACTTGATGCTCTTATCATATAAAATGCATAATTTTTTTAACTAAATCGCTATATAGACAAATAAAATCTATATATCTCTACCAATTGGTTTATTATGAAAACGGTTATTTTTATGAAGAAAAGTATCAACATGTTTTTTGTAAAAAATTATCGAAGCTACAAATAAACAGTAACATTTTTTCTGTACAATCAACCATTCTAGATATATTCCTGAGAAATCATTTTGATTTTTAAGGGCTTTTAAGCCCAGTATAATTGTTAGCGGTAATTTATTTCCTAATTGGTCTGTTTTTATGTCTTATATGACTGTACTATCATTTCATTTCAATAAAGATTTTAATTGCATTTTAGTCAATTGCCTTTTAGTATACCCAATTTCCATTTAAAACTTCCAAAGTTATTGAAACAAAAGGGACAAAAAGATACCTATATCTTCTGTTTTCTAAAATTGGCAACCATACATGAAATATTGAGTCTTTATTTCAAATAATTTTACATTCCTGTTGTTGAACACATTTGATGGGTGCTTTTTGAACCGAAAATTTACAATCTATCCCTTACTAATTGATTAGAATATTCATACACTCCTAAATAAATAAAAAATAAATCTTAATTCATATAGAATGTTCCATTTGACTGATCACACCAAATACATAATATATAGAATTCAAACAATTCCAAATATTCCTAACTTTGTGTTTAATTGGATTGGAATGGAATGCTCTCTTTCTCTATATGTTTGTTTATATAGATAAGAATTTTGAAACTAGCGGGCCAATCATGAGGCAACAGAAAAAAAAAAAACTGCATTCCTGTTTGTCTAAAATCACATCTCATAACACTTTCATATTATGATGAATTCAAATTTCCTGCATGAAACTATGTTTGTATAAAAATCATTAAAAAATACCATTATTCATTGTATGCATATAATATACCATCAGCTTTATACTCCTTTTTCAACATCACATCATAAATTGGAACGAATGACCTCGTCCTTCAGCCACAATTAGTCACTGCCACTGATTGCGCAAAAGTGTCGAACACATCCGTTTGTTCGTCGTCGTTCCTTTATAGTTGATGGTTATTATAGCTGGTCCAGGTCCAATATCCAGTGTGTCCGTTCGTTCACCATTGCAGTTTCTAGACTCGAGTGCAAGTGGTATACTATACAAGTAACTACATATATGTAATCGAATCGGTTTTGGTGCTTTAACAGACGACGAAGACGATGGTGTGGTGGGTGTCCCCTCCGTTTTCATGTGATACTAGCTATTCCAAACATATGGACCTCTCACGATAGTTTAACTCTATACAGCTTTACCAGCAGCAGCTGACGAATCTCAACGGGTATATATTATATATATAGTATAGATTGAAAACTATATTTATTATACAGCTTATAATGCTGATGTTGCCTTTGAAAATTGAAAAAAAAAATAAAAGTTCTGACCACTAAAACTAGTAGGTACCTAGGGGCGGATTAATTTATTTAGAGGCCTTGGACACTTATTTTTTTGTCGGGAAAATAATTTGATGAGCTTGATAAAGTTATAAAGAAAATTATAGATGAACAGTTTTGAAAAAGGTTGATGGTGTTGGTAACTCTCTTTAAAAAAAACTGTTTTTTGGCACAAGCTTAGCCGATCGAGTTAAAAGTTTGAACAAGTGTCAAATGAAGAGATCACAAGGTGATGGAAATCATATAAATGCCTTTAAAAAAAATGCTACTTTCACTAAATTAAGTGTATGTCCTTGGCAACCCTGATTTAATGTAAAAATTAACATTTAAATTATGTACGCAACACACGATATTCTTGCTCGTGGTCGTGAATGAACCTCGTCAGTAAAAATTGGAACGAACTCTGAACATCGTTAGAACCCTTCAATGATTTTTCACTACGTAATGCTTAATCCTCTCACGAAGAACGAGGATCGATGTTATTAAAAATATAGGTGCAGGGACATAAGGCCCAGGGACATAAAGCCCAAATTTTATTTTTGGGGCTTATGTCCCACTTTAATTTGGGCCTTATGTCCAACCCAAGTGGGACACAAGCCCCAAATATTTTTTGTTAACAATGGGACATAAGTCCCAAATTTTTTAGAGGTATAAGAGATAATAATAATTTTTTGATGTTTTATTTGAAAGAAAATTAGTGGTGTGCTAGCACCCAGAATAACGGCAGATAAATAGTGAGGTATGTATGGTGGGGCTGTTGCCCCCCCTGCAACCCCCCTGCTTAGCACACTATAGCATTTGGGGTTGGTGCGAGGTTGGGTGTATGCAAAGTTTCTTTTTATCATTTGGTATAGTTTTTATTTAGTGGGACATAACCCCCAACAATTTTATTTGGGGCTTACGTCCCACTTGAGTGGGACATAAGGCCCAAATCAAATTTGGGCTTTATGTCCCACTCAAGTGCGCCAAAAATATAACCGTTCAAAAGTAGGTATGATGTTGCATTTAAACTGACGATGTTCATGGAACCCACAGTACACATATATTAAAGGTAATTTCATTAGCGTTTTCATTTTTGTTCACTTCTGCGCATCTGTTAAAATCGTGGTATTATGGTGGTAAAATTATGGATCCAGCGCCTCTTTACTTGTCTAATTTCAATATTTTGTTGTTGTTTCTAATGATGCGTGCTGAGTTCCTGTGGGCACTCGAACAGCCATTTTTAATTTTTTGACAACCTGCGCAATATATTACCTTAGATTTGTGTATTGTACATGGAACCTGCCTTAGGGAACAATGACATTTAAAGAATTTTATTCACGATGATTAAAATCGACCGGCTTGTCATACATTAACTTCCGATATTCGTCGTTAAAGCACGAAGATTGTGTAATGTGTAGCCAGATTAAGTGAAATACAAAAGATATGACTATTTTAAACTTGTACTAAAGCCAAATTAATCAGCCCTATCACGAAAGAAATTTCCCCGGAGTTAATTTCCCATTTTGAGGTAATTTGTTTTAAAGAATCATCTTGGGAAAATATACCTTTCAGCAAAAAAGCTATCGTGAATAATTTTTCCAGGGAACCTTTGGTTTGTTTGGTAACGTGAAATTTCTTGTGAATTTGAATAAATTGTCACAAAATTTCAAAATTTGCAGTCAAAACCCATAGAAAAAAACTCATTTTTTTGGAATTTTGTTGAAAAAAAATGTACCAAACAGGCAGGAAGCAAAAAATTTCCCCAAGTAAGTTCTTGGGGAAAAAATATTTTGTGAGAGATTCGCGATATGGAAATATTCTTTTCCCGGTATTTTTCGTTTTTCCGGGGAAAAAAAGTTCCCATTAAGTTGACGATTAGGCTGAATTACTTGACGTAAAGGTGTTTCCTTATATACAGCCCTATATCGAGGTATCCGGAAGAAATTTTTCTCCTGTTCTGTTTCTCTGTTCGAAATCGGAGAATTTTCTATCGAGGTATCCTTTCCGATAAGCATTTCGAACAGCTCTTCCGACGAAATACATCGCATTCCATTGCGCGGCGGCGCAATGCGATTAGTGAACAAGTTTTGACAGCTATACATTGTACATATCTGTTCGGAAATGGCAACTACAAAATTGTAAGTCCCCTTTCACACGAGGAAACTGAGTTTCCAGCAACTTTCAGTTTTTGGGTGAGAAGGGCACCATGTAAGAGGATTGAATGGCCTACGATTGGTGGGAATTGAAAATTAAAAGAAAACGTCAAAAAATCTCCAGCAACTTGTTTCCTCGTGTGAAAGGGGACTAAGTAAAATAGTCAAACGAACGCGATTGTTTGTTTCATTTTATTTCATTCCGCAACGAATACCTCGAAAGTAAACTGATTTATCGGAGTTCAATTTCGTATCGGAAATTCTCCAAACGAATACCTCGATAGGGCTGAGACACAGCTATAGCATAAGGCCCTAAAGGAATTGATTACTTTGTCTTAATTTGATAAATTCGACCCTGTCCTTTACTTTAGTATATGTAAGTAGTACCTATATTTTGATATCTATATACATACACGGATATAGTAAATAGCCAATTTGATTGTAGCCTTGGTAGTTTGTATCCAGTGTCTGAAATGAGATGATGATGGCGACTGGGATGGGTTCATGTAGTTGAAGCTATTTAACCCACCTTACATTAAACCTCGAGTTAAATGTAAAGGGGCGTTTTGTGGGTTTTTCTGTATACATATCTTTACTTACGTGCCGTAAACATACTATATATATATATATGAATTAAAGTAGCACCATGATGTATAGTGGAATGAAAAACAGAGTTTAACCTCAGCAGAGGCATGGAAAGGATGAAGGAACTGACTTGTTTTCAAATTAAATTTATATAGAAACAGAGTTTGGTTGGTTGGTTTGGTCATTTTTATGATATTTTTCTTAAATTAAGATGATGACAATTTGTAATTAGAATTTTTGGTAATTTAACAAAAACCACATATGAAATTTTCAAAACCAGAAATTTAAATGAAATTTTGTGTAATTGATCTTTTAAATAAAATGTCAGAATATTCAACGGAAATATAAAGTTATTCTTAAAGACGAATTAAGTAATGCTCACTAAATTACGAAATAAGTAATGGACACATTTTTTCATGTATTAAAATTTGTGGAAATAGCGGTTATAAGGTGAAAATATTGGTCATTAGGCCATAAGGCCTGAAGTTTTGTTCCATTTGAGATGGGATATTATTCCCAAATCTGTTTCCAGAGTTTTGTATCAGTCAAAAGGGACATAAATCCTTTTTTTTTTGTCGAAGTTAGGATTCAAAATATACGAACAACGAATTTTCCTGAGCAGGAAAGAGGACCCAATGAAGGGAGTTAAAATCAATTCCGAAACGGTCTATCCACGGTACTATTGTCCAAGAAAACTTTTGAAAAATGTTTGGTAAATTCTAGAATTTCCACATTTCGACGCAGTCCCTAGGCCATACGTCCAAAAGGGACCTTTTCCCATTTTATTAGAGATAAGTCCCAAATTAAATATTATTTGGTTGGACATTTATCCCAACTTTTTTTTTGTGACTTAATTTTCTGTGTATGTGAAACAAAAATCTCATAAAACGTCACACTCAAATGGGACAAAATTGCCTTCGGGACTAATAGCTTGGAACTTATAAGTCTCTGCACCAAGTAACATTACATGAACAAATGTTTGGTGGGTCATAAGTCCAAACACTTTTTTTTCGGAACTTATTTCCAATGGGGTTGGGACAAAACAAAAGTCCCCTCAGCACTTATAGCACGGAAAATATCGTGTAAATACAGAAACTATGTAATCATGTTATGAGGTTGCTTTTTTTCAGCACGCTTGATTATATTAAATATTTAACAAGATTTAAGATTTTACGTCGTCGTGTAAAATCAACACATATCAATATTAATGCAAAAAATCTACGACACGTTTTATGCAGGGCGGTACTCAGCTTATGTATGGATTTGAAAAGGTCATTGCACCGCTCCTTGTTGGGAGGTTTGTAAGCTCGTGGTTTCACTCGCTAAGATGGGAGTGATCTACTCAACAACTTGCTCTTTGTGTGCAACCGTTTTTCAAACGCCCGCTCGATAGTCCGTGCGCAGGGTGCCTTTCATTTACAGTAAACAATATTGCCTCCTCGCAGTTGAATTCCAGATCGAGTTCTTGAGTGGGTTAATGCCTTTCAGGATAGCGGAAATGTATCCACGATAATAAAGGAGCCTTAGAAAACTGTTTCTACCCCAGAAAACATCTAAAGGGTTTGAGCTGCAATTGAACCAGGATCCAGGATTTTTATTACCCGAATTGGAACTTATCGAGCTGGAAGATGTGTGGTTTTAGCAGGCCTGAGTCACAGGCCACAAAGCAAGAATTTTCATGCACTTTGTGCATAGCAGATTCGCCGGTCACCTCATCTTCTCAAGAGGCCAACGCGCTCTTTGATTTAGCCCCCGTTATTTTTTTTCCTGTGGGTATATCTAAAATCTTCTGTTTACAGCGATCGTCCCAGGGCCCTGGAAGCTCTCAAAGACAAAATTCAAACTCATATCTTCCCTGTTTACAACAATTTGCCCAAGACCCTGGAAGCCCTCAAGGAAAACATTCGAACACACATCCTCCAAATTCCTGTGGAAATGCCTGAAAGTGTGCCCGAAAACTTCAATAAAAGGACTTAGGCAATGTTTGGAGTGTGATGGTCACAAAAAATTTAGCTGATAAATTGTTTTAAATTGTATAAATTTGAGTTCTTACAAATTCTGCTCTATCAAAAATTGAGTAAACGAATACAAAATTTGTCTGCTCAGTATTTGGCAGCAAAACTGAAAAATTTTCACAGGAATTCCATCAATATTTATGAGATCTCATTTAAATGAATTGATCTATTAAGCTGTCTTTACACTTTAAAGAGAGAATAGGTTTGTTCGATGTTAGCCTTGGGGCGCACTGCGTCGCCCTGAACTCGCTCTGAAGCGTTTTGTGTGGCACTTTTTTCGCCATAGAATATTTGCACTGTGTTCGATGTGTGTTCGGGTTGAGCACTGAAGAACTCTCATGAGACCCAGGTTTTTTCTTGGGGCGAGAATTCAGAGCTGTCAAAATTCAAATCAGCTGTTGGCATTCAGGCAAAAACAAATATTGATGATTAATTTCTTGGTAAATATGAGATATTTTGTTATTTATTTTTTTCGTGTAATTATAGACGAAATTCCGAAACATACAACAGTCTATGAAACAGTGATATGAACGAAAAAAAATCAGATGATGAATCTTGTAGCACTGAAGCGTTCGATGTAAAATAAAAACACGAGCAGTTTTTTTTTACAATTGACTGACATTCCCCAGGTCGCCCTGGGGCAGAGAACATCGAACAAACCTTATATGTTCAGTTCAGAGGAATGATTCTTTTTCAAAGTTCTCAGAATTATAAACTGACCATAAGTTTTTCCCACAAAAAATTCTTACAAATTTTCGTTTGATACAAATTTCAAAAAATTAACATTTTTCTCTCAAAATACCCTCAGTTTTACTATAGTAAGTGGATTTTCCTTTAAATTCCTTCAGTCAAGTAAACGAAAAAATCTCTGCATGCTTTTATGTTAAACATCACTCCCCCTCCTCCTCTCCAAATAATGAAGAAGATATTCAAAGTAAAAAATTTAACATTGAATATCTCCGGGCAATTGAACACATTCATTTATCTTCCAGTGTATATAAACGCCCCTGAATTTCAAAACACTCCGACACTCAACTTACACAAGATAAGGTCACCCACTCAAGTTAAATGTTGGTATATGTATATGATGTAGTAAGTCGTCTGGTATATATGTACCTATACATGAAATAAGCAACGCATAGAATAAATCCCTTCGAAAATCATCCCCTGTCACTTTGAATGGTGAGGCCCTCTAGCCAGCATAACATATCAACGCATTTAGCCACATTTTGTTATTACTGTAGCTCAGTGTATATATATGTACACATACATATGTAGGTATAAGTCGCAGAAAACAAATCATCATCATCATTTTCATCTGCTTCCATTTTAAGGCAAACACAAATAATAGTCCACGAAGTAAAGTTTATACATTTAGGAACTGATGATTTTATGAAGTGAAAAATATTTTTTTTAACCATTAAACCACAAGCTTATGGCTAAGTACTCACATCTCTTAGGAAAAAAATTGAATGTGTTCCACAATTTTCTTTACAAATTCGTCGGTGAGATAGGTAAGACCAGTTGGATGGAGGGATTCTGAACTATAATTTCATGCACATCAAAATATTTAATTAATGTATAAAATTATATGAAAACTCAAAAATTAACCATCTGATTGAGTTGAAACTTGCTCAATATATTCCTTATGAAGCAAGAAGTTCACATGTATAAAACAAAAGTTATAAATTTCTCTAAGAGATGGCGTTGAACACCAAAAATTTCAAAATATTATAAAATTGTAAAGTACATGTTAATTAAATTTAAAAGTTGTCCGATGGATGGCGCTAAACACCAAAGTATAAACATTCATTAAAACACAAAAACTAATAATTCGATTAAGCTGACATTAACACAATATATTTCTTTTGATATGAAAAACTAATCGAGGAGTGACTTTTCAAAACATTTTTAGAAATTTCTCAGAAAAAAAAAAAACAAGTAAAAGATGAAATTTTCAATTTCCATATGATAAAAGTCTATTTTTTTTCTACAATTTCTAGGGTTCTTTTTGTTTTCAGACTCTAATTGAGCATCATAAAATGAAGAACATAGTCAAAAATAATTTTTAAATAAGTACAAAAAATCACTAGCTTAATTCATGCGATTTAAATAGGTTTTTAATTTGCAACACAACATCTTAAACTATATAAACATTTAAGAATTTTCCTGCTTTTGACTTAAGTTTTGGTCATCCGCAAAGCAGCATCACAGACGAAACACCAGAATAAAGTCTATATACATACCTACACATAAATACACTTTTGCTATCCCAAACCTTTCGAGTATTCCCCCACAGGCTAACACAGGCTTTTTGCTTTGCAGGTTTCCTGAAAAATTTGTTTGTTTTTGTTTCTCTGTTCCCTTACTTATAACTAAGATTCTGTAATCGGATTTGTTTTCCTTTTTGTTTTTTTTTTTAAGGAATTTTTTCCTTAAAAAAAATAAATAAATAAATAAAACATGGTCAGTGTGGTCGTTGGTCGTTCATCTTTAATTTGACCCGGACATGCTCTCCTTTGCATTAAAAAAAATAAAAATATTTCCATTATGATTGTGTTATATTCTCTTTGGCATAAAAGTTGAGTTTTTATTTTTATTTGCTTACAGTTTTATATCTTTATATATTTATATTTAATCTGTAAAGTTAAGAGGATTTATGTCAGTAACAGTTACATATATTTACCTGACCACAACATTCTCTTTGAAGGTATAAATAAATAAACATAAGAAACCATTAAGGTATGACTAAGAAGATATTTTATGAGTAAGATCAAAGTTGTATGTAGGTGTAATTTATCAAATCAACAAGTGAAAATGAAATACCAATTTGACAAAAAAAAGTGCGCTAGCATACATTTTTTGGGAGCTTTGACAGTCTTGCTGTTTTTTTTTGGGCATTAAGTGGACAATCAGACCTACTCACAAAGTGTTTAAAATTCCAAATCCTACACATTTTACTCTCCCACCAAATAGAAATTCAAACAAGATGGTGCGGGGTCCAGAATACCCCCAGTAAGCCGCCTGAAGAATTTCAGTCTATCAAACTATTGAATCTTTATAATACAAAATTAGCTGTTTGTTTAGAAGTTAAAAACTTAAGCTAAGTACAGACGATTGTCAGATCTTACAATATAGTCAGAACTGTCAATGGTCTGACAACAGCTAACAACTAGCTGACAATTGACATATTTCTTACAATGAAAAATTGTCCGTTCACACGGTTGGTAGATTTTTTCCCAATTTGATTGTCAGCTATTTTTTTATCTCTCTTTAACCAGCTCATTGACATTTCGAAAAATAAAGAAATTGTCAGCAATTGTAAGATGTTTTCATTTAAAACATCTGACAATGACCAATGAGTCTGACAATATCCTAATCGACTGACAATGAAAAAAATTGTGTGTTCAGACGATTGTAAGACATTAGGAACAGTTTTTTCACTGACAGATCTGACAATACTGTAAGATCTGACAATCGTGTGTACTTAGCTTTACCATCCGATTAAGCTAAAAAATCAACATTTTTTTTTATGAAATTGTAAAGAGTTTTCAATTTTTCCAATAGATGGCGCTGAACATGAAATTAAATATAAAATTTGCTAAAAACTTAAAAACTAACCATCCGATTGAGCTGAATGTTACACAATACATTCCATATGAAGGAAGGAGTTCAAGTACTTAAATCAAAAGTTTTAAATTTTTCGGATAGATGGCGTTGAACATAAAAAATTCTCAAAATGTTCTTAAAAATCAAAAACTGACCAAAAAGTTGAAATTTACAAAATATATTTGTTATTAAGTGAGAAATGCATATTAATTAAAAGTTTTCAAGTTTTCAGATAGATGGCGTTGAACACCAAAATATACATATTGAATTTGCTTAAACCTCAAAAACTATTTATCAAATTGAGCTGAATGTTACATAATACAGTCCTTATGAAATAAGAAGTTCAAAGTTTTAAATTTCTCTGATAGATGGCGTTCAACATAAAAATAGCTAAAAATGGTCTTAAAAATCAAAAACTAATCAACCGATTTATCTAAAAATTATCCAATATATATTTGATTTGAAATGAGAAGTGCATGTTAGTTAAAAATTTTTTCCAAGTTTTCCGATAGATGGCGCGGTACACAAAAGTATAGTTACAAATTAATTAAAAGAAACAAAAATTAACCATACTATTAAGCTGAAACTTTCACAATATTTTTCTTATGAAGTGTAGTTGAGATAAATCAATTGTTATTTTTTTGATAGATGGCGCTTAGCACCGAATTTTACTGAAATATGTTTTACTTATGTTTTCATTGCAAAAATCATAACTCTCGAACGAATGAAAATATTGCTATCATTTTTTTTCTTAATGGAAGTTTCCAAGGCTATAAAAATAGTGATTTTAGAGAACATTTCTTTACAGGGTGTTTCTAAATAAATAATAGGCTGAGTAAGATTTTCTTAAAAACGCAATTAATATAAAGAAAGAAATTAGTTAAAACTAGTTTTGTAAAAACAAAGTGTGCAGCTATTTAACAATTTACAGGGTTTTCCTTAATAAAATTGTTAACAACACCGCCGTGGATGCATAAAGTTAAAGAAACAATTTTTTTATTGTTGTTTTTAGCAAGTATTTGTTATTTTCATTTAGTTGCTCATCCACATTTCAGTTTCAGTAACCAATTTTATGTGTAGAGAAAAAGTAAACGAAATTTTGATAAATAATAAAAAAACATTATATAAGAAGGTTTTTAATTATACAAATTCTGTATATATATTACTGAAATACATCAGCCAATAATTCACACTACATATTCGTCAAGAATTCTATGAAAGATGAACTGAACATAACAAAAATTTCGTTTTGATATAAGGCCCTCACTAGTCAACTGATGAGTGCAAGTGAATGAGCCATTTAAATAAAAAAAGCTGTGGAAATCGGCGGATATTTTTACGACCAAGATAGTAAAAAACATATTCAAATTGAAAAAAAGGAGACATTTTCACGTTCTCCGCTCTTTTGAGAAAGGAAATAACTCAAACATTCCAAAAAGTAAATTAGCTTTTAAGAACAAAATGTTTGCACCGGGAACATCCTTTTTTTTTTTAAACAAATTACATATTCTCAAAACTTTGCAAAAAATTGCAAGAAACTTTAGGTTAGACTTTAGTTACACTAAAATATCCTGGTTATTTTTCAGAGGAATCTAAAGAGATTATTTTGTAGCTGTATGGCGTCAAATCCCACGAATGACGTAGCCAGTTAACAGTTGAACTCAGTGCATTCTCGACCAATGACTCCACCGGCCCATAAAGCACAACAAATGCGTGACTTTTTCTTAATGTAATAGTGTTTCGATAATGGCTTTCTTGATTATATCATCGCTCCAAACGCAGTGATTCTATTTATCAATAAAAGCCATTTAACCAAAAGTGTGCTTCATCACTAAATAAAAATTTTAAATGAAATGCTCACTGAGTTTTTCGAATTGATCCATGTTTTTCAAAATAAATTTGCGAGTCTATTCGTGATGAATTGCCAAATTCAAACCAAACTAACCTCAAATTAATCGTGAGCTGTCAAATCGGCTGTCACAGAAAACAGTGTTGCCAATTTAATTTTCTCTTAAATGCTCAGTTATATATTATAGCTCGGAACCATACTACATTTAATATGTGATCCAGTTGTGCATTTTATTTCCTAAATTTATATTTTATCAAAATATTTCTACTTGTTGTATTTACAAATATCAAGATACATAGCCCACTGTGAAATACAGAGAAAGACTGCAGACTCGGGTCTACCTTAATGTAATTCTATAAATATGTTAAAATTTGCAATGTGAAGTTATCAGAACTTCATTATTTTCTATTAAATATAATCAGCATCTTTTTAACCTCTGAATAAATTGTTTGATTAGATATATACAAAGCAGAATATAATATTCAACTAAATCTTCAAGTTAAACAACAAAAATAATATCATCTTTAACAATCTATCAGCTCTTAATTTAATTTTTATTGTTATTGTAACAAGCCCCTATGTAAGTGTATAATTTGTGCAATCATCATCATAACAGATGAATATGAAATAATATACTACAAAAAGGTGGATTTAATCACGAATAAAACAACATCTAAAATTAATGAATCTCCTCGCGGGCATACCTACTTATTATTAATTACTGTGTTGGCGTAATCATGGAATTTATCGAAAATTTTTATTATTGCTTCCATGGAAGGGATTTAAAATTTGTTGCTTTAATTCTTTTATCCAATAAGTTTCAAATAAATTTAATAATACAAAATTCATTCAATCTAGGATTTAATGAAAAAAGTGTTATATGTATACATACATATGACCTTAGGGTGTAGGATATAATTCAGCGATGAATGAGCTTTTATCATGGTTTTCTGTAATTGCAAATAAAGTCTAGATCTAATTTACATATCACTCTACAGCTTATATGTTTTATTGTGTGCATTGAATTTATTATTACACTTTTTCTGCGAAATTATATATAAATTCAAAGAGCCCAATCAATCTATGTAAAAGAAATGAAAAAAAAAACACAATATTGAATTTTATTTGAATTTTATATTCGTAAACATTGCATGGAACGTATGGCGTATACGCACTATTTTTCTTCGAAATAAAAGATAATATATATTTGTATTCTTCCTACGTGTAGTATAGAGTTTTTATTTTGATTACATTTTTTCTACATTAAATAAACTCTTCAATCATTTCACTTGAAAATTGTTTTCATGCAATTTCAATAATTTAAACACAAATTCAAATAATTGCAGTATTATATGGCGCCTTCTTCAACGACATTTCATTCCAAATCCACCTACATATCTTATAATCTGTATATCTTAAATCTCTTATTACTATTTCGAATACAAATAATCGCAATTCTGCTTCGTCAGCCGCCTTTATCATAATATGTATGTCTGTTATTTTTTTTGTAATACATTTGCACGATTTGCAAAACAAAAATCTTGACCTCCATTTAAATAATTCAAAATCGATATTATTAGTCAAGAAGTTTGAAAATACATACATTCAAAACAAAAAAGACAAAAACAAATTTAATAAATAAACAAAATAAATAATTTACAATTGAAGAAAATTAATGCATGAAAATGATACAACAACACCAGAAAAAAAGAAAGAAACAGAAAAGAAAAAAACCCAACCGCAAAATAATCTTACAACACTTTGGCTGAGAAGGCATAGACAATGTTTTAGAATTTGTCTATGTATGTACATATGTACTATGTAGGTATATATTTATAAAGAAACCAATATCTTTTGTCGGATCAATTTGGCGCCAAAAGGCCGCTATAATCTTACCGCTATAATCTTAGGCTTTCAGGGCTGCATTTTTTTTATGTTGAGAGGTTGAGGCCTTTTTGATGTGGATATTTATTTATTTTTTTTGGCAACATTGTCTGAATCCTTTATAGATTTCCGTACCTATAAATACATGTCGAGTCCTTACGCAATTTAATTGTTGTTGACAAAATGTTAATATCGAGTGAAAAAATGTAGGTTTGTCTAAATTTGGCCTGATTGGTTTAAATGCTCAGAAAAAACTAAACAGTGTCTATCCTAATCAATTCAGTTGAATTAATCAAAATCTTCTATAAAATTCGGGATTTCAAAACTATATGTATTTGAAAAACATAAATAAATTTTTGTTCTTCAATCCCAAATCCATGATCCAAAAAATACAAAATCCCCGAAAACCCAAGATCCAGAAAATCGAAAATCCATGTCATAGAGAGCCCAGATTCCAAAATAACTTAAAATCTCAAAATCCAGAAAAGAAAAGCCAAAATCCCAAAAATAGAAATCCAAGAAGGCCAAAATCCCGTTATTTTATTTTTGGGGCGTTCGTCCCACTTGAGTGGGACATAACGCCCAAATTGAACTTGGGCCTTACGTCCCACCCAAATGAGACCCAAGCCGCAAATATTTTGTGTTAACAATGGGACATAAATTCCAAATTTTTAAGAGGCATAGAAGATAATAATAATTTGTTGATGTTTTATTTGAAAGACAATTAGTACAGTGCTAGCACCCAGCATTACGGCGTATAAACAGTGAGGTATTGTGTGGGGGCATGCTATGTTTCCCTGCAACTCCCCTGGTTGGGCACGCTATAGGATTTGGGGTAAGTGCGAAGAAACTCTGCATACATCAAATGCAGAGTTTCTTTTTATCGTTTGGTAGTTTTTATTTAGTGGGACATAACCCCCAACATTTTTATTTGGGGCTTGGGTGTCTTTTGGGTGGGACTTAAGGCACAAATTCAATTTGGGCTAAATGTCCCACTCAAGTGGGACGTAAGCTTCAAAAATAAAAATTGGTCTTTATGCCCCTGGACCTTATGTCCCTGCGTCTTTTTAATCACTTCTTGTTTATATTTGCTGTTCATATTTGCAGCTTTTTTAAGTATAAAAAACTGTCACAGCACGAAATGATAAGTTTATAAGTTGTTCGCACAATGCTTTGATTTTAGAGGGATAAGTAATTCAAATATTCGGTGAAAATCGATGATAAAATTTATCTTTGTAATTCTGATAGTCAAATACGTCTAATGTGAACACTGTCCTTCGTTACTTCAATCCCCCTACATTTATACACCCCTAACCAAAGCTGTCAAAAAGACAATAGACGAAGCGACCGAAAAAAGGACTCGTGTAATCAGCGTCTGTTTGATTCCAAAATATGTAATCGCGAAGAATAAAAATTGATCTTAGGCTCAAAAATATGTAAATTGTTAATTTTGTTTTTGAATTAATGAGCAAGGTTTTTGACATCGTAGCCATACATCAAATGAATTTGACACTTTGATGCTTGACAAATAGGGAACGAATTATATTTTGACGTATGTTGATTATATTTAGTGTATATAGTCACAAAATATCTAAATTCAATTAAAGTTCATGTGACTTGAATTTTTAATTGAATTTTATTAAATCGCTGCAACTGCCCGCATAACACTTGTTTTTTTTTTTTTAATTTAATTTAAAGTATAAAAGAATCCATCCCACTATAGCCGTTTAAAATTATAGTGAATAGGCATGTTCAGGAAAATGAGATCTCGGAGATCTCAGCAATCTCAATTACCTGAACAGGATTCCTCAGCTTTGCTGTCAAAACTCTGAAGGGAAAAAATTTTGGATTCGCTTGCTCACTTTTTGAGTGAGGAAAATCTCTGAGATCTCATTTTTTTTGAACAAGCCAAATGGTACCAAGCTTAAAGCCGAAAGTTTCGTCGTCATTACGAATGTTTCGCGTTGGTTTGGGAGAGCATCAAAAATTATGCATTAGGTAGATAATTAATTCTAATGTCATCTTTATCTGCAAGATTTTAACAATCTTTGTTAAATTTTATTTTGATGATTTATTCATCTCCACTTTTTGTTCTGTTGCTTTTTAAGTTTCTAGGCCAGCACCAATCTTCCACATAAACTACAACTGTACCATAATAAATGGGTCCCACTAGAATTTGGGCCTTTTGGAAATTATCTAATTTATAGACGATCCGCCAATGGATACTCGTTGGCATAACAAATTCAACAGATAATTATATACAAGAAAATATCGTGCAGCACATAAATAAACTTGTGGGAGTTAAGTACAAAAATTATAATTACGTCTGTCCTGAATCTAAAGAAAATACCTAATAATTAATCAAGATTTTATTTATCATTTGAATTTAAGGAAAAATATTGTGGTTTTTTTTCTTTAAATATTTTGCAACATTAATATTTACAGACTTGCAATTCTAAGCGAATGATGAGCATTTTTAATGTTAGTGAAAAAGGCAAATAATTGTGTTAAAGAAAAATTGAAAATCTATAATTCTGCATTAAAACCGATCTAATTGAATCGATTTCATTGAAAATAGGCATTTTCAGGAAAATGAGATATCGGAAATCTCAGGAATATCAGTTATACTGTATACATGAACAGGATTCCTCAGCAAAATTTTTCAGTTTTGCTGTAAAAACTCTGACGCAAAACAAATGTATTATTCGTTTTTTGACATAGCGAAATCTCTGAGGTCTCATTTTTCTGAACGCGCCTATTGAAATTCTATGTTCTACAATTAGTTCGTTTTCGAAAATTTCGATATTACATACTTCGAAATGTCAAAATTGAAGGATCCATTTCTAATTGTTTTGTAACGTGAAATTACTGCGCAAACAATATCATTGGTATTTTAAAGTGAAAATAGTAAGCGAAACTCTGGAGTACAAAAAATTAGACGAACAATTTTGCGAGAAAAATTTAATATGTATATTATTCTTATATTCGTATAATAGGGCGTTTTATTGGTAAATTTATAGCTAGCGCTGTAAAATTTCCCTCGGTAAGTAAAAACAAAACCCAAAAGTGCCGATAAATCACAGTACACATATTAAAGGTAATATCGTTAGCGTTTTCATTTTTGCTCAGTTCTGCGCATCTGTCAAAATTGAGGTATTATGGTGGTAAAATGGTGGGTCCAGTGCCCCTTTACTTGTCTAATCTCAATATTTTGTTGTTGTTTCTAATGATGCGTGCTGAATTTCTGTGGGCACTGGAACAGCCATTTTTTAATTTTTTGACACTTCAAACTTTGACAACCTGCGCAATATATTACTTTAATATGTGTACTGTGCCGATAAATAAGTTGAATAGTGATTAGAAAAGTGGACAGATAATGTTGAAACTTTGAAGATGAAAATGAAGCTGTTAAAAAGTATGCATAACTTGAACATTAATGTTATTTTTCACTCACAAAATCGATGTGTTCTATGATATTTGTAGTTTAGTGAAGACAAAAAAAAAAAAATACTTTGCGAACACAGCCACAGAAATAAATAGTGTGCATAAAAGTGGCTAAAGTGTTTTATTGGTAATTGATTCCTGCACTAGCTATAAAATACCAATAACGCGCAGCTATTCTTATGTTTTCAACTGAAACAATTATAAATAAATATTCACTCCTGTTCTGATTTCCGTTCCGAATCAAATCCGTAAACGCAATTGATTTCCGCACGGATTCAAAAAAAGTGTTCTGATTTCCACTTTCACGTTAGCTAGTATTCAAACCTTTTTTTCTTTCGAAATCAGTAAAAACAAAATTCGGAACGTCAAATTCGTTGAAAAAAATTAAATAAATCACAATAAAAATTTATAATATACGTATAATACCGTGTCAATTCAATTGGGGCACAAAAATTCAAATGCATTTTCAAATGTCAATTATTCTAAATCCGATCGAAAATCAAAGCAAACTCATTCCGCGGATCCAGGGTCCTTCAATTGTCAAATATCAACACTTTATTGTTTTTTTTTTAAATGCGGTGTGCAGTTTTTGTTGACACCCGACCAGCCATTTTTAATTTCTGACTCCCTCAAAATATATCCTTAGATTTGTGTAGTCAATGTGGTTTTTACAAACACGTGAAAACGTCTTTCGTTATTCTGACGTTCAAAAACTTTGAAGTGGTTTTCTTTTGGAAAATAAACACTACATCATTGACAATGACCGCCATTTTTTTCCATACAATCGATGACGCAGATATATACAAATTATCGATAGCAAAATGATAATTAGCGCCAGTAATACAGTTTTTATCGGGAACAAAGTCTCGAAAATTATGTGGACTTAGCCATGTCCATTATGGACTTGTTGTATGTTGTTGTATTCACGTGTAAATCCCTACTAAACGTCGCATACCTATAAGATTCTTTTCACATCAATATTGTGTGAGCGGTTTAAGTCGTTCTGCACCATTTGGTCATACTTTGTTGCAACTTATTTTTCTTTTAAATGTGAAATCGCTCTTAAACAGTCGTCGCGGTCTTCTCCACCACAAAACGCGGAAATACCCATTTTGAAAGTTCCATCGACAAAACACCAAAATAAGAAAAATCTCTCACACTGTCAACATCTCATTTTCACTGCGCGCACAAACAAAACCATATTAACAACAAAGAACAATGTGAGAAACCACAAAAACAAAAACAACAACAAAAACTTCCACACACAAATCAAAATCGTGAGTTAAATTTCAAGTCTAATGAACTATTACAACTTCAACTAGTATGATTATATTCCTCAAAGAAGCTTTGAACCACAAACAACAAGCTGCGGAGCCAGCAGGCAGCAGCCATTTCAGTTCACCTCTTTGGTGACTCCATAACATCCATACCTACTCTAGTCTATATAGTGCAATCATCCGGCAGTATTGCATAGCAACACAAGAAATATTGCAAGAAATCGTTTGGTAGTTCCATAAGCCAATTCACAAGCTAAAAGCTAGGTTTGTATGAGATTTAGCTTGAAATTCTGTGGCGGAAAAAAAAAATATCTACGTCGTAATGGGATCGGATAGGATAAGATCGGTGAGCTCGGGAAAAATTAGACCTCGAGGGGCAAAAATGCGCAACACTATAACACTAACACCAACGAAAGTTGCAACTCTTGAGCTCGCTCAAGAAGAAGAAAAACCTAACCACAAAATACGGCTTTATAGACTCACAAGTGGAAAAACCTCTTTTTTTCTAAATACTTTTTTTTTCAACTTGTATTTTTGCTTGCAACGTGCAACACAATATATAGGTATATAATGGGGCGACCGACCGTTTGTGGAATGCAGCCAACTGTGCAGAATTTAATCATTTGCAGTTAAATAAACGTTATTGTCGTGCCTGTTCGTTTTCGTTGTCGCTGTCGTGCGTCGTCATCACATCATTTATATATTTTTCCTCTAATTTTTATGCACGCTATATTATATATATTCAAGATTCAAAGCTAGTGTAGTGACTTGCAGTTGCTTCAGCAGGAGATGGAGGTTAACAAGTTACCAATTGAGTTGTTGTTTTAATCTTTTCCTTATATACGATCGATCGTTGGGTTTTTTAATTTTTCTTCGAATTCGGGTTTTTTTTTTCATCATCAAATAAAAACATTCAAATTTGCCATTAGGTTCATATTAGATATTACAAAAATAGAAAGAGATGTTTGCGAAATAAAAAAAAAACGAAGAGAACCAGAAATTAGGGTTGTGGATCACCTTTTTTTGTGATATATACCACACTGGTGGGACCACCATGCTATTTCGGACCCATTTAATATTTTTTATGGACCACCCACGATCATGACAATTGTTACTGAGAATGAGAAAGAATTCAGAAGTTAAAAAAAGGACATACATAGCTGTTTTATATTTTTAGTTCCATATTAATTCCAAATGTCACATTGACAAATTAAAAGTAGGTATGTTTGCTTACTTTTTTGTATGAACTGTCAGTGTTTTAGGCTGGAGTTTATTAAGAAAATAATTTTTACAAATTTCATAATGACGCTGATTACACGACTCGTGTAGAAATGTAGGGGAAATGAAGTAGCGAAAGCATACATTTCTACAAGCTGTCAGAAAGCCAAAAGACGAAACGACAAAAAAAAAGACAATTAGTCCTATTGTGAGTTTCACCCGAACAACATTCCATTCCACACGGAAAATTTGACATTTCATTTTCGCCTATTGTGAGTTTCATCCAAAATTTGATGTTTGAAAAATTCCTCTTATTGTGAAAATTTATTTATTTTACTCCATGCACTTTCAGGATATTTAATAAATCATCAGGACATTATTTAAGCGACATCAATCAGCATAACTTCATAGAATAATTTTATTTTTATTTTTTTTTAATTTTAAAATTGAATTTGAGAGAAAACTAAAAAACAAAAAAATATTATGCAATCAACAGTTTTTATTTCATGGAATTCTTTTAAATTTTTTTCTTATTATATTATCTGTTAAATTTTATTTGTTTTCAATTTGTTTTCATATGCAAAACAAAATAAAATTTATCATTCAAAGTGAATGACATTCCTGGAAAAAAAACCTCACAACAAGTTCATTTTCTGTTTATTGTTTACTATGTTGTTGTTTGTTTTATGATTTTGTTTGCAATTATTCACAAAACTAATTGACGTGAATAATTGAAAAATGGAAGATGTTTTTTTTTTATTGCAGGTACACGTGTCTGTGTGTTCGCTTAAAAAACAAAATATTTTGCATGGCAAAAAAAAAAAAATACAAATACCTTAACAGGACGATAGCTTATAGATTGCCTTCTTTGAATATGTTCACATTGGGTGTGAACAGTGTTGATAAAAGCCCTTCCACACTATCCCACTGAGTATTAATACAAAGTGGAAAAGAGTTCCATGCTACTGCCAAATTTGTGAGAGAGAAATTTCTTTTCATTTTTTGACCACACACAACAGTTTAATTTAACCTCAATAAAAATGTGATGAAATGTGCGAAAGAATTAGAACCATTTCTAAAAATTCTCATGTATTAGCACATGTCAAATCGTATAGGCTGGGAATATTATATTTAGTTTCCACACTATTATACATGGTTTGTTTCACACTTTTTTGACATGTATTAATACTCAGTGGGATAGTGTGGAAGGGCTTTAAACGTGAAAAACTTCGCCTTAAAGTTGGCAGCATTTACACAGCAATATCGAATTTAGGGTTTAGGGCTATCGTTGATGTCGATGTTGCTGTGTTAATGTATTCAAAGCCATTTAAAACCACTGGCTCTAAAATGAGTGAAGTGGTTGTTAAAGTTGCTGTGCCAATTTGTTTCTCGCTTAATGTGAACAGCGTCTTTACGAGTATATAGGACGGTGTTCACATTGGACTGCCTCCGCCGACTTTTTTTTGACGTCGCTGTATTTTTTTTCAATCCTACTTCAGGCCAGTCCAATGTAAACACAGTCTAGTGATTCATGTCTTGTGGACAAAGTTGAATTGACATTTGCCGCCATTTGCAACCGGTGACAACTTTTGCGCCACTCTGTAAATGTTGTTACTTGACGTTGACTTACTCCGCGGCTCCGTTTGGCAATATTTGAGAAAATAAATTGCTCGGTTCATTGCCATTGCCTTGAATATTGCCAATGTAGAAGCTTTGTCAATGGCAATATTGCTCGGTAAATGAAAGGCAATTATAGATTTTGACATTTCACCTTTTTCAAAATGCATTCTCTGCGATTTTGAAAAATCTTTGATTCCTTTTTTAAATTAAAGTTGAAAAATATTAGAATTTAAGTGAATTATAGTTTTTAATTATCAATAATATAGTGATTTTAAAAATCAAAAAAATAATTTCTATACTGACACTTGACAACTGAAATATTAATTGCTAATTGAAGCCACAGCTTTATACCGTGTGTGGATTTGATTTAAGTTAGGTCTGTTCGCGTACTTGCCCGAAACTGCCAGATTCTACCAGTTTTATTTTTTTTATATGAACTTTAAAAAGTCTTTCGGGCTGAAAATGTTGGAAATGGATAGGTTGGACGTTGTTTAGATTGGGAAGATTGAGGCCGGTATCACGGCAGTTCGTTGGCAAGAAGGGTGAGTACTCTCTTGAGGCATAAGAAGAAAACATAAAAACCGGACTCTACTTTGTTGTTGTTTCAATGTATTTTGAGGCGCCTCAAAGTTTCAAATGTAAACACGATGGCACTCACCAGTCCGGACTCAATCTTCCCAATCTAAACAGGGTCTTAGAGAAACGAACAAGGTTATTGAGTTAAATTTTATACAAAGTTTAATTTTTGAAATTAATAAGGTAAGTATCTATACATGGAAACGTCAAAATATAATATCGGACAGAATATTAAATCGAAATTTAAATCCAGTTAACACATGGCCTTATGTCGTTTTCCATTGGACGTTTGGAAGCGTCCACAATCAAAAAGAACTCTTTTGAAACCATTCCATTGGCAAAAAAAAACGGTCAACCGACGCTTCTCAGAAGTAAATTTCGCTTCTCGGTTTGAAATCAGAATCCACTCAAGAAGCACTAATACATTTAAGCTATAATTTCAAAACAAACTCACTCAAATGTCAAAAGTAAACATCGGACTCTGTTTGATTGTATGCCTGTTCGATAACATGAAATGTTCACGATGATTCACCAATATAATGACAAAATTTCTAAGTTGAGTAGAAGTAGTTAGTATTGTTCCATTGGATTTCAGAATGAATTAATCCCTGAGTGAAACCAATGGAAAACGACATTAGTAAAGGGATAAAGTTTTAGAATGTCTGGAGTATAGTTTGACTTTCAATGGGCTTGCAAAAAAATATTTGCTATTCACGGTTTTTTAAGGATATGTTCGTTAATAATTTTGTTTAATTTTATGCTTTGTTTTCACTAGCAACAAAATGTGTTGGTTTGGAAAATTAAGCTTAATTTAGACGGTCAACGTAAATAATTAATCAATACCATGACTCCTTAAAGTTATGAAAAAAATTATCAGTTCACACAAACTTTTTTTTCAATTTAAGAGTTCAACTCCAAAATGACAAAAATACAAAAACTATAAGCAACTCTACATGCAAAAAAAAGGTTATTTGGGAAAAAAACACGTGTAGGTAGGTATATGACGATTTCGTGTGAAACTTGAATTTCTTTCTTTTACACCTTGTTAATTTAATAACACTCTTATTTCTACATACAAATTAAGTTATAACCTTGAGTCACACACTTTAGTGTTTTATATAGTTTAAAGTTGTACTTAAAAAAATATTTGCATTAAACGTTTTCCTCCCAACCCAATCGCACCCAAATGAACCAACCTTAGACGAAATTAGGGTTACCAATTACCATTATTATATTGATGCGTAATGTCAACAAAAATGAATGACTGTGCTGGTGGCAATGTGTTTGAAAAATATTTGCTGTTCAGCTCACTGTTTCCTGTTGACTGCAGCACTGGTGCTGTTACTGGTTTAATTTGTTTCATGTTTTATATGAAAAATCGATTTCGCATGTATCTGAAGTTATCACCGCCATTTTGAATTATATTTAAAAAAAGTTAGTGCTACAGTAAGTCCGACTTGTGCCTTGTTTTAATCTCTTTACAACTGTTATTGAGAAAAAATCATTGGCTTGACCTTTTAATTTTTACAGCCTTAAAATTATTTGAATTATGTATAAGAAATGTATGGTACCTCTATACTCCATTTGAGTATTAAACATCTCACTTGGACTCATCAGTTCACTAGTGAGGACTATTTTGAATCATTAATTCAACAAGTTCAATGAAATATTGCGGATTTATTTTAGTAGTTTATGGAACTTGAAATATTAAAAAAAATGTTGAATGTTCTAGAAAAATTAACTTTTTTTCGTCAGGAAATTATATTTTGTTTTTATTTAAAAAAGAAATTATCGAGAGGTAACCCTATTCTAGAAAAGTATTTAATTAAGTTTTGAAACAATCTACCCCCTTTCCATTTGAAATAAAAGAATGTAAGTACTAATTCGAAGTTTAAATAATTTGTTTTTTTGAGGAAGAATGGATTTTCTTAAGTCAACTACTTTAAGAACAGCGAAAGCTTGGGGTATCTTTTCCAAAAAAAAAGGTTTGTTTTAAATGTATTGTGCAGCTATTTCGCTTAACAGCGGAAGGTCGTCTCAATTCGTTCTACTTGACTTGTATAAAGACAAATATTAGAAAGAGGGAACATTTTCTTCTTTATTTTTTTTTATTTTAAATAAAAAAATCACAACGGAAGCTGCCGAACAGGAAATTGGTGCTTATAACTATAAGAAGAAAGAAATGAACAACAACTAGGTATATGGGATAGGAAATACTTTATTTTTTTTAAAGTTATTGTAGGTATTTCGTTTTTGATTTTTTTATTGAATTCTAGTGGTCGAGTATTGGTTTTGTTCGAAATATTATGGTTTTCGAATCAAGGTAATTCACAATAATTAATTTTTTTTTGTTTCACCTACTAAAGTATGGGGTGGACCTGGAGTAAAGAAACACATCCTTTTATTTAGGTTATATTAGGTCTGTTCGCGTATGTGCTCAAAACTGCCAGATTCTACCAGTTTTATTATTTTTATATACATACGAACTTTGACAATTTTTCGGGCTAAAAATGGTAGAAATGGGTAGTTTTGGGAAGTAAACGAACAAGGTTATTTTGTGGTTTGGTGTTTCCAAAACCTGTCAATATAAGATCTATTCGTTTATTTCCCAAATCTGCCAGTTCTAGTCCAATTTTATTTTTGTATAGAACTTTGACAGATTGACAGTTTTGGAATGTAAACGAACAAATGTATAATTTTATTATCACATATTATACACGAGTAGATTCGAATCTAATACTACATTTTTTATTTCGTAATTTACAGAAAAAGTGTTTTCATTGAAAATTTGCTAATTTCGTTTGACAGATAATTTCATGTTGAATTTGATTTGGTAGGTAATAGCTTTATTTTTGTGTGTTTTCTTTCTGTTTCTGTTTTCTATGCATCGAATTTTGACATTTTCAATGATTTCTAATGGGTTTCCATTATGAATGCATTTCACTTGGGTGTGTTCATAAAGTTTTTATATAATTTCCTTTTATTGCGATTCCTGGATTGACATTTTAAATTTATTTAATTTAATGTATTCATAAAAACGAAACATTTGTTGTTCTCAAAAATAATTTGTGACGTTTAATATTTGACGTTTTATCTTTGACGTTTAACTAACCGCTGATTCAATTACACAGCGTTGCTAAGCTTACGAAAAGTGACGTTGCCTTATTATTTTTCGGTGCGTCTGTGCGTCCGTGCATCGACTGTTTGTTATTTGATCGAGATCAGGTTTCAGGTTTTTACCAAAAAAATCACATTACGAAAAATGGCTTTTTTGCCTTAATTTTTAGTTATTCACCTATAAAGGGTCATTTATTTTTCGGTTACGAAAGTAAAAGCTAAATAAAATACACATAGCGATACATTTTTGATGAAAATTATATTTCATTATAAAGTTTGGACTTTGCCATTAAGGTTCCCCCACAACAACGCGAAATTTCAGTGGCGACGACGACAACAACAATAACAACACGTGGTTGTCAAAAAAAAACAACACGTTGTTATTATTGTTTTCGTCGTCGCCACCGAAAATTCGCGTTGGTGTGGGAGATCCTTGAAGTGTGAAAAACAATATCATTCAAATGGCCGCCTCGGGAAGATTCGCAGCATGCGATTCTTTTGAGGTTATTTTTAACCACTTTTTCGCACATTTCGGGCGGTATCTCGTCCATAACTTGAGTAATGATTGTTTTTAATGCGTCTAGAGTTCGGGGATTATTCGCGTAAACACGGTGTTTTGCGTAGCCTCACAGAAAAGTATCTAACGGTGTCAAATCGCATGATCTTAGTACCCAATTGACGTCGCCAAATCGTGAAATTACGCGACAGGCAACTTCTCAAGCAAAAAAGCCATATAATTGGTCGTGTTGTGTGACTTGTTGTCCCGTCTATCGTCCAAGTCATGATCTTCAATCATTTCGCTCCAAATTGACTGTAACCGTCTGCCCATTGGCATCTTCGAAAAAATACGGACCAATGACACCTTTCAACCATAGAGCACACCAAACAGTCACTTTGTCTAGATGCAACGGTACCTCTTCGATCACTTGTTGGTTTTCTAAGCCCCATATGCGGCAAATTTTGTTTGTCTACATACCTACCAACCGAGTGAGAAATGTGCCTCATCGAAACACGAAAAGCTACGTTTGAATCACCACTTTTGTAGTAAGTTTTAATAATTTTAACGCATTGTTCGATTGTTATAAGCGATCCATTATCGTAAATGGCAAACATTCAACTAATATTTTGACACTTCAAATGACAGCTGAGTTTGACAGGTGTCAAATACTTAACTTTTTTTTAACTTTTTAATGACTTCACGGATTTTGTTACAATTTACTAATCTGATGCTTCTTAATTGTTCAAGCAATAGGTCTTTTTCCCAAAACCGCCAATTTTGACAAATTCTAGTCCGATTTTTTTTATATGAACTTTTGCAAAACTTTGGCCTAAAATGGGTAGAAAGTGGGAGTTTTGTGAAGCAAAAAAAACAGACCTAATATTGCATTTAAAAACTGAGAAAAAAAAAAATTGAAAATACTTTTGACATTTGATAACATTTTATCGTTAAAATGTAACTCAATTATAGTTGTTAACCAGAAGAGCAAGTTCGTGCGATCCAGTCGTGTATTTTTTTTTTTATTCTAAGATTTGTTGAAAATTTACCGTAAGTGCAAATACTTGCGACACAGTGGTGTACTTAATAATATTTCTTATAGTTTAAGTTGCTCTATTTTTTGTTGTGGGTTTTATTCTTTTATTTTGTGTGTGTGTGTGTTTGTTTGCCTATTTTGCCTTATTATATTTTTCTACATTTTTCTTGATCCTTGGATGGTTGCTCATTGTTTTTATTGTCCTTTTAAATTGAAGAAATATTAGAAATGGAAAATTGATTATTAAATTATTATTATCTAGTTCTTTTTCTTCTTTTATTTTTATATAACTATATACTGCATAGCTTTATTTATTTGTTTTCGGTATGTGCGTGTCTTGTCTTTTTGTTCAATTAATTTGGAAAATTGGATCTTTCATTTTTTTTGTTCTTCAATGATGATTTCTTATAAATGGGGGTTGTTTGAAAGAACAAAAGTTTTCTTATTGAACTTTTATTTTTTATTCGATTTTAATGCATTCGTGGAGTGAAATTGGATCAAATAGAAAAAAATATATATGTATATATATTGAAGAAGACTGCAGCCTTGGTCTGATTTTGTTTCTTCCATACTTATACCAACCACCCATAAAACTCCTACTTTTAGGTATAAGTTATTTTTTCTTCTTTTATTCGTTGTCGTCGGCGTTGTTGTTCGTGTTATTTTATTTATTTTTTTTGATAAAGTTTCAAAAACAAATGAAGAAGCGTGGTCGTCAAAAAAATTTTTTGTGAAGATATACATACAGAGGTTTTTGGAAAGGAAAGGCAAGCTATATGATATGGAATAAGGTCAAGGATTTTGTTTGAATTCTTATGAAAAAACCTGACATACATATATAGATATATATATTTATTGAATCATGTTTTTTTTTCTATTATTCTTCGTTAAACCTGTGATTGTGAATACTGAATAAAGAGTAAATAATATAGAGACAAAGTTCTAATTTGGATTTGCATATAAATTTGAAATAAAAAAAACTAAAAAAAAAAAACTGATTTGAATGGCTAAGTACTTATCGTGCACAGCATATACCTAGTCTAATGGAGTGTGAAGTACTTTCAATTTTATTATTGTTGACAACTCAAAGTTTATTTTTTAACAAAAAGTTTAGGTACCTACTCACGTCAGTTCATAGATTACAAACGTAACACAAAAAAAAATGATTTAATCAATTTTTTGTGATTTGAGATGTCTGGAACTGTTAAATAAAGTTGTTTTTCTATAAAATTTTGTGTTTTGTCGATATTTTGAATACACATATATATATTTTTTAAAGTTTAGGCACTGGGAGGAAAAATCCTGCCTAACTTGACTACCTTTCTCTTTCTTTTCATGAGTTTGGACTTGGGAGTGAAATAAAACTAAAGAGACGTCAAAATGAGTCCCACGTCATGTCAGTCAGTCTAATGTGAAATCGGTAAAAAGTTTGATTTTCCTTCTTTTTTTTTTTTTTTTGATAATTTCACTTTTGATAGAACAAAGAAGAAGTTCCTCAGGCAAAAATCATTAGGAAATAAGGGTACTATTATATAATTCTATATTTATTTTGTTTTTTCTTAATTATTAAAACTTTTGTTACTTGGGTTGTTAAATAATAATTTTTAATATTTTATATCAACCGCCCAAAATAGCTGTGTTTTATTTTCCCCCATGATCCGAACCAGATTGGATTTGGTAACGAAAATACATGTAGTGTAAAGAAAAAAGGCAACGATTATGTGTTTTTAAGTTATTTAATCTTTTATTTATTTAACGGGTGCATACAAATAATAAAAAAAAAACAAAGGGAAAAAAGAGTTAACTATAGAACAAGTTGTCATTGAGATCCTGGGTGTTTTTTATTTTTATGATCTGTCCCTCAGTTCTGTAACTCTCGCATCGACAAAACTAGTCGAGAAACGATAAAATTTAAAACAAATCGTATGAGTTTTGTTCCATTTTTCACCGTTTCCCGACCAATTTTATCGATGCGAGAATTACAGAACGTAGGCACTGATCTGGATTGAATCTGGGGGAAAATAATACGCAGCTAATAATATATGTTCTGCATTTGGAACAGAATCGAATTAAATTGATTTTCAATATTTCTAGAAATGAAATTCTATTTTCTACAATTCGTTCTTTTTCGAAAATGTCACAATTATGTTTTTCAAAATGTCAAAATTTAAGGTGTATATACATTTTTAATTGTATTGAAAAGTGAAACTAGACTGTGGATGAAAATACATACAGGGTGGCGCACGAATCGTGCTACAAAAATAAAACGTAATAACTTTTTTTCTGTGTGAGTAATCGGCTTATTTTTTTTTTATTTTGTAGGTTACTATTTAGATTTATAAAAATGGATGCTTGGGATACGGAGAAAAGAATTTGGATAGTGCAACGGTACCATGCTTTGCAGTCCGTCATTTCCGTCCAAAGGGAATTTAGGCGGGAGTTTGGCGGTAATCCCCCGAGTAGATGGACAATTATGAGGTTTGTAAACATGTTTGCCGAATCTGGAAGCATCGCACGAAGGCCGTACCATCGAGATGCCAATGTTCGGGTTCAGGATACAATCGCAGCAGTAGCATCTGCAATACAGGCCAATCCGAACGTTTCGACCCGAAACTTATCGGGGCAAATTGGAATTAGTAGACGGTCATTACAACGGATACTTCATGACGATTTAAACTTGTTTCCGTACAAAGTCCAAATTACTAGCAAGTTAAACCCTCAGGATTTGCCTGTTCGCCTGGAATTTTGCCAAAAAATGATATCAATGGCCGAAGAAGACAACACATTGATCAATTGTTTGTTCATGTCTGATGAGGCCCATTTTGATCTTAACGGCAATGTAAACAAGCAAAATTGCCGTATATGGAATGAGTCTAATCCAGAAATGCTCCATGAGACGGAACTGCACCCAGAACGAGTCACTGTGTGGTGCGCAGTTTCATCAAGGTGTATTGTCGGGCCGTACTTCTTTGAAGAAAACGGTGTAACCGTTACTGTCAATGGGGACCGTTATTTAGAGATGTTGAAGGAGTTTTTTTACCCAGAACTGCGCCGAAGACGTATACCATTCAACAGCGTTTGGTTTCAGCAAGATGGAGCAACTGCACATATAGCCAGACCAGTTATGGCGAAGCTAAACAAAAAATTCGCAAACAAATTAATTTCTAGGAACTCCACTCTTCGCTGGCCCCCAAGGTCACCTGACCTGACTGCACCAGACTTCTTTTTATGGGGTTATGTCAAGCAAGAGGTGTATAAAACGAAGCCCAGGAATTTAACTGAATTAAAGCAGTCCATAACGACAATAATTGAGGCGATCCCAACTTCAACTCTTCAGGCCGCAATGAATAATTTTTTGACCAGGTGCCGCATATGCGTGGGACAGCGTGGAGGTCATTTGCGGTCTATAATCTTTAAAAACAACTAACTATTTAAAATAAAATTTAATTTTCTAACCAATAAAAAAAAATAAATGAAATACATCGATTAAAAAAAGTTATTTGAATTTCTTATTGTAGCACAATTGGTGCGCCACCCGTAGATGAAATATTATTGGCATTTTTTAGAAAAAAAAAAGAAGCAAAACTCTTAAGAAAAATTTAGATCAATTTTACGAGAAAAATCTAAAATGTTTTGCCTGGCAGAGCATGAATATACATACCTAAATATGATTAATTCTGATAAATTATTTATTCTTATATTCGTTTTTTCTTTGCTACTAGAACAATAAAAAACTATTATTTTAATAGTCTAGATTCCATTTCCGACTTTCATACTACACCGATTTTGACAAATGAGGTGTCAAACGAAGCGAAATTACCTGCTGATTTGAGGAATAACTATTTTATTGTAAAAATGTTAACAATTTGTTCAAAAACTGCAACTTACAAGAACAAAAATATAAAGTTTATTTTGCCCAGCCAAGTTCTGGCACTACACCCTTTTTACAGGAACAAACTCAGGCGATTTTCGACCACCCTCTAACTTGAGTAGGTACCAATAAAGTCAGGAACTTCGAATTGGGAATAGCACAAGCACCACACCAAATTTCAACTCCTTAGAGTAGTTGGTTCTCGAGATATAAGACGTCAAAAATCGCGAAAACCGTAACTGACTGATTGACTCACTTACTGACTCACTCACTCACTGACAGATCATCAAAATTATGGAGCACTTCCCGACCCCGCAGAATCTTGTTATTTCGCACAGCGGTAGGCCTCGTGGTGCATACAAAGGCAAGTTTTCTTTTTACTACGCATAGTTCAAATTGTTTCGAAAACTTGACAATGTGAACCTCCAAATTTTAGTCAGTAATCATTATATAGTAAATTTCTCTCATAACTTGGTGTTGTTTCAATATTACTCTTCTTAAATTATTTGATACTAAACCTTCATAAAGTTAAAACTTGGCTTACTTTTAGATCTCACTACTTTTCACGCCTGGGTTGTTACATATACCTACAGATTTTTATATAGTAGACCTTGGCTATTTTTTAACATTTATGTTTTTGTTGCTATTAAACTAACTGCAACTACCAAGGCACAAACAAAGTCGGATGGAATGGAATGCGTTCAGATAATGGAATGAACCGAAAAACATAACATCAAAATTCATTTTCGAAAATTCGTTTCACAATTATTAGCATTTCGAATGAATTTTAGAACACCCACATTCACAATAAGTATATTGCAGAACATGAGCGTTAGATTCGATTGTTCCGTGGTTTATGGCGTTTTTGATTGGTAATCAAGAAGAGAAATGCAAATCGAACGCTTTTATCGATTCTGAAGTGTAAGTTCTTCTGTTTTCGATTTTTCATGATTGAATTAAATTTTTCGTTAACGCTGTGGTTCCATTGGCAATATTTGAGGCAATGTCAATGACAGTTTGTTGACTGGGTAGGCCTTCTATTGCCAGGTAATTTCAATTGTCTTAATGTCAAATGAAACAGAAACCAAAATTATTGAAAAAATGAACGATTGAAAAGAACGGATCATTAACTGAACGACATAATATGAACGATTGAATGTTTTAAAATTGAAGGTAGAACTACAATAGGGGGTAGCTGTCGGATGCTAATGTCAAAACCGAACGAAAAGTCGCTTTCCAAAACGTCAAATTCATAAATCACCCATAATGCACTAGAGTGGTTGGAAGTGATTTTTTTGATTTTTGAAGCTAGCTGCAGTCGACTCACGAAAGAGCGGTCGGTGAGCGCTCTCACGTCCGACGGCAAAAGTTAACGAAAACTAAAAGAAAAGTTCCATCCACATCGCAATTATGTGCGCGTCATATGAATTTCTTGTTTTCGCTCGGTTTCATACGACCACGTACATTGGCTTCCGCCTAGGGTTACCAGCTCTAAAATCAGCAAAGCCTGACAGTAAAGAAAGAAAAGCCTGATTTTTGAGAAAAAAGCCTGACAAATAAAAAAACATTTTTTTTTCCTTTTAGAAACCTCTTTTTTATAAAAAAATTAAATGAAAGCGTCTACAGAAAAAAACCGCAAGGAATCTGGGACTTGGTGTTGACTTCAAATTACGACTAGTTAAACCGAAAACGCATTTCAATGAACAAGAACCTGCCCCAAAATTAATTTCTTGCTTAAACTTTTTTAAAGAATATTTTCAAAAAAAAAACACTTTAACCATGATGTAGAAAAATTCATATAGTATTTTACAGAGTGGGTCAAAATGCAAATTATTTTCTTTAGAATTTCTTAACGTGTAATATTCTTATCATAAATCCTAACAGTTTTGGAGTTAACAAATGTATTTTTTTATTTTAGAAAATCCTCTATTTTTATTTAATTTTTGGGTTACCCTGTCCATCTTTTTTATTAATTTTGCTTAAAAGTTAGACTAACATTTAATAAAGAAATATTTTTCATGACCTTTATTATTTTATGTATCTACAAATAAATCGATAGCCTTGAATGGTGTTCAAAATTGATTTGTACTTGAAACTTTTCAAATAGCACCCTGTTTAAATATTCTACTACTCAATAACATTTTTTGCTTTTTAAAGCTTGTTCTAGTTTTGCAGTTTCTTA
Source organism: Epistrophe grossulariae (assembly GCA_929447395.1). Lineage (NCBI taxonomy): Eukaryota > Metazoa > Arthropoda > Insecta > Diptera > Syrphidae > Epistrophe > Epistrophe grossulariae. Next base: position 34,641,404 of record OV839566.1, read on the forward strand.
AAGGTATACAACTTATCACAACTCACCTTAGATTAAAAGTTATGACCATGATTTGAATATAATAAAAAAATAAAGAGTCGACCATTTCATTTAATAAATCAATACAAAAAGTTCAAAATAAGCAAAGTATTTCCTTCTATTTTATGATTTATTTGAATTTGTTTGAGAATCATTTTTGATTGAATTCAAATGTTAATAACTTTTGATCTAAGGCGAGTTGTGGTAAGTTGAATACTTTTAAGAAATTGCAAAACTATAAGACAAGCTTTCAAAAGCAAAAAATGTTATTGAGTACTAGGATATTTACATACAAATTTAAATAAAAATTACATAAAAATCCCTGAAAATTTCATGCTTTTAGACCAAAACTCAAAAAGTTATGCAGCTTTTGACATTTGAGAAAAATTACGATTTTTAAAGACTTTCAAGCAAAATTATTGAAAAGGCGCTTGTAGCGAGGTCTAAATGGTTCGATTTTCAATTTGTTGGTCTTACTTTTTTGGTTTCAATCTATGCTTCATAATTTCGCCCGGTCCCGGTTGAATTTCGAGAAAGGTGTTTTTTTAATCACCCACAACAACTCTTTGTCCCTTTCTAAAAAGTGACAACTAAATAAAAAAAATGAATGTGTTCACTGCGATTAACAAGCATTCGATTTGAAAGCATTCAGCAAACGTTTTTCTTGTAACGGTTATATTTTGTGCGATAATTATAAAAAAGCCTGACAAAGGACGAAACCTGGCCAAAGCCTGATTTGAAATTAAAAGCCTGACGCGTCAGGCGAAATCCTGACGGATGGTAAGCCTACAGTTCCGCCTATTCTAGTTCTTCCTTCACGATTGACACAGCTCTAGTCAGTATAGAAATTACGACCACAAGTCATTCAAAATGTTCGAGAAACCATTTTGAAAAGGTTGAAATGTCGAAATTTATTGCCAGCGATGGAATTCAATAATTGCCTTCCATTTGCCGAGCAATATCGCCTTTGCTATTACCAAAGCGTCTCCATTGGCAATATTCAAGGCAATAAGAAATTTATTTACTCAAATATTGCCAATGGAGCTGTTGGGTGATATTTCGAATATTATATGCCAGTTTGTTAACGATGAAAACATACTTCGTCAGAGAAAAAAGACCTCTTTCGTAGCAAAGCATTTATAAAGTAGGTTTTTGACACAAAAAGTGCGTTCCAGTTTTTGGGACTGAAATTGGAATAAACTCAAATGCTAAAGAAATACAAAACACTGAATTCTGATCTAATTTATTTTATTTTAAAATAAATGCGTTTGCGGCGCTTTAACCTTTATCAGTAATAAATACAAAATATCCATATTTTGAAACAATGTGACCTTGATATTTTCTTGAATTTTTTTTAATTAACTTATTTTCACACAAATAAAATAATTTCTGAACAGTAGATACATACGTGACAGCTTTTATATTTATTTTTTATTTCATAAATTACCCCCTTCAATCAATTGAATTTTAGAAATTTTTTCTGTTTTGAACAGCTGCGGAAACAATGAAATATTCTCGAGACTGTGTGTCTATATTTACTATAAAATCCCTATTTAATTTTTATAAATATTATAATGGATAAATAATTTGTCCACGTGGCATGTGTGGATCATATATGATGAATATCAAAGTGAAGGCCACACGAAACTGTTATTCCAAATAATGTTTAATTGAACTTAAAGTAATTATAGATATAATGGGGCAAAATTTTGAACGATTTAGTACGATGTTAAAGCAATTTTAGTATGATACAAATACTTTAAAATCGTACTTTATCATTTAAAATATTGGGCCAATATCTCTCGACTCGTATAACATTCTTGTTTAATTTAAAAATTTTCTAAAAAAAAATAACTTACATAAAAAATTTTAATTAAGTTTTGTACGTAAATTAGCATTTCTGCATATTTATAAAAATGAATTCCACCGAAATTTAGCTGTGATATAGAATATAAGATACCACTTTGAGAATTCATTTTCTTCAAAACAAAAACTCCTACACAAAAAATCTTCAAATGATTTTAAATAGCAAATTTTCTAAGGAACAATAATGATGCTGGATGTTTTTCCTGTAAAAGTGACCATTAACGAGATACACACGATATAAATGTTTCTCGTAACTTTTGACCTCACATTAAATTTTGAGAATTCAATTTTCTTTTGAGATATATTCTAAAGAAAAATGCCTTAATTCTCCAGCCCCCATCCTGTCGGTCTCTATAAATAATAGACAATCATCAGACAAATAATAAACACTCGGAACCATTGATAAAGGGCGTTTTAATTATACAAGTTATAATGTCACAGGTGCAGCAACCTAAATATACCAGCAACTATGCAGTGTAACATTAATAGTAGTTCTTTTATATTTATGGCTAGCACTTCCCACTTAACAATGTTAAATATAAATAAGAAACAAAAAAAACTAAAGCTAATTAAATATTATTTATTATTAAAGTGAAAATAAAAAAAAAAAAACTTACAAATGGCGCATGGATATGCTGGACGCCTCCTTGGCCTGTATGCAATTGCGGATACTGGGTTGGAGACAGAACAACATGAGTCAACGTGCCGCTCTCGTTGACATACTGTTGCATGACTTGACCTTGGGGTACTTGTACTGGTACCTGCATATGGGGCGGGCGATTTTGTGAAACCATTTGTACCGTTGTTGGACCTAGAAAATACAAAAAAACAAAAAATAAATTAATTAAATTCTTATTAATAACAGACAAACTACTTTGTTTTAATGAAATTAAAATGAAAAAGTAAAATAAACAAAATTTATTTATCTTCGTAGAATAACAACTTTACAAAAAAAAAAAAAAATGACTGACTGTTGGAATTAAAAACTTTGTCTTGTGTTTCATTTTTGTTTGTTTACCTATGTATATGACTTAGTTTTAGGAATAATGAAAATTTAATCCATATGAAAGTTTTAATTCTGTGAAAAGCACTGAGAATACACATAATAATCTGAACTTTTCAAATTGCCACTAATGTTTTTGGTATTTTATTTTTTTTGTTGAAATTAATGTGCATATTAATTAAGCGGGTAATGGACATGTATAGCGAAAAAGTTACCTGATCCTGTTGTTGAAATGAAAACATAATAAAAAGCAAAATACGCATAATGAAAACATTTCCGTGGCTCAATCCTTATAATTGACACAAAATTTTAAAAATTGCAGATGTTAAGGTGCATTAGCATAATACTAATTAGGAATTTTCTAACTTTAAATAAAATGTTCTCTCTCTTTAATAAAATGTTCTCAGTTTTAAATTTTTTTTAATTAATGCGAGTACACATTAAATTGAACCTACACATTATTCCGGTTTGGTACCTTTATTTTAACAGATTTCCCAAAACTGAGTTTTTGACAGAAAATTTTGAAAATTTGTGCAAATTCGCAAGAAATTTCAGAAACCTATTTTCTGAATGAACTACAGCTGAACATGCCTAAAACAATGACAGTTTAACCATAAAAGCAATCAAACATAGGTACCATTATCACATTTGTAACTAGCTCTGTTTGGTAACCTGAAATTTCTTGCAAAATTTCACAAATTTTAACAAATTCCTGTTTGTTAGCTCAAAAAAGTTGCGACGAGAGAGCACAATGAGACAGCAAATTATTTCCCCTCCATTGGATAACTTGCAATTTTCTGCTACAAAAATTTCTGTGTGCCATTGTAAAAACTGTCAAATACACAGCTGTCAGTGTCTTTTACTTGACGTGCGTCGGCTAGGAATTTACAAAATATTGATTCTGATTGTCTTCATTCTCTTGATGTAGATTCAGATAAGTCCATCAAAACCAGTTTTACATTTTCGTTCGATATTTTTCAGTAAAAAAATTATTTTCCAATTTAAAAATTACCGGGTTCAAAATGATTTGTCAATGTTTGACGTCTTGTACACAAAAGTGACATTTTATACAAAAACCGGTTCAGTGCATTTGTTAACTTTTGGACAAGTTCTCCCTCTCTAAGAGTATTTTATCCTTCTTTCAAAGTTTGATATGTTTTACACTTTTTTCTTTAAAAAGATACCAAACAGACCTACTGTCAAAGTGATATTTGGAGTTAGTTTGATATACTTGAAAGATAAAATTGGCATTTGGATAATTTTAGTTTTGATAAAATGCCTGTTTGGTAACTTTTTTTTTACAAAATTCCCAAAAACTAAATTTTTTGTCTATGGGTTCTGACGGCAAATTGTGAAATTTATTGAAAATTTGTGCAAATTCGCAAGAAATTTCACGTTACCAAACAGACCAAAAATGTTAAATAGATAGTACGATGCTAATTCGTTTAAAATTTGGAAAATTCAGTTTTTAACCTTAGTATCTTACGAAAAAAGCGTCAACATCGTTTTAAAATTTGGCGCCATTAATTTTAACGGAGAAATAACGTTTATAAGAATAACTAACTTCAGTACCAATAAAGTTTAAAATTTGAGCACTTGCGGGCGATGCCTCTTCAAATTTTAATTCCTTAAGCTAAGTGGTTCCTAAGATATGGGAATTTAAAAATCGCTAAAACGATAACTATATCTGACAGATAACCAAAACTTTGGTATTCTATGCAGGGTGCGTGGCATTAGCTTTTTTTCTTAGAATTCTTATCAGTATGGAGCACTTTTAATTGTTGAAATTTTAGTGAAGCGGTGTAGGACAATTGTAGTTCAAACTAAATTTTAAGCGTGTATCTAATTACACGTGTATTAGTGTCATATCACGTGTACACGTGTAGTAAACAAATTTAAATATCTACGTGTAGGTTCTAAATATACGTGTAAATAAAAATAAACTTGTTATTGTAAAAGCGGCTCTTTTTTTATATTCTAAAGGAACGGTTTTTAGGTTTTTTGTATTTTGTGTTACAAAAAGATAAAATCATTTTTCGAAAAAATTAGTTACGGCATTTTATCTATTTTACAACGTCTTTTAGACCACAAAACATCAAAAGTATATAATTTAAAATTAGCTACACGTGTACTGACTAAATACACGTGTAAAAATAACCTAAGGTGTGAATATAAATACACGTGTTCAGACACAAATAAATTAATTACACGTCTAACACGGGTACACGTGTACACGTGGAATAGGGATCTCCAGTTCAAACAAAGGTAAAAACCAAAATTTGAGGTATTTCCAAATCAGGAAGCGTTATTAGATGGAATAGGATTCTAACACAGAATTTGAAATTTGGTAGAGTGTGACATCCAAACTATACCTGAGACAAAACAAATAAAAACAAATCTGCAAAAAACATAAATGTTTAAAAAAAAGAATCAAATACTTCTACGTACAAAAAACCTTTATACGTTGTTTTTTTTTTATTGACTATCGTTATTACTTTTTTGTTACTGTCAGTAAAAACAAAAAATTGTGTGTCGAGCGAGATTTTATAAAGAAGATAGATTGCAGCACTTTTTTCTAAAATCGATAAATTTTTAGGTTGGCGGCGCTGGGTGCATTTGTTTATAAATTACTTTTGTTAGCCACTTCTGACCTTTTTTGTCAAATAACTTTTTGTTACAGTCAAACATAAATCAAAAGGAGATGTAAACCTATTGAGATTTGTCGAGAAAAATCTGCTGGTGAGAGTTTAAAATTTAAATTAAATTTTTTAAATTGGCACGTATTGCTTAGAATTAATTAATTTTAAATATAAATAAATATGCAGTTAAAAAAATAAAAAAAAAGTGTAGACAAAATTTGTCCGAAATGTTTTTTTTTTAATTCATTCGATACATCCAAATTAAAACTTAAATCCAGCTTAAAACTTAAATAAGGATTTAAGTTTTAATCTGCATGTATCGAGTGAATAATATAGCGATAAGAGATCAATTCATTTGCAGGACTAACTAACTCTGGTTTAACGCCAAGAAAAACTGGCCTAAAGAATATTCTGAATAAAAAAAAATTATACAAATTAGTTTAACCGTTGATGAGAAGGTAAAAAACGGTTCTATGGTAGGAAAATCATTGTTGTTAAATCTACTGCGAAGGTTTTCTTTGAAGATGCAATTTATTTTTCTCCTCGTTTTCTAGTGAAATAGCCAACGTTACTACAGAAATTGTGGAACGCTTTACCTGGTTCTATTTTCCCATTCCATTTTAAATGCAGAGCTTCAAAACCAATATGTATGTTCATATATGCATCGGGAATTCTTTTTCGCTGATAGAAAAAGGGTCAAGTGGGCAATTTGTCAGATAATTCTAAATTTATCGTTTAATATTTTCTGTTTTTTTTTTTGTGCTAAATTTATGTATTTAAAATTGGCAAAGCAAAGCAAGGCACAACTTCAAAAAAAAAATTAGAAAAGGGGTAAAAACTTATATTGTCGTAACTCAAATGTGTTAAATTAAATATTGTTGTCCAATGTTTTCTGTGTTTTTTTTTTACTTTATAGAAGTTAACGAAAGAACCCACTCAAAATAGGGTTAAAGTTTTTTAAATTCAAAGAAGTTAGCGAAGCACCCCTAGAAAAAGAAGAAAGTTTCTTACATTGTTGATACTTAAATGTGATAAGTTAAATTTTGGCAGGGAAGTGTTTTCTATGTTTTTTGTTGTTTTTTTTTTTGCTGAATTCTAGAATTTAGTAAAGAACTTCTTCAAAAAGTGATAATTTTCCTTGTGATAATCAAAAAATGTTCTATGTTTGAAAAAAAAAAACAGAAAACATTGCATTACAAATTTGACAACTAATTAAAGCCTAAATAACAATAAAGTATCCATTTTGCGATCAGAAAAAGTTGCTTCGCTTACTTGACGTGAATAATTTTTTCGAAAACCTCTTAATATTTTGTTTTAATTTTCAACACCAATTCAATTGACTAAAATTGAGTTCAGAAGGTTTTTTTTTTAGTAATACAAATTCTGTATACTATATCTATTGAAATACATCAGCCAAGTAGAAGACTTAGCACTATTTTATTTGGACTTGTTGAATTATTGATTCAAAATAGCTTTTAACGGCCTTTATTCCTTCAAAAATCTGGCATTTCGTCCCGGCGAAATTGATGTCATAAAAGCTTCTTAATTATTCTTCAATACTATGATTTTTGTTCGTTTTATCTACTGGAATAAGACCTAGTACATACTGACAAGTAAAAATTGCGAAGAAAAGAAAATTTTTTAACATTAAGAAATATAAAATGTATTTACAAATTAATTATCAGAAAAGTCAAGAGAGAAATGGCTTTACGTTGAGATGAGATATAATTGAAATTTTTTGAATGATTCAACAACATGATCCCCACTGCAGCTTTCAACTTCTAAGAGGAAACTCATACAATTTATTATTATTTTATTTATTTGAACTTTTTAACCTCAACCCCAATTAGAAAAAGAAAATACACACCGGATCTTGACCAATTAATATTAGATATATAGACTTTTCTTTTCATCTATATCTATAAATTCTGTATAAACCGCTGGCTGCTGTGTTCTGTCAGCAATAATAATCTCTTCTCTATTAAGTTTTCACTTGTTTGACTTCAACAATTTATAGAGTTGAAATTAACTTATGCGTATAATGTGCAAATGCAAAATGTCTACAAAAAAGAACTCTCATACCTCAATCAAAATCAATATTATAATAATTTGTATCTGAAAAACACATTCAACCGAAACAAATATTAGAACAAACAAAGATAGGTATATGTATTCAATTTTTGCTTCTAAAACTATATGAACCAAAAAAAAACAAATACTAACAAACTAAGTTTTTAAAAAGTAAGGTTAGAGAAAGAGAGTGGGAAAGGAATATACACATTAAATTCCAGCCCAGCTCCAGGGAATATAAAGAACATCATCGCATATACCTATATGGCTCCCGAATGTCGCCAGAATTTTTGTATGTTCGCCTCACTGAATAACTCAAAGATACAACCGACTGACTGCTCAGCGCGGCTGTTACAAGAAAATATTGAAAATAAAAAAATAAAATAAAATACAAATAAAAAAAATATAGCAAAAATCCGCCTTTTGATGTTATTACATATACTGACTTGACTACGATGGCGATGTCTAGTCAAGATACACAGATACTCCTCTTATACACATCGTCGGTCGTCGCGTCGTAGTCGTCTTCGTCGTTGTATTCAGCAGAAAGTTCCGAATAATTTCCACAAGATTAACAACAAACAAGCGACGGCCATTCAATTCAATAATTCGATTGAAGTTTTTATCATTTCTGCTGCCAGTGGCAACCAAACTAACAGCTGAAAGCCGGCAAAAGATCTCACATCACAGTGTCGGCCGTCGTAGGTCGGGCGGTGGACGCCACCATTCATTGCCATATTATTCCCCCAGCCTTGATGCATATTATATGCAATGCACCGACTAAAGTCCGAAGTCCATCTATTGCAGTTTCATGGAAGCAATGTTTGATGGTCTGGAGAAAGAAGTGAAACAATTTTGGCTTCAAATTTTCGGTAGGTATAAGCTGTAAGAGTGTGTGCATTGTGCATGTGGAAAAAATGGCAGATGACTTAAATGAACATTTTGAGAAAAGAGTAGTATTGGATTGGAGGCTACTTCCTAGAAATGCCAGCACTGGCATTAGGTCTGGCTTTCACATCTGGGAAATGATGTGTATTTTTCAACTTTTTTTTTCTTCATGGAGATAAATAAAAAAAAGAAAATACTGTATACAATGTACAATATATTTCATTAAAGACATCTGTCTCTGACTCTTGTGGTTGAGAGGTTCAACATCATAAAACAAAAGCTTTTACTATATCGACAAAAATTTATGGGAGTGAATTGGGATAAGAAATTCACTAAGATTTAATTATTATGGTTTGGCTCAGTTGTTTTTGTTTTATTAAATTTAAATCTCAAAAATTTAATACTGAATACTTGATTACTCAAAGTGGCGCCCAATGTAAACCAACAAGCTTCTCAACCGAGTTTACTGTCCTGGATAGCTGTTTCCAGTTTCACCGTGTGATACTCGTCTTCCTTTACGTCCATTGGCGATCGCGTATCACTCAGATCTCTCGGAAATGCAAATAATTCCACTAGAACCAAGTATCAAAGTATACTCCTCTAGATCGCGGAATATTCGTGAATAACTTTTTGTCAGTAATTTTGTATTAACGTTTTTTTGTATTTTGTATTTTGTATTTTCGCGCTGATTTAATGACCTTCCTCTGGTAACTGATTAAATAATAAGTCCCCTTTCCCACGAGGAAACAAGTTTTTGGAGATTTTTTGACGTTTTCTTTTCATTTCTTTAAAATTCTCTTGTACCTTTCACACGAGGAAACTCGTAGACATTTTCTATTGTTTCATTTAAAAGTAACTTAGATGAACACACACTACCGTGTGTGTGAAGAGGGATGTCAAAAAAATCTCCTTAAATTGTTGATCGGGGAGATTTCGTTCATTTTCCTACTTGATGCCCTTCTCACCTAAAAACTTTCCTCGTGTGAAAGAGTACTATAAGGTGTGTAGCTTCTTGCTTCGAAAGGACAGGGCCAACAAGTGACAGAAGAAGCGCCGGAAGTCCTGATATTGGTCGTCCCAATGAGAATATCACCGGTGAAGCTGAATATGTCGTGGATGAGAAGTCAACTTCAACCAGATGACGCAAAAGCCACCTAATTGTCTATTTCATGTTCGTCTCTGCAGCACATTTGGGTGAAACACTTAAAGATGTTCCCTTACAAAGTACAGACAGTCCATTATCTATTGACTTCAGACCGTTAATCGCGTCTAAACTACACTCACGATCTTTAAAACCTCAACGATGCGACGGAATCACAATGTCGGAATTCACAATGAGTACACCGCTAAAGGAGATTAAGGAACACGGATAAATAAAAAGAGGTCAGTCATAAACAATTGGCATGTTAAATGCAGCAAGAACTTATCCCCTGTGGGCTAAGCCTTATTTCGGAGAAAATTGTGTTACGATTCACTTCTTTGTTATCTATATCTAGTTTGTATGCAAAAATCACATTTTATCTGTCACTAATTCACGATGTCGTTTTTTTTGCCAACCAATTGTTTCCGGACTTGGAAACAAACATATTCAATGCAAATCAGCTATGTTCGTTGGACGGTGTTCACATTGGACTGGCTCCCCCGACGTTTTTTTGCAGTCTCTATATACTTATCTCACTCCCACTTGTCGAGAACGAGATACTTTTCTTGGCCACCTCTTTCCCGCGAAGAAGTGTGAGTGAGATAAGTATACAGAGACGTCAAAACAAAAGTCGGAGGAGAAACTCCAATGACGCTGATTAAACGAGTCTTTTTTTCGGTCGTTTCGTCTTTCGTCTTTTTGACAGCTTGTAGAAATGAATGCATTCGTTAATTCGTTCCCCCTACATTTCTACACCCCTCACCTGAGCTGTTAAAAACACGATTGAAAAATGACTTCAAAAACGAGTGGTGTATTTAGCGTCAATGTGAACACCGTCTTGCGATGAAAATCTTCAACTGTGGCCCTGTTTGTTGCAATTATCCGATGCAGATCAGATCATGTGGATACAAAAATTGCGTATCGGAAAACCTAGCTTAATGTGTTTATTTATGGATAAAAAACGCTTTTCCAAATTATATGTATTGTTGCCAAACAACAAATTAAAAATTATCATTAACATTTTTTGTTTGTTTTTGTTTTGATGACATAATTAATAGGAGCACTGTACTCTCTGGATGATGCATGGCGTGAAAAAAGCGTTTAAACTTAAATTTCCGCTTAAATTGTCACAGTCAACGAAGATAGTTAATAATTCTCAATTTATAAATTACACCCATTATAACTTCCGGTTGGTCATTAAACCATAAACAAACAAAAAAAATTAATGTTTTCTTTTGTTAAACAAAAAATCATCACATTCGCTATTGCGGTTATATCAACAACATCAACTTGACAGTCGACACAAATTCAGTTTAATTTGTTTGCAAACAAAATTATTATTATTTAGCAAGTATACCTAACCTACTGAGTAAAATAAAACTACTCGTAGTGTACCTACATCAGTTAATAACGATTTTATTTTATTTATTATTTTTTTTTTCTCAAATTGATGACTCGTATCCAAAAACTTAACCAACGCTGGTTGTCGCCGCCACCGGCAACGCCGCGCAGTCAACGCAATTGGGGTTTAGTGATTTTTATTGTCTTCCATGTTTTTTTTTTTTTTTTCTTTTCTTTTTATTACCGGCTGCCTTCTGTCATTTATGTTGTTGTTTTTTTTTTTTATTTTTATTTTCTTTTCTCGCATTCTCGGGAGTTAACGAGACTGCTGTTTCTGATTCTTGTTACAACTACCCCGTCTAAAACACCGCACCACCTAGCTTGTGACAGTTCAAGTGCGATGTAATCAAACGTCATGCGATTTACAATTAACCAACAAAAATTCCTTATGATAAAAAATTGAGTGTCACGACTTTTGACACTCGCTCTACTAGACTGTAACATGAAAAGTAAATTCTTTCCAGTCAGCCATGATAATTTTAACCTTTCCATCATTTATCTTTTCAGTCACTCGTTAATTTTATTTTCGTTTCTTTTTTTATAATATTATAACCTACTATTCCGTTGGAATTTTTAATTTTTTTTCCTTATGGCTTTTTCTCATCGCAGATGAATAGGCATGGGGCTTGTGGGGTATAAAAAGGTAATCAAGGTCACTTTATTAAATTGACCAAAAATTATGAGGAAGGTGGAATTTCAAAAATATATAACATTCATATAGGTAGGCGCAGCGCAACTGATGGGCCCCAGTATTTTGGTGAAACCTGAAAAGTGTCAACATTGATTTTTCAGTTTTGAATTATTTGATCTCAGACATTTATATAAGCGACTGTAAAAATTACTCCGATCAAATCATGAGTAGTTGTAATTATAAACATTGTCAACCGTCGACGTACGTCGCCTCATCCAAATAATTGTCATAAACGACGTCTTCAAGATTTTGCTTCGTGCAAATTCATAATTGCACCGTTTTGTAGTTTCCATCCGTCGTCTACAGTTTGAGAACAACTAAATAAAATTAGATAGAAAATGTTGTCACCAAAATTTATCATGGACGCTGTTCACATTGGACTGCTTCCACCGACTTTCTCTTGACGTCTCTGTATTTTATCTCAATTCCACTTCATGTCGAGAAAGAGGTGTCAACGAAAGGTATCTCTTTCTCGCTATAAAGTGGGAGTGAGATAAAGTACAGAGACGTCAATAAAAGTAGGAAGAGAAAGTCCAATGTGAACATCGTCATGTGGAAGAATTAATAATTACTATTTTTGACATCAAAATAATCACTGATTTCGATTTGAAAGTGTCTTAAAATAAGAAATTTAAAATCTTCAATGATCGTTTCCAATGAAAGCTGCACCTAATCGAACAATATTGAAATGTTAACATTCACAAACTAATAGAAATGCAACCCTATCTTTATGATTTACACGACTGTCAAACTTTTAAAATGCATAAGTTAAGAAGTAAAAGCACAAAAAAACGAAGTTTGGTTTTCAAGAGACAAAAAAATGTATAGCATCAAATTATTAGGCATGTTCAGGAAAATGAGATCTCGGAGATCTCAGCAATCTCAGTTACCTGAACAGGATTCCTCAGCAAAATTTCTCAGCTTTGCTGTCAAAACTCTGAGGAAAAAAAATTTTGGATTCGCTTGCTCACTTTTTGAGTGAGAAAATTCTCTGAGATCTCATTTTTCTGAACACACCAATTATCTTTATGGCTAAATCCAGCCCTAAATTATTTGAGTGTATATCAAAAGGTCACAGAGTTTAACTTCCGTAAATATAGCTTTAACTACCATGAACTTTTAATGTCACTTCATGGAGCTTTAAATTAATTAATTATTTGTGAGTACTATTTTTTTTTCTCTGTTTGTTTTCTTTTCTCTCAATGTCACATTGATATTGTTTGTTGTTGTTGTTTTCCTTTTTTTGCATCATGCTTGACAGGTTGTAATTTATCAAAGAACCACCAAAAAGTATACATAATATATAGAATTTGATAAAGCTTTTGCTCTATAGAAACGTCAAGTCGCTCACAGCTGATGAATATTAATCCCACCTAAATTGGGGTCAAGGCGGGAATGCATGTATATTACGTTGATGTTTATGTTGACTATGTTGTATGTACATATTATAAACAACGGTTTTTTTTATTTTTTCTGTTTTTTAATTTTGTGCACACAAAAAAATACAAGAACAAAATTCGCGAAAAGATGATCATTAATCAGTAGCAACAACACAACGCGAGAGAGAAAGAGAATGACTTTTACAATTTAAATATACATATACGAAAAATTGCAGAATTTTGTGACCATGGGTTGGTAATTTATTTATTTTAACAAAACAAAAAATAAAAAAAAACAACCCTTTTTCGAGAGGCGAAATGACATAATGAATGGTTTTGGTGTTTGGCTGGCAAATAAGCAAAACAAAAATTAAAATCGAAAAAAAGACAAATGTAAAAGGAAAATTTAAATGCAAGTATAACCACTATGACATATAACAGTGCTGCCAACATTCTGTAAGTTGGCAAACCATTCGTGTGTGCAAATACATCAGGATTTCATTGAACTCCTTTTATTTAATCTTGCTGTTAATGTAGGTATACATATATTTTTGTTCAATAAGGACAAGTTAAGATGCGTACAAAAATCAAGAGATTTTAATTTAAATAAAAATGTTGGTTCCCTTTGTTCGTTTCCCTCCCTGCTCACAGACTATTAATTGAGGTAAATTGAGAAATTTAACAAGTAGATTGAAAAAAACAAACATTAAGAAAATGCAGCTAAGTTGGAAAATTTGTCTTTTGAAAACTGAATTTTTTGAGGATCAAGACTTGTGTTAAGCTCATTCAAATTCACTTACCGCCATATTATTCACTCAATTCATCCAGATCAAAACTTAAATCAGGATGTTAATTATATAAATTCAATGTAAATAGATCCGGATTTAAGTTTTAATCTGGATGTATCGAGTGAACAATATGACGCGTCGGTTAGAATCCATTGATACAAAGCATTTTCTGCACTCCTCATGCTTCGTGCTTGTCTCTCCTTAGTCTTTAAAACACTGAAAGTTGCTAAAGACAAAACTCTCTTCCTACAAAGCTGAATTTTGGTTGAGAGATTTAATTTTATGCGTACCTGAAAACATTTTCTAACCTTACCTTACATTGGGACAAGTGCTTTTGATTTGTTTGTGGTGAACATTTTCAACTGATCAAAATAAACACTGCTTTTTATTTTTTGAAATTGAAAATGACAGTATTTAAATTTTTGGTAATATCTCCAAAACTATCAATTTTTTGGTAAACATTTTGAACCAAAATTTAAGCTTAAAAAGTTTTACACAAAAATTATTATGAAACTTGGTAAGTGCAATGTATTTTGAGAAAAGTAGTTCGCAAACGCTCCCAATAGGTATACATGATAGAATTTCTCCAAAAAAGTGATAGTTTTGGAGATATTTTCCAAAAAACCTTAATTTTGCCACTTTCACCCTAAAAATTCAAAAGAACTGGTTCAAGATTTCAAGGAAGTCAAATTTTTAGAATGTGTTTAAGGATACTTTTTTAGGAAATGTTTAAGACTAAAAAATATAGTTCTATACTATAATTCAGCTTTGTGAGATTTTTTTGAAAGTTTTAACTTTTCTGGAATTTTTTCCATAAAAAAAAATTTAAATATGTCATTTGGAGACTTTTCCAAATAATCTGCTACAATTGTCAATTTCGGTTATTGAACAACATTTGAATTCTATAAGTGTTTTTTTTTAAATATTATTTTGTGATTGATTAGTGATTATTTTGCAATTATTGGAAACCCTCCACAAACATTTTTCCGGTCAACGTAAATGGACAATGCGTTGACTCCTTGACGTCACTATATTATCATTTTACTGTCAACATAGTACGCTTCATTGCTTAAAATTTCGACGTTTACGTGTCGGCCAATGTTGTCCCAAAACGCGGTTGACGTGTTATCTGTGTCAACGCATTTTTTATACTTTGGTGTCAACACGTTGACATGCGTTATACTATAACGATCAAAAGACTGGACTTCACATTCAAAAGATTTGAGCGTTGATGCCGAGTTGACAAGAGCAAAAATCAACTATTTTTCGAGTTGACGATTATACGACGCATTAAAATGTTAAATCAGTCAAGATACAAACTGTCAAATTCAGTTGAAGGATGCCTAGGATGTAGATAGATTAAAATCCTTTAAAAAATCATTCATTTATGAGGTTTTAGGTCTATCATGTCACATTTGGAACGAAATATTCGATATACCACAAAGTATAACTTGTTATTTTTCTTTCAAGCTAAAAAACTGACAAATGTCATTGAAGAATAGCTACGATGTCGATGGATTAAAAAACCTCTACAAAATCAGAAATTTTTGAAATTGAAATGGAGGTCAATGCAGGCTACGTTGACCATGTAAATCATTCTGCTGTGTCAACGTTGAAATACAGTCAAAGCGCTAACGAGAGTTCAGTCAATGTGTCATAATTGTTTTGACAGGGCGATTATACGGTGACACAAAATAGTCAATGCGTTGATTCCCAAATTCATGTCAACGCGAGTGTCAACGCAGCCGTCAACGCATTGACAGTGTTCTGCGTTGACAATCACACACCTTGACAACTTTAGGACAAAATTTGACTTCATTTTGACGTCAGAGATTAACATGCAGACCGTGTAATCGTAGTTTAAGCGTGTTCTATTTTGTTCAGTTTTGCGCATCAGTCATAATCGAGTCGAAAACGGTGGATCCAGTGCCCCGTTACTTGTCTTATTTCAGAATTTTGTTGTTGTTTCTAATGATGCGGTGAGCAGTTCCTCTGGGCATTTGAACAGCCATTTTTAATTTCTGACACTTTCAAATTTGACAACCTGCGTATAATATATTATACCGTAGATTTGTGTACTGTGCACCGTATGGTGTGTAGCATATAGATCTGTTCTCATGTTCTTAAATTTGATGAGGGTTATAGAGTGAAAAATTAAAAAAATTCTTTTCATCTCTTCATTTTGTGTTTGAGTCTTTTTTTGGCAATTTGAAAGCAAGTACGTGCGACTCAGGAATATATTTTACTGTTGGATTTCTTTTTTTTTTGTATTTGAGAAAAATACTACATTCGATTGGGAAACACGCTGATTATAATGTTGATTATGGTGTTTTTTTTTCTGAATGATTTTTGTTTTTTTTCTTTTTGTCAATGGAAGTAAAATGTTGGCATGTTTACCTGCAATTATGGCTGATTGTAGTTTGTATAGAGTCGAACCAGTGTTTTATTTGTTATAATGTGGTTAAAGGTGTGTATGAGGAAGGGGGGCAGGAGTTTGTTTGTTGAATTTTATCAGATTTGGTTGAACATTTGTGTTCGATTAGGAAGCTATAGAATGACTTTCGAAAACTAAATACACTAAGATCAGTGCTGTAAAAATGAATTTTCCTTCTGCGTAGAAAAAAAAATTAAATCCAATCAACTTAAGTGATTTTTAAGGAAGAAATTCTTCAAGAAAACTCTTTATGGGTACGAATGTTAGTTTATTTTAAATCCAAAATCCCTTCATTTAAGAGTGAGTTTGCATGGATCTAAAAAAAAACTGGATTCAAGAATTAGTGCAAAATTTTTCCTCACAATGGATGTCAAAATATTTGTCATTTATCCATAGATGGCGCTGGCTATCCAACGGTTTCAACCAACAAAAAAAATGCTATAGATTGACATATTTGCCAAAATTTATAGCCATCTTCCCACTCTCCGAAACTACTACAAAATCACTCTAAAGGAATTGGGTAGAAAGATTGAATACAACCGCAATAAAAAAAATCTGAAATATCAATCAATTTAAAATTTAAGCCGGAACCAAACTTATCTCGTGTGGTGTGCTGTAGAGCTTGCAAGCCTAGACACTGTCAGCCTTATTTATTAGATTTCACTAAAACTCGTTTCAACCTCGGAATAGTTAAACCCAGTCTAGGGAAGGCCGAGCTTTGGCTATTAATTTGTTCATATTTTCTTTCGAAAATTGGTACTTCCAGCGGAAATCTTCATCCCTGAGTGTCATGGGATTAAAACGAGTTTTGTACTGCTTTTGCCTTCTTCTTTCTGCAGCTAAAGCGTTTAAAGAATTTAAATCATTTATAACTGCAAAATAATTATCCATTTTCCCTTAAAATTAAACAGATACAAAAATTTCTTCTCCACCCCTTTTTAGTTTCTAAATGTCATGTGACGCATTTAGATAATAAAACGGCTTTACTACGGTTTCATTCCTACTACGTACCAGTTTTTGCTTACTCCACGTCTAAATCCTCTTTTATTTTTTTTATTAATATCTCAGGACTAGAGGCGTTGTAAAGTCGGAGTAAATTTACTCCGTCGCTAAAACGAGTTAATAAATAAGGCTGTGTAGTGGGTAGGTCTCTATAGTCTCAAAAATTCTGTTATATAAATTTGTTGGCTAAAATTAAAATTTTTTATTTTATTCAGTGATGTCATTTCTCGTTCCTAAATCGATCCTTAATTCTCAAGCTTATTGTCTAATATAAACACCCTTAAAAGTTATCAATACTTATTAAGTCTCTATATTAAGGCACCTATGCCTCCCCTAAACTATGTCCTTTGTATATCTATACTAAATTAATGTCTCATTATCTGCATATTCATGTATAATGTTAAGTAACCTGACCTATACTACCTACATATAGATAACCATATAACAGAGCTCTTTGGAATATTATAAAGTCATTGAAATTAGATTTCATGTGCGTCACTATGGATGACTACCCGGGGCAACGGCTTTAAATAATCCTCTCAACCTGAACACCTAATCCCTTTACGCACCCAAATGAGTCGTTAATTAAATTCAAAAAAAAAAAAAAAGAAAAGAAAAAAATAACCTTAAATATTTAATCTTCCTTCCAAAAAACACCCCCTTATTCGTAATTTGTTATATATTACCTTCTTTTACTTATAAACAGAAACCTACATGTCTATACACATATGAAGGCACAAACATATAACATCAATAATGAACTTTTAACACCCTCGCATCTTTGTTAAAATTTTAATGACAAAAAGGGCGTGAGCATTAATGTAAGTAAATTCCTTATTCAAAATTGCACAAAAGGTGTTGTTTACAGATTTTCCGCTCCATGCACTTTATTCACACCTACCGAACACAAACATTAAAAAAAAAGCAACGGACTAGAGCTATATCTTAACCTAAACCTTATTTGATTACATTCTACATCAATGGCTTCCATATACCTTACCTACGCTATATCTGTTACGTTTACTAACTGACAGCGGACATGAACGAACTAACGGTTCATGAGGTGGTAAAAGTTAATCGAATCTGTCAACAGGACCAAAGGTAGCCAATTTCCCATTCTCTATCCCTATGTAGGTATGTATACATATATATTCCTTTTAATAGAAATATAAACCGTTTATCCTAACTGTCTTTAGTTTCCCTTCCTTCTAATTGCGTTGCATTATTCTGAATAAGGTATGGGGATGTGTTCGTAGACACACAAAACCTTTCGCACTTATTTGCATGCGTGAGTGGTATTTTTATTTTTTTTTTTAATTTTTTTTTTCAAAGGGACAGCTTAAAAGCTTAACGATCAACAAAACCCTGAAGACGCATTTTATGCGCTTTTACGTAAATCATTTCGCTTGAATGCATTTTATGCGACGTTAACGTGTGACAAAACTCATATTCATAGTTTCTGCATGATTCCGCACATACATATATGTAGATAGCTATTGATGCGATGCAGACACATAGACACACAAATACCTCATTAATTAGGATAAATTAATTACTAATTGGAATTAAGCCTTGTGGCTCTATAGGGCTTCAGATATTCTATACCTATACCTCCATATATGCGGATGGCAGACTTTGTCTCCTTTGTCGGCTTCATCTAGTAGAAGCCAAACAAGACGTAGAGTTATGGAAAAATATTCGAAATTATAAAAAAAAAATGAAGAAAATGTCAAAAATTTACCCACAAAATATCAAAACTTCAAAAGGAAATTTCGAAAAGATTGCCATCATCTCCCCAAAGGATGAAGAAGAACCAGAGTATCTCAAGAATTTCAACTACGTTCTGTGGTGTATATGTATGTGATGGTGGAGAAGCATCCGCTCTTATAGACGAAGATAAAGAATTTCTTAATTTTGTAGTTTTTTTATTTTTTCTCCCCCTAATTTAGGGAATAATTAAAGCAACCTAAAGGGAGGAGGACAGTTTCTGAACCAGGATGTGCAGTACATAAAGTATGTATGATTATTTTAGGGTGTGCAGTGTGGGAATAGTGTGATGTTTTTTCTTTTTTTTTTTTGTTCTAGATTTTCTATTTTCATAAAATTATCTGCGTATCTATATAGAGAGTATCGTGTGATTTGTATGAGAAAATAGATGAAGACGACTTCTCTAATGCTCTTGCTTTAGGGTGAAAGCTTGGCTTTTGACCTCCGAGAAAGAAAATAGCTGTGTGGGAATTAAAAAAAAAAAAAAAATAAAAGAAAAATGATTTTTCAAAAGTTGTTCTCTTCTAAGCGTACTCGTATAATGGCTGTCATTGTTAGCTTAAATTTGAAAAGAGTTATAAGTACGAAATACAAGTGATTGTTATACATTGGTATATACACACGTTCATACATTGGCAAGGAGTAGGATGTTGTAACTAAACTATCTACCTACACATGTACGTACGTTTTTATTGTCGTCTGGAACATTTATCATTTTGGTCAAACAATGTGGGAACGTGAACAGATGTCAACGGTGATGGTGGCGGATAATCATCATTAGTGTTTTGTGTTTTGTTTAGACCCATTCTAAAATTGAAAACTCAAATCCATATCTAACGGATATTTTGTGTGTGTGTTTGTGTCAAGTTGGCAAGGTAACATGCTTATTTGTATTTTGTTTTTGTTTTCTGACAAATATGTACAAGGTGGAAAGAGATTTTGTTAGTTCAGTGCGCGAAATTTAAGGCAACAACAACTAAGTACAAGACGAAAGATTTTAATGGTTTTATTAAAATGAATTAAGAGTGGAGGTTGGAGGAGTTTTGTTTAAAAATTATGTCTATAAAGGTACCAACTTGTTCGCCCACTGAATTCTTTTGAAATTAACCTATAATACCTATAGCAAAACAAGAGAAAAACCAATGATGAAAGTCAGTTTAATGACATTTGAGGATCGCAATTTAAAATCATAATCATTGTAAAATCATTAAAAGTTGCTGTTTTTTTTTCATTCGATGATTTTTACTCACCTATTCTTCCTTCAAAAGGTGGTTTTTATAAATGTTTATAAATATAAATTGACATCACTGACATCTATACCTATCTAAAATGCTATGGCGCTCATAAAACTTGAACTTTGTTCACAGTTGATTATCTTTAAACAAGGATTTGAATTACCTACTGCAACAGGCATGGGTACCTAATTCTGCGAATGTGAATGTTAACCAAAATTTTGATTAAGAAATCCAAAATGTAAGTTCTTATTAATGGAAATCGCTACCTAAAGCCTAGTACGCAGATCGCGCTTAGCTCCCACTTTTCTCTCCAAACATCAGCAAAAAACCTTTGCTAAATTTTGACATAGAGAATATGTAAAAGAAAGCAGCTGTTCTCCGAGATGAAATTGTTTTCGACCATTTCAATGATCTTTTTTTATTATTGCAACTAAATTTTATCAAATAATATGGATTCTTTTCTTTGGCTGAGATAAATAGTTTATTCCGAAATATTCCTCCATTTTAATTTTTGTTTTCACAAAACACAATTCATACAAAATTCAAGATTTACAGAATCTGTTAAAATTTAGCTGGAGCTGCGTACCTTTCGGCTAAAATGCTTTCCTTAATTTTAACTGAGCTAAATTTTGGAGAGAGTTTTGTATGGAAGCTATTTAGCGCGATCTGCGTACTAGGCTTATCAAAGAATGTCGATTGATTAGCAGTATAATTAGAATCTGTTAAAGCAATGGTTTATAAATTTAACTCGCTGTGAACAAACTGGCCCTTAATACCTCTGTTTGTTTACTTTCTAAAACTATCAATTTCTTCAAATTTAAGTCCGAATTTCTGTCGAAGTTCATATTATAAAAAAAATAAAATTGGAGAATAATTGGTAGAATAGTGGTAGTTTTGAGAAGTAAACGAACAGACCTAATATTAGTGGTCGAGATCACCGAAAGTTTGTTCGAAAACTTTCGAAATATACTGACACTTAACTTAGAAGTTAACTATTTTATCATACTGACACTTAACTTAGAAGTTAACTATTTTGACTGTCAGTTTTTACAAAATACTGAGTTTTTTTTGCAATCTTAATTCTTTGATTCAAAATTCATATAAAAATGCCTTTGAATTAAATAAAATGAAAATACATACATACATAAGTTACTAAATGACAAACCTACATAACTGCAGTTAAATTAAATGCTTGTAAAATTATTGAAATTTGGTAAAAAAAAAATAAAATCATATCATTTAAAAATATCGGGCAGGGTTTGCCAAATATCACTTTTTAAAATAAACTACCTAGTTTATGTGTTAAATGTAGTTAATGAAACAAATTGTAGCAAACATTGATTCAAATGTCTAATAATAGGTTTTTTCAGTGAGGAAAAAGTTAGATTCGTGAAAAACGTCAGAACAAGTAAGAACAACTTAGAACAGTCAGTCATCTGACAGATATGTAAAAAAAAATAGTTGTTGTTTACCTGCAATTCAAGTTCGTTTGTTCGTGCAGAAAATGGAGTTGAATTTAATAAAAAAAAAAAACAATTTTTGATGAAATTGAGAGTGATTTTGACACGGAAAGTGATTTATGAACTGATTTTTCATCGGATTCCTGTAATGATACCGTGACCAATGTGGTGACAGGTGAATTTGACAGTTCTCACAGATTTGGTCTAACCTGTTCTACCTAAAAAGCTAGTGCAGAAAATCCTGTTCTAAAGTGTTCCAAACTGACTCATTGAACAGCAATCCAGAATAGTTTAGAAAAGAACATTTTTCATTGAACAGCAAAATCTTGTACTTTTCAGTTCTAAAGTGTTCTAAATTGTTCCAGACAGCCTCATTGAACACACCTAATATGTCAGCTGTCACTTTGAATTTGAATTTTGAGTTGAAATATTCAGTTTTTTATTGAAATTCTAATATTTTCTGGTTTTACTTTTGTATGTAGCAGGCGTACATAATAATTTGTAGTAATAAAGGCGTGTCAATTAATTACACGTTGTTAGTGATGTAGAAAATGTAGTATAGTCAATTCGGCCAACCCTGATGCCTGGTTGAAAGAGAGAGTCATTTTCGGACTGATCTCATCACATCATGCCTTGTTCAAAAATTTTACCACTTGCAAATCGAGTTCCCTAGGGTTGAATCCTGGGGTCGTTATTCTTTTCTAATTACATGAAATAACTAAATTTAGTTAATCAACATTGCTAAAATTTTTATAAATAAGGTATCTATTGAGTTTGGAAATCTGTCTAAATTTAAACATATATACTCTGGAATGGGTTATTAATAAAGGCCCAATTCCTGAACACAAAAATAGCACAAATAATGCTAAGCAAACGTAAACATCGCTTTCGCTGCTAAGTAGATTTTTTTTCTTGTGCAAATGTCGAAAATAGCTAGAGCAATTCACTTGCATTTGAATTTGTAAATTTTTGTGCGTGTCTAGGATTTATTTATTTGTTTTTAAAGAAAAATGGATGACAAAATGAAGAAAAGTCAAAAGTAAAAATTCAATAAAAAAGTGAATAAAATGTATTTAAAGACTCAATAACAACATTACTTGTAATAACAAGGTAAGAAATTTGAAAAACTGGTCCCATCAGGAGATGAAGTTGTTGTTAACAATTCCATTGGATTTTTGCTCTGGAAAAAGGCAGAACTGAAGAAGTTTTTTTTTAACAGAAATTCATAAACGCAAAATTTTTCTTTGTACATTTGTGTTCTTCTTTTTGTAAAAAACTGGTGTTGTAGTGGAAAAATTCAGCAAGATTTTTATTAAATTTATTTTTTTTGGGAGTCCATTATTTATTCCAGCAACAATCAACAATCTAAGCTAATATTTGTTCCCAAATGGCATATCGTCGGCAGAATACGTAAAGCTGCTAAGTCCACTTTTGGCCGAAATTGAGATTTTGATGCCATTCTCTAAAGAAACACATTCTGCAAAAAATGGCTTAATCACTTCTGTCTACTGTATCTTAATTGTTGCAGAATCCTAAAGATAAAATCAGTTTTTATATGGAGCCTTACGTATTTTTTTTTTGTTTTTTCGATCTCGTGGAAAATTAGCAAAAGTTGACTTAGCAGTTTTACGTATTTGAAATTTACATGCAAAGCAAACAATTGATGTTGAAATTTCAACTTGCTTTTTTCATTTGCTTTCCATGTGTTTTGCTTTGCAAATTTTGCGTTTAGGAATTTCGCGTAAGACTTTATATTTCCTGTACAATAATAAACGAATCTACTCAACTGCAAATTTAATTTTCTTCATTGCATATTTTTGAACAATTTTACATAATTTAAGATGTAAAGTGCAAAGCTTATTAGTTATTACTTATTAGTATTGATGAAACAAAATCGAAGAATTCTTTGCAAACTGAAATAACTTGGCAATTTGCAAAAAACTTCTTGTCACCTTACAAATTTCTCTTTAGTGAAATGAAATTTGCAAAATAAATTTAAAAATTCCAAGTGGTTGATGATATAGGTCTCTGGGTTGTAAAAATGTATTAAAACTCTCTATTTTATTATTTGAATGTATATTTTCTCAAGGACCTATATTAGATACCTGAACTTTATTATTTAATTAAAAAAATATTATGTATATTTAAGATTCAAGATTTAATACTGATGAAGGATAAAAAATTGTTAAAAAAAAGAACTCATCTTAATACTTTTTATCGGCACTGTAAAAAAAAAAATAAAAAAGAGAATGGAATGTTGCCTTGATGATGAACTCAAAACTCCAGATTCTTACTCCACTCTACATTTTCATTTTTTTTTTGTTCAATTGCATCCAACCAACCCAACCAACCAATTCAACTTCGCACATCTCACATGACTCGTTGCGTTTTACATTAACAGCCGCAGCCCCATAAGTTTCAACTTCAGCAATAACGTCTTCGGCGGCGCGGCGGCATTGTTATTGTTACTGAGACGTAAATGCGTTAGGTAATTCATGCGTCCCTGACGTCTTTTTATTCTACTTTTGCTCTAAAAGGTACAGGTATTGCATTCGTAAAAACATCAAAATTTTCATTAAACAAAAAAGAGACGTTGATTAGTTTTTTTGAGAACTGTCTGCGCATAAAGAGAGTTTAATTTAATTGTTTTCAGTAATTTTTACTGAAGATAAATTCCGTCTTTTTCGTAATTGATTTTGTTTATAAATGCTACCTCTATTCATCAAAGCAAATTCATGCGACTAAGTGATGAAATTATTTTTTTTTTGATGTTGTCGCCATTGCAACAGCACTGAGGCAATAATTTAGTGCACTTGCAGTCTTCGCGCAGTGAATTGTTTTTCATTAAAGATTTTTTTTTTTTTTTTCATCATAAACTTTCAGGTTCAGGTTATAATAGATAGAAATGAAATAAGGGGTTTTGAGTGCGAGGGTGGTGTGGAGAAAGAAGCTTTTTTTGTTTTTTTTTTTTACAACGACGACGACGGCGACGAAGACACGACGATAGTTATAGTTTCATGGGTAAATGAACGCGGGGCAAACATTCGTTCTATGTATGTGGACTACCTCAATGGCTACTGACCCAAATATTTGTGCATCGTAAGTGGGCAAACGAACGGTATTATCTTCAATGTAATATAGTAATAGTGCTGCCTTGCATTGCATATACATACTACTATACTTGCCTTACATCTAGGTACATATAATATTCATGTTCACAACTGAAACGTATTTAGTTGTCTTCTATTACTAATAGTCTGGGAAGTGGTGTTGTAAATCGTTTATATATTATTACAGTTCAAAACTTAACTATTCCACACATAAGTTTGAATTTAACCTAGAATACAGCTCGGGCTAAAATCATTTTTGTTTCAATTTTTTTCGCCACAAATCTAAAACTTAAGCGGAATTTAAGTCCTCTCTGAGAAAACCAAGGGGATCCTATACTAGAACCAGGTCGTGCTGAATGAGCCGGTGTATGGACCTTGTCAACAACAAATGAAAATTTGCTTATGTATTCCTTGAAAGGAAAATTCTTCGGACGATTTTTGGTCCAGTGTATCGAAGAAGTGTGAAGAAAAGAATGTGAAGAAGAAGATTAAACAACGAAATTTCCGGGCAATACAGCGACCTGATCAAAAAGCTGAAAGTAAAGTGGTGTGTGAGCAGCAGCTCTGCGAGTATTCTTACCCTGATGCTCCAGCACCCAATTACGTAAAACGAAAACAATCGAACGATATCATTTTGGCAATAGCTGTCCCTTTTTTTCTTTCTTTCTCTTTAGATTTGATAGAGATGGGTATTGTCAAAACTATATCGTTTGACTGTTTTCGTTTTATAGAATTAGGACTCTGTATACAACGGAGGAAGACCACACCTAAGGTTGAGCAGTGTGAGTAACTGGAGGCTTGTTTGTGACCACCTAATAGTCTATCGCGGACTGTAAGCGCCATCTAGAAAGAAAAAATAAATAAGTGATAGCACCGCTGCTATGGAGAACGTAATATCTATAAAATCCAATGATTTTGCGGGATTGACGAAATGCATCCAGTATTTTTTGTTCAATAGAATAGAATTTTTGTTCAACTCAATAGAAGTCAGAAGACATTAAACAGCTTTAAATGAGGATTTTTATCTTTGATACCGTAGATCAATTTAATTTGTTCAATAAGCTCCTGATTTTACACGAGTTTTGTACTTCTCTATTAATTTATAACAATCATATCTCTGTAATGGAAAGATTTCTATGAAGTTCCACAAGGCTCAATACTGGGACCTCTTTTTTTCTCTTTATATACCTACATAAAAATGAGCTCCCTCAAAAATCTAAACCTTCTCGGTTCAAATGTTTGCTGTGCTGGTGATGTCAAATTATTATTGAAAAGTTGTCCCCCTATAATATTGATCTTCAATACAAAAAACTTCACCCTGCTAGTTAACAAAGAATGGTTATCAGTAGAAAGTCTATCACCTTAATGTTTGCTGTTAAACACATCGGAATGTTGTTTAATAGGTTGAGATACGCATATCAATGTGGTAGTTTGGAAAATGGATAGAATTCTTCGATCATTGAGATCCACACATTAATAAATAAATTAATTTGGAATTAAGACTTAATTGTGCAACCGATCTATAGAGCTAAAAGTGATTGGTAACTTCACAAATCTTTCTCCAAATTTATCACCTTGAAGAAATTTAGTATTTTAAGTACTTTTTCATGATTCGCCTAAATTATTGCTTCTGCCGAACCACACATCAATACTGATTAGCAGCCACAGTTTTTAACCATAGAGTTTGCTTTTGAACACTACCCAGGTTTGAACATTTAGCCCATCATTTTATGCCCTCGGATAAGTACCAAGGATTTCTAATCTTCTCTGCTCTTTGAAAGCAAAGAACAGTAATGGTGTGGATTTTCTGAATGTCATCTCCCAAGCATGCAACCACTGCAGCTCCGTTCCAAATGCTTTACTTCGACGCCTTCTATCTCAGCCAGTCCCAGTTGTATGTGTTTCCCATTGCAATTGACTACAATACAATACAACGAATAAGAGTTTTTAAATATGTATACCATTGAACTTCCGCTTGAGTTCTTAACCAATGGACACGCCATTAATAACATACAGCCTCTTCTAATGTCGTCAATTTGTCAGAACTAAGTTTTAAATGAGGATAAGCTTTAGAAATGAACAGTGATTCTGGCGCTTTGGGCTGTACCTAGTCGGTACTCTTATCCGCTTATCCTGTTTTTGAATTTCGAGAGGGCCATTGTTTGGTGATATTTTTCATTCGTAGACCTTCTTCTTAGATTTCTGTGCGATCAAACCCATTATCCAGGAACAGGGAGTACGATTTTATTCCCACTAACTTCTTTTATTCAACGGGTCATCCATCAGAGCCCTGTTCCTACGTTCTGTAACTCTGGCATCAATAAAATCAGTCGAGAAAAGATGAAAATTGAAACAAATCATATGGGTTTTGTTTCATTTTCAAACGTTTCTCGACCAATTTTGTCGATGCGAGAGTTACAGCACTGATTCAGCTAGTTTTGGAAAAGTAAAAGTTCTTCGGTATCGGCTTTTTGGGCGACAGACGCAATGGAAGACGAGCAATAGCCGACTTTCCTCCCATTGCTGCTTGGTGCTGTAAGTTCGTAGGAGGCATCCTCTTTAGGTACCTAATTCAGCCAAATCTCGGATCTTCTTTATGGATATTTCTATCCATGCGATTCGTATATACTCACTCACAGTGACATCAGCCGAAGTTCTAGATTGTATGTGAGTTTTGTTGTTTTTATGTTTAATTTACTTCATATCATGTTGATCCCATGAGATAGCATAGAGAAGGATTGGGGCATCATATCAGAACTTCATATAATATCCTAAGGTCGTACTTACTCTTTAATTCGAACAGGAATCGAAGAGGAAGCATAAGAATACAGTCGGTATACCCTCTGGCTCTAAACCATCAAATAGAAAAGGTCTACTTAACACCTTGGATTTGGGCGGGGGGGGGAGGAAGGCGCAGTTCTTGATTCATAACTCTTCAAAATAACTACCGATTCAAGTTTCCCTGAATCTGCAAATTAGGTCAATTTTTGAAATATAAGCCTTCGCACAACAATAACATAGCTGTAGTGCGTTGAGGAGACACGGTGCAACGTTTGCATGGTGCGTAAAGACTGTTAACGAATATTTGACACGTGATCCGTAAGTCGCCATATACACTAATTTAAGATATTATCATTAGAGTTTTCATTTTTGCTCAGTTCTTCGAATCTGTCAAAATCAAAGAAAATGGCGGATGCCAGTGCCCCTACAGCTGTTTAATTTCAATATTTTGTTATTTATAATAATGCAGTGGGTAGTTTTTGTGGGCATTTGAACAGCCATTTTTAATTTCAGACACTTTCAACTTTGACAACCTGCGCAAAATATTACCTTATGGCGTTTTCGATTGGTAATCTGGAAGAGAAATGCCAATCGAATGCTTTTATCGATTCTGAAGTATTAGTGCTTCCGGTTTGATTCTGAATTCAAGTTTCCCTGAATCTGCAAATTAGGTGAATTTTTGAAACATAAGCCTATCGTACCACAATAACAAAGCTGCCACGCGAAAGCTGATCCACATGATACTCTGTATTTTTAAAGTCACGTTGAATTCTGGCAAAAGCGCTTATTCTTTTCCATAGCTGCGCTTATAACAACCCTGCACATCTTTTATCGTAATATATTGCTTGAGAAGATTTGACCACATTTTAAGTTTTTCTAAACTAAGCTTGTCTAATCTACATATTCTCCAAAATAATAACAATTCAATGACTGCCGAAAAATTCAACTTTACGTCCTGGGCTTTAAAAGAACAAGTCTGTGTTACAACTTACAACAAAAAAATTTAGCACTTAATGTTTTTATATTCTTATTATTATTTAAAAAAATGCCCTCTTGGCAATGATATCCAAATTAATTTAATAATAATTTCTTAACTATGTTTTTCTCCACCTTATTAACAATGGGGAATTTCCATTCGAGACATATACATAAAAGGAGGTAATTTCATGTTGTTGATTTTTTTTTTTTTTTTAATGCTCGAACATTTAACCGATTGTCATCATCTACTTGTCGGAACAAACTTTGAATACTAAAATATTATTTTTGCAAATTTTATTGTTTGTGGCTTGTAAGTTTTGTAAATGTGTGGCGTCATTGCTGCTGCTGTTGCCGTGGCAGCTATTAATGTTTTTTTTTTTTTTTTCGTTTAATTCAAAAAACGTAGGAATTTGTCACCGAGAAAGAGGGCATTGTTTTTACAAGTATTTTATTTTATAATTCATTGTTTACTTGTAAATAAGTAAATTGCTTGGAATATCACAAAAAAAGTGCAGTTGCATCAGTGTTCTGCATTTCAATCATGAATCATGCATTAAAAAAAATGTGAATGAGCAGTATATGAGTGTCGTTTGAAATATGGCTTTGAAGGCTTAGAATTATAATTTGGTAATAAAACAATTTACCTACTTCTCATTTAATTCCTGTGAATAAAAAAGTAGTTATTTAGAATGTAAAGGCATGTATTGCACTTGCAATGCAGTGGTGGTATTTAAAAATTATGCAATGAACAGACTTTTAAATTCATATACATACCTACACATTTAATTTAACTAATCACAATGATCTCATAATTTGTTTCCTTTTTATTTAGTGTACAGACATGAAATTTTTTATTTTAATTCACTACCTTTTATTACAAAAAATATCTGAAATTCCTGGGCTTTGATAAAATGTTAAGCCTTCAAATTGCACTTAAACGCCAGTTTTTCATTGCTAAGTTACATAAGTGTGAGTTAAACCAGAGTTAGTTAATCATGCGAACAAATTTAAACCGGAAGCAGGTTTTTATTGTAGACTTAACTTTAACTTTCAGTTGTTAAAAATACATGGAAATCAAAAGGCAACACTATGGAAAAGAGGTTTAAATATCGAAACATAGAGGGCGCCACTATGAAAATCGACTTTTCCATAGTATCACTCTCTCTATTTTGACAGGACAAGAATTCAGTTAATCTATGAGTTAATTAATGTTGTGTTTCGATAACATTTTCGCGGTATTCTCAGAAAATCTTCAAAAGAAACCTCACAAAAAAACTCACCACATCGAGGTGAATTTTTCTGAAATT
The DNA here is from genome assembly GCA_929447395.1 of Epistrophe grossulariae. Classification (NCBI taxonomy): domain Eukaryota; kingdom Metazoa; phylum Arthropoda; class Insecta; order Diptera; family Syrphidae; genus Epistrophe; species Epistrophe grossulariae. Next base: position 34,671,362 of record OV839566.1, read on the forward strand.
TTGTTTAACCCATGGAATAATTTTGTTTGTTGTTCGTGATTATGAAATGTCAAACTTATGAGTTGTGAGTTACTCAAAAGGAGAGGAGGAGGCTTATCTTGTAGGGTTGTTGTGACTTGTGAGGTTTCAGTGAGATTTGCCAGAATTGGGCAGTTAATCTGAAAAAAATTTGCTTTTTAGGTGAAATTTGCCATAATTCGATGTACATACCTCTATTGCATGACAGTGCAATGTTCGTTTACTTCCCAAAACTGCCAATTTCTATAAATTTTAATCCACAGTTCTGTCAAATTTATATAAAAAAACTGTGAGTGCCGGGACTCACGGTTAAGATGTGTAAACATCAACATTCGTCCGAATGCCTCATAGACCGAGAGCCTACATCAAATTTAGGGTGTGGATGATAGCAAAGATTTACTGGTATTTTTATATAGATCTTAACTTTTCATAAGCAAATTTGAAAATCGGTTATGATGCATGGAAAATGCGTTTTTTAGTTTACCGACAAAGGCCCCAACCACGCTTATAAAAAGTTAAGATCTATCTAAACATACCAGTGAATTTTTGCGATCACTCACACCCACAAACAGCAGTGGCCGGCTCTTAGCCAATCATTAAAATTATATTTAAAAATATTTTCCAGTCAATGACCTTATTTCGTCTAATTTGCCAAAAAAGGCGGACTTCTATGTTAAAACCCTGCAGCCATGATGAAAGCGCAGTCCATGTACTATATGGTCTAAGCAACCAACCACATTTCAACCCAAACTGAACTCGACTTTTTGATTTCGTATATAAACACTCAGCGTTTAGTTACTGAGCGTACATATAGCGTTGAACGTTGAACGCACTCAATTTCCGTGAAGCTCAGAACAGAGATTATGGATAATTCATAAGTCTGCTATTGCCTATTACACGATGAATCCAGTTGCATGCGCCTTCTTCAAATTCTTCTTTGTTATTTTGTTCGCTGTTTCAAGCGCTATTACACGTTGAAACCAAAGTCATGAATCTAATTTGACAGTTCTCTTTATTTTTCATTTTCGTGATGGGCTGTGCTCAAGCAATAAAAAAAACTTTTTCTGTTTTTATTTTTGTTTTCATTATTTGATATATTGAAGAAAGAAAGGTTTGTGTGCCTTTAAATGAATATCAGTCAAGAAAAGCAATAATTTATTTTATTTATGTTGTTTTTAAAGATGAATTTCTCATTTCTGGAAAGCCTATAAGGCTAGTGCGTTGCATCGAAATTTACTCTTTGAACAACAAAATTAACCTTCCGATCACAACATATTTAAAATTACATAGACCACAGCAGGGGTGATATAACACCCCAGCAAGGATTTAATCAAAAAAAAATATTTTCAAGGATAACAAAAAAGATTTAGTGAAACGTAACACTTCATAGACTTTAATAAAAACAGAAAACAGAAAATTCATAAAAAAAAAAAAAAATTATGTAAGGAAATACAATTGTTTAAAGGCGATTGATCAACCAAAATTACAGTTAAAATAAAAAAAACCTGGGATGGTGGACCACCCCTGTTGTCATCCGAAGGTTAATGAAGCAGAATAGTAAAAAACGGACAAGAGAAAAGAGAAACGTCAAATAGTTGCACAGAAAATTTTACCCACGCGACACCGGTCATTTTTTTCCGTCTCATCTTTTCGATTTTTTTTTTTCTCTTTTGCACTTACGTAGTGCGAAAAGTCGCATGCGTCTATGCATAGCGTAATAGCAGACTAATCTGTGGCACAGAATCAAAATCTCGACCACGGCTACAAGATAAGAATCAGGACTACAAGATACGTTACGTTTTTTTTCACCCTACCCCCAGTATAGATGTTTACACATCAAAAATCTCTGGAACTGAAAGGAAAACAAAGTAAAAAACCGCTCTGGTCTCAAAGCAGTCATGTAATTGAAAAAAGTAATGCAAAGAATACAAAATACGGATAATGCTAAAGAAGCGTCAAAAAGAGTCTCGTAAAACTTGGCCCACGACTCACAGGGTAACTGGTCTTCCATCTTATCTTTTTTCTCTTTCGCACTCATTATGTTCGAATAGAGTCAGACGCAAAGAATCATCATGTAATAGGGGCTTAATATATCCTCTAAGCAGCCAACCAAATTTCAACCCGAACTGAACTCGACCTATCGATTTCGTATATAAATACTCAGCGTTTAGTTACTGAACGTACATATTGTTGAACGCACTCAATTTTCGTGAAGCTCTGAATCACGATCACGATCACGATCACGACCACGATCACAACCACGATCACGATTACAACGTTACGTTACGTTTTCTTTTCATCCTACCGCCAGTATAGATGTTTACACATCAAAAAAAATAATCGGACTAAAATTTGTAGAAATTGTCACTTTTGAAAGTAAACGAACATATCTATAATATTTGTTCAGTTCTGCTCATCCTTAGAAGAAGAAATATCTTCTTATTCTAAATGCACATTTTCGAAAATTGAATCAAAATGGTGGATCAAGTAACACTTAACTTGTCAATATTTATTGTTGCGTTTCTAGTAATGCGGTGTACAGTTATTGGGGCACTGGAACAGCCATTTTTAATTTCTGACAATTTCAATTTTGACAGCCTGCGTAGAGTGTATTGGATTTGTAGGTACCTACTGTGGTCACAAGGTCAATTACCTATTACAATTGTACATTTTACATGTTTAAATCAAATCCCCCAAAGAAAACAAACGTAAAAGCATAAACAAGACACAGAACAAATATTCAAATATTAGCATTTTATATTATGCACATACCTTAAATGTATACATATATATGCACGTATTTGCAAATTTTTCTAATCATTTTTTGATTACTCATAACCAGTGTTGCCATGTTGGCATTATTAATGCTAGATCTAGCATTAAAGACGAGTAAAAAGCATTATGAAATTTGAAAATTATGCCGAATGCTTTTTTAGCATTATCCGATTTTTTTTGGCATTCTTGAATGCCATTTTTTGGCGTTCTTGAATGCCAAAAGTTGATTTTCAATCATTGATTCATATACATGAAAAAAAATATTTTCAAAATAATATATTTTAAAATTTGTTTGCAAAATATGCGCATTATTGTGATCTAACCTTAATAATGTCATATTGAACTCAGACAAAAAAAATGGTGGAATTTAAAAACTGAGTATATTTTCGCAATAAAATGATCTACAAAAAACATCTTGAATGTTTTTCAATAAAACTGCTAAAAAAAAAGTTATAAGCCTTTAAAGTATTTTTTTTTGTAAATGTTCGTCGATTATTGGCTATATCTTTTTTATTTTCAATTCAATGGTAAAAAGTGTCTTAACCAATATTGTAGAGAATTAAATTGTCTACAAAAATAATCTAAAATTTTTTTTGTCAGACTTTTATTTCTCAAGATATTGAGAAAAGGGGCTTCTTACCCCTTTTTCAAGTTAGCGGCCAAATGGGGGGGGGTCCAGCCCCAAAAATGATTTCGTATACTCTAACTAATGCACTCTACACATTTAAAAAAAAACGTTGTCCTATACTAAATGCAAGGTCAATGTAACAATATGAAATATCCAGAAATATAATCGAAGAAGTCGGAGGCTCAGTCAATTATGAGAAAAGAAGTCAAGAAGATATCTATGACGACCTTTGGGTTGACGCATCAAGTACCTTTTTTATTTCCAAAAGCTATGAATTTAATATGTGATATAAATGACGTCTGACTGAATTAAAATACTAACATATACCTAAACGTAAAAACAGAAATATTTTTTTAAATAATATTATTTCAATATATTTAAATAAGATTTCTTTTTTTTATAGCATTTATGATACTTATTTATGAAATAATAAATTTTAATTTTGCATTATTACAAAGTTTTGTTCTTTTAATCATTGAAATATAAGATTGTAAGAGGGAAAATTTTCTACGAATGGATTTTAAAATCTAGCATTCTGTTTTTTGAGCTCCCATACGATTTAGCATTATGGAATTTGAAATCTAGCATAATGAAATTTGAGATTATGGCAACACTGCTCATAACAACATTATAAATATACAACCGAATAAAACTTTTCTTTTATACTCTTGACTGACACCAATCACTCTCTGGCTATATATAAACGGAACTTTTCAACAATCTTGCACCATGCCATTCAACCATATCCAGATCCGCTCCGTGCATCCCACAATATAATATATGTATTTAATATCCGTCAATTTAAATTCCATTAAACAAGTGCTCCCAACTCTACACTGTTCGCACACTACACACACCTACGCTATACGTTGAAAAATATCAGTGGGCCGGGCATTATCGTACCGTATAAATACGACAAAAAGTTATGCGCCTTCTTCTCTTCGACATTTATATTTGACTTTAGATATAAACAACTTTAGATACTTCATCCGCATGAAGGAAGGTACCATATAGGTATACCTATTTATCTTTATCCAATGAATAAGACATGACATGCCAAGTGCCAAGTGGACTGGAACAAAGTTGTTAATAATTGCGTATACCAGAAAAATAAAAAAAAAGAAAATAAATAATGAAAAATTATACAGTCCTGTGCCATAGTCTATGTCAATATTTATCAACAGGTGTACAAAATGCTTTTTAACTGAAATGCAAAATAATAAATTTAACCAAAACAAAAAAAGTAAGTAACTACATTTAAATGTAAACGACACACGAAAGGAGTGGTAAATAAATAAAAAAAAAGTGTCGAGAAAGTAATAGCATTGGTATTTATGACATTGTTGACATTTGAGCGTATGCCATTGAGAATATACAAACTGTTAAATGTCACGTCACGTCAAATTTTAGTTTTTTTTTTTTTTCTTCTTTGAGTGACAAGAGATATTATGTGTTTTACAAATAAATACATAGCTTTTATTAATTGCCTGGCTCCTGGGGAATTTTTGGTAATGGATGTTTTTTTTTTTTTTCAGAGACTTGACATTTAATTGTTGCAACATAATTCTTTAGCTTAGTCGTGAATTCTTTTTATTTCTATTCAAATTATTTTAGTGCATTGAGGAGACACGGTGCAACGTTTGCAAGGTGCGTAAAGACTGTTAACGAATATCCGACACGTGAGCCGTAAGTCGCCATATACACTTATTTAAGATAATATCATTAGCGTTTTCATTCTTGCTCAGTTCTTCGCATCTGTCAAAATATATATCTATCTATCTGTCAATATTTTATTATTTCTATTAATGCAGTGAGTAGTTTTTGTAGGCACTCCGAACAGCCATTTTTAATTTCTGACACTTTCAACTTTGACAACCTGCGCAAAATATTACCTTATGGCGTTTTCGATTGATAATCCGAAAGAGAAATGCCAATCGAATGCTTTTATCGATCCTGTGTATAAGTGCTTCTGGTTTAATTCTGAATTCAAATCTAGAAACATTTTTACTTCTATCGAGAAGAAGAACTGTCATTTTGTAGAGTTCAGAAAGCTTCTGGGCGACCAATCGAAAACGACATTTTTTGTACTGTGGTGACTGGTAAGTTGCTCGGTCCGATGTTAGGTACGGAAAGAAAATTCTCGATATGACAGAGTTGTTCCGAAGACTTCTTTGGATGAACAAATAATTGAAAACGTCATTTACTTGCCGAATGTGGGAAGTAAACGAACAAGATTTAAAGGGGAGAAAATTGTTGGTCAAAATTGACAGAACTAGACATCAAACTATAAAATTTGCTTTGTTTGTTTATATCATCAAATTGACAGATACCAGAATGTTGTTTAGTACAATAATTATGACATCGGTTTGTTTATTTCGCAAATCTGACAATTTCTACTAATTGAAGCCCAAAGTTCTGTAAAGGTTCAAGTTCAAAAAATTAAATGTTAAGAACAATTTGTTGAAGTGCTTCTAAGCTTCTTAATAGAAAGTGGAAACGCAATATAAATGAAATTCAATTCAGGGCTGGATCACAAGAATTTGCTCTAGTGGTTCAAATCTACAAAACTTTACCACTATTATATAAATTTGTTAACGGAAATGTGTGAAAAGTGAAAAAAAAATTGTAAAACCAAAGCCTCGTGACAGGACTAGTAGGAATCATCAAATTTCTGCCGAATCCAAATGGCTAAGGTGAAAGTCACTTTTTTATTACAAAAGGTACTCTTGGATAATTTATCAAAAATTGCTGTTTTTAGCTGGCAGAGACTGGGATTCAATCCCCAAACCTTCGCCGTGACAGTCCAGTCCTACTCCTAGAAGCTAATCAATACGCCACGAGCTACTTCATGGAAAAAACATTCATCTACTAGGGTATGGGGACGATATCGACATCATCAGTCACTCTGGAGTCTGGTTTTTTATAGCCGGTGTTCACATTGGACTGCCTCCACCGAAATTTTTTGACGTTTCTGTATACTTATCTCATTCCCACTTCATGGCGGGAAAGAAGTGGCCATGAAAGGAATCTCTGTCTCGCTATGAAGTGGGAGTGAGAAAAAGTACAGAAACGTGAAAAAAAAGTTGGAGGAGGCAGCCCAATATGAGCAACGTCACAGAATTTTCAAACTTCCATTTGACAGTTGAAATGATCTTTCGTTCATTTCTCAGTAACTATTTAGGACAATCTATCTTAAACGTAGGCAAATGAATATAACCAAATATGTACTCGATTAGACGTCTGACTTTTCGATTACACTTACAAAATCTATCTGACAGTTATTTTCGTAAGCTGACATTTACCTCATTCTCCAATGGTTTATCATCAAAATAGCTACTTTTAAATGTCACTTGTGCAATTTACTACAATATACAATATCTTAACGAAATTAATTATTCGAAAGCTCATTAAGGCGACAGTTAAATATGATTAACACGTTGTGTGCTATAAAAAAAAAACTGTTTGCGTCGCGTCTTCTATTTGTGTACACGGGACACCCGTTAGCCAAAATACACAAACAACAACAAAAACAAAGACAAAATACGATCACGATCCAATAGAAGACAACAACAACCTGTTGTTTAGATATTGTTGTTGTATGTTTATTTAGAAACAGGCCTGAAACATCATCTCTACTATAGTATACACTACGCAATGTAGTCGCACCATTGATTACTAGCTATAGCTATAGAGAAGATAGAGTAGTATTTTTGTTGTTGTTTTGCTTTGTGCATATATCGTATTTAAGGTGGTTGCACTATTTACACCATCTTGCCTTTGATTTCAACAACTTCTGGGGACTTTCTTATATGCATATAAGAGCCAGTAAACTCTTGGCGTCAGTATAGTTGGTTTTTTTCAGACAAAAAATAACGACAACAAGCTGCGGTGGAAAACAGATCTCTGACTGTTGACTCGATGTGGTGGCATTAAATGTCTAACGTTGTGCGTGTCATTGCGCTACGATCATAAATCGAGTTTTTTACACACATAAAAATATAAAAAAAAAAATACAAAACATACCGGATCTATTCATGAAGTAGCTTTTTTGGAGCACCGTCATACATGACATAATGTATACCCAGAAGCTATTGAACACTTTCTCATTAGCCCTTCGTCTGGCGGTTAAAGCAAGAAACCACCAACAATTTTTTCACATCTTCCAGGAAAAAACAGTTAACCCATCGAATTTGGTGAGTTAACTCTGGATTAATTGAAAGGATATTTTTGACAGATGTATGCCAAACACTCACTCATTTAATAATGTCGCATAGTGTCGCCCTCTATATGTTTCGATAATTAAAGAGAATTTCCATAGTTTTGCAATTTGATTTCGATAGATTTTTGACAGCAGCTGAAAGTTAACTCTCAACCATTCCTGTTTTTGGCAGGATTGGAGGGGACCTTAAATTTATTGCCGAATCCGAACGGCTTAGATGAGAAGAATTTTTTGATGACTAGTGATACTTTTTGAAGACTTGTCAATTCCTCGCAAGAGGCAGTAACCTGTGAAAAACATTTTTGGTTTTAGGTGGCATAGGCTTGGAATCGAACCCAAGACCTTCGGCGTAACAGACCTATGCACTAACCATTACGCCACGAGCTACTATTCGAAACATAGGTATAACACCTAATATTATATTCACTCGATTAATCCAGATGAAGACTTTAATCCAGATTTAAATTAATTTATAGTCAATGGCGCAAAATTTTAGACGATTAAGTACAATTTTTAAGCATTTTAAGTATGATGTTAGGTTAGAAACAAGAATGTCTGATTTTTTAACGAGTAAGCAATAAGCATAAAATTAAAATTTTATTAAAGTTGAAATCATCAAACCCCTTTTTATCTTTTTGACGGTGTTCAATGTTCATTTGGACTTTCTCCGATGACTTCTTTTTGACGTCTCTGTACTTTTTCTCACTCCCACTTCATGGCGATAAAGAGATGCTTTTTTTGGGCACCTCTTTCTCGCCATGAAGTGGGAGTGAGAGAAGTATACAGAGAACACCGGTATATACAGTAAACAGAGAATGGGAGCACCGTCTTTAGTACCATACTAACTCCAAATGTCACGTTGACAGTTAAATATGTGAAAATGGTAAGTTTGTTTACTTTTCTGCACGAACTGTCACTTTTTTTGGGCGTGTTCAGCTGATGAATGGAGTGTCATTTTTTTAACGATTTTGATTCAAAATAAACTTCGAAAGCATTTTTTGTGTTAAACAATATTTTGTAAACTATTTTTATTGGATTGTTATTGTTGATAATAAAAAGATATTAATTTTCAAATTCTATTGAGATTGTCCCTTTTTATACAATATGGGAATCATAAACAAACAACAATCTATTAGCGCATAAAATACAAATGACACCGGAAACGTTTTTGCTTGGTGTGCTGTTTTTTTATTCAGTCATGGACATAAACATAAACAAAAATAAAAACATCAAAACAAAACAAGAAAAATAATTCCAAACCTAAAAGAGAATGTTTATGTTAAGCCTAAGACTTGAGAGTTGAGTTGAGACTTATGGCTTTAACAAGAAAAAAATGCATTGTAATTCAGGAAAATAATTATACAAAATAACACTTTTGACAACTCAAGCTGAAATAAGAAACACTGCGCATCTGGGAAATTAAGACATAAGTACCGCCGCCACCACCACCATGACTAATGTCAAACTTAATTTGGTGAATTGTAAAAAAAAATAATATAATTAATTTGATGAAGTATTTTAAAGAGCCGTCATCTTAATTTGCTGACTTTTTTTTTTTTTTTTTTTTTGAGTTTAAAAGGTCAAATCGTGGCTTTTAAGATTCGTTTATATAGTCATTTCCCACGATTTCGTGAGGACATAAAATACATTTTTGTTCATCTGTCAGAGAACAAACATCATGCAATGCAATTTTTAAATATATAGCAACGTGTATTTTCGAATTTAAAATCGGAATTGCTTGTCGCACTTTTGTTTAAGTTTCTTTATGGCTTTTTTTTTTTTGGAACAAGTCACTCTCTAGACAAACAGAAATTTAAAAAAATAAAACAAAAACATACACAAAATGACAAAAATTCACTTGGCACGGTGCATTATACGATCTGTTGTCAGATTTTATTTTATATATTTTTTTTTATTTCAACTTGCCTGGTGTAGACTCTATGTAGAGTTGTGTTTTTTTTTTTATTTTAAACTACGATACCTATATGATGTTATATTTTGACGGCGAGAACGTGCAATTAATTTGAAGACGTGACACTTTAAAAGTGTGTATACAATGTCGGCACCTATATAACTACCTGATGATGGGTGGAAGTGTCACGCATGTCATGATGACAGTTAAGTAGGTTCTCTTCTTAACACGTCATACATAATTGTTATATTGCTATACATATGTATGTAGAAGAAATAATGTGTTATAATTAAATTGCGCTATAATGAACGAGATATATTTGTCTTTCAAGATGTTCGCGTCTTTCGAATTAATGAATCAAAATTGATATCAGCTGTGAAGATTTCATCAATATTTAATTTTTCTTGATTTAGCAATTATTATGCATTGAAGCACGATTGCAAAATATAAGTAGTTGTCTAAGTGCTATACGAAGGGTGATAAATTTTTTGTGTAAAGAGCAGCGGTAACATCATTACGTTTGTTCGTTGAACCCTGAAGTCACCCTGTGGTCGCCTTTTTTTTTTGAAAAACCTGAACTGACCCTGACAATCAAATTCTGTGTTTTTTGAGACCTAGGGTCGCCATGAACTCGCCCTGAAGTAGACCTAGGTTTTTTGTTGTGACGAGTTGAGGTAACGAATAAACTGTCAAAGTGACATGAGTTATGAACAATTATTTTATTGTGGATTCGCTTGCTGAAGGTAGTTGCTTATTTTTAAAATAGAAATTAAAAGAAAAATTGAATGATAATAAATAGAAATAGAAAAAGGAAACGCTTGAAGTTGTTTTAATTCTTTTTAAAAACTAATTTAAAACAAATTTTATGTTTTGAGCACAGAAATTCTTGTTTCCTGCGCTAAATGTAAACAACACAATTTAAAGTCCTCTGGTGTTTTTTTTGGAAACTGAATAACCCAGGTTTTTTTCTTGGTGACTCTTGGGTCTGTCAAGAAAACTTGGCTCAACCCTGAGTAAAGTTCAACGAACGAAACTATTATTGCGAAATTTTACAGTAAAAAAGTTGACGACAAAAATATTGAAAAGCCAGAGAGTGTGTTCTAAAACGTCAAATGTGTTTGCAAGAAAATTGACTGATCTTGATCAAACAGATTTTGTGCAAGTAGGACGATTGCATAATTAACTATAACAATATCTGCGTCGAAAAGTGAAGATCAAATTGACTTTGATTTGACGTTTACAAAATTGGTTTGTGTTTCGGGAGACTTTTGTTGTCAATCCACATTATATAACGCTGGTAAGCTTTATCCAGCGTGGCGGACATTCGGTCGAAGGCCTTAACACCAAAATTCTACAGTTTAGACGCAGGAAACGAGTGCTGCAGTAGCCATAGCCTGTTTCTTCACGCTGCTCTATCGAAACATACTTTTTTGAAGAACATGGTCGCGTTGTAACGGTAAAAGGAGGAATTTTTCTTCCCAGAACAACAGAGAAAGAGAATCCTCTTTCATTCTGTCTGGTTTCAACACAATATAGGGCAAGTTCACAAGTAAACTTCAGGACTATTATTGCAGAATTTAAACAAAAATTTGCTAATAAGCTTATTTTAAGGAACTCCAAAGGCGATGATAATTTTTTTGACATAGATGGCGCACATTCATCACTCAGCGTGGTGCCCATTTAAAGTCTGATATCTTTAAAACGCTTTTCTCACTACATTGACATCTTAAAGATCTACATAAGTCTATTTCGGAAAACCACCCAAAAGTACTCGTGAAACGGACGTTTTGTCTTCATGGTTGGACTGCACTGAAAAATTGTAGTAGTAGTTAAGTCCGGAATAGAAAAGAAGCAGATATGAGATTTCCTTTAGTATCTACGTTAACAATAAGAGGATCATTTTTCACAAGAATTATGAGAAACTATAATAAACACCACAGTGACTTCACCTCCATCGAAAATCATAAGTGTGCTGAAAGAATAGTCAATCGATCACATGGAAGTAATAGTGTTTGACTTTCCAAAAAAAAAAGATTCTAACGGCTCTTGGCTAATTTCGAATTAGGATCAGTTCAAGAGACTAGACGATAATTTTCCTGCAGTTTTAAAGCAGTGAAGCATTTTCGCCAAACTAATGTCTAATGAATCTTCCGGACTAAAAAATTCCCAAATTTGCACCTTACACCGTGGTCAAAGCACTGCAGAACAACAAAGTGGTAGTATTTGACCGTGTTCTTACTCTTTCCAGCTAAGCAAACAACATCGAGCGAGATACTATGCAAAAATGCACTTATAGAGAGACTTTGAGATCCTGTGATCTTCCCGAAAGAGTCAAGCTTTCCATCAACACCTTAGGGATCATCATTGGACAATGGGAATTTCGATTCCCATCACTATAGAACTGCTGTTCATCGGTTTCGAAAACCCTTTCGGCTGGTTTTGGAGAAGAAAAGGACATACCATATAAATTAATTAGTTTTTGATTACTTTAGAAACAAGTGTAATAGTTAAAATTGGATAGAAAACATATTTTTCAATTTTTTTCTCGGCATTAAAAAATAAATTGAGCTTAATTTCAACACAAAATTTTTTTGATAAAAACATAACTGCTTGGTGTTAAGGCTTAGGAGCCCGAAATATGACACTAAAAAAGAGAGAGAAGAAGATGAAATCCTAGGGCTGAAAATCAAAACGACACAAAAAATTAGAATCAGCATTGGAACTTCCTCATCTATCTTAGTAAATATTTCTGGACAACCAGTAGTTGAGATATTTGAAAATTTTAAAATTCTTGAGAGTATCGTTTAAATATCTACTGAGGGTTGAACCGAACAAGATATCAAATAAATGGTAAAATCAAGAACTCCCTTCAGCGTGTTGGTAAAAAGAATTTTTAAAATTAAAGGCAAAGCATCGACTTAAAATGAATAGTTAAATTAGTAGCGCTAAAGCTCGTATGGGGAACCATGGTGCCTAGTGACTTTTCTCAACCATTTCTGTGTGGACCTTGTCGAGTCTGCAATTGTCTTCCGAACCCGAATGGCCGATATGAGAAGTACTGTCTCATGATAAGAGGTAGTATTGGAGGACTTTTCATTTCCTCGTAAAAGACAGCACCCTGAAAAAATATTTCTCTTTTTAACAGTCTAATGGACTAAAAATTTCGCCACGGGGTTCAACTAATGGCACCACAGCTTGTAAAAAAACGGAAGGCTTACTGACTTACAACTCTCAAACATTCCTGTGTGTGTGTGTTATTGACACGAATGGAGGGGACCTACAATTTTCTGCCAAATCAGAACGGCTAAGGTGAGGGTTCTACGACTGTTCTGTTTAAATTTTGACTTCGTGACACTTGTGAAGTCATATTCTCTGCAGCTTAAAACGTTTTGATAATAATTAAATATAAACAATATACTACTAGACATTCAGAGGGCAGAGATAGGAATGTTCTTCCCTTCTGTCAAAATCATAGTGGAATGGAACATTAATAGGCTTTTCATTGAGTTTGAAATCTGGAAGAATAATTCGATACGTCTGTTAATGCTTCGATTATAAAATGAAATCATTCAGAAGCCATTTTCTCTTCCCTTATATTCACAATCAGAACTGTCATTCTGACACCAATTCAAAAAGGCCATTTGACATTTTAAATTAAAAGTCAAATAATTGACATTATTAAATTTAAAGTTATATAATATGTACCTCATAAAGCAATTGCTCACACTCAACAAAACTTCTCCAATTTCAAATCTGCAAAATTCACAATGACATATGTCAATTGGAATGCTCTTTCTAAATCAATCTACCGCAAAGCACTTGCAATAGATATAATAACGGCAGTGTTTCCGACCGTGTCGGTACAGTGTCAGTGTAAATATACGAATGAATATTTAATCCACAACACGGATGTCTGTTTTGTTCGAATAAGATTTTCTCTCCCCGGATAGGGTTGGTTTTGTTCCACTGAGCACCTCTGTGTAAATTATTACCAAACTCCTACACTTTTTCCCATCATCATCATCATCGTCAGTGATGGTGAGTGTGTGTGATCTCTTCTCTTCACTTTTTTTTATGTATTTCCCATTTGGAATCACTTGTTGCGCTTGTTACCATTTCCAAGTTTCAAGTTATATACATAACGTCAAAACCAACAACTCACTGAAATTTCTCCCAGGGTAAGTCTTACCTAACTGCTGCTGGCCTAGCTGGATGGCTGGCTGCTACATATACATAGGTATATAGCTGTTGCGAATTCCCCATGCGCGCTTGAGGGCAAGAATGTCAGAGAAGTCAAACAGGCAATCCGCAGCGACATCAATAGAAGTATAGAAATGGAATAGAGTTAGAGTTTGAGTGGCCCAACCCAAAGACTGGGTGGCAGATTAAATTTGTAGCCTTCCTTACCTCGTTTTGCTATATGATTACTACTACTACTACTACTACTCATACCTGCGAGTATTATTTATTTTTTTTTCTACGAATTTAAGTACGAATTGTTTTGTGTTCTTTGTGCTTGGAGCTGTGCTGCATTCGTTTGCGAATTGAAATTCAACAACTTTCAGAAAATTGATTGTGTAGATACAAATGTATCTATGCGAAAATGTGGAACACACCCAGGTTTGAAACCAAAGAGAATTTCAAGCAAAAAAATTAAACAAAAAAAAAAAACAAACGATAAATAAAACGCAAGAGGTTCAGAAAAGGCAGGCACTACACTTCACTCTAGAAGCCTGCAAAAACAATATAAAATAATTAAAAAAAAAAAAAAGAAATAAAAAGAAGGTAAGAGATTGTACATGCGCGGTCTTGAGTTGGAACTATGGCTGCACCACCAGCAAAGGTAATAAAATCCAACGAAACAGGTGAAATAAATAATGGGTTAGGGTATTGAGTTTTTGTTTTTCTTATTTTTTTTTTTTTTTTTTTTACCTGAAAGTCTGAAACACCGAAGGAAAAAATAGAAGGTGTTTGTTCAGAATACGAGCATGTACCTACTTAGTCAGACATCATGTGTATCTACATACCTACATAGATGTGGAATTAATAGCTCAACAACATTGAATGGAGAGGGTGCAAAGAGGGAGATTTCGTTTAGTTAAATGAAAATTTTATAAAATTTAAATATTTTAATGACTTGAAATGCATCAAATATTATATAAAAACGGACATGATGGGGAGCAAGATTGAACTTTGCATTATTTTGATTTCGAAAAAAAAAATAAATAAAAGTTAAAGTCACTCAGGTGAAAAAGATTCATAGGCTATTGTTTTTGTTGGAATAAAAAAACAATATGAATAAGGTCTGGCAATATAATTTTTTTGTTTTACTGTAAGAAAAATATTTTAAACTTTTGCACCTAACTAAAAAATACTTAAATCTTTTCACCAAGTCTTGAATAAATGACCATAGGTGCGTTTTATTGGTAATTTATAGCTAGTGCAGCAATCAGGTACCAATAAAACGCTCCGGCTGTGTTCAAAAACGCTTTAGCCACTTTTGGTTGTGTTCACGAAGTATTTCTGCTTCCCTGTCTCCACTAAACTACAAATATCATAGAACACATCCATTTTATGAGTGAAAAACAACATTAAGGTTCAAGTCATGAATAATTTTCAACACGCCACCTTCATCTTCAAAGTTTCAACTTTCTTCATCCACTTCCATATCCACTATTTTACTGGCAAATTTATCGGCAGTAATTGATTGTTGTTATTGTTCACCGAGGAAAATTTTACTGTGCTAGCTATAAATTTACCAATAAAACGCACCTCAAGTTGATATTCGAAAATGTAAGTTCTAGCGATACGAAAACATTCCATAAAATAATAAAGTCTTTATGAGGAATTATCAAACAATGTCCCGTACCTTGTGCTTCAGAGAAAAGACTGATAACAGAGACTTACATAGTTCTGACAGTGGAAATTGATCCAATGAGGATATCATATGGACAACGACATACCGCTTTTTTTTAGCATTTACACCATCTGAAATGCAGTCTATTATATCGCTTACAAAAAATGTAAACTGCTGTCAGTTGGCGATTGCAGTCAGTTGGCGTCTGCAGTCAGTATGAGCGACTGCAGTCAAAAAAGTAAACAGATTTAGTTTTTAAGTCTTTTGATTTTTTTTATAATGACTTTAAATTCAAAATCACATCAACAGTCATTTTAAATATTCTATAGAAGTAAAATAATGCAGTCAATTGACTTACAGTTAATTGACTGCAGAAGTTTATGACTGTTTCCAAGTCAAATAGATTTAGTAATTTTATGTTTGACTTTCTTATTGACTATGACTTCAAAATCACAATCAACAGTTGATTGTTGAAGTTAATAATGCAGTAAAAAAATTTTTATCAATTAATTGACTGAGTTTTTGAATATTCGAAATTGAGTATTTTTAAATAAACGATCATTGAGTTTTTCACAATTTGCTGTCAAAAGCCATACGAAAAAACTAGGTTTTGAGAATTTTGTTGACAAAAAAGTTAACTATTAGGTATATTCAGAGGTGCATAATATACTTATAATTTGAGAACCTTACGGTGCCAAGCAATCAAATTTTGTTTTTGTTACCAACCCTTATAATATTTATTATACATAACTAGGTATAGTTTGTTAAATTTAAACAAAAATTTTTCCTAACTTATTTATTACATTCATTTTTTATAAACCTATTTAGTCAATATTAATTTGTAACTTTAAATCAATATTCATCATTTTTGTTCAAAAACTTAAACACAGTCAACTAAAATTTAAAGGCTGCAGCCAAAAGACTGTTACTGACTGCCAAAAATTATTTAATATGCAGTTATAGGTGACTAAAAGACAGGAAATAGACAAAAAGTATACTGCCATATAATTCAATGCTCTTTCACGGTAACTTTCAAATTTTAATATTAAAAATGACTGTTATTTGTAGTTTTTAATTTAAAGCACTATTTCAAAACAATACATTTTATCAGAAGTTTTTAGTCGATTGGTTGTGATTTATGTGTCTACCAGTCTTAAACTAAAAACAGTCTTGAATTGACTGTAGTTTTTACATCTTTGCAGAAAAAAGTAATGAAAGTTAAGGTGATCAGAATTCTCCAACTTCAGAGCCATAATTAATGACTGTTTCATTCCTCATTTTGATGAACTGATGAAATTGGAAGATAATTGCGTCAAAAAGTATGGAATAACGACGCATACTGGACGAGCCATACAACCCACTTTTTGAAAAATCCCTTTCCCGATTGTCTGATATCGTGTGTTTGTATGTTGATTTCAAGATCACCAGATTTGACTGCACAGACTTTTCTTTCTATATCGTCATATTAGATTACACTGCTAAGAACTAAGAAGTACAGAGTGGCGCACGAATCGTGCTACAAAAAAAATTTATCTAATACCTTTTTTTGTGTGAGTAATTGGCTTATTTTTTTTTTAGGGTACTATTTGTATATATTTAAATTTATGGGATAACGAAACGAGAATTTGAATAGTGCAGCGGTACCATGCTTTGCAGTCCGTCATTTCCGTCCAAAGGGAATTTAGGCGGGAGTTTGGCGACACTGTCGGACACTGTCTAATAGGTATAGACATGCCAGGTGACATGGCGTCTACTCAAACGATTTCTGCAGAAGCTGCATGGATGAAGAGGAGAAGGAAACTATTCCTCATCTTCTCTGTACTTTATGTGCTCTATCGCAAGGACTTAGACTCTACTTGGGAGAGTTCTACTATAACGATCCGAGTGATCTAGCAAATATTGCTATACACAATCTTACACGCTTCAGAAGTAGCTCAAAATGGTTTAACGAGTAGGGAAAAGCTTTCCTAGATCCGTGTGGTATCACAATGGGCCATCAATTGGCCTAAGTGTGTCGGTCTCTTGCCGCTAGCCACTTCTACCTAACCTTGTAGTAAACATGTTTGCCGAATCATGGAAGCAGCGCACGAAGACCGTACCATCTTGATCCCTATGTTCGGGTTCAAGGCAAAATCGCGGTTTTAGCCTCGTCAATACAGACATATTCAAGCGTTTTGACTGGAAAATTATCTGGGAGTTAGCAGACGGTCATTACATATAACGGATAGTTCATGATTACTTAGCCTTGTTTCCGTACGTACACAGTTAAAAATTACGAGCAAGTCAAATCTCCTGGATTTGTCTGGAATTTTGCCAAAAAATGATTGAAAAGGCTAATTTTGTCTAATGAGGCTCATTTTGATCTAAACAGCAATGTAAACAAACAAAATTGCCGTATATATATGGAGTCAATCTAATCCAGAAATGCCCCATGAGACGGAACTGCGCCCAAAGCGAGTTACGGTGTGCTGTGCAGTTTCATCAAGGTGCATTGTCGGGTCATATTTATTTGAAGAAAACGGTGTAACAGTAACTGTCACTAGAGACTGATATTTAAAGATGTTGAAGGAGATTTTTTACCTAGAACTGCGCCATTTTAGCGGGATTTGTTTCCAGCAAAATGGAGCAACTGCACACCAGTTATGGCGGAGCAACAAACAAACAAAATAATATCCAGAAATTCCACTGTCCACTGGCTCCCAAGGTCACCTGCACTAATTGCACCAAATGCTGGTGTTCGTGCATTTACCACTAACATCGAAGGTTAGATTGACTAATCGGACGATTTTGATCATGCATCGTGAAAAAAACCAGTGGCACTTTGATAGTTTTTTTTTTTTTATCGACAGAAGGTACCATGAACATTGTTTGGATGCAATATAAAAAACTCTTAGAACAGCTTCTTATTGTTATCATCGTTCATCGTGAGATGATTGGTAGTAAAAAATTATGGTTCATTTTAATTTTAATGAAAGGATTAAATCACGACCACGAGGACGAACCATCTTGTGATGTGTAGCCAGCTTTACTTATCAGTAATCGAAGAATATATAAAAAAATTGATTGGCGCGACACAAGTAGAACCAGGGCCTATGTGACTTACAACTCTCAACCATTCATGTGTGCGTGTTATTGGCAGGAATGGAGGCGCCTAATCCGGCTAATGTGAGAAGCACTTCTTCATGACAAGAGATACTCTTGGAGGATTTGTCAATTCCTCGCAAGAAGCAGTAACCCGAGAAAAACATTTGTTTTTAGGTGGCATAGGCTGGGAATCGAACCCACGAACTTCGGCGTATAACAGTCCTACACTCTAACCATTACGCCACGGGCTACTACGAAGAATATGTTTCATTTTAAATCCCAGAAATAATGTTCATTGTTTCAAGATTTTTGTATAATTAATAAATTGCAATTTAATTCGAATCATGACTCAATTCATTACAATGTTTCCATGTTTTGTTAGTCTAATTATTTCTTTTGAAATTTTTTTCCAGCCCATCAGTTCGATTCGCGTAGATTTTAAGGAAATTTTTTCTTCCAGTAATTTAAATAAATATTGCAATCGTTCATTACAAAAAAAAAAAATAAGAAACCGAACTGACCGAACACCATGCAATGCGAACATTCACCTCAATTCCAAATTGAACTTCTATACAAAAGTATCTGTTTAGTGTATGTTTTTTCTGCTCATGATGTGCTGAGTCTTTTATATGTAGGTATATATGTAGATGTTGGTGGTGTGGTGGATCGTAAAACTTCAACAAAACGTGTTTTCTCACAGCAACAACCATCAGCCATCAGCAAACGGCCAAGAACTGCACTGCACTTATAACTATACAATATAATTTTATATATGAAATCCCCACAGCATAAGCAATTTATTTTTATTTAACTCAAGAAAAATAATACAAACAAAATTATCATTAAAAAAAAAAAATAAAATAAAAATAATAAACGGAATAAAATAAAAAATGCAAGACACGATACGATCACGAGCTGCTGTGGCTGCTGCAATGATTCTCTATAAAATGGCAAGGTCATCATCAGTCGAAGCCATTACACCCTGTATTATTATACCTACTTTTGTGTTATTGCAAAATCAGATTGAATCAAAAATAAAATGAGTGCGAGCGTTTGTTGTTGAACGATGAAGGAGGTATGACCAAGCCAAGCCAGGCTAGTGGCCATTATTGTCCAGAGTCTGATGATGAGAAAATGATGATTTTTTTTTTTATATATAAGGTTAAATCTTCTGCTTTGTTTTCCTTGACATTTTCACAAAAATACTGCAGACGGTATCTTTTCTTTTTATGCAGTTATGTTGTCAAAATTTATATTAAGTTAGTGTAAGTGATTTGACGTGACATTTGACAGGTTTTTTAAAAAGTCACGACTCTTGGGAGGTTTAAGGCGTTCTTAAATTGCAAAAACTATATATTTACAAGTTATAATTAATGTTGCTCATATTTTGGATTGTATATGTGTAAAACTTCCAAAAGTATGCATATTTTGCATGCCTAAGATATATCAGCTATTTTAGCACTAGAAAAAAAAAATACTGGAAGTCCTTTCCAGAGCAAAACTCACATCAGCTCGCGTTTGGTTAGAGAGATACTCGAGAGTAAATTTAGCAAAACTTCTAGTGAAATATTACAACAAAACACGCATTTTAGGAACCATTTCGTCAAGTTGAGAAAAGATTTCAATAACCCTTTTAAACATATTTGATACCTCAAGTCACAACAACCTTTGTGAGGTGTTCGTATTCTGGTAGCACCGTCACAACTTGTGAGCCTCACAAGAACTATCGAAATTGTGATCTCCTTTTGAGTTGCTCATAGCCCATAAGTTTGACAGTTCATAATAACGAACAAATTATATCCAATTGATGAGTTCAACAAAAATTCAAAACTTAATAGCCTTCTCACAGCAAGCCCAAAACGCGGTTTTCGCGAAATTATCGGTTTTGGCGGAAAACCTAATCGAAAACTCAAGTTTTTCCATACATTTTTGGTAAACCACAAGTTTTCGTAAACCACAAGTTTTATATAAAACCTCTCGAAAACTAGTTGAAATTCAAAGTTCAACTAAACAAACAAACCTTCGAAACATTCAGCGCTCAGTAAAATGTAAAAAAAAACTGCTGAATTCTGCTGACAAAAGAAATTGTGTTGTCAGTGTGTTATGTAAATGAGATGTTTTGTTGTTTTTTTTTTTTGCAGGAGATGAGTGGGTGTTTGTGAAATGTCAAACGAAAACTTGTAACTGTTCAGTGTGAACGCTTTTCGAGTTTTTGAAAACTTTTTGCCGAAAACCCGGTTTTAGGTTTGGTGTGAAAAGCCTATAACAATAAAATAAAAAATTCACCTTGCTGTGGTGAGTTTTTGTGCGGTTTCTTGTGAGGATTGTATGAAAATACCAAAAATGTTGTCGAATCATAACAACCTCATAAGAGCTTTTGACTTGCGAGCCCTGTAAGTATTGATGTTCATTTCTGAAATCTTCAAAACCCGCATTAAAAAGGAATTGAAACTTATAGACCTATGATCTGTTTCATTCAGTTACTAAAACAAAGTCCATATTATTAGGACTACAAGTTTTCGAACCAGATCTTTCATGCTGGTTAAAACACTGCTGAAGAATTTTGCGTATATGTCAGGCAAAATGTTCTTCTATGAAAAAAATCCAAGTTAAGAGTTTTGAACGCAATAATCTTTATTTGAGCATAAATTTCTTAATTCAGGCAAAAATTCCATTATGAAATCGTGTATTAGAAGTGATTCAGGTCAAATAAATCATTAAAATTACATTCCAAACTTTTATATAACTTCGAAGTTATCAAAAAATAATTCATGCTCATTTGATAAATTTAAATATTTTTTTTTTACAAAAAACTATGACTATATTTTTTGCATACGAGAGATCAAAACAAGATAGTGCTCCCTCAAAAAGGTTAAATGTCAGAAATATAGGTTTTTCACATTTTTCACCCCTTGAACATTTTTGAAGTTGCAATTGTAACTGATGTCTCGTATGGAAATAAATAAATTAATCGTTTTTGTTGTAAATATTATAGTCTATAAAGTGAGCATGAAATATTTCGACAACTTTACCAAGAGCAAAAAACCTGTATTTTTAACTTTGACCAAATTTGTTTTTTTAAGAATTATTATGACTTCTAGAAAAAAATGTTAGGGATTTTATAATTAAATGTAAATTAATGTTTGTAGAATTTAAAAAAAATAAGATATATTTTAGCCTCATTAAGTGTGTTCGAAAAACCTATATTATCAATACTTCACCTTTTTTTGATGAAAAGCAGTAGGTATCTTGTAACTGATCGATGGTTTGGAAAAAAGTGTTATAATATTTTTTGTAGAAAATATTATAATCTACAAAATGATTATCATTCATTATTTTTTGATAGCTTCGCCATTTAAAAATTTACAAGATCGAAAAACCAGTATTTTTGACATTTCACCATTTTATAAAAATAAAATTATACATATGTATCTCTTAAATAATCGATGTTAGGAAAGAAATGTTTTCCTTTAAAGAGGTATTTACATAGTGTACAAACTTTGAAAAAAATGTTTTCGTAAATAATAATTGTTTGGGAGTTATAAGTGAAAAACCTGTTTTTTTTTAAATGGTCGCAAGAAGAAAAGTGTAAATGCATTTTTTGTAAAAAAATTGCATAATCTACAAGCTTTGCATGAAATATTTTTCTCTAGCGTTTACCGTTTGAGAGTAATATTCGAAAAACCGGGGGCCAGATTCTTTAATAAACGAAACGAAAGCGATCGTTCGTTTTTCATAAACGAACATAAGCAAAAACGAAAACGATTGTTCGCTTTCCCCATACAGAATGTCACCCCGGTATTTTTGACATGCTACGTTTTGTAACTTTTTATAAAATCCATATTTTGTAAAATCAAACTTCTATTTTGGCGAAAGTTTTTTTTACAAATTTATGTTAAAATTCAACTCCAAGCAGAAGTTTTTCCTTCCACCTTAACAGAACTTCTTTCATATTGAATTTTAAAATTTGATATTCAAATCATTCTTATTTGTTAAAAAAAACAACTTCAGTAAAATAAAAATAAAAAAAACATTCTATAATAAAATTATTTTCATTGCTATATATTACAACCAATTTGAAATAAAAATAAATAGTAAAACCATTTTATTATGTAGATATACACTACTCATACGTAATTAACTTAAAAAGGGCACACACATAGCTTATTTTTATTGCCAACCCAGAATAACAGAGTATTTTTTTTATTTTCTGTTTTTTTTTTATGTTTTTACTACTCTTCTAAAGCAGTGCCAATTTTACTTTTAATAATACAACTTGTATATAGTAGTACTTAAAAGTTAAAGAATAAAGCAATAAATTATGTGTTTTTTTTTTAGTTTATTTTGCTGCTAAAAGGGCAACCAACCAACACCATCATCATTCCATATATAAATTCCATGCAGCAAGATACACGGTAACACGCATTTGGACAACAACGAGTGAGCCCTAAAGGCTGACTGTATAAAATAATTGTTTTTCTTAATGTTTTTTTATGTACCTATATTATAGTGAGAGTCTGATGTGAAAAATAGGTTTAACGATGTCATTTATATTCGAGAAAGATGGGTCATTTTTTTGTTGTAATATTGTTCTTTAATTAACTTTAACTCAATTTATTGTATGAGAGTGCAGTTTTTTTTTACAAATATAAATAAAAATTAACTATCATAAAATATAATAATAATAAAAATTAAATGGAGAATCAGTTTGAGCTGACTAGTTAGGTTTTTTATTTAGACTAAAAAAATACATATATTTTTATTTAGCACGAAATGAGTTCATATTTATAGAGACGCTTCAAGAAAAGCAATTAATGGCCGTCAAAAACTAATGATTTGATTACGAGCCAACTCTGACTTCGTTGTCATAAATAGAATGGGTCTAAGGTGACTTCCTTGTGGCACACCTAAAATGGCATCAAAAGGAGTAAAAACAGCACTCTGATGTCTGACTCCATAGATAATCTGAATTGTTTAGAAATACCAATTTAAGATTATGGTAATATAATAAAAAATAAATTAATGCTGCGAAAGTTTGTACAGAACCAGAGATCCTATAGGGACTTTCAGACTTACACACTCAGCAATGGTTGCCTGAGAAATTTTGGAATTGCATATATATTGATTTTATTAATAATTTTTATTGATTCAAAGAATTATCATATTTTCGTTATTGAAAAATATAAATTAAAATAATAAAATGTAAAAAAAGTTAAATGTAAAAATATAAGTATCATCATTCATCAATGAAATTTCTTAAAGATTTTACTTACAAAATATAAGTGGATGTGGATGCATTTCAATGTTCTTACCTGAAAAGATAAAAAATGAATTTTTTATTAATATTTTTTGTTTTATTCACAGTTCTGTTTTTATTTAAAAATGTTTTTACTTCCAATAGTATAATATGTATTCTGTTGGTTTTAAACATAGAATAGGGCTGTTTTAAATAAATAGACCTCTACGTTTTAAATTTTAGAAAACATAGTAAAAAAGGTTTTAACATCACAATATAATAAATAATAGGCTCGTCTTTGCATTTAATTTTGCTCAAAGAATAATAAGGTTTTCACACCGATCCAAAGTCTCAGATTTCGGCAAAATGATTACCAAATCTCGTTGAATCGTTCATACCAGTGTTGGTAGAAACTAAAAAAAAATTCCCATAGCAATTACACAAATTTCCTTTTTTTTTCTCCATTAAAAATGAAATCCCAACAACTGATTACACTTCACTTAATAATTAATATAACAAACTCTATTTTCATCGTATCTTTTTTTTTTTGAGTGAAGAAAAAATTGAGTAATTAAGTTTTCATTCATCCTTTTCCAAGAAGATTTTGAGGAGATGTCGCAGTAATCTACTGCGATTACGAAATCTGGAAATGAATTGGAAATCTTCTTGATTTTGATGAGATTTTAGTGCTTTTTGCTAGATACAAAAAATTCGCGTATTTACCATTGCCCAGAGTATAAAGAAAGCAAACAAACTTTTCGTTCTTCCACTTGTCCCCCATTTTGGCCTTTTAAGCTCGCAATTGGGAACAACAAAGGTCCGCGTCCGACTCTCTGTTTTGTCGTATGTAAGTGCATAAAAAGATAAAAAAACGGCTAAGTTTGTTTTCAAAAATCACTCAGATCAAAATCAAGAAGAAATTCATGTTTGGAAATAATGAAACCTTTTTTTTTCGAATGCACTTACCACAAAGTCAAACTAGGTCACAAATTGAAGAAAAGGTATTTTCATTTCAAATTTTCTAATTTCGTTTGACAGCTTTCATTTTGAATTTGATTTGACGCGTTAATGACTTATTTTGTTCAAAGTGTTTTATATAAAAAAAATTGTTTTATAGATTAAATTAACCAAAAACCCTTGAAAAAGTTAGAAAAAAGCCAACGAAACGTCGGGAAAGAATGGAATAGTTTTTTTTATTTGCATTCGGAAACCATAGATCTGTAAGCCTGTAAGTCAACTTTATTATTAAATAAATTCCAGATCACCTGTCATAAAATATAGACTTATTTTTTTGTTGTTTTCTCTTTCTGTTTTTATAGGTACATTGAATTTTGACATTTTCAGTGAATTTTACTTAGAATGCGGGTGTGTTCGTAAGCTTTGCACGTAATTTCAAACAGAATTTCGTTGAAATTAAATTTAAAGTTAACATTTAGTCGAAATGTGAAATTGTATGGGAAATGAGATGATTTGGAATCAAATTTGAAAATTTTCAACAAAATTACCTCATTTGCCCTAATAAAAGCGTATATAATAATAGAATAACAATAATGCGCTCAAAATTGCAGGAAGCTGAATATTCGCTTTTACTTGTTCTAAAGTACAGGGTAAATTGTTCAACAGTGAAAGAGTTATTTTTGACTTTATAATTTTCAAACTATTGAATATTAAGGTTGGCAATAGCACAGTGGATGTAGTGCTTGATTGATTGGAGGTGTGGGCTCTTGCCCCACTTTAGGCAACATTCTTTTATATATACCTTCAGTTTTACCTGGACACAAACCGTGGTATTTCATGAGATAATAAAACAGCTTATTTCTCAGTCCTATCTTTCTCTTCCAATTGCAACTAGAAAATGTGCAAGTCAGGTTGCATTTAAAAAAGACTTTAGGTCTTACTGGCATATAATTAAAATTATTATAAGAAAACAGAAGTTATTCTTTTTAATTTTTTCACTGCAGAGCCAGTTTTACATAATTTGCCGTCCTGAACATTTTTTTTTGTCTCCACCCCGCTAAATTTTTTTTGGCGACCAATAAAAAAAAATAGTAGTGACGCAGAAAGCGAATAATGATTTTAAATTTGTCAAGAAAAATACAAAAGTTAAGAACCTTCATTCAGCTACATTTGTATATTCAATTTCAGACGACAATTTTAAAAACAAAACAAAATTAATTTAGTGTTTTTTTTGTATATAATAAACGATCTGCGATTGAATCATTGACTATAGTTTTTTCGATGTCATTTTCAATTGCAAGGGAAGCTAGGCTATTGAGCTTCAATTGGCTGAAAGAACTGCGCAGATAATTTTTAATGCATTTTAAGGCAGACAAACTTCATGTATTTGGAACAACACGATGTTGAAAATATGCGAATTCCAAATTATGTCGCCCTGGATTTAAGTCCCTACAATCACTATAGGAAATATGGCCCTGGTTCACTGTGTACCAGCGAGCGAAGCAAGTGGAAATAATTTATCAGCGGGATGTACACAGTGAACTCGGTAGTGTTTATTTATTACATTCGTATAGATTAAAACCCGCTTAAGAAAAAACCGGTTAAAGAGAAAACCCGCTTATCTGAAACACTTTTTTGATTCCCGAATATTTTTAGACCAATCACTTTCAAAACACTCCCGCTTAAGCGAAACTTGCTTAAGTGAAAAACCCGGATTCCAGAAACTTATTTTCAGTAAAATTTTATATTTATTCAATGAAAAAAGAACTCTTTTAAGTGAAAAAAAAAGTTGAATGGAACAGAACAAAAATTTTGCTGAACGCTTTCATTTCTTTCTTTATTTTTCACCTCCAACTAATTTTCACCACGAAAATGAAATTTGAATTTATGATATGTCACAACCGTTTTTGGAATTTTAAATCCGCTTAAGTGAAATTTTTTTTCAATAATCCGGACTCCGCTTAAGTGAAATTTTTTTTCACATTAGCGGGGTATGTTGAAGTGAAAAACCCGCTTAAGTGAAAGGAAGACTGTGACAATTTGCCGTTTCTGTTGAAACGGGTTTTCCTGTACCTACATACAAAATTTACAAAAAAAATTACTTAATTTTTGGATAATAATTAACGATAGGTATTTTTTTTTAGAGCCGGAGAACATTAGGTATTAATAAAACACAGACAAAAATGTTAATAATATACATGAAAATGGTTTTATTTTGACAATTTCTCCAGCGAGAGATGAATAGTCAAACTAAAATAGAAACTCAAAATAACCGAGAATGCTGTCAAATCGGCTGTCACAGAAAAGAGTGTTGCCAATGAACAGTTCTCCTCCTCAAAAAAAACACCATTTATAACTTTTGTATGGCTCTATATTTATTTTTTTATAATTTTGTAGTCTGATAATTTTAAATACATTTAGTTTAAACAATATTGCATAGTGAAACATTGTAATATTAATTTTACAAATAAATTTTTGTGTAAAAAAACAATATAAAAATCAACGACAAAAGTCAGTTTTTTAGAACTCAAGACTTTTTTTTAACATCATCTCGCTAAGGATATCACTTACGATATGAACATCTTCAATGTCAGGCTTCTTTATTATTTTATAACCACAAGAGCAAGTTCGTGCGATCAAATCGTTCATTTTATTTCAATCGAAACCAACAGATTTTAGCTATTTATTTGCGAATTTCAATCAACCTACTTATTTCACAACCAACGTTAAAAAAAAAACCTCAATCAAAGATGACAAGGACATAAAAACACAACACATAATTTTATGTGATTTAAATTTAATTTGTATAATTTCTTGATTAAATATTATACCTATTAAGAAATTTAATTAAAATTCTCTTTTTATAAATAAAAAGAGAAAAAAATCAACACACCTTGGCAGAAGTTCATCGAACTATGTATTTATTGAGTCGCAAATTACAAAATCTATTCCAAATATCATGGCCATGTTCTTGTAATAATTATTAAAAAGCGTGCGTGATGGTTGGCGTGTTCAATGATGCTAAAGCTATGCTAAAAATCTATTTTTGCATATAGCCTATACCTACCTACCTATATACAAATATTTTCTAACATAAATAAAAAAGTTTTTTTGTTGTTGTTGTCTTCAATTTATTTTTATCTAAATAAAATCTTTTGTCGGTTTCTGGCTGGGAACTTTTCTAGGTCAGCAGAAGTGGCGACGAGCGTGCCATTGTGCTATAGATTGGACAGAAACTGATTATCATTTTTATAGATATATAGGTAGCTCTTTTTTAATAACAACAACAAAAAAGTGTGGCAAAAGAGTAGGTATCTTCCATAATTTTTTTTTGATTCTATTTTAAATTTTATTTGTTTATACAACATATACACAAAAATAATCAAAAAAAAAAAAAGATAAAAATCTTAAAAAAAAAGAAAACTGATTTTGATCTATGATCTATTCATCACGGCTTTTAAGAGGACACACACGTTAAAAAAATATGTTCAGCAAACGTCATGTTGACAAGTGAGTATTTATCTATATGGAACATGTGTGTGTTTAATTTTGCTTGAATTATTTGATTGATGCTAAATTTTGTTAATAACAAATCATTTGCATTTCTTGGTAAAAAAATGAAAATAATTTTTTTTAAGTTAGCAGGAAGTATTTTCTAATAAATATTGAAATAAAAAAAAAAGAAATTGAAATTGAAATACTTTTTCAAATGGTTCATGTAGATGTACAGTTTATACCCTCATGATATTAAAAAAAACAGAATTCTAATATATATTCATTCAATTATTTATTCATGAAATTATTGACACTAAATTAATTCCGTAAGTATGTGTTTTTTTTTCGAGACCATACCTACCTATACACGATTAAACAATAGTTTGCATGTCAAATTCAACAACACGACATCCTATATCCGCTATGAGCCGATAAACATTTCCGCTTATGAGATAAGCCGATTTAAAAACAAAATTGTAACTATTTTAACTATTAAAAAAATATACAAACACATATGAATATGTACATATATGAACATGTAACTGAACCTGTATGAAAAATTCTGGAGAAATAACACAAATTATATGTTTGAGTAAGAATATTTCATTTATTTACATAACGACAAAAACGATAGGATTTTTCAAACTTTTAGTAAAAAATTGCAAAAAAAAAAAACGTTTGAAAAATAATTACCTATCTAATTATAAATTTTGTTATTATAACCCTCGGGAAAATTCGACAAAAAAAATTGCTAAAATTCGTTCGGTAAAGCTGAATTTTTATTGGAATTTTTTATTTTTAGGGCGAGACTAAGAAAAATGCAAATTTATAAGGGGCCAGTTGTACAAATATTTAAACCGTGGGTCAGCAATTTTTATCCACCGATTTCGGCGGATTAATTGAGTTGCAACAGTGGTTTACTGTTCAAGTGTGTGATAATATACTAACTACATACTTGAACCAGCGTTGAACGTTATATAGAGTAACTTCCTTATTTGTATCTACATATTTAAATATTTCATACAAATTATCCTAAATTTGGACAAGAGAGTAAATATCTCAAAAGCAATTAATTGAAAATTCAATTCAAAAAATTTAAACTTATTTTTCGTAAAAGTTTTTAAGTTTTTCGATAGATGGCGCTGAATATTAAAAAAAAAATAAAACTTGTATAAATTTGAAAAATACATATAATATAGCCATTTGATTGAGCTAAAACTTATATTGTACACACATATCTCGTCTGAAGATAATAATATGGTACGCTACGATCTACGTTCGGTACGGTACTTTCCTTGTTTTACTCGCAACTTCTCACAATGGTGCGTTTTTGTGATACCCTGGACTCGATTATTGTTGTAAAAATTGTGTCAGTTATTATCTAGTAATAGGAACTAAAAACTTCCATATTTTTCGCCAACATTGTTCTGCAGATATCGACTCTGGGAGCGTTTAGTCACGGGGTAGCAAACTTTGTACACGTTGCACATGGTACGGGTGGAAGTAGTTCTGTTTTAAAATTCGATGAGCAATGCTTTTCGGTATTCCAGTGGATCGAAAGGTACCCAAATGTGGGGCGTCACCCATGACCACGGGTGTTCATCTATGCACACCTATCATACTCGCAAGGACGATTGCCTATAGTATTCGTATGGCGGCGCTGCATGAAGGGAGACCCCAAGGACATAACAACGAAGTAGTTTTAAATTAAATTGAATTGAATGTGATCCCTGCGCTTGATTGCGATTGCGATGTGCGATTGAAAGATCCACTGGAATACCGAAAAGCATTGCTCATCGAATTTTAAATCAAAACTACTACCACCCGTGATCCGTACCATATGCAACGTGTATACGAAGTTTGCTCCCTCGTAACTATACGCTCCCAGTGTTGATATTTGCTGAACAATGTTGGCAAAAATTTGTGAAGTTTTTAGTACCTATAACTAACATAATTTCCACAACACTATTCGAGTACAGGGTAACAAAAGCGCACGATTGTGAGATGTTGCGACAAAAACAAGAAACGTAGCGTACCGAAAGTAGATTGTAGCGTACCATATTGTGTAATGTAGATCTGTCTCACTCTTATTTACGGCAAACTGTGTCTGATTCTAGTGCCTCTGTTTATGTCACGTACACCTTACTAAAATGGATTTTTGAGTACAAAAAAGCATTATTCTGGTAAAAGTGATTGAAGTGAACTGAGGTGTTTTTTGCAAATAAAAAATTAAAAATATTTTTTACGAATGAAACGCGCCAATTTTTTAAAAAACTTGCCAAGGTAGTGTAGTACATTTTTTTTAAATATGAAGTGTCAAAGTTCGCTTAACATTTTTTTTTGAAACATGACTCAGTCAAACTTTATTTTTTTACGAAACTGACAATGTTTATTTTTAAATTTGTGATTGAAATCAATAGCATGGTTATTTAGGATTACGTAAAAAAAAATAAACACGTCAAAATTCGGAAAATTGTGACCACAGTACCTAAAAATGTGGTCTAGGGTATCGATTTTCACTATTTTTCTAAATATTGCTATTATTACTTAACCAAGCGAGATAGATTTTTTTTCTTATTTTTTCCAGAACAGGTACAACCTACTCTATCACCCGTTACCCGCTTGACTTTAACTCATGGGACACCCTGTATTTACGAAATGGTTTTCCCTATCGACTATTCTTGTTATCCTTTTTTAAGTGCAGGTTTTTTTTTTTTTTTTTTTTTTGTCATTTGATTATTTACAAAATAAAAAAAAATTAATTGCTTCTCCGCACTAAAGTTATTACCAATTATTATTTATTTATCCACAAGAGACTACACAATATATATTATATAGCCATATCGCAAATAAAAATAAATATAATAAAATAAAAAACCAAACTAAAAAAAATAATATCTCTTTCTCTGCATTTCTTTCCTGATGCAAGGCAGCTAAGGATCTTACTCAATAAATTCCATCCTTATATAATATACAAAAGACCTATACAGTACAATCCTACATAAAGTATAAGTATAATCTATTTGTGCCAACAACCAATAACAAATGAAAATATTGCCTACCACAAAAGTATCATTGCATATAAAATTTCCTCTATCACTGGTACCATGTCCCATCTTTAGGTTATTGAACTTGGGGTAGTCCTCTCGAATTCCCATTTAATATATACCTAATAGGGAAACTGTAGTAGGATATCCAAATGCCAGCCAGGAATATAGTAAAATAAAAAAATATAAAAAAAAAAAACACATAATCAACCAAACGAAAACCCATTTAAATGCTACTACCCTCGATTCCAGTCCAATTCATGCATCCACCAGATCAGATCCAATGATGAATGTATCTTTTCAGCATCAAGCAGGCAGGCAGGCAGGCAAACGAAAATCAGACATAACCCCAAATGCATTGTATACGGTATACGGATACGGATGCCCAGCCAGAAGAGTCCCATATATCCTATACATTTTATAATGTTCTATATCTTTTGTGTATGTGTGTGTGTATTGGTTTTGGTGACTGTGAGTTGGAAATGGAATCTGGAGTGTGTACCTATATAACTGTATATGAAATGAATGTCTCCCCATCTTCTTTATAACTGTGTGCTGCCAAATCATTGCCTATGACGCGATGATGGGCTGATGTCCTTTTTACAGTGGAAAATATGGAGAGCAGGACCAATGTGCTATACCTATGTATACCTATACGATGATATTTATGATATACGGGGAGCAAGAATATGCAGAACAGAAGTATAACAGTTGGAAAGGACAACGATATGGATTTTAATGAATGCACAAATTCACAGAAGCAACACACTCAAAACTCCCCCAAAAATATACATATATAGAGTCGAAATTGAGTTGACTGGATGCGAAGACTAAAAAGGATATACGAACGGAATTCAAGTCATCGCCATAGTTGTTGTTGTCGACGTTGGGATGACAATGATGATGAGATTTTAGGTTGTGGTTCTTTCGAAGTATCATCATCAGCCGGCTCTGGCTCTCAGTCTCAGGCAGTTCAGTTTTGGAATTTTCTTATACTCATAGGTATAGGTATGTATATCTCTCCCTGTTTTGTAGGTGGGTAGGTATAACCAAAACCACTATACTGTCACTACTCATTCAAGTGATGGATGATAAATTGTGGGAAATTAAAAGCCGGCATTTTGAAATGAAACGGATTTTGGGATGGATAACGGATTGGATGCATCTTCATGGACACGGACAGTGATGATGATTATGATGATGAATATGACGAAGACGATGGCATGTCATATAATTTTCTCACATAATATTACCATCATCCTCATCAGTCTTCCAAAAGGATTTTATTATTGTATAGTTTAAGTTTGCGTTCTTAAACAAAAAATAAGCAACGGAAGTCCATTTAATTAAGAGAAATATACACAAATACACATGCTTCACCAAACATGCAAATGGATAAATGTGTCAAACGTCAGAGTCAATTTGGGGTTATATCTTGTTTGATAAAGAATAATAATATGCATTTAAATTTCTGAGATTTGGTTTAAAATTTTAAAAATGTCCACCTAAAAGTATGCAATTTCATTTCAAAAACCTATTTGGTTCTTCTTGTTTATAGACAGGGGGATTTTGTTAGTAACCTTCGAGAACCAGGATCATGGCAATGACATGGAGCTTCTTGTTATAAAATAGTAAAAAGTGTAGAACCAAGTCCTAGCCTAGTGACTTACAACTCTCAAAAATGCTTTTGTGCGTGTTATTGGCAGGAATGGAGGGGACCTAAAATTTTCTGCCGACGCGACGGCTGACATGGGAAGAACTTTTTCATGACAAGTGATATACTCGTGGAGGGTTTGTCAATTCCTCACAAGAAGCAGTAACCCGTGAAAAAAAATTTTCTGTTTGAAGGTGGCATAGGCTGGGAATCGAACGCAAGACTTTCGGCGTAACAGTCGTACCATTATGCCACGGGTCGTGACGGATAAAGGTTTAATATGTTTTTAGCTATTTATTCTTAACGGCACGCCACAACCAGTGAGGTACAGGAGTCTACTTTTTAGACGGATAATCGAGCGCACCTTCTGAAATTACTTCAATGTAGCCCAGTTGACCGCTGCCATGGACCAGATTGTATAACACATGGGTCTTTATACATTAAGATAAACCGCGGGTGTGACATGACGAAGAACTTTACCTTCTGCTGTCGGCCCATCAGATCACATGAAAAGATTAAGGTAGTGAGAGCTCCAATCTACTTTTAGTCCCCATGGCGGCGTTCTGCGCGTAAACATGCGTCTGCCCTTGGCCTTTCCGTTCGTTCAGTGAGACGAATTATTTGAGATGACTTTTAGTCCCGCATCCGAACAAGTTTAACGATAGTGCTGGAACTCTCCTAAAGCGACTTCAATTCCCGGAGGAACGCACTGTGAAGCGCTTCTCGAAAACGTTCCAGTGATCGCGCAGTTTTTTTTTTTAGGATGAATCCCATTTTAACTTGAGTGGATGCCTCAAAATAACAGAACATAAGCTGGAATCCCCGAGAATTACCGCCCATTTCATAGGGTATCGATGGTTATTATGAAGGAACACTTCTCCCATCACTTCATCTCAGTATAAGGAGCGATTTGGAGTGGTCAGTCCGTTCTCCCGATTTGACCCCTTGTTTTTTTTTACGATTTCGGTTTAAGCAGTGATATGTGATCGTCAGGGAGAGCATGACGTGGTAGCAGGGTATACACCAAACGCGGCCAAGTTGTTAATGAAACATCCTGCCAAAATTTGTTGCATTATGATAATTCACCCTGGAATTTTGGATGTGTTTCAAAAAACTATCGAATTAAAGATAGCTACATCGTAAAAATCTCCCTTTTCATATGGTCTGCATGGATTCGCCCTCTCTATTTCGATAGTCAAAGCGTATTTCCATACAGTGTCGCTCTTCGATTTCGATAGATTTTTGAGAATTGAAAGTTAAAATTAATCCTACATTGAAAAACTGCTTCTGAGTTTGCATAATTGGGCTCCGATATCTTATTACCCTACAAGTGGGATATTCATTTAAAAAAAAAAATCTATGGTTGACCAATTTCTGAAACTAGTTAATCTTTTTTTTTTGACGATTTTGTGGCTTTCCAAATAGTATCCTTTTTTTTTTGCGAATATCCCACAAATGGGGTAGTAAGATCTCGGAACCCACTTATGCAGCTTTGACTAGATAACCTTAAAAAACTTTTAACAGTGATCACAAATTTTCTAAGGCTGACAAATTTCTGAAAATATAGTTGACCTTTATTGACCAATAACTGACCTTTAAGATGGCAAACTGTTTAAGGGAATATCCCACATATGAGGTGTTAAGATCCTGAAGTCACATAATTGAGAGTAAATAAATACAAAACAGCTTTCTTTAGAGAGATAGATGAGTTTTTTTTTAATTCAGTTGCATCATTAAAAGTTTAAGACTTTCAAATCCTATAGCACTTAAACCTTTATTCGAACTATTAATTTTTCAACTTCCAATTTGGCTTCATTTCATAATTCTTCAGTTTTTTGTTTTAATTGAATATTGAAGGATTCTTATAAGATGTGCTCAATACCTGTAGTTTAATATTACCCTTCATAAATCATATAGGAAAGACTTCGTTCTAAACTATACAAAATTTTCTGATTTTGGAAATTTATGATAATTTATTTTCTCTCAATCTATGTCAAGAAGTCAACTATTATTAGATTTTTCAAGAACTTATTTCTACCTGACTTGTGATTTGATGTAACTTTATACCTACTTAACCTACCCAATTTTCCTGCAAGTGCTTATATACATAGGTACCTTTAAAAATCAAAAACTATTTAACAAAAAAAAAAAACAAATATTAAAAAATTGCACTAGAAAGAAAAATTGTCATTATTCGTCGACATTTTTTTTTTGTGTTTCCCTAAAGTAGTGAAAACTATCAATTAAATTGAAGAGAAAAAAAAACCATAATCATTTTCGCGGAAGGTCACGTTTTTCATATATATATCTTGCACTTTTCACAGCGGAATTTGTACATACATATATTTTTATTTATTTTATATTCGTTCGTCGTTCCTTACCGATTATTAAACAAACTTTCAACTTTTTTTTCCTTCCCTCTTGATAAAACAGTGGTACTTTTTATTTCAAAGTTGAACACAACTTAGAAAATAATTTGACAGGCATTATTTAATAACTGGATGAGGCTAATAGAGTTGAAAATCACTGAACCATTGGAACTTAAATTTTAAAACTTTCTTCTTATTAGCAGAGGGATGCGGCTGAGAAAGTGGTTTGTTTAAAATACGTCTATTATTACGCCCACTTTTATCATATTTTAGTTTTTTTTTTTCTAATTTTTAACGTCCTTAGTTTTGTAACTAAGCTCTTTTCAACTTAGAGAATGATATGTGTTGTTTGTTCACCGCCCACTATCACGCCCATTTTTCATTTATTGGAATTTGATCCCTATACAACGTTTTTAACAGGCACAAAATTCATAGTAAATTTGAGCCAATATTATTATCTGTGTATTTTTTTTAAAATTGTAAATCCGCCTACTGCCACGCCCACTTTTATCAAATTTTATTTTTCCCCCTATGACCTTAAGAAGTTCAAGATTTGTAATTAAGCTCTCTTTAATGTAAATAATAATATGTGTTATTTATACCGCCCATTACCACGCCCAATTGTTTTTTATAAGTATTTTATCTTTAGGATCCAAATATATATTTACCTTAAAATGCTTTAAATTTATAATAAATTTCGCTTGAGCCGATAATATGACTTGTGAAGTTTTTTTTTTGGAAATCCGCTTACTGCCACTCTTACTTTTCTTGTATCTCAAATTCTTCCTTACATTACATCCCTATAGAAAATTGAAATTTTGAACGTCCTTAGGAGGCTGACAATTTACAAAAAAATCTGGCTCGAACCAATATAATAAGATGTGTACCTTTTTTATGCCACGCCCCCTTTTTCTTATATCTGCGATTCCTTCTTATTTTATAAGTTGAAATTTTGTTATTATAATCTCTTGAACTTAAGGCATACACACGTGTTATTTTTTTTTAAAGTCCGATTATTGCCACACCCACTTTTATACAAAGTTTTTCCGTTATATTCATAATATTTATTTATGTAAAGTTTTCTTTTTAAGTTAAAATTTTGTAGTTTGAAAAATGTTCAATAGGTGGCGCTGCGAAGCTTGGAAAGGTTCAAATTGTTAAAATATAAAATTGATTCTATTTGTAGGGGGTTTCAGTTACTATTATTATTGTTATCTGGATGTCTTCTTTTTAGCCTAAGAACTGTGAATATGGATAATTTTAATTTTCTACCAAATTTAGTTTGATAATTTATTTTTTTTTTTCAGTTTTAGATCATTTCTATTCCACTGTGCCAATGTTTGAATAAATAGTGTTGAAAATGTACTTTAGCTCGTGGGTATATAATTGGAATTCCGGTCTCGCACAAAATGTCATCTTGTAAAGGTCTTCAACTATAGGAGACTTGCAAATTCGTGTTTAGTGTGAAGTTTTATATAGGTATGTAGTAGGTATACAGGCGCACGAATGTTGTTTCTTTGGTGTTTTACAAATTTCCCTAACGGTAATTTGCATATAATTCTTGCTACCTACACCAAAGTGTAGGTACCTATGAATATATTTTTTTTTGCAAAGAGAAAGTATACATTTTTGTATTTTTTTTTTTTATTTCTAAGTATACCTGCTATGTATGAATTTAATATGAAACTTAAATGGCTTTCATGGAATCATTGATTTTACGTGTTAAAAGTGCAATTAAAAAAAAAAAAAAAATGGTAATAATTTAAGGAATTAAGTTATTTGAAGTTTTGATGAAATCTACTGCAATTAACGAGCTTTCTGAACTTTTTGTTTTAGTTTTTATAAAGGTTGGAAATACATACCTAGTTTTTTAGATTGGTCAATGCCTTCATTTTTTTTTTTTTTTTCATTTTTAAACTCATCATGTTTTTCTATTTTTGCTTCTGATTCGTGAATTTCCTAATCAAAGGGAAAAATTCTGGGGAAGTTTTACATTAATTTTGATTTTCTAGCTGCATGATGCAATTTTATATAAATGCAATTTGGTGGCGCACCAGGGCCTAGGACCAGAACTTGAACAACTCTCAAGCATTCCAGTATATACGTCATGTTTTTTGCAGGATTCAATTTTATTGACTCAAAATAGCAGAAAACCATACGAATGAATTAAGAATAGAAAAACTTACCGTGAAAAATCCACACACAAAAAAAAAGTACAAGCCAAAGTTAAAATCTATAAATTTAAAACTTTCCACAAATTCAACAATACCTTCCTACATAATAATAATAAAGGAATTACCTCCAAAAACATGAATATATAGGTTTTAAACTAAATCTTCATGATCCAACGTCAATCTTTCGAAAACATACAACTGTCAATGTGGATAAATTCATTTTTACAAGCATCAGAAGTAGGAGGTAAGAGGCAAAAATTTGCCGGGATATAGGTACTTTTCCGGCGAACTTTTTCCTCTCAACTCCCACTTCTGATGCTTTGTAAAAAAACGAATTTCTCTCCATTGACAGTTGTTGTATGTTTCCGAAAGCCTTATTATGTCATTAAATTCGACAAAAAAAATAAAAAATTACGAAGTCTTAAATTTCAAAGAAATAAACTAACACTACCTCAAAAACAACAACGAGATAAATCAGCTATTTATATTGCATCGCGATGGAAATATTCTTCTTTTATACAACTATACTAGCATCTCTCGTAGCAATATTGCTCCTGATTTACTTCAATTTTTTTTTTAATTATGTGACATTTGGCACTCTCTTCTTTATACCATCAAATTCTTTAACTCTCTTGGCAACGATAAAAAATTTTTCATTTCCTTCGAAATGATTTAACCGATAACCTTTTTTCCATTATATTGTATAGATAGGTATAGGTATGAAAACATTCGATATCTTTTCTTAATTATCAATATATACCTACCTACCATCGATTTCTATTGCTATCTCAATAATCTCTATCTATATAGAAAAGGCATTTTATAGAAAGTTTTCAACAAAATTAATGGTGATTATCCTGAAAACCATAATAAAATTTACGCCAAGCATCGCACAAAGAGAAAATCGTCTATAATAATGATGTCCTTTTCGCAGCTAAACCCTACGAATAATCGCGCTTCTAAGCTTCGGAAAAGTACTTAAGAAAATAATCGAAATGGAAAAATTAAGAAGGATAGGTACACTTAGAGAATTTTTTTTTTGTCAATTTGAATGTTATTTTCTTGTTTGTGTAAATTTGTATGTAGCACAAGTCAATCTGAGGAACAAATCATAGTGAAGATTTCTTAACTCAATTATCTTTACATATTTTGACATAAGAATTACAGCAAAATCGGATTTTAATAAAAAAAGATATTCAAAGTTTCATGTGGAAAATATCGGTTTAGAACTTTTAAACGGTAAATGCTGGAAGAAAGTTCGCTTCAGTTCACAGCTTGTATAGATAATTATAATTCTACAAAACAGATAACGACACATCTCTTTCGGCGACTAATAATTTAGAAGATATTGCATCTTCAAAACAAACTAAGTATGACGAAAATATCGGTTTTTCACGTATGTAGGTATAGGTCCTAAACGAAAATGTGTTCATGCAAAGTTTGTACTTTAAGGAACCCTCTAAAAAAAAACATAAGCATTTCTTGCTTAGCTTGAATCATTGAAGAGATGTCATTATTTAAAAAAAAAATTGTAGAAAGTCAAAAAACTGTTTTTTTAATCTTTTCTTAATGAAATTATGGAAAAATAATTTAAGCTCATTTTATAAATTCTACGATATTCGATACGAGCGATCAGTTATATAATATTGCTCCTTCAAACAGGTGAAGTGTCAAAAATAAAGGTTTTTCGAAGTCAACTATTAAGAGCCCTTCACCTAAATGTGCGAACTATTTGCAAAACGTATGAAATGGTTTGTGTCTGAGCTAAAATCTTGATAATTTTTTTTTAAGGTAGAAGTTTAAAAAAAATATTGTTTTGTATGACATACAGTGTTAATGATTGATTTTTTTTTGGTTGAATTTAGAAATATCAATTTGTCAGTAACGATCATTACACGAACAAAATTATTTAAATACATAATAACGAAAAACGAGCTGAAAACTGTATTTTTACTGTTTTTGAAATCAATATGTTTTCGGAATCTTGAATGAATGAATAGTATATATTGGGGTATAATGCACTGCTATCTGAAGATCTATTGTGCCCCCATCTAAATCTGGAAGATGTTGCTCCTCTTAAAACTCCTCCTCCAAATTAATTCCTTTGAGAAATCGGAGTATTTTGAGTATCTTAAGAGAGGGTAGTTCGCTCTCTTCGACTTGGTATTTTCCGTTTTATTCTTTGATGCATAGGTGCATCGCATCGTCCTAGTACGTGGTTCGGCGTCTCTTCTTAAGTATTGCAGAACCTGCAAAGGGGATTGTTTTCCAGGCCTAGAAGATTTAGGTGACTTCTTAGTTTGCAGTGGCCAGTGAGTAGAACAGTAACTAGTCTAAGGTTGTTGCTGGTTAAATTGATGCAAGTTCTTGAAACGATCCTGGTTATAGTTTCCAAGCCATATAGTTCTGCCTGCCTCAACTTGGGGAGTTCTTTCCAATATTTGGATCTTGTGGCCTCCTCCTCTTTTTTTGATTTTGCTTTTAATCAAATTTTCTCCTATTCCGCAATACGGTTCAGGCCCTGCTAGGGGGCTCATTGCCGCTATTTTTGCTAAAGAGTCTGCCTCTTCATTACCCTGAATGCCTACGTTGCCAGGTACGCAGTGGAGTGAGACAATATTGTTCTTGCCAAGGTCGTTTAGCCTATTCACACATTCCCACACTAGTTTTGAGCTGCTAGCGTATGAACTCAGTGCTTTGAGTGCGGCTTGGCTATCTGACATGATGACAATGTTTTGGTTGCGATATTTTCGTTCGAAATTTCCATCTGCAAAATTTTTCTATGGCGTGGACTTCCGCTTGGAAAATGCTAGTAGACTGCCCAATCGGAATCTTACTGAATTATGATTTTTGACTCCTGGATATTGAAAGATATTTTTAATACCTTTAAAATAAGTCCAATTTTGTATCAATCAAACCACTATTTTATCTATGAAATTGTAAATGGATAAGCAATTTCAGCAAAAATCTGACAATACAGCGGTACACTTTTTCAAATATATTCTGCTGAGTGCCCACTATCGAAAAACCAGTTCCGCATATTGAAAGACAATAAATAATTCTTCTATATGCCTTTTAAACTATTGTCATATGCACACAAATGGCTTCGTGAAATTGTAGAGCGAATCAAGATTTTCTTTTTCGCTTTTTCTTCAAATATAAGAAACGGCCTTTAAACGGATAAATTGTATAGATTTTTTTTTCTATTATTTGAAGATTATTTCGCACCCTTAGAATGAAAGTGACCTAACTCAAAATTTCTGTAACTTCTGATTTTTCAATAAACTGACCTTTAAAAGCGAAATGAACTCTAACACTAGGTTGTAAAAAAGATGCCGATTTTTTTTAGTTAGGTCACTTTCATTATAAGGGTGCGATTTGATCCTTTATAAGAAAGTATTAACATTTTTTTTTCTTGTATCTAGCTAAAATTTAAAATATTTCATTATTTAAAAAAAATATTAATAGTAAAAGTAAAAAATATTATTTTTTTTTCTCTTTTTCTCTTAAATGGCGAAATTGTCAAAAAGTTATCTATATACTCATTTTATGTATTATTTATGTTTTTTACTTTATGAAATGTAATCCTTACTTTTTCCATTGGAGATATCTATTATAGGAAATATTGTGACTTCAAAAATAGTCAATTTTTATACAAAAACTCGATATTTTCGACATTTTTTCTTTGAAGAAGTTATTCTTATATGCGCACAAGATTTCCCAATATACTATAATAAGTGCCAAAATAAAGATAAATCCGTTTAGAATTTTTTTCTTTCGCAGATTAGACTTATTTTTTTTTACATTGCGCTTATTTACGAAATCGGGCCATTTTTGAAGTAGCAATATCTTGTAACTGATATCTCGTATGGGAAAAAGTTCCATAATATTTCTTGTAGTGAATTTTAGAATCTAAAAAGTGTGCTTACATTATTTTTTAAAAACTTCGCCATTTGAGAGTAAAAAGCAAAAAACCGGTATTTTTGACATTTGTCTAATTTTTTTTAATAATTATATCTTTTAAATTTATCTATTTAAGAAAACATTATGTTGATGCTTTTTTTTTGGAGGATCACAAAATCTACAAATTAGATTTGGCAATGAATTTACTTAGTTTATATTTCCTATGTCAAAATAAAGATCACTGCATTTAAAAATCTTCATTTGTATTTTTCCCCATTAAAAGTATAGGTACATTTTTCCAATGCTATGTACGTTTGCCACCAACTGACACTGCTGTATACGCCTTGCTATATGTGTATATGTTCTGCGACGAATACGTGAAGCTTGCGCCTCAATTTAAGAAGTTAGACACTAGCTGCGATTTATTGGTAATTTATATAGGTAGTGCAGGAATCAAGTATGAATAAAATGCTTAAGCCACTTTTATGTAAACTATTTATTTCTGTGGCTGTGTTCACAAGGTATTTCTGTTTCCGTGTTTCCACTAAACTACAAGTATCATCAAGTACACATCAATTAAGTGAGTGAAAAACAACAATTCTAGTCATAAATACTTTTCAACAGCGCCATCTTCATCTTCAAAGTTTCAACTTTTTTTGTTTTCCACTTATTTATCGACTAATTTTGGTTATTGTTCATCGAGAGAAATTTTACTGGTCTAGCTATAACTTTACCAATAAAACGCGGTTGGTTATGGAACAAATTTGGGGTTGATTCTAGGTAAGTTCTCGATTATTTTCGTTCAGTGTAACCACTCCACAAAGGAAAACTCCAGAAAATCCCAATCACCCAGCGTACCTTCATATTTTTTCTGTTTTGTTTTTAATTTGACGTGATGAAGAAACGTTACACAGAGATGGAATAGCAAAAGAAGTAAAAAAAAAAAAAACAAAAAAC
Organism: Epistrophe grossulariae; assembly: GCA_929447395.1. NCBI lineage: Eukaryota > Metazoa > Arthropoda > Insecta > Diptera > Syrphidae > Epistrophe > Epistrophe grossulariae. The sequence goes on from OV839566.1 coordinate 34,713,647, forward strand.
ACAAATGGAACCATAAATTAATCTCAATTGAAAAGAAGGCGCCATACGCAATTTCTATTTTACCTCCTTTTTTATTCTGAAAATTGTATAAAAAAATTTACTCCTCTCTGCCAACCCTGGTTATAAAATGTAGGTTTAGTAGAAACAAAGAAAGTACGTACATATGTATATAAAATAGACGAACAATGAAAAAAAAAGAAAAAAGTAAACATCTTCAAGGTTCTTTAAGAGCTAGTTGAGATTGTTTATTGCTCAACAACGAGGGTTCAATGACAGTTCGAAGCATAAAACATAAAAAATCTTATTCGCTTCTCTCTTCTGTTTCTCTCTCGTCCCCTTTGGTCTGCCTTTGTTGTGTGTTGGGTCGGTCGAAAAGAGATTGGGATGTTGGCAAAAAAAAAGAAGCCCGAATGAGATGATGAGCATTCAATTTTGTCCCTAGTGAGTGAGTGGGTTTATTTTTTTTTTTTTATTTGATTTTTCATCTCTGGTTACATGTTGATGATGCTTTTGGAATGGGACTCGTTTTTCTGTTGCCACCACTAAAAGTAGCATCTTCAATTCTAGTATCTCTTCCCTATTCATGTACTGTACCTATATTATACCATTGGAGGGGTGGTGGGGCCTGGTATCGTTGTGGAGTCCTTAAGAAGCCTTGTTGTTGGTTGGTTGGTTGGTCTCTGCTTCAATTGTCGACTGTTTGCTACTGTTGCTGTGGCGTTGATTCTTGTTTTTTTTTTTTTAAGCTTTTTTTCTAGGGTACTTCAGAAGAAACGAACCCTAGCTAGTCCCTTTGTGTAAGGAAAATAACAAAAAATAAAATATATAAAAAAAAAAACTAAAGCAGTTTCAATGGTAACCTCGATCGAGACGACGAGGTTCAATTAAAAAACAAGAAAATAACAATAAAATGAGATTCACTGCCCGGGACCACAATGACGAGAACGATGACGACGACACGGGCTGAAGATTTTTGCAAAAAAATAAAAAAAAACAAAATAAGTTAAAAAAAGGAGGAGAACCTCGTATACTCGAACCAACGACGACGACTCATTGCTGCTCTAGGCCGATGGGTCGGGGTTTAGGTTTGGATATTTTAGTACCAACTCTCAAAGTCATAGATGATAAGTACGACTACGACAAAGACGACTACGTATACGTCGAGATATACTCTTCATGCAGGAGTAGATTGGTATAGGTATGATTATGAGAGGTGGTGATGGCATGCTTTATGGAGAGATTCATATATCTTTAACTGGTCTCTTGAGCAAGTCGTATAGTATGATTGCTGGTACTCCTTGCTGCAATCAAAGAAGCAAAACAGAGAGCCGTAAATTAGCCTTTGTTCTTTCCCGATTTATATTAAAAATGCCGACAATGACGTGAGGATTTTTCTTCTTTTTTTTTGTCTAGTTTTAAGGATATAGGTATTAGGTACTTATACCTAAATGACTGATACAAGTTAATATACCTTTGTGATCAGGGTACATTATATGAAAGCTATAATAACATTGAAGTTTTTAGTGTTTTAGTGAACCCAAATTAACTCCCGCGGTAAGCAAGATACCCGTCGAATTAGACAGGCGAATCGTTTTTTTTGAGTAAAGAACAAACGCCATTACCATTTAATTAAAAATTGAGAAAAAACAGCGAGAATTTTGTAGCCCAAAAGAAATCAAACAATTTATCTGACAGTAATTTACCCGGGAGAAAAATTAAAAACACTACTGATTACCCTGCAGCAAAAGAGTGTTCCACCAAGGTACTCTAGTGAAGTCGGTATAATAGAAGAACTGTCTAAATCAGAGGTGATGTCAATAGTTTCAGTGAGGTTTGTTTTGGGAATAATTGATACTCTGTTTTTTAACAATCTCCGAAAATTTAGTGACCTCACCATTTCCAATTAGGTCAATCTACTTAGTAAGAGGTTTGACCGTTCATATTTGGAGTTAAACAATGGGAACCCAGTCCTCCAGGTTGGGGCATCAAATCAAAACTAAAAATTAACGCTGAATAGATGTCATACGCTCCCAGGGAAAAGAAAGATGACTCAACCAAGAAAGAATTCAACGATCTTCTCCAGGAAAAAAACCACATTAATATTCACGCTCATTCCGTAAGGGGTTTAACCAAAACGATAGTAAAACGACACGGCTCCAGAAGCGTTAATTGGCTTTTAAATAAAACTAAAACGTTACCGTTCTCTTCTTTCTTCACCTTTCTAACCATTAAAACGGTAGTCGTTTTACTTAAACTCTAAAGGCCCAACTATAATAGGCTTAAGCAAACATAAACTAATGTCAGAACCCATCGAAAAGTTTGCGTTTCAAAAAGTCGCAGATGCTTTACGCGCGCACAAGCATCTGTCAAAATCAAATTCACAGCTGTTTAATTTTGTTGAGTCTTGCGAGTTTTAACATTTTTCTTGAAAATGAAATCAACGACAACGAGATAGCAAAGATATCACACATACACTTTCATTAATCTCGAATTATTTACACAGACTCTTGCTTATGTTTGGTTAATTGAACGAAACTTAGAATAATTGGACGAAACGGAGCTGGACTTCATTATGGCTACTCAATAGGAATTTCATATATTCGCTCGTTGGCTTAAGCGTGCATAAGCTAGCTCATGCCTATTATATGTTGGGCCTTAAGTGTCGCTTCAGGAGCCGTGTCGTTTTAATGGCGTTTTACTAAAACTCTTTAAGGAATAAGTGTGATTATTATTGGCAACTCCAACGCCAACAGAACATCTTAAGACTGATAGTTGGAGGTCACAACTTGCACGAAATCCACCAGGTAACAGATCCCGGGTTCTGGAAGGACAAAGAAGAAGGGAGGAACACCGATTTCTCAAGAAGAAAAAGAGAGGGAGAGCACGAGAAGTGGCCCAAATCTATTCGGGGTTGTTCATTTTCCGACGAATTTCATACCCATGCACACACTCCATCTGTCTAACAATTTGAAAGTTGCATAATATTATGATAACGTGAATAGCGACGAATTGTCGAAATGTCATATCTCGGAATCGCTGCCAAAGACTTGTCCGTTTGTGCAGGATGACGATGGAGAAAAAGGTCTAAGACTAGGTTATATGCAACCTCTTTTGAAATTATTGTACGTACCTAACTCGCAAGCCAACAACATACATTCAATTTTTCAAAAGTTCGTTAAACTACTTGCTTATATGCTTCTGAAGAGAGCTGTCACTGACCCGTTTGCAAGTATTGACGCAGAGAAGGAAAATGCATTAGGTTCAGAATTCAGATGTTAATGTGGATATAGGGTTGCCAGACGTCCCGCCAGGCGCGGGACAGTCCCGCAAAAAAATTTAAAATGCTATCAAGATTAAATTAATTTTATCATTATCATAACACGTTCTGGAAAGAGATTTCGAATGAGGATATTAAACCTTTTTTGTAATTTGGCATCCTTGCAAGCTGAATATTCAGGTGAATCATCAGCTGATAAATAAGATTGCATAAGTATGTTTAGGAAGACTGATAACATTGCTTTATTATGTCTTTTTAAGATTCTATCTACTTCTCACACTCGTTATGAAATTGCTATTATGTAATTATTTAGAAAAATGCTCATCAGCTTTAAGTTTTATAAATAATCGAGAGTTTCAGAAATATCTCAAAACTGTTGATCTTTCTAAATTAAAAAATGTAAATATTATTATTTAAAGAATTTGTGCAACTTAATTTTTTTTTAAATGAAAATAGAAATATTGGGAACGAAAAATTTGTCGATATTTGGATAAACTCTTTTTAAAAAGAATTCAGCCCCTAACTCTGAAAAATTATGTGGTTAGGTTTTTTCCTTTGCTAAAATTAAACAAAATTTTAATATGACTTGTAGAGAATTCAAACTGATTTTGGTTTTAAAGAAATTGTTTCAAAAATCTCAGCAGAAAAATACATATAAAAAACCTAAATTTATGAAATTTTACTTTTGTTTTTATTATTAATTAACTTCTAATGTTGTTAACTTTTGTAGTTTTCAATTTATTTTGTTTTTAGTCAATTCTTTATTTATTTTTTTACACCTTAGTTCGTTATGTTATATGTTCACTCATAAACTATAAATATTAAATAAAAAAACTGGTTTAAAATTGAAGATTTCGCATAACAAATAAATTATACTTTTAAAGTTTTCGGAAAGGTTGCTATGTTCTCAAAATAAATTTGTCCCGCAAAGAAATTTTACAAATCTGGCATCCCTACGTGGATAAGATGAGGTATACACTATAATCGCGAAAGCAGACAACAAGATTATTAGAACTTTGAAATAGTCAAAGATATTATCTCCACTTTCATCTCGAAAAATGACACAACAGTGCAGAAATTGAACGAAAAATCAGTCCTGCCATTCGTTGGGTCTTCAAGATGATAAAGCATTTATGTAGTAAAATTCTATTCCAAAAGAACCAAGTGAATCTGTTGTACGAGACCTTGATAACACCTGCGGAGCGGGCAGAAGATTGAACCTTGTCAAGAACGGAGGAAAATTATAGATTGGTTGTTTTCTTCCGGTAAAATTCAGTTCAGATGTGTACCGACGGAATATAGACGTGGAATATATTTAATGACGTGTTTTTCAGAATAGACAGCGACTTCGATCTCGTCAAAACGCTAAAAATACAGCAGCTGAGATGACTGGGACACTAAAATTTGTCAAAAGTCAAATAGCGAAGTTATTGAAATTTAAATTTTGCTCATTTTATAGAAAATAATTTATTTTACAAGAAATATTCTGAAATTTTTTCGCATACTCTAGACCAGATACAAAATATTGCAAATTCAAAAAGCGAAGTATCGAAAATATAGGTTTTTCGCATTCAACGGTATTTTATGTAGATATATGTACTTTTTTGTATTACAAAATTTTAAGATTCTACGAGTATTACCCTCCACAAGAAATCATCATTCTATTTTTCTTTATATAGATTTTTTTTAAATATACATATATCATGATGATAGGGCTTGGCACCCCTTGAAATAGCTATAAGTCCAGCCAAATAATTAATTGAAACGAATTATAAATTAATTCGTAAACAATTGGAGGTAGCACCTTTAAGTTGTTGTTCTTGTTCAAAAATTGAATGAAATTGACGGAATAAAGAATGGTCAAGTCTAATAAACTGACATTCTAGTATGAATAATACAATAAATAATAATAATAATCTTTTAACAATATTGGTCAAAAGCCAAAAATACTGTTTTTTTGCTTTGAACTTTCATAAAATTTTTGATTTTTCGAAAAAAAAAAAAATATGTTTAATTTATAGATTATAATATTGACTATATGAAATCATACTACTTTTTATGCATACGAAGGATCAGTTATATACAAAATATTGAGACTTCAAAAACTGGTCCAATTTCAAAAAATAAAAAATTTGGCAAATCTGCGGAAAAAAATGCAAATGAAGATTTTTAAACGCATTTATCTTTATTTTGGCATATAATACTGTCTACAGAGTCCGTTGCCAAATTTGGCACACTAAAATTTAATCAAGGACAAAAATCGAAAATATCGGGTTTTTTAACTTGACCATTTGACATTTTGGAAGTCACGATATCTCCTAACTGATGTCTCGTATGGAAAAAGGTAATCAAATATTTTGTGTCGTAAATATTACATGATCTATAAAATTAACATAGACATTTTTTCGACAACCTCGATTTTTACGAGAAAAAGAGCAAAAAAACCCGGTATTTTTTACTTTTACCATTTGTTTTAAACAAAAAAATATTATTAGGAATAAAATGTTAAAGGTTTCTTATAAAGAGTCAAATAATCTAAAAATTGTGTAGACAAGAGTCAAAAAATTTATACCCACAAAAGTGACACACCTTAAACCTATATCTTCGAAACTTCACTTACGCCTGTATAGAAAAAAAGGGTATATTTGTTGTAGAAAATATTATAATATTATAATGATTTTTCGAAAACTTCGTGATTTGCTATAAGATGATAGATCGAAAAACCAGTATGTATTTAAGACTTGGGTCAATTTTTTAAAATAATATAGGTGTTTTTTTTTTCAAGCCCGGTGGGAATTGGATGAAAAAAACGACATACCTAGGTGCTAAACAACTTACATATGTAAAATGAAACAACAACTATAATCCCCTGCGGGCTTGGTTTTAACCCAGAAAAGTCTCGGGGCTATACAAGTGCGAGAAAAAACTGTTTTACCAGCAACGTGAATTACATACATACTTGATATCGATATGATGTAAACTCCATTTTGTTTCTGTGATGGTGTTGCTAAACCCCGTTGTCGTTTTTTTTAACCAACTTGCCCCTGGATTGCAAAAAACACACCTTACCACACACGTTAACTTTTTTTGATATAAGGTCAGTGTCCAAACTTTGTAAGAATATGATTTCGAAAACATAGGAGCTATATACGTGAAAAACTGACATTTTTTCTTAACTATTAGTCGCAGGAAGAAAAACTTTAAAACTTATTTTATAGATAGGTACTTTTCTCTAAAAAAACCCAGTATTTTTGACATGCAACTTTGAATAATTTCTAATGCCAAAATAAAGATAATTGCATTTAAAAATCTTCACTTGGATAACTTAAGGCTGCTTAAATATTTAATTCCTCTTTAAATTAACGTTACTTAAATAAATTCGGGTAGGTATTTCTCTCTTAGATAAATTCAATAAGCTTATAAACAGCAAGCAATTTATTTATGAATGGGATGGGAGCTTAGTTCATTGAGCCATTTGATTAAAAACTGTTTGTAAGTATGTATATGTATAATTTACTAAACCATGAGTTAAATAAATGTCTATGAATATGCCCCTTATATGTACCTATATATTTTCAAAACCACAATGTCAGCGTTGTTAAAAGCACTATACAGCTCATTTAACTACTTACTGACCGCAAATTATGGCTAAGCCATTAAATTATTATAATTACGCTGGCAGATAGGTAATTAGGTATATAGGTTTGTATATACTCGAAGTTCATTATTCTCACAAAGTAGGTAGGTACCTATATATTCCAATTTATTTTCCATCTGTCATCAGGTACAGATAAAAGAATCTGTTTCTTAAGAGAGATTTTATTTTCTTCTTTTCATTAATTAATTTTTTTTTTTTTTTTTGAAAATCTGATCCATGATCAAATTTGATATTCGCCACAGAACGCCAACATAACACTTCACACCCTTGGTTCAACAACCGGATGTACTGCATCTAGATCGCCATTGCCTTCACAAGTTACAACCACCCGCCGCGCCATCATCACCATCACCACACATTATTTACAACCACTGTCACACTCACGAACATATCGCTAAACTTTCAAAAAGAATGTTTGTCGTCCCTATACAACTCGCGCTGATGATGGCGTCCAACAAGAAACGAGGGGCTGATAAATGGAAAGTGGGATAAACATCACAACGTTGTCAAAAGAGACAAGAAAAGAGAGAGAGAGAGGGGTTGATATGAAATACCGGCACGGCACGGCACTGACTATAGTGACAGGGGGGTTTGAGTTGAGGAGAATCATGTGTGTTGTGTTCCATTTTCTTGTTTTTCTTGTAGCCCTCGAAGCGCATAATTAAATTATTTAAAGAAGAACAAATAAAAACAAAATTAAATTATTTATCTACTCGTACTCTCTCTCTTTCTATGTACGGCTTAAATACAACACAACAAAACACAACTGTAGATACGTCATTCAAGAGTAGAAAAAATGTGGGTGCTTTGCTTATACCCTGAATAAATAAAATAACAGTAGGCAGTATAGGTAACCATCAACACCAACAACAACGAAACGGAGGAAGGGAGTTTAATTTAATTGCTCTAAGGTCTAAGAGCGACTAAGAGTTTAGAACTGTGTTTTGGTTTCGTATTTAGTTATACAAAACAAGCCCGGATCAAGAGAATTAATCGCCCCAGGCGAGAATTAAAAGATTTTCCAAACGAAATTTTGAAACACATTATTATTAGGTAATGGAAATGTTACTGTAAACCCCGGCAATTGGTCAAAAGTCTACGTTTAACCGATAAAACTTAAGGGCTCTACACACCATCAATGTTACTCGTCACTCGTCAGGTAATATTGAAATTTTTTTCGTCAGGTAAAATTGATGAAAAAAAAGCCTCCACACGTATCAATGAACATTGGCCGCGTTTTATTATCTACGGATCTGGATCAGGATCATCCCATTAAAATAAAACGATACGGATCTTATTGACAACAGTTCTGCATGCTCATCTCTTTTTTTCTTAAGTTTGTTTGTTTTCTATATAGATACTGTCTTTTTTCTTTACACTAAAGTTCTAACTCCCTGCCGATTGAAGAGCCGTCTATCCGCCAGAGTAAAAACTTATTTTCGGATCTTTAGAATAGATCCAGATACAGAGCAGGATCCAAAGTTGTTGTTGTATTACGTGTTAAAAAAAGATCCCGATCCAGATCCGTAGAAAATAAAACGCGGCTATTGACAATTTTGTTAGGGAATTTGTTAGTGTAGTTCAGCAAATCAAACATTTTGGCAATGAAAATTAAAAGAAAATCAAAATAATTTTTTGTTTCAAAAATGTATCAATTTTACTTGTGACGAACATTGAAGTACCTATACTAACAATCAATTTTACCTGAATCGAGACTCGTTCAAGTAATATTGTCAGGTAACATTGATCGTGTGTAGACTGTAGAGCCCTAAATAATTAACAATTCCAATTGATTGAAAATTATAGGCTTTACACATAATTTCTATTTAATCGATACTGTAAATCGATTACTGTAAGCCCCCGATAGTCAAAAATCTGTGGTTTACATAATGCAGTAATGACAAAACTCCAAAATAAAAGTGTTCTATTTCTGAAAATTAAAAATAGTAAGTATAGGAACTATAGGTCTTGATTTCGAAGGACCTAGAAGTTTATATTCTTTTGTGAACTATTGTATAAAGACGATTTTCGATGCCTCTACTCTGGACTGTAATAAAGTGACATCTGCTATTTCAGACTGTAGTATAATGAGGCATGATTTCAGACTGTAATTAGTGCAATAGAGATTCTTATACTGTAATTAAGTGTCGTCTATTGTCTCAGACTGTAATTTAGTGGCTTTGCTATTTCAGACTGTTTAAAAGCAACTTTTGCTATTTAAGACTGTAATTTAGTGGCATTTACTATCTCAGGCTGTAATTTAGTGAAATCTGTAATTTGAAACTTAAATTTAGTGACGTCTGCTACTCCAGGCTATAATTTAGTGACATCTGATGTCTCATACTGTAATCTATTGGCGTCTGCTACCTCAGACTGTAATTACGTCTGATCTCAGACTGTGATATAGTTAAATCTGTTATTTCAGACTGTAATTTAGTGACATCTGATATCTCAGACTGTAACCTATGGATGTCCGCTACATCAGATTGCAATTCATTGCAATCGGCTATCTTAGACTGTAATTTAGTGGATTTGCTATTTCATACTTCTGAAAAGCGACGCGACGTCTGATATTTTTGACTTGACGGTAATAATGTAACGTTAATTGTCTAAGACTGTAATTTAGTGAAATTTGTTTATACAGGATGATGAATTATTTTAGACTTTAGTTAAGAGACATCTGCTATGTCAGACTGTAATTAAGTGACGTTTAGTATCCTAGACTGTAATTTAGTGACATCTGCTTTTTCAGACTTTAATTTAGCGACGTCTGCTGTCTCAAATTTGTAGGTCCTATACATTTCTGCCGACTAACAACACGCAAAGAGGAATGGTTGGGAATTTTAAGTCACTAAGCTCAAGCTGTTGTGGCACCAATTTATTTTTTTCAATTAAATACGGCCCTGTTCATCATAGAGTACCTACCTATTTTTTTTGTTGATGCCGACAATGGGACACCTATATACATCTTAAAATTAGTTGTGCGCATCTGAACTGAATGGGAGAATAACAATAAAAAAGCTAGAAACAGCAGCAAAAGTGGAGCATAATAATTAATATTATAAAGCCATGTTCGCCTTTGATCATATATATTCAACCATTCATCCGCTAGTACAGGGCACAGAACCCAACCATACTCAAAAGAACCGAGAGGTCTTAAAAAGAGGAAGTGCTGCTCCCGGCGGCGCGGCTATATACCTACATAGATGCCGCCATTCAAGCGCTTCTATTCAACTTCTCTCCTATGCAGCCTACAATTACTGACAAACTGGAAACATCTGGAAGATGCATTTAATATCGTGATTTGTGAATGCCTGTCGATGGAAAAACAAATAAACAAAAAAAAAGAAGCCATTTTTATTTATTAACCCAACCAACAGAACAAAAAAGAGAAGAATGACCTTTTGACAATCTGACTGATGACATTTGGTTTGGATTGAAAGATAAATAAAAGCATCTCATCAGTTAGTATTTTATTTATTTTTTTTTCTTCATTATTGATGGTTGCGTTGTGTTTATGTGAAAATAATTTTGTATATTTATGTACTCAAACCAAAACCAACTCTTAAGATACACCCACACATAACACATTTCATATACCAATTCCACATCCACCACCCGCTTTGTACTTAAAATTAATTAAAGAAATATCAATTATGGCTTATACGAGTGATGAAATAAAATATTTCATGGCAAAGATCCAATGAAGCTTAAAATCAGATTTCCAACCATAATACCAAATCAATGAGAATGAAAAGATATAATGCAAATATGTTGGTATGTATAGTTTCAATATTGTAGTAGCTACATATATCAACCAAATACGGATAAAATAATTAAAATATTGTCGAAAATAAAATAATGAAATTGTAATAATATATAAGTACCTATACATATAAAGATTGAGCGAGGGTTTTGAATTTGAGAAGACTCGAGACAATTTTCCAAGAAGATATACAAAAATTATTGCGAATAAAATTAAATTTTTAAAATACTAATCTTTGATTTTTGTTTGGCAGCAGATTTTGAAAAAAAAAATATAATGAGAAAATAATGAGAATTATTTAAAATACAAATTGAATGAAATTATAATTCACAGAGATATAATAAATGAAATTTGTAATGCTAGTATAGGTACCTAATTAGAATTGAGTTATGTCGCAATTTAAAAAGAATTCATTGTGACACCCACCGATTTCAATTGAGCTATCGATGATAAAATTTAATTCAATGTTAATTTAATATTTTTGAATTGAATTTTAAGTTCGTAGCTGGAGTTATCGAATTTTGATTGCAAAATTAGAACTACCTACGCAAATTTCAACTTACGATACACTTACTGTTTGTTTTGTTAAGATCTTTAATGTTTACATAAGTCGTGTTTTGGTGAGTGTGTGTAGCAAGCTCAGCAAGATTTTTAACACGTAAAAACAATAACAAAAAGAAGTGATTATATAATACATTTGCTATTGTTTGTACACAATTAAAAAAAAATTTGCTAAGTTGCTATAAACACTTTCACTTTATTTAAGTGCTTAGTTTTTGAATAAATGATTTTTTAACTCTTAATTTTTTTTGAATTTTATTCGAAAAATTAAAAGTTTTAAAATCATTACCATTTGAGACTTATTCATGAAAAACCATTTTGGGGGGCCTTCAACCCCCCGTAAAATTGTTAGCGACGCTGATATCGATGGGGACGGCTATATACTAAAATCCAGCTTTCCGGCGATTTTTTCTGAGTCAAATGCTAATTATTGACTTTAATATTAGGTGTGTTTTATTCATTGCTGCATAGCCAGCGCAGCACAAGTCTGAATTAAACGATAACTCACGCTATGCGTTCATTTCAATAATTGAAAGCTCTATCACCAGCACAGCCATATTTTTTTTTTACTGACTTTTTATTTCGCCAGCAATAAAATTGTTTTTGTTTGCCAAGGGAAATTTTGCTGCGCTGGCTATGCAGCAATGAATAAAACACACCTATTATCGAATAACGCAGTACAGCAGAACGAAAACCAGAACGACTTTTTCGTTTATTATTTAGTTGTAATTTTAGTTTAATTAGGGAAATTCAAATATGGACATTAACGCATTCAGATATTTAGATAGAATTATTTTCTTCAAGGTATGAAAATGTTTTATTTAATCATAAAATGAGCAATTTACGAAAAAAATTGAGCATAACGTAAAATCCCTTTATTTAATAAAAGGCGTCTCAAAAAACCCCTTTTTCCTTTTTATCTTATTTAAGACGTGAAATTCCTACAAATAGGGATGTATAGACATCGGGTAAACCACACAATCATTGGTTTATTACGGATATTTTAACAGTTTTGGCTCATCGGTAATCCGAAAAAACAATAGTTTAAATTTTGTGTGTATGTTCCAACTCTACAGTCATAAATACTTATACATACAAGTAAAAATTCATGCCAAATGGCAATGCACTGATATTTAAAAAAATGTTTGTTTATCTTTTTTTTGGGAAGATCAATATCTATAGGTCCGTCAAGCTGGGAACACCACAATCGAAATTCAAAATTCTAATGATGCAGGAATTAGGTGCTATTTAAGTGCTTTTTTAGTACCGCAATCCCAGCATGGAACTGAAATCATTTGTCCCTCAAACTTTTGGCGTTCCCAGCTTGACGTCAAGCTAGGAACACCACACCGCCAAACACAAAATTTTAAAAAACTAATGATGGGGGAATAGGTGCTATTTAAGTGCTCCTTAGTTGGCGGAACTCCACATTAAAAAGTCCTCCCCTTACCCCTTTAGCCTGTGGCGTTCCCAGCTTGACATCAAACTGGGAACACCACAAAAAGGGAGGTTAGTGCAGGTGCATTTAAAACCAAACCATTGGGAGTAAAAATGTGAAATTGAATATTTGTTCTAATTAACTAATTCTTCGTCTAAACTGAATTTTTTTTTTTAGTCATATAGTTTAGTCATATCGTGGATTATATAATTTGGAATTCCGCGAAATTACGAGCACTTAAATAGCACCTAATTCCTGCATCATTAGAATTTTGATTGTGGTGTTCCCAGCTTGACGAACCTAATATCTCTGTAAGACATCATTCAAAATGGCCGCCATTTGCCTTAATGCACGGCCTGAGATGCCCTGGCCAATCTTGATCGCAGCACGCACCTCATTCATTGAAATATAGTTCACTGCACCTGCACGGACAAGGGCTCGCTTTAATGACTCACAATATTAATTGGTTGTCTATCTAGAGCAAGAGTTCTAAACGGAACATAGCTTGTAAATCCAATGGATTACGATCTGGACTACTAGCTATCAAGATATATTATCAAGTTCGGATCATTGTTTTTCAGCCATTCTTGGGTGGTTTTTTCCTTGTGAGCTGCAGCAGAATCTTTTTGGAATGTCGATTTCTTGTTGGCGAACATTTTGTGGTTGAGAGGCTTTACGAAAAATTACACAACAGTAATTTGGTGTATAAATTTTCGCAGATGTTTTGAACCATTTTTCACAAAAATTAATGACGGTAAAGCCCTGACAGGTCAATCCTCATCAAACCATTGGACTTGTTGGTTTGGGTGGCCTCTTTCAACCCTTGGAATAAGTTCTGACGCTTCTTTTGATTTCCGAGAATATATCTTATACTGCACTCGATCATTCTGTTTATTAAACGATTCTTCGATGAACGCTGAAGATTTGGTGTACCGGCGAAGTGAAGAGCTTTCGATTTTTGTTTCCGTTTTAGCTTTAGAGCGACTGTTTGCAGAGTCACAGATTATCTTGTATGATGCGAGACATGAATTTTTGGAAATACTAATCCTACGCGATAAGATTTTCTAATTTCCCAGTGGTTTGCATCTGATTCAAGCCAGCACGATTTTGATGGCACAACTTCACAATACAATACACAAAACAACGCTTGATTCAACATGATTGTAAAAGTCTACAACCAAAGAACATTTTCTCGGCAACGGAGCAAAAAAGTAAGAAGTTAAATAGCGGTAAACATTAAAAATAGCTTATTATGATTTACCTATATGTAGTTGCGTTTAGACTTGGATAAATATTTATGACTAGATTAGGTAGGTATATACATACATTATACAGATTTATATTTTTTTCAATACAACTTATTAAAAACTGGCTAAATATATTTAAAAAAAAAAATTATAAACAAATAAAAATTAATTACAATGTATTTTATGCAAGTGATTGGCACAGTTTGTCAATTATTGGCAACGGTGGACATTCAATGATCGGAGTGGCACATTTATTTTTATATTTTTATAAGTTTTGAAGTTGAATTTTTTTTTTGTATAATTTTAAAATAAATAAATTATTGTATTTAAAATTAATTTTTCGTGTTTTTAGTCAATTTTTTTGTCGAGATTAGACTTCCATTATTCCATTTGCCAATTAATAACTATAAATAAAAAAAAGTTCACTAAAGCCTTAATACCAAAAAAAACTGTCAATTTTAACAATCCGTAATTTGAATTCATGTGTAACGATTAAGGCAGTGAATAATCAACCCAATGTTTGCAATTTTCTAATGAAAATCATGATAATTGGTACTTTTAACAATTGGCATATATGTGCCAAGTATTGACTGAGCACAATTTTATCATATAGTTAAGTTTTGTCCTTATTGAACGTCGTTAGAAGGTTGAAAGTTTACTTAAAAAAAACTTTCCAAAACCATGACACGAGCATCCTTTTTTGGAAGTCCACCTACAACCACGCCCATTTTTGTTGTATCTGAGATTCCTCCTTATATTAAATACATCCCTTGAAAGTTGAAATTTTGAAATTATAATCTATTCTATTAAACATAAAGCATGCCACGTGTAATTTTTTTTTAAATGTCCGCCCACCACCACACCCTTTTTACTTATATTTGATTGTTTTCCTTACATATGCACACATACAATATATATATTATATATTTATAAAGTTTTTTTTGAAACCTGAAATTTTGAAGTTTGATATAGGTTCAATAGATGGCGCTGCAGAACTAGTACCTATAAACTCACCTGTTTGAAAATAGAAATTTTTTTTTCAAAATTGGATTTGGAAATAAGGCCAGAAAATATTAATTTACATTTTGCTTTCTGGCTCTTTTTCCACGCCCAACTGTTATAAATTTCTACTTCTTGTATTTTTTTCCAACTTGTTTTATAAATTAAATTTTGTTTATTTTTAAATTTTCAATAAGTTAAATAAATTCTGACGTTTTATTCCAAACAAATAATTATTGTGTCCGGAAAAATGCCATTAAAGTTTTATTCACAATTTGGTTTTGTTGTTTGTTTGCTTGACTCTTCATTGTGGGTGATTTTTTTTGCTTTTATTTTAGTTGAATAAATTAAACACGCTTAATTTACCACATTTTGTTAGGTCTTACATAGTAAATCTTGAAAATAATGGAATATTTTAACTCAAAATTCTAAAGCGACAGCTGACAGATCATTTGACATTTGAAACTGCGTTTGCTACAATTTTGTTCATTAACTACATTTACATACGCTTAACTACATCAAATGTAATAAATGCAGTAAATTAAAACAAAAATTACAGTTCGGGCAACCCTGATGTACCGTTACTAGATCTTAAGTTTGTATTGAAATCTGTATCAATTGATTTCCTCATGAACAAAGTATACTTTTTCTGTCAATTTAGTTCCCAGTATTTGCAGAATTTGTTAAAATACTCGGTATTAGCTAGATGACTTCGATATCGATAGTCTAGAGGTAAGTATTATAAGGTTCAAAAAGTAGTTTTAGTAAAATTCGCCTACTGCCACGCCCAGTTTTTGTTTTATTTTAATTTTCTACATAAATTTAAGTCACCGACTTTGCAGAAAGCTTAAAGTTTGTAATTAAGCTCTATTAAACTTAAATTATCTATAAATTGGTTAAATTCTTTTTTAAAACTCCCACCTACAACCACGCCCACTTTTCATAATTGTAAGTTTGTTTCCTTATTTAACATTTCTTAATAGAAAGTTGAAATTTTGTATAAATGAACTATTTTGAACTCAAAGCATGAAATGCGTCAGACACCATGCGACAAATCGATATTTTCGACACATTTGGATAACCTTGACCTTGAAAAAGTTTTTTGATGGATTGTTTTTTTCAGATTGTATTTCTGATGCCAAAATAAAGATAATCCCGATGTGAAAAAATTCACTTTGTTTTTTCATGGATTGACCTTTATTTTTGTTAATTTTTCTTAAAAGAAAGAAAAAAACATAAAAAAAAATCATATAGGTATACCTACTTAAACGAATACATTAAGCATTCCTAATTTCTGCTTAGAAAAAGAGGCTTAATTTCATTTGAATGCATAATTTTTTCCAAATTAAATCGATTTGTCATGATTTTTTTTCATATATGTACTTAGATACGACGACGCTTCTCAAAAAAAAATTTAGGTACGTATACGTAACTTCCCAGACAATTTGCAAAGAAGAAACCTTTAGGATTCACACAGAAGAAATAGAGTAGTGTCATTCCACTGTGCCAACCAACGCCTCGTCCTAAATTTTCCTCTATATATCCAAGTAAGTATAGGTACCTATACCGAAATAAGAAGAAAAATAAACAACGCCCCAGACCTGCATCAAATTGCGGCATTAAAAGACACATACACACAACCGTCGTCGTTTTCGTTGTCGTCGTCGCCGGCGCGTCACCCGGTGGTACTCCTCTTAGATATTCCACTTGACATGTCCCAAAAATAGTCAGTACACACAGTTTTTGGCTATCGTCTGGCGTAATAGCTGCAGTCAGTGTCGGTGTCAGTTTATCTAGAGTCAGACTTTTATTTCATTTTATTTGTTTTTTTGAAAAATGTAAGATTTTTATTTTGAGTTCGCCGTCTGGTCTATGTCGTCTACATATTCAGTCCTCTATATGCGTAATGGTGGAGGATACAATCAAATCTGGGCGGCAGCAGGGTGGTTTTTTGGTTTTGCGTTGTCTATGTTTAAACAAAACCCCAAACTCATAGTTCAACTCTTTTTTTCTGTTGCCCTCATCCAAGAGATTTTTGTTCGTTTTAATGTTCCCTCGGTTTTTCTCCACCACAATCCATCCATCCATCCATCCACAAAAAAAAAAAAATAAAAATAAATAAATAAACTTATATTTTCCCGACCGGCCATACTTTATCGTTAATTGCATCTTATCCGCACTCTGAATCGAATCGAAGTTGTCGTTGTGTCGGTCTGACGATGTCGGTAGAATGCGGATCGGAAGGAAGGAAGGAAGAAAACGAAAGAATGAAACCTTCAACGATAAATCGATATGTGCGCAGTACTTTGTATAATATGGGGGCTGCTGCGAACGCCCATTTCATTCGCAAACCTCATTATATACACACTCGCTCGCTCGCTCGATAAATAAATATTTAAATAATCTTTTAATTATCATCAATTAGTTATTATTTATTAGACCACAATATAACGACTGCCAGAAGTAAATTGTTTGTGTATTTAGTTGGCGGGCACTTCAGATGATGCACAAATCATTGATTTCTTTGGGGGATTGTACCTACCTACGAGTATATATAGCTGATGGTCAAATGTGTTGCCATTGGGAATTTCCAAACTATGTATCATTTGTTTTCTTCTTTGGAGAGGAGGAATAAAAGCCAGTGAAATTATGTTTGCTGTTCCCTCATTTCAAAGCGATTAATTAAAAATTTTAATTGCATTTTGATTGGGAAAATCAATACAACGTGAAACCTTTTGAACAAGTTTTCATATAGACCAATTTTATGATTTGATATAAGGCTGCCAAAATAATAAACCCTTTTTAGAGGGTGCGGATAGGGTCAGTAGAATTCTCAGAAAAGGGTATTGGGGTATTAGCCTCGAGAGAAAAATCCCAATATCAGTCTTACATAATATAGGTATGGATAGATTCTACCTACACTAAAGAAAAAGCCGACATCTGAAAAAGGCTCTTGCAGTCTTGCACATTTGTCAAAATCAACAGCTGCTTTAGGAAAGAAATTATTAGTTCTGTTCGTTTATTTCCCAAATTTTTGCTAAAATTTATTTATTTATTTTAATTGAACTTTGACAAAACTTTAGACTTAAATTGATTTTGGAAAATAAACGAACAGAGGTGTTGATTCCAAGTTTTTGTACCCATTTATTAAAATTAATAAAACCATTTATTAAATTAATAAAGCCGTTTATTAAATTAATAAATCCGTTTATTAAATTAATTAAAAAAACCGTTTTTGATTTAAAAGCTGCATTTGACTCAGTAGATAGATTAATTATGATGGAGGCGTTGGAGGAAATAGGAGCGAGACAAGGGCTCAGGGAAAGAGTGGGGGAGAAGAGATGCAAAGTATGATTAGAAGACTGGAGAAGTATTTCGAAAGGAAAAGACTGGAAGTAAACGTGGGAAAAACGAAAGTGATGAGGTTCAAGAAGGGAGAAGGAAGGAATACAACAAATGACTGGAGATTGAGGGGAAAGAAGACAGAAGAAGTACAAAAATTTAAATACCTGGAGTATGTGTTAAAAAGGAATGGTGGGCAGGAGGCACATATAAGGGACAGAACAAAAAAGGATGCAACCGTCAGGAAGGAAGCTTAGGGGATTGGGAGGAGGAAATTCGAGAAGGTATGGAAGATGTGGCCTTTCGATGTGGACAGTGGGGGATATGGGGCGGAAGTATGGGGATGGGAGGAGAGACAAGAAATGGAAAGAATACAAGAAAGGTACCTCAAATGGACACTATAGGGGTAAAATGGCAAACTCCAGGATACGTGGTGAGAGAGGAAAAAAAAAGGTAAAATAATGATAGTAAGAGCAGGGAGAAGGGCGTGGAATTATGCAGGAAAAGGAAACGAGATGAGAGAGAGAGAGAGAGAGAGAGAGAGAGAGAAAGAGAGACAGAGAGAGGGAGAGACAGAGAGAGGGATAGATAGAGAGAGAGAGACAGGGAGAGACAGATAGAGAGAGACAGTTACACAGAGAGAGAGAGACAGAGCCAGAGACACAGAGAGAGAGACAGATACAGAGAGAGAGAGAGAGAGAAACACACAGAGATTCATTAATTTTAACGAACGAATTCATTAATTTTAATGAACGGGTTCATTAATTTTTATGAACAAGATCATTAATTTAAATGAACGGGTTCATTAATTTTAATGAACGAGTTCATTAATTTTAATGAACTGGTTCATTAATTTTAATGAACGTTCATTAATATGTTAGATCGTTCAGATATTAGTTCACACAAAAATTTTAATGAAAATCGGAGGAGCCGTTTTGAGAAAAATGAGATTTTCAATACCGGTTCTTAAACATTTTTATGGGAGGTACTTACCGTTATTTTTGGTTATAAGAATAATTTTCACTTAAAATCTGCTAAATAATGTTAAAAAACTGCTGGGTACCAAGTTTAATAAAAATTGAATGAGTCGTTTTTGAAATTTCTTATGTCCTCTTGTTATATTTTCTGCTACGACATAGTGTGAACTATAAAAGCGACGAAATAAATATAAATATTTTGAGTGATATCGACTTCCTTGAATTGTTAAATATTATGATGCATTGTGGTATAAGTGGGTGGTGTTGGCGTATGACGGTTGGATGTTGATGTCACGGACTGTTTAGTATCAACAAAAAGAAGCAGAACAAAAATATTAAAGTATTTCTCTCTTCAAAACTTCTCAAATATTTGACAAATTCATCAATTTAACTACCTATTAATGGAATTAAATTTCAAAGATGCATTTGCATAATTTATTGACGAAAATACAACATGTGAATTTAAAGGAATTCGAACATTAGAAACCTTGAAGCGTTTATATATTACTAGTATATTTACCCGAACAGTTGGCTTCGCTAACTGTCACACGATGTATGTGCAAGACAATGTATGTGCAAGACAATGTATTTGCAACACAATGTATTTGCAACACAATATATTTGCAACACAATGTTTGTTATAACGCGATGTATTTGCAACACAATGTATTTTGCAACACAATGTTGCAATACAATGTATGTTGCAACAGAAAGTATTTTGCAACACAATGTATTTTGCAACACAATGTATTTTGGAACACAATATATTTTGCAACACAATGTATTTGCAACACAATGTATGTATTTGCAACCAATGTATTTGTAGCACAATGTATTTGCAACACAATGTACCTATTTGCAACTCAATGTATTTTGCAACACAATGTACTTGCAACATGTATCTCTTTATCTCTTGGTTCAGTATTGACCTACTTTTCTACCTCAAGCCTGATAATTCACCTTAATTTTAGGAAATTAACCTTGAAAATCTGACCATTGTTACTCCATCTAGGCTACCTTTTATTCCAGTAACTCACTTAGTTTCACCTTAGTTGATAAAAATCGATTGCGGGTCCCCTGCCCCGCTCACGCAACTCCGTTGCTCCGCTTAGGGTATGTTCAGTCGCCAGGCAGGCGCCCAAGTCAACAGTTTTCTCGGAGAAAGGTACCTTTGGGTGAACCGTATGAATTGTTTTGCTAACTTAATATAGGTTCACTGTTTAGCCGGATAGGTACATACTTAATTAAAATTTAAAAAACTTGACCTTGAAAATCTGACCATTATAACTGAAGTTATACTTGCCACGTCAATCACTTGACTTCACTTTGCATGATTCTAAATTATTGCTTAGTCGATTTGATGGTTAGGTAGGTAGATAGTAGATACCTAACAAATATAATTATACCTAGGTACCTACTTTAACACACTGTCGTTTAAGAATACCTATAAGATTAGAAGATAATTATGAATTTATATTATTGCAAATAAACAATACAAATATATCACAAACTTTTGTATGTAACTATGTATATGCGTTAACTGACATTATACCTACCTAGATACCTCTCTTAATTTTAAGACCTTAATCTTAAAAATCCTATCATTAGAAAAGAAACCAAATCAACCCTTTTCTATTAATTCACATACCTACATTATGTGCTTACATAGACACATACATATAGATGTAGGTATGTACATAATATGTATTTTAATATCCATGTCAGCGAAATCGATTTTTTTAAATCAACGTCGAAATCATTCACCTTTTTTAAATACCTACATTTTCATATGATTTCAATTATTATTTTATTATTATAATAACTCAAAATAAGTAAGCCTACCATTTAACCTTTATTTTAAGATTAATTTAAGACCTTAATCTTACAGATCCGATAAGTAGAACAAAAGATATAAGCCAACTAAAAAATATACTCTACCCACATCATAAATTTCCTTAAAAGGTTCCAGTACACGTGCATGAACATTTTAAGGCATCAACCTTAACGATCCGATCATAAGAACAAAAGTTATCAGCCAACCAAACCAACCATGAGGGGACTTTTAGTATTGTTGTGCATGAAAAAAAATACCTACAACCAGCCTGCATAATATAATAATAATAATATATACCTACATGTATAGGAAATTATGATTTTTTGTTGCACACACTCGACCATCTTTAGAATAGCCATCTCCTTCCCACCAGTATATTGATATAGGAAAGTTTTTTTTTTTTTTATTGTATTCCTCTTTGTTTTTACGTTTGCCTCGATGAAATTTTTTCCCGAAAATATTATTTCATGTTTTTAGTATGAAATTTTGAAAGGTTTTGAAAATTTTTTTGTTGCTCTAACTCGACTGTCATTGTGGCTTTAATTTAAAGTTTGAATTTTAAAAATCGGACAATTGGTTGCGAAGATATAAGCATTTGAATGAATGGAAAAGGGGTGTTTTTGAAATTTAACAAAAATTGGACAATTCTCCACTGAGACACGATGGTTGGCAATGAATAAAAACCCCATTTTTTTGGTGTTTTGCGAGATTTTTCAAACTATTTCTTTTTAAACTATTGTGAAGGTCGTGTGGGGTGTACAATTATGAATGATGTATCAAATTAATTGTGTATTTTCGTAGATGCGATTAAAAGAAAAACTAATCGTATGGGTGCAATAACTAATGAGTTATGAGGTGATTAATAAAACAACAGAAAACATGTCAAAATGTGTGTTAAAAAAATTTTGAAAAATCTAAAATTTTTATAATAAATGTAAATCAATTATATGTATGAGGTGTATGATTTTGAGATTTTTTAAAGAAACGGTTATTTTTTAAAAATTAAAAAAGTAGTAAAAATTGTATTGAAAAAATGTAAATTTTTGAATGATAAAAAATGATGTTGAAAAAAAAAAAAATCAAAATTTTGTAAAACATGGATAATTTTTTTTTGAAAAACCTTTCCAATGGTATTTTATTTATTTAAATCGGACTACCCCCTGATTTATTGGAATTATGTAATTTTTGAAGTTTGAAGTATAAAAAATTTTGTATCTCGCTTTGTAGATTTTATAGAATTTATTTTTAAATGAATAAAGTTCTGGAAATTTAATAATGCATTTAATAAAAAATAAATGAATATTGTAGGACTTACCATTTGGAAGTTAGTTTTTGAACCTTTGGCCAATTTTACCTTATTTTACCCTATTTATAATGGGAATTTTAAAAAATCCCTTCTTAGTGCTCACTTACATAAAATTTGTAATATAAAAAAAATAATAAAATATTTTAAAAACGTATAGTATAAGCTGTGCGTTGATAGCCTAAAAATGAATGAATAAGTGATGCAGTGAGCGATTCTTTCTTTTATATAGTTAATTTATATTTATAAGGTAATGCCAATGAAATCATAATTTATTTACCAAATAAATAAATCACCAACTATATTTTATATACATAAATGTATGTACATACCTACAAAGCATATAAATTGCAAACAAAAGCAATCAAATAATATTAGATAACAATGACGACAACGACGACAACGGTCTTGAATTCCTAATGGACTTTTCATTTCCTACATAGGTTCTCCTGATGGTATTAGATGTGAAGAAAAAAAAACCCTCCCCTATTTATATGTATATGCGCGTGCGAGGGATTGATTGTCTTAAGCGACTTTCATTTCAGTCTTTAGGGAATGGATTTTATGAAAATAATGCCTCGAGTTGTTATATTAAACTGAACAGCAAAAGGTTAAACTGATGAGCGTTGATATGTAGACGTCAAATGACATGTGCTGTATTGTAAGAGTGAAAAGAGGGTTGACGCAAAAATATATTTAAAACACTTACTGCCTGAAAAAAAAGTATTGACTTAATAATAACAGACAATGAGCTTGAGAATTAATTATAATGGAATGGAATTTGAGACTTTATGTTTGTTTTTTTTTTTTTTTTTTTTTTTTTTTAATTGGATATTTATACCCTTTAGCTTTATTCGTCATGTGTGACAAATGAGATATAGTAAGCTTAATAATTGATGAGGAATTTTTTGTTATTTGTTTGTTAAAGCTATGGGGACTTTCATTGTCTTTATATAAAAAAAAGAAAGAAGAACAATTACTCATACAATGGGGGTCTTTGGAAATACCTATACCACCTATAGTTACCTAACCATATGTTGAATAAAAGGATTATTTTTTTTTGGAAGATAGGGGTTGATAACATCGACAATGATGAGTTATATAAAAGTCTTATACTTAAGTAGAATTTACTTGCACCTTGCATATAGGGATTATAATGTGAGAAGCCTTTTTTTTTGTTTAATGTGAAGGACTCTCATGATATATGTGTCTAGGTGTGAATGAAGGTGGCAAGGTGAATTCTTTTCTTCTATAAATGTGCAGAAAACTGTATTCCAAAGGCAAGGTATATAATATAATCTATACTTGTTTTGAGTATTTATATTTCTTGGTATCAAGTTACTATTTCTTTCGTTTTTAATGTTTTATAGGAATGTCATATATATATTTAAAGGACGAATCCTTTTGTTTCTATAATGCATATATAACGGGTGATTTTTTAGCTGGTTTGGTTTTGGCAACACTGGTTTTGACAGCTGACGTGTGTTTAGTACCTTGTGTCACTGTCAAACAGCTTCAGTTTGGTTTGCAATTTAACCATGGATCGTCTTACAAATGAACAACGCTTGCAAATTATTGAATTTTACTATCAAAATTCGTGCTCGGTTCGAAATGTTCATCGCGCGCTGCTTCCATTTTATGGTCGGCATTCTCGACCTTCTGAGCAGTCTATTCGGAAGATTGTGACCAAATTTCGCACCAAATTTACTTTGTTGGACATTAAACCACCAACACGTTTACGTACTGTGCGTAGTGAAGAAAATATTGCGGCCGTATCAGCTAGTGTGACAGAAGACCGCGAAATGTCGATTCGGCGCCGTTCCCAGCAGTTAGGCCTTTGTTACAGCACTACGTGGAAAATTTGCGGAAGGATTTGGGCGTAAAGCCTTTTAAGATACAGCTGGTGCAAGAACTAAAGCCAGCCGACCTACCACAACGCCGAATTTTTGGTGAATGGGCTCTTGGAAAGCTGGCCGAGGATCCGCTTTTTTATCGAAAAATTGTGTTCAGCGATGAGGCTCATTTTTGGTTGAATGGGTACGTAAATAAGCACAATTGCCGCATTTGGAGTGAAGATCAGCCAGAAGCATTGCAACAGCTACCAATGCATCCCGAAAAAGCCACTGTTTGGTGCGGTTTATGGGCCGGCGGCATTATTGGGCCATATTTCTTCAAAGATGATGCGAATCGCAGCGTTACTGTCAATGGTGAACGCTACCGAGCGATGATAACAAACTTTTTTTTGCCCGAAATGGAAGTTCTTGACTTGCATAATATGTGGTTTCAACAAGACGGTGCCACATGCCACACAGCACGCGAAACAATGGCGCAATTGCGAGGCGAGTTTGGTGAACAGTTAATTTCACGTTTCGGGCCGGTCAATTGGCCGCCTAGATCGTGCGATTTGACACCATTAGACTATTTTTTGTGGGGGTATGTCAAGGCTAATGTCTATAGGGACAAGCCCGCTTCGATTGACGCACTGGAAGCCAACATCCATGCATTCATTCGTGAGATACCGGCCGATATGTGTGAAAGAGTATGCCAAAATTGGACTCAGCGGATGGGCTACCTGAGACGCAGCCGCGGTCAACATTTGCATGAAATTATCTTTAAACATTAAATTGCAAGGTTCAAATAATCAAAAATCAAAATCAAAATCGATTCAAATAAATATTTCATTCATTTTTTCGAATTTTTTGTGTTTTTTTTTAAAAAAAAGTTCTAAACCTCTTAAAAAATCACCCGTTATATATAGATATACCTGCCTATTATTTTTCGAATGAAAGAACTTTCATTTGTGTTAAGCTGGATTTTGTAGAAAATTGAAATTTAATTTAAAAACATGTACATATAAAGCTTGTATTTCAATTATAACCAGAAATATTATATTTGCAAGTTTAGGGTTAACTGCACTTTAGGAAAGAACTTCACGAAATTACATCCATATATATGCCTACTTTATTTCCTCCTTCTCTTTTGGGAAATACATAAATGTAAATGCATGAAAATAAAAAAAAAAATAGACTATTATGATTATGGATAATGGGCACGGGATATATAGATTTTCGATTTTTTTAAGTGACCAAGAAGTAAGGTATAAGAGTCACTACAAGATACCTACGCTTTTTTTTATCTGAGTCGACAGTAGGATATTTTTTTATCAATTAAATGCAAATTCTTCTTCATGTTTTATCATTTTTTTTAAAAAGAATGTAATCTTGGTTTAAAGACTTAAAGGGAATTATGTATAGATTTTAAAGAAACAAAAAATAAAGAAGTCAAAAATGGTTTTTGGTTTGATTTTATTTTGTTGTTTAAGAAAAAAAAAAATATTTCAAAAATATTTAAATGTAGATAATATTGTTTGAAATATTAAGAATCACCCGAGTTACAATATTCTAACAAAATCAGTTAGGCCATTGAAAAGCTATGCGTGATAATTAAGAAATAATGCAATTTTCTTAAAAAAAACCTATATTCCCCTAAAGCAACTTTTTTTTTTGCAGAAGCCTGAAACGCAGATTCTTTTTAAAATCACTTTAGTCATTACAGCTGAAATTAAATCAAAATCGTAAGAGCCATTTTGGAGGAAATTTGAAAAAACTGAAATCGTTGTATATGGCAGCTATATTCGTTGCAAATGAGTTCAAACTAACCGTGTTTAGGTTCTAGCTTCTATAAACAAGTTACAGTGGACGTACACAGGACGTAGACGCACACACGACACCATCTGCCATGTCGGTCGGTGAAATACCCAAGTAAAAATTAAGATTTTAATTTAAGTTTAAGTTGGAGTACGCATAATAAAGTTCTGAAATTTGTTTATCCTAATTGACAACTTTAAATAAATCGTTTTTTTCGTATTAAGTTGAAAAATATCAATCGTATACAAAAAATTATCATGACCAAATTTTGGAGAAAATTGAATTTTAAACAAATTCTGTTATAACCCATTTTTAGTAAGAAGTTGAAAATAAGCGAGTTACCTCACAAAAAAAAGAAAATTTTACCTCATATTCCTTCAAGTTAGTATTATATTATACCATTTAAAAATTTTAAGATTCTAATTAGGATTTGGTGTCGTGAATTTGTAGTGAAAAAATAACCTGCAAGATTTTTTTTTGTGGAATATAAATAAGTTGTGTCAAAAAATAATTTCTCACGCTTGGTTTTTTTTTTTTTAAATCACCTAAATAAGACAAAATATACCAAATTAGCATTTTTCAATGAATCCAGCTTTACCAAAACTTTTATTTGAGGGGTGTAATTTCAAAACTCTTCTTTTCCACTTTTGAGCATTTTGAGTGAAATGAAAAATCCTGTTTTAAGTTGAGTTTAAAAATTTGAATTTTGAAGGGGAATAGTGTAGTTTTTAAAAAAACTTCACTTTTTATGTACTCAAAACTATAGGAAATCATAAGTTTTGATAAATTTTAGCTAAATACATTGATGAGGGCCCTTCTAAAGAACACTTTCCCATACTTAACTCATTTTTGAAAAAATGTGGAATAGAAGAGTTTTGAAATTATACCCCTCATTTGCTGTATTTTTGTATCTAACAAATTTTTTGAGATGGAATTTGTTTAAACAATTTTTGCTCGACGCGACGTCTTTAAATAAAAAAAATTTTTGGATACAAATTTTTTTCTGTCACAAAATTTTTTTTTTGACATAAAAAATATCGTGTCAAAAATGATTTTTAAACTCTTAATTTTTCGAATTTTACTTGAAAAATGAAGAGTTTAATCATTCATTCAAAAACTACACTGAACCAAAAAGGTACATGATTTTCATGATACCTAAATTTATAATTTCGAGTGATCTCCGGTCCAAAGATTGTGTTTCGCCCTGGTACGACACTTGGACTCATCAGTCAGATGCTGTCGTACCCTACTAAGACGCGAATTATGGTCGATGCTTGCCGATTCTTATAAAACTCACAGCATGAATACACTGTGAATTCTATATTTCTAAATTTTATCGAAGAACTTTCTCTAAGACCAGTGATCATAATTTTCATGAACAGTTCATGCTCTTGCCGATTTCATTTATTTTAAATTTCTAGAACCTAGGAATAAATGCATTAAATTTTAAGATTCTAATTAGGATTTGGTGTCGTGAATTTGTAGTGAAAAAATAACCTGCAAGATTTTTTTTTGTGGAATATAAATAAGTTGTGTCAAAAAATAATTTCTCACGCTTGGTTTTTTTTTTTTAAATCACCTAAATAAGACAAAATATACCAAATTAGCATTTTTCAATGAATCCAGCTTTACCAAAACTTTTATTTGAGGGGTGTAATTTCAAAACATAATACATGCAACCTAAAAATCCAGGTTTATAAGAACCATACATAAAATTAAGGACTGTATTCCTAATGTTTATATATTTTTCATAAAAAAGTGCAAATTTTAGAGCATGGACCGTTCATGCTCGTATGAATAAAATCATGAAAACTATGATCAGTGATTTTAAACGAAATTCTTCCATACAAATTTTTTTAGGAGATTCATAAAAACAACACCCGTTCATGAAATTTATGACCGTTTTTTCATGAATTTTCGGAGAAAATCTGCTATTTTAGCTCTAAGATCGCCGTTCATAGATTTTATGGACAAAATTATTTTCATAAAGGGGTGGACAAATATAATGGGCTGATATCTTAAAATTATGATCATATAATGAACCGACAACAACAAAAATTGAGGCATTTATCACCAAATGCACAATTTTTTAACTAAGCCGCCCAACTATATTAGAAAAGTAAGACCCTTAACTCTGTTTTGTTGTTTTATTTCGGAAACGGTTATTTTTATGAAAAAAAGTATGTTAATATTTTTTGTAGGAAATTTTCCAAGCTACAAATTAGTCTTTGACATTTTTTTGTACAACTTACCCCCCTTAAACCCCCCGTAAAATTGTGAGCGGCGCTCATATCGATGGGGACTTTTGACAGTTTCTTAAGAACACAATGAGGAGGCTATATATGTTAGGGCAATTAATTCTGTGCGAAGAAATGGTGGAGACTTCTCTAAATAATCTGCTAAAATTTTATAAATTCCTGCTCGCCTCGAACTACTAAGGGTCATTTTTTTCACTATTGCTCAACTTGAGGCAAACTCTCGAGTTGGCCAACTTGAGAGTTGACTATAACTTCGAGAGTTGAAACGCAAGTTGAAATTTCTTTTTATTCACTAATTATTTTCTCAACTCTCCAGTTGAAGATCTAAAGTTGGCCAACTCCACGTTTGAAAAATATCCCTGGGATATTTGTGAAATATAAAACAAAAACTGTCATTTTTAAAATTAATTTGTATTTGTCAATCATATTTGACTGTTTTAATGTGTTTAATTGTGTTTTTTGTGTTAAATTGTGTTTTTTTTTGTGTCAATACAATACAATCGTTTCAAATTGTGCTAAAATTCGAATACAAATAATTAATGGCAGACAAAAAAAAATTTCATGTATCCGAAGAAAAATGATTACCTACTTTGGAACATAAGTAGGAGCGAACGTGTTTTTGTAACAAATATAAACAAGAAAATTTGTGTACCTACGTAAAATCTCAAGTTTGCTCGGTCAACTTCTACTATTTCCAGGAGTTGAAAAATCTCAAGTTGATCAACTCTAGAGTTTAAAATTGAAAGTTGAAAACGCAAACTTTAAGTGAATAAAAAGAAATCCTCAAGTTGTGTTCAACTTCGAGTGAATAAAATCGGCCTAAGAATACCAAACAAAAATAAATAGAAATTTTTCGTTTACGATTTCGTTTTGTCATTTCTTATGGGATTTTTCATTTCGCATTAGCAGCGTACTATATAGGCTTTATTGGTCTATTTTTGTTTAGAATGCGAATAAAAACAAGTCAATTCCAAAAAAAAATACAGTCAAAAAAATTTTTAAATAATAATACATTTAACTATATAGGCTTTAATTTAAAAAAAGTGATAGACTTATCGCTCCAGATTTTTCATTCCCCATCTAACTTATTTTTTTGATCCATAGAAAAATTGAAAATATTTACAAATGTACATATATGTAAGCATATCTAATAATTAATTAAACAAAAGAAACAAACAAGAAGTATTTTGTTAAATTTTGCAAAAAAATTGATATATTTTTTTTTTTGGATTTTTGCGAAAAAATTAAATTTTTTTTAAATGTTGTATTTCACCATATTGTATTGCTCTTGAAGCCAGAAATATTGATACCCACATATTTCAGTATAGGATATTTTCCATTTGTTGATTTTTTTCAAAAAATAACCTCAATTTAGCTCTGCGCAAAGAATATGGATCAGTTTTTTCGTTTATTTCGGATTTATGGAGAACAATTTCTTGCAAACAATTCCCTTTTTCAAAATTTGGGCAGTTGTTAAATAATAAATTTTTCATCCAAAAATGAAACAAATAATTTTTTTGGTAAAAAATATTTTGGTCTTCAAAACATACGAGGTAAAAAAAAAAACAAAAAAAACTTTTTACTACCAAAACAGCACTTTTTTCAAAAAAATAAAGTCAAATGACTGATAAGATGACAATTTATTCAAAGAACTAATTTAACTCTTTTGGATAAGTAATATCTATTCATTCTTTATAAAAATGATTCTTTAAAAGTCTTCTCTGATTCACTATCACAAGGTAGTTTTGTTAAATTTTTGTTTTTTTTTTCCTAAAAATGGTAAAGTAGTAATAAGCATACAAAATTTGGTTTGATCAGCAAGTATATTTTCAAATATTACTCAGATCAATAGAATTTAATATGATTTTGAGTGGTGACAAAATTCCAACTTATTCGGCTTAATAAAAACTTATTCTAAAAATGGTTCTAAAAATTTAAGATATGTATTATAAGGTAAAATTGTGATTAATCAGGAAAATGATTCAGAAGACAGATTTTTAAATTATTTTTTAAGCGAATCACCTAAATGATATGATATGGCTTGATGCTTATCGAGACAGGGAGAAGATTTGGTGTATTTATGTGAAAAAATTGGCATTAGAGTCTTCAACTAAGCGTATATGTTACTATATGTGGTGTTAAAGAAAGGTCATTATTTTTATTGTTGTAATAAATAAGGACGTTTTCCCTGGGACCGGAGTGTAAACCTGACGTTTTTGTAAATTATGGACATCATACATCTTTCTTTGAACAAAGTTTCATCCATTAAATTGACCCATGTGATCAGTAAATTCGTTTTTTACTGACTCGGTATAAAATTTGCAATAAATGGCACTACAAAGCGTGTACAAGGTTCAGCTAGTAGAGAATATTTTCTCACATTTCAAATCAAATTTTTAAACAACAGTTTCTCTAAGCTTACTGCAACATCGGGAAAATATTATCAAAGAAAGTGAAAAATTCGGTTAAACAGTGCCATATTCGTTTCAAGAAGGGCATCAGAATCAGCAAATAAATGTGCGGTCTTCTGGAGATAGTACAAATCTTAAGATTTGCTTAAACTATTGATGCGTCCTTAATTTTGCTAATCGAACGAATTTAGCAGCATTCGTAGCAAATTGAAGCTTCCGAACTTTTTAAAAAAGTTAGCTGAACAATATTAGATACGCTGGAAAACGTTACTAATATTATTTGATACTATTAGACATGTTCTTGCGTTGCTTGGCTTAATTAAAAAAAAAATCTGAACATTTAAATCCTGAGAGCACATGAAAGTCACAGCCTATTTGTGCCGAAGACAAGCTTTTCTTGACAGAATTCCATATTGGATTTTATATTTGAAACAATAAAGAGATGAAAAACTTGAGAATTTTTTTTAATGTGGAAGCAGAAAATATTGGACATAAGACCAATTTGTCCATTCGACCAAGGATATCAAGGACGAATTCATTTGGGTTCGTCTTAATTTTTTGTTGAATGTTTTTTTTTAGACCGAGCCGAAAATTGGAAAATAGTAGAAAAACGAAATTGCATAATTTTAGGCGTGGATGTATGTGGTCTTATTTATAAAAGTTGTCTAACTTTGGACAACTGTCCAACTTTGGAAAATGTGTTTAAAAACCTTGTTTATTGTTGTTTTATAGCTGCCTAACTAAGACACAATAGTAGATTATCCTAACCGTGAATAATATGATATTTATTTTTATTAAATAAAGCATATTTCCACCAATTTGAAAATAGTTTGTCTAAGTAGTTTTATAAATACGACTGATTGTGTCTAAAAATTCAATTTCGTGCGGAAAGTAGAAAATATTAATTCTAAGGAATGCTAAACAATACGGTATTTACAAATGACAGCTAAATTTGCCTCTCACAAAATAGGGATCGCCACCAGATGGCGTTAAGCTCTCAGACTGCTAAATTTATAGAGAAAATTCGCACGTCAAAAATGTGAATTAAAAAAAATGTATTCAATAGAAAACCATTATTGGCAACCTTACCATATTCTGAAGGCATTGTGCACATCGGCTGATGGTGTGCCGGGCACATGTTGTCATGATGATGTGGGATGTAGTATTCGGCAGCAGGATAGAATTCTCCTGGATATTGAATGTAAACCGGCGTTGGGGGTGGCGGCTGAGGAGGTCCTGGATTTTGGGGAGCTGGTGCTGTTGTTGCTACAACACCATTCATGCCGCCACCACCGCCTCCGCCGTTAACGTTGCCGCTGCCGCCGTTTGCATTGCCATTATTCGGTCCGTGACCGTTTTCGTGGGTCTGTTGTTGTTGCTGCTGTTGTTGTTGCCCACCACCTTGCTGTTGTTGCTGCTGCTGTTGCTGTGGTGGCGGATGATGGTGTGGATGCAGGGGATGGTGATGTGGCGGCGGTGGTGGTGGAGCATGATGAATTTGATGGTGGTTCATTGGAACTCCACCAGCTCCAGCCGCGGCCAAGTGATGCATTGCAGCAATAACTGCCAATTGTTGCTGTTGATGTTGCTGATGCTGTTGCGGATGATGCAAGGCACAGGGCGGTACTAAGGAAGCGCCCTGGGGCGCTGTTGCCGTCTGTTGAATGAGTGGCGGTGACGCCGGCAAAGATGTTGAACCATCTGGTGAAGACTGTTGGTGATGTCGTGGATAGTGTTGCTGTTGTTGATGTTGTTGTTGTTGCTGCTGTTGTTGTTGCTGCTGTTGTTGTTGTTGCACGCCTACAACCATCCCTACTTGTGTAATTGATTTGTTGCCGCTTTGAAAATTATTATTTTTATTATTTGAATGTTTGTTTTTGTGTTTATTACTGTTGCTTGTATTATTATTATTATTATTGTTGTTGTTATTATTGTTATTGTTGTTATTATTATTAGTGTTGTTGTTGATATTATTATTGTTGCTATTACTATTGTTATGTGTTACGGCATTGTTATTATTGATGTGATTGTGTTGATGTTGTTCTGGTGCTGATACCGATATATTCATGCGTACCATGCTTTTTTGTCGAATAAAAAATTTATTTAATGTTTTTAATTTTCTTCAGTTTTTTTTTTTAATTTTTTGTGAAGGATTATGTAGTTTTTTTTTAATATCACTTTGAATGTAGTGTCATTGCAGTTTTAGTTTCTTTTGGTAATTTGTTGATTTTATTTTTTTTTAAATCTTGAGGGGGGCTTACGTTGCTTTTTACGTGGCGAGTAGATTTACGGCAGTTAGAAAATATTTAATATATTTTTTTAGAAGAAAAATTCCTTTATTTTTATCTGAAATTTATAAAATTGATAAAAAAAATTAAAAAAAATGAAATTGTTTAATCTATATAATGTATATCCACTTTTTACGATATCTGTTACCATTGATTGAAAAAAAACTACATTGTATAAAAGTCCTAACTAGTTAACTAATAATAATTCTACAATATCTTAATTTCTAAAAAAATCTTTCCAATACTTAAAAAATGTTTGTCACGTATAAACTCCAAAACTACCGATTTTATTTTACTTAAGTTTTTATAGTTTGTGCCTTTTATTAGCGGGAAGGATTGGAAAATATTTTTTTGAAAATAAACTCCCTACAACGCCTATTATACTTAAATTTGTGTTTATACCTTATTCAATTAAATACTTAAAATAATTAATAAATAAACTTTCTTAAAACTAAGGGATGATATGAGTACGTTTTCGTGTCCCACAGACACGGCAGATAACTTTTCAAGTTATTTTTCTAAAATTTTTAATTTCTAATTAAGCTCTCCTCTCTTGAATTTGACGTATGACATGCGTATTATTTTTGGAAAACCGCCGTTTGCCACACCTTTTCTTCACTTGAAAATTTGAAGAATAATTCATAAAGTTTTGAAAAGTTTTGTAAAATACATTTGTATTTTTTTTTTAAAGAGCAGCAGTAATTGTATCAGTAATTGTTTTTGTTCTAATATACCTTTTAAAAATCATAAAATCAATTTACTAGAGCTTTTCAATTTAAATTCGTTAAAAATGCTTTGAAAAAAGATTTTTCGTAAAAACTCATTATTTCGTATGAAAAATTGTTTTTTTTTTTAATATACACTCTTTCAAGCTGAAGAACAACATGGAAAAGTCTCACAATCGAAAGAAAACTGGGAGTTTTCAAGAAGAGTCCGCTGGTTTCAACTACGGAACTCAGGCTGTTTGAAAAAGCGAAGGTAATCTAGTCACTGATGCACAAGGAATGCATCGATTATTAGGGTAAGAAGAGACCCCAATTCCAGACAATAAAGACCCGGTTTTGTTACCAAGTTCTATCACCCAGTTCCGTTACCTTGTTCCTTTACTAGTTCCGTCACTCAGTTTCATTACCCGGTCCCTTCACCCAGTTTCGTCACCCAGTTCCCGTCACCCAGTTTCCGTCACTCAGTTCCGTCACCCAGTTCTGTCACCCAAATCCCGTCACCCAGTTCCTCTCCCGAAGTTCCGGTCACCCATTTCCCGTCACCCAGTTCCCGTCAACCATATCCATCACCCAGTTCTATCACCCAGTTCCATCACCCAGTTCCGTCACCCAATTCCGTCACTTACTCCCCTCATTTAATTCCTCACCCACTTCCCAGGTATCGAAGAAGTAGGCTTACCTACAAACAAAGCCAGCAGAGCTCTTGTAACACGGAAGTGATATGTTTCTAAGCTGCAAGCATCAAATCATCAAAAATAAACAAAGTGAGTGTAGAAAGAAGCATGTCCATTGACTGCTGGACTATCGGTTTCATATGTGCCTTATTATAAACAGGCGATCTTATGTCTTGTAAGAACTATACGTATAATCCCACTAAATTTTGGACTTATATTTCTTATCCAGTGTGCTGTGTGAGAGTCTCAATTCGATCTGCAACACCTTAGGTACCAGTGTTTTTTTCTCGTCGGAAAATAACTGAATTAATAAAAAAAATCCTGGTAAATAGTAACGAATTTTAAGTCAGGACTCACTATCAATTCAGTATTAACAGTGAGTCTCAAATTAATATTCGTTGTTCTTAACCAGAATTTTTTTTCATTGATCTGTCGACTAGAGGTAATGCTGGCATATATTACGAGCAGCATACGACACTTCAAACCTCTGGCCCAATCTTGTTCAACTATGAAAAAACTCCTACGAACTATTTCAAAGATGCACAGGATTTCAACAAGAAAATCCGCTATCATGTGATTTCTTCAAACTCGTTATTGATTAGATTAGCAGGACAGGAATTAAAAATAAGGAATCAATATAGCATGGTAAACTTCTATACGGATGATCTTGACATAAACGCCCGCTTCATTTCCCAACGTGCCTTTATAGATTCCTTCACGGCAGTTAAAGAAAAAGCGAACATATTTATTTTGAAGTAAATCAGTACAGTCTTCGAAACCAAGCCACATTTTAGAGGCGGCAAGGGAGACCAAACCATTACGGGTCCTAAAGCAGTTCGTCTAGAAGACAAACGAACCAACATGTTCGGAATAGCAGAGGATAGAAAGCTGCCATGTCTCAGGCAGAGACTATAAGCTCTCTGGTTGGGACCCCGTTAAGTATGCAAGCAAACATTTATATGCATTTTTCTTTATTCTTTTTTAAAATGGATTATTTGTCTTGAGAAAAGATGGCGATTTGTTACAAGAGGCAGTACCTATGAAAGACATTTTGATTAGAAGAAAAAGAATACACGCTTCACTGTTTTAGTTTAAAAAATTAAATTTTAGCTTTAATTTTGTCAAGATTGTCGTGTCTTTGTCAGGTAAGATTGTAGAAATAAAAGCCTTCCAAAGCTGGAAAATGAACATAGAAAATGGTGTAAGGGAATTTGTTTGTACAGTGCTGTAAAAAATAAAGCATCTGTTTCCCTTTTTTATGCAGCAAATGTTAAAGGAAACTATTATATTATAAGAAACGTTAAAGATTCATTAAGGCAAGTTCTGCATTTGTTTCTTGTTTTTCTTCAAAATAAATAAATTAAACAAAAAGAAGCACGAATCCAAATTAATGAAAATAAAAACAACTAATCTCTTATCTTATATAGCAATAAACATCACCATCTCCAAAAGGCATAAAACCTATGTAAGAACAAAACAATAATATTCTTCATCAATATCACAATGAACTTCATTCAACTCAATCCCTTACCCTATTGTCTGAATTGAACTCCCACTTTGACATATGTATATAAACATTCGTAGAATCTGATGAAAGAAAAAAAATCGAGATTAATTCTTCTCATTTTATCATCGTTCGCCCCTACCCCCGCATTTCCTCAATGTCCATAGCCATTAGTGATTTATTTTGGCTTTTACTTTTGTATACGGTTCATATAATCAATTTGTTGGTGACCTTTTATCTCCATCCCTTATAGTACAAATGTCTTCTTTTAAATCATAATTACCATTTTCAAAAAGAGATTAAAGTCTCTTTAAAAAAAAACAAATTCCATTCCATGAAAATGTGACACAAAAACAAAGCTGAGCTGTTTTTTGTTTTTGTTTTTCGTCACGTCTCGTTGTCGTCCATATAAATGTTTTGTCGCGTCGTCGGTCGGTTGTCGGTGGCCGTAATCTTCAGATTAATAGTTTGTTGTTGCCAAATTATTTTCGAAATTGAATTTGTATATATGTAGTCCCTTAACATTATAACTGATAACGAAATACTATAATATAGTAATCTCTAACCAGGATAACAATCACTCCCCTTTCGTCTGGCACAATTCTAATTATAATTGACGTTGAATGAACATTAAGAAAAACTGTAGCTTTTTTTTTTATTTATTTGTAGGGCACAAGCCACAACGGATATACAAAAGTGTCAGATTTGACCCTATATAGTAAGCTGCAATAACAAAATCATTCATTCCAACGTGATGTTACATCACATTTCTAAATTAAATATGAGTTTTTTCTTTAAGCACGCACGCGCTTCTAAGAATGTTCTAGTTACTTAAATCTGTAATAGCATCAACATCCGTCTGTGCCAGGGTTACCATGCAACAATTCTGAACATTTTGCGATTTTGATTCAAAATTCAGAAATTGACGACATTTTTAAAATGACCTTTTTTACGGTCATTAAATAAAAAAATACAAAATGACGTACCGAGATTTTGTGAGGAAAATCGTATGATGTATTTTTTTTTCAAAATTGAATCATTTTTACGGAACTGGTGAGAGCCCACCTTTTTTTCATCATAATTTTATTGTTTCCATCCCTAAATAAAAAATGACGCTCCGATATTTTGTCAAGAAAAACAATTGGCGTATTGTTTTTCAGTATGGAACTATTTTAACGGTGGTGCTTGGTATCCAATATTAAAAAAAATTTATTCTCCAATAGTAAATTAAAAAGAAAAAAAATAACGTTACAAGATTTTATAAAGAAAAATTTGCTACTGCATTCTTTTTTTTTCAAATTTTAACAATTTTTACGGTGCTATGACAAAAACTTCTAAAACTTGTTCTTTTGGGATAAATTGAAATAAGAAAATAAAATAACTTAATATGTTTTTTTTTGACAGATCAATTACAGTTCATTATAAAAATAGAACTATTTTTACGGCACAGTTGAGAGTCTTAATTTTTTTTTTAATTTATTCTCTTATAGGTACGGTAAGTTGACAAAAAAAATCAAGAAAATCGATTATCGTACATTGTTTTTTTTAAATCCAGAGTTTTTTGGTCAGAGCCTTAAATTTGTTAAACTTTTTTCATTTTCGGTCAATTAAACAAAAATAACGTAAATAAAATTTTTTTCAAGAAAAATTTACTGCCGTATTTTTTTTAAATAGAAAAACTTTTACATAAAAGTCTTAGGTTAAAAAAAAATAACAAAATATTTAGTTTTTCAAGAAAAATCGATTGCAGTAATTTTTTTTAGTGGAATTATTTTAATGGCTCTGATAAGAGTCTCGAAGTTTTTCTATATAGGGAATTTAAAACAAAATTAACACACCCCGTTTCTTTCAAGGCAAACCGAATGACGTAATATTTTTCAAAATGGAAAAATTTTTACGGTAGGTCATGCTAAAAGTCCAAAATTTTTAAAACTTTTTTTAATTTCGGTGATTTAAAAAAATTAACGTACAAAAATTTTGTCAAGAGAAATTGACGTATCAAGATTTTAAAAAAAAAAAATCGATTGGCGTACTTTTTATCGAAAAACTTTGACGTCACCTATGAGAGTCCAAAACTTGCCGATTTCTATGAATTAAAAAAAAATACGTAGCAATAAAATCTTGCTACGTATTTTTTCAAGACAAATAACTGGCGTACTATTCTTCAAAATTGAACAATTTTCACGGCAATGGAGAGAGTTCTAAAATTTAAAAACTTTTTTCAATTTTGATGAACAAAAAAAAATAACAGACAAGATTTTGTAAAACAAATTAACTGCCATCCTTTTTTATTCAAAATGGAACATTTATTACGGAACTGGTAGAAGTCCAACAATTTTAAAACGATTCTTTTTACAGCAAACTTTAAAAACAAATAATATAACGGATGAAAATTTTGTAAAAAAAATCGATTGTCATACTTTTTATTTTACGGGACTAGTTAGATTTCAACATTTTAAAATTCTTTTTTCACTTTAAGAGAGTAAAAAAAATAACATCCCAATACTTTTTCAAAACAAATCGATTTGCCGTACTTTTATTTCTAAATCCAACATTTCTACGGCTGTGGGGAGAGTCAAAAGTTTTAAAAACTTTTTCAATTTCAGTGAAATAGAAAAAAATAGCGTACCAAGATTATTTGTCGAAGGAAATTGACTGCCTCACTTTTTTTCATAATTGAACACTTTTTACGGCAATGGCAAGAGTTAAAATTTTTTAAAACTATTTTTCAATTTCGGCGCATACAAAAATAACACTCCAAGATTTTGTAATACAAATTGATTGCCGTACTTTTTTTTGAAATGGAAAAATTTTTATGGCACTTGAGAGAGTCAAACATTTCTAAAGGTTTTTTTCACTTTCGGAGAATAAAAAAAATGTTGTACCAAAATTTTGTCAAGAAAAATCGTTTGCCGTATTTTTTTTTTGTGAATCAAAATATTCCTGATCTTTGAAAAGCTTCTATTCCCACTGGTATAGCTACTTCTTGACTTAAGAGTGACATTCAAGGTCAAATTGTATTATGAAACCTAAATAAATATTTGAACGTAAAATTTCTCGCTCTATCGATTGACGATGTCAACACCCTGTTTGACCACATCATAAAAATTGAAATATAGTTGAATCGCAATCGTCTAGGTCAAAATTAAGGTCACCATCATATTACCCCTTTAAAGTTTGCTCCAAGAATGACAATGACCTTTAAGCAGCCCATAGACACTATACTTGTGTCTGCACCGGTGTGGCATTCCGCCACACCGATCGAGACACCTTGCTGGCTATGCAGCAATGAATAAAACACACCTAATGTGTTTATAGTGTCTAAAGTGGAAATACATAAAATATAAAGCCGTCCGATATTTTTATGACAACCTGGTATATCAATGAAGCCCGCTTCGTTTGGGCATGATTTTGTTGATTTTGTTCGATGTAAAGATATTTGTTTAAAAAAAATAATTTTCTTCAATTTAAACATTTTTGTATTTGTTTTTTTTTTTTTTTTTTTTATTAAAAAATTTGGATTTAACAAATGGCAACTCTGATCTCTGTATATGTAATGTGTGAATATTATCAATGACAACGTGTTCAAATACTCTGACGATTTGCTGATAAACATTGCCGGAGACTTACTATACACTGCCGCTTTGCTTATCTTCAACAAACATTAACTGTTCTTCCTGTGCTGGTTTTATTTTATTTTTTTATTTTTTGCAATTCAAAGATTCTATAAATGTACCTATATTTTCAAAACTATTTTTTCAAAAGTGCACTTCTTCAAGTTCACATTTAAAAATATTTTGAATACGTTTTTTTTTTTTTTTGAAGTCATGTATCTTGTAAAAGATTTTTTTATTTCTTCAGACAGCTGCAACGTCCATGACAAAAATATATTTCAGCAATGTTCATTCAATGCGAGCGTTATTCTAAATTTGATTTATCTACTTTACGTTTTTGGTGTGTATGAATAGACTGTATAGAGAAGCACGATTTGTGTCATTGGATTACCATGGATATATAGAAGTGTGCAACTGCAAGTGACAGATGACGACGACCGCGACGAGAAGGAAGATTGCAGCGATGCGACACTCGACAGTGTCGTGTGGGCTCGTGGGGTGTGCAGTGTACTATATTGATGAAACGCGCTCGCGTATTTTTAATTCATAAATCGGATGTGGTAATTATGAATGAATTTAATTTTGCTGTTTCTTGTTTTCATAGTATATATGTATAACGTTGTATTTACGGTTTGGTCGGTTAATACAGTTGAGTATTTGACATTTGGAGGCCCTAAAACACAAG
This sequence comes from Epistrophe grossulariae, assembly GCA_929447395.1. Classification (NCBI taxonomy): domain Eukaryota; kingdom Metazoa; phylum Arthropoda; class Insecta; order Diptera; family Syrphidae; genus Epistrophe; species Epistrophe grossulariae. The sequence goes on from OV839566.1 coordinate 34,753,855, forward strand.
TGGATCTCGTATCATGCCTCCTGGACTATAGTATTCAAGTATTTAAACTTAAACTTTTAGGGATTTAGATTTAGAGGTAACTTCTGAACTTTAGAATTTAAATGATATGAACAAAAACGAAGCATATGCTCGGAGCAAATGCTCAATATAAAAAGCTGAACACGGTGCTATGACTTTTTTTTCATTATAAAAACTTCTTTTTTTTTATAATGTAGGTATACCTACATGATTTTGAAATTTAGAATTAAGGATTTACAGAATTTTGAAATACAGAATTATGGATTTACAGAGAATTTTGGAATATAGAATTTTGAAATGCAGAATTTTGAAATACAGAATTTTAGAAAACATAATTTTGGAAACCGAATTTTGGCACATACAGAATTGTGACCCCAACCCAATGAAAATGTTAGTATTGAAAAATTTTGTTAATACTAAATGGAAAATCTCCTCAAAAAAGTAGATTTTTTAGCCTACAGATTTTTGTATGCCTACAACATTCATTGGATTTTTTATTTTACTCCACGAGACCGTTTCAAACTATTTTTTTTTTTTTTTGAAATTTGTATTTTTTTTTATTTTGAAATTACCTTATTTTTAAAAAATTTAAATCGGGAACGGGTCGTTATTCTGTATTACAAAATTTTGTATGACTAAAATTCTGTATGATCATAATTCTGTATTTCATTATTCTGTAAATCTTTTATTCTGTATTTTTGGAATACACAATTTTGAAAAACAGAAAAATGGTTTTACAGAATTTAAGATTTACAGAATTTTTAAATACAAAATTTTGGAAACTGAATTTTGGCACTTACAGAATAATGACCCTAACCCACATAAATCCTTTAATTTGCAAATTCTGAAAATAATCACAAGGATTGGCGCATATAATTACGGATAAGGGCCTTAAATTTTGTTTAAAATTAAATCCGTCTCTGGACATATTTTGTGTTTATTGAAATATGAGCTAGCATTTAAGTAAATGTTGATCGTATTGTTGATTGTAGGTTAATATTATTCTAGAATAAAGATTATTTTTATTATTTTTTTTTTTGTTATTGACATAAGATTTCCTGAACCTGATGGAATTCGGTAGATTTTTTTTTTATGATTGTTAAAATGTTTACAATTGAGTTTTTTTTTTTGGCGCTTTCACTTTAAATTCTAGCTGAGTGGATAAGTACCTAAAAATTATATGGATTGGACTTTGGAAACTAAAAATTGAAATTTTATTGGGGTCGCCTTCAGTGATAACTTTCTATTATGAATCCGTAGACATAATTTATAATGTTTTTTTTAGTTTTAAAAAGTAGTAATAGTTTTTGCAAAATTTGAAATTTAATCTTTTAAATCTGATTGGAAATTGGAATTCTATTTACTGACTATATCTGGTTTTACTATTTTTGTTTTTTTTTTCAATTATCTTGAAAAGTTAACAATACACAAAAAAAATCAAAGAGAAACAAATACTGGTTATTACAAGGTTTTTTCTTACCTACATGGAATAATTATCGAAAAATCATTTATGATAATTTTAGTTTTTTTTTTTCTACAAAAAATTATTATGATGGTTTTTTTCATAGGAGCGATTAGTTATTAGAATTAAATAATTTTTATTTTTAGTTATTAATATTATATAGGTAGCTCTTTCCAAATCACGAAAAGCCCAGACAATTTTGAATGGGTTAATTTTTTGCGATTTTTTTTACAAAATTTTAAAAATAATTCTCGTTTAATAAAAAACCAAAAAACTCTTTTTTTAGTACATATCTAATTTTAATTTAAAACTTTATTTCTCAAAAAATTGGGCAGAAGTCAAAAATACTGATTTTTGTTTTTTACTCAAAGCGTTTGTAGTTGTCGAAAAATAATTAATTTAAACTCACTTTACAGATTACCTATAATATTTACTACAAAAAATATTTCATTACCTTTTTCGAAACAAAGAACCATTTTTAGTAAATAGTGCGACTTCAAATCTTTAATTCATATGCGAAAACCCGATATTTTCGACATTTGATCTTGAATATAACTTTTTATGCGTACAGGATTTTGCAATAGACTTTTTAGGCACTATGTCTTATGTCAAAATAAATACAATTGCTTTTAAAATACTTGACTTCAATTTTTTCGGCAAATTTTTGAAATCGGACCTTTTTTTAAATCGCAATATCTTATAACTTAATGCTCGTATATGGAAAAAAGTATCAGAATATATTTTGTAGGAAATATTCATGTCGATTATGGAATCCGCAATACTTGATCCGCAGTGATGCTCAGTACAGTGTTCTCTTTTCCTTCACGACAAATGGGTAGAGCAAAAAGAGTGTACTGCTCTGCGAATCATCGCGGATGCAGTATCGCGGATTCCATAATCGACATGATTGTATTCTAAAAAAATTAGCATAAATTATTTTTCGATAAATTCTTCATTTAAGAGTAAAAAGCGAAAAACCAGTATTTTTGAATTTGAACAATTTTTTTTTATTTAAATAATCCATAATTTAATGACCGATATTAGGAAATAAATGTAAATAAGTTTCCTTTAGGGTCACATAAATTTACAAACTTTGGATTAGCAAGACTTTGAAAACATTCATCGTTAAGAAGCTATAGGTACCTACGTGAAAAACCGAAATTTACGTCAATTTATGTTAATCAAATTGCCGTATCTTCTAAACGATTAGTCGCAGGAAGAAAGGTGTTAAGAAATATTTTGTAGGATATTAATAGATCTGACAGGTGTTTTTTAAGACATGTGGTTTTCAATCTGGCAATACTTTTTTCGGAGTTGGTCTTTTTGACAGCTGTCACTTGAATTATGCTCAGTTTGGTTTGCCATGTCACAATGAATAGACTTAAGCCAAGTATACACGATTGGAAGATCTTCCAATATTGGCCCAACTGTCAGAAGTCTGCCAATAGCAACCAATGAGTCGACAGTTGCCAATTTTCTATCAAGTGAAAATTGTCCATTTATACCGCGGCTGTTAGATTTTATCCAAAAATTAGACAAATATTTAGTAGAAAATTGGATGACAATTGCCGACAATTTGTTGTCTTCCAATTAAAAATTGTCTGTTTACACGGTTGGAAGACTTTAGAGATCAAAAAATAGGTAGACTCATTGGAAGACAATTTTCTTGACAGATGACAGGGAATTTAAAACTTTATTTTAGAAGTGAAGTATAAAACATAAACATAAAACCATTCGGTTTTTTGTTCGATTTAGAATTGAAATGAACATTGACCACAAAAAGCCAATTTAGCACTTCATTTCACAATTTTGAAAAAAAAATTGGTCGAAACTTTTTTTAAAATTTTTTTTATCAAAATTTTGAGTTTGCAGGCGAATTTTTCAAAAACTGTTGACATAAAAATTTGGTTTAAATTTAGAATTATAGATCAGTTTCTGGCTTCCACAACCGGTATAGTACTTTATTGTAAGTGTTGCCGTTGTTTTTTAATATATTTTTTTTTTTAATTAATTGCCCCTACCTCCTAAACGGGCCGAGATAAGCCCCCCTTCTCAAAATAAAAATTCTTGTTTTTGACCCCTCTACAAAAAACCGTTATCAATTCTTGGGTACTCAGGCCCTTTTTCGTTGTTTTAAAAAACACTATTTCAATTTTTTTTTCTTCAAAAGCGAATACATATATAATTTTGTTTTTCTCCTCCACAATAGAAAACATTTATCTGCCAATTGAAAATTGGATGATGTTTTTGGCAAGACATCATCCAATATCCAATTAGCCGACAATAGTCCAATTATCTGAAAATAAGAAAAATTGTGTGCTTAGACGAGTTCATACGATTGCAAGAAGTCGGGCAATTTTTTGATAGAAATTTGGCCGACGATTGGCTCCCAATTTTTGTTCTGTCACTTTTGAGTTTTGACAGATAAAATTGGATGTTTACATGGTTGATAGAAAATTGGTGAAAATTTTTTGCGAAAAGTCGGCCAATATTAGATGATCTTCCAATCGTGTATACTTAGCTTTACTCTTGAACAACGTTTGCAAATTGTGCAAATTTATAACCAAAATAATGGTTCGGTTCCGCTGCGTCCAATACATATTCAGTCGACAAAATGGCCCAGCAGAGTCTGTAATTCGAGCAACCATGGATTGGTTTCGCACCACGTTTACTCTAATTGATAATGCGCATCCTCAGAGACGCCGTACAGTGCGAACCGAAGACACTATTGCTGTTGTGGAGCAGAGTATCGAAGAAGACCCGAATGAGTCCATCCGCCATCCGTTAAGCATGAAGAACTTTTTTCTTGCGATTTCCATTTAAATTTTGTATGCAAAAAACCATTATTTTCGACGTGCCATTTTGAATAACTTTTTATGCAAGCCAAATTTGACAATGGAGTCAGTATTCCTCATGCCAAACTAATGAAAATCTAGGATTAGTATTGTTCCCCCAATTTTTTTTTTTATTTTTCCAGTTGCACGATGAATCTCAAGTTTACCGTCCAATTCAGTCATGTACTTTAATTTTTCTAAGAAAAGTGTTAAAAAGGTATTTGATTATTTCCATGTTAAAAAAAATATTATCAGTGGCTGTGTAATTTTTTTTTAATAGAACCCAATTGCTCAGATTAAAAATGTAATAAGAATTTCAAAACAAAATTATGAAATATCTCAAGACTAAAGACTTCGAGGTTCTTGACAAATTAATTTTAAATACTTCACCTATAATTCAAAACAATGCTTAGGCTTTGCAAAACTTGTTTTAAAAAATAATAATTACCCTGCTCTTATTTTAATTTTTTTTTTTATATTCTAACGTGAGGTTTATAATTATGTGTGTTGTGTAGGTTTAGGTACATAAGTATGTATACATTTAAAGTGAGCGTAACCAATAAATTGTCATAGTAATAAAAATAGCAATCAATCAAAATGACATTTTTGTTTATATGTTCAACAAAATTAATGTAGACAAACAAACATAAAATGTTGCAGTAAAATGACAGGTTAGAAGTATAACATGCGATATGAACTACATTATAATTAGTCAAAAGAAAATATTTACAAATAAATATTAAGAAAGAAATAAAAATAAATAATCAAATAAAACATGTAGAGGTATTAATTAATTTTATTAGGTTTTCAAAAGTATAAACATCACCAGACACACACTCAAGGATTAGTTGCGCTTCTCATGCAGAATAATAAACGTTGAACGTAAATCAATGAAGGTCTTTTATTAAACCATTTTTTTAGCAATAGTTGTTTAGCGCGTATATATAGAGTTGGGGGTTTTCTTCAATGTGAATATGTATGCGTAGAATATTCGGGACTTTCATGTACATATTTTTTCGTTGATTCAATAGAATGATTGCATTGTTTAACGTTACATTTATTATAGATTTATTGGGTTGTGGTTAGGATCTCGAAAACCTGCAATTCAGAACAATTCAATGGAATTACGGCATTATTTAACAAAAATTTATTGCAGATTTATTGGTTTGGGTCAAAATCTCGATAACCAAAATCTCTAAAACCCAAAATCTCCAAAACCAAAAATACCAAAATCCCCAAAAACCTAAATCTATCAAATCCAAAACCCCCTATAATCTTTCCCAAAATTAAAATTTGCTAAATTTGTTCGTATTTTATATAACTGTGCACTGTCATGTTGTTATTTCATTAACACTTTGAAGCAGTTTGAAGCATTCAGTTTTAATTATGGGATTTTAAATTTTCGGAATTTTGGGTTTTTGGGATTTTGGTGTTTTTACAACTACCACGTCGAAAAGAAATTTTAATGTAAACAAGGGTAAACAGAAGATTACTTTCCATTCTCGTTAATGCTAGATGTTTCTACAAATGTTATAGTGCATTCATCTTGTTGTATAATTTCATTAAGACTTGTAAGACTTATTTATTTAACAATTTGAAGTCATGTTGTTTTTTTTTCAGTTTTAAAAATAGAATTTCAGGTTTTCGGAATTTTTGGTTTCGACACTGGGATTTTGAGTTTTTGGGGTTTTGGGACTTTGAGATTTTGGATTATGGACTTCAGAATTCTGTCCAACTACAAGATTTCTTTTGTTGATTAAATTAACTTAATAAAAAACAAAATTAATAAAAAAATATTTATTAATACCAAAAATATAATACGTCATATTATCAAATGAAATTTTTCGTTGATGTAAAAGAAACCACATAGCTATTTAAAAAAAAAAAATTTCATTAAATAAAATAGAAAATTTAGTACCTATAAGAAATAAATTTTTTCTTACTTTACGAAGAATTTTATTTTAAGTGAAGATTAATTATGCCATCGCCTTCAGTCGTTATGAAAATCAGCTAAGAAATGAACAAATTTTTGCAATTTGATTTTTTTTGTCGTTAATCGGTAGATTTAAATAAAAATATAAATAAAAATGACGAATATTAAAGATTTGAATGAAAGAACAAAACACTTTGGTAAGCTATACCACCAAGTTCTTTTTAAGTTTATTCAAATGCAGTTTTCAATTAATAAAATATTAACTGAGATAAACTTGTTCACGTGACTTATGGGAGCCAAATGCGTAGTGCATATGAAACTCCAGAAGCTCGGTATCTCTTCAACTCCCGGTTGAGGAAAAAAAATGTTCCCAATAAAATAAACTAAGCACTATACTAAAAGGAGTCTGATGATCGGCTTGGTGCAGTGATGAATGTTTTACTTTTTGAGATAGAGATAGAGAGGCATCTTCAATACCAGTTCTCAGGACTATCTTTGTGTATATATTTGTGAAGTCATAATTGAAAGGATATAACATTGAGATAAAACATCCAAAAAGACCTATTTTCAGAATTCATCGAAATACAAAAAAATGGCGCCCAATGAGAAGTCCTATCAGTACCTAAATGCTTTAGCATTTATTATATTATTTCTTTTCTCTTCTGTTATTTTCAGGTTACAACGAAGATGTTGCAAAACCACATGAACATTTCTTATGCTCCAAAGCTCCTAATAGAACCATGTATTGGAGTTGGCCATATTAACAATTTTCTCTTTATGTGCTGGGCTTCGAGAAAAGTATAAAACACCCAGCTCACATATTATTTTTACCCTGCAATAAATAAAGATTAACTTGTGTGTGCTATAGGTGCACAAAAAAATATGTATTGATGTTTTTTGTTTGTTCTTAAGAAGTTCTGAGAAAGGACATCGAATAGCATTTTGATTGCAAATATATGGTAATGTGAAGACCAATCAGACAAAATATATTAAAATGTCATTATTTGAAGAAATACAGAATCAAACAGGTTTCTGACGATTTTTAATAATGTTTTATCATATCTTCATAGATAAGCATCCTATAGGATTTAACTATTAAAACAACGATGGCAAAAACAAAGAGTAGTGGAACTAGGTGACAACTTTGAGGTACACTAGAATCTTAATTTTATTGAATCAGAAATGATTCCTCTACAAAGAATTAGCTATGTCTTTCCCTTCAAATATGATCTCATTAACTTTACGAAAATTGAAAAGATTCCAAGAGATGAAATTGTAAATAAAATATAATGTAAAAGACAATTGAAATAAAGAAATGTACAAATTAATCAACAAATAAATTAAATAAAATAAATAAGTAAATACTTATTGGAAACTAAAGTGTTTTTTTTTTATAAATGTTTGCAAAAACCACCATTTCCATCGAATAGATATAACTTTTTGCGTGAATACTCATACTGAATACATAAAAACACACAAGAAATAAAAAAAGAAAAAAAAAAAAACAATTGCAGTAGTGACGATGACAATTTTCTGAGAAATAAGAACCATAAACTAAATCAAACATTATTCCCAGAATGAGTCATAATGATATAATATCTTCTGAGCTATCAATTAAAAAAGTCGACAGTTTATTTCATGTATTTACAATCAACTTTCATATGTATGCATATAGTATAGGTTTTTCATGAGCTGACATCGCTTTTTTTTTGTATTTGGTGTTATCACGGCATAATTTTGTTTCCGAAAAATACTTTAAGATAATTGCTTCTGAAAAGTATAGATATACCTACTACTTTTCCCCTTCAAAATCTAGATATTTCTAATATATTCCACTCATGTTCCAGAAATTTTAACGACAAATTTGTACTATAGTGTTTCCTAAAAAGTATATAGGTACCTTAAATTTGGACCAGGGTTTTTGATTTTGTGAGAAGAAATGGGAAATTTTTTTGTTTGGTAAATTGCTCGAAAACTTAGTATTTTTGGAAAAAATGGAGATTGTACTGATCCATATCAAAAATATTATCACAGTTTTTTGTTCAAAAGTTCAATAAACTTTGAGAAAAATGTACGCAATCGCGCCCTGTACCTTTCACCGCGGTGTTGATATGTAAAAAAGTACATTAAATCAGCGTAACGTTTACGCACGATTTTCTCAAAATCTTCTTGCTTAAAATAGTCGAATAATTTTTTTTGTGTTTAATTTTATAAACAAATATGTTACAATTCACGAGATAATTGATAGTTTTCGAGATATTCACAAAAAACCGAAGTTTTAGAAAAAATTTGTGTATAACTATACTTACTTAAGAAACGTCTAAAACAAAGCTTTTCACCGAAATACAGCAGTTTTAGAATTTTTTTGGAGTCATGTTTTAACTAGAAAATGAACTGGAGTACCTATAAACTGAATTTCGACTGCAATTATTGACAGAATAAAGACATATTCGTATTAGAACCTTCACTTAAATTTTTTTCTGCAAATTTGACCTATTTTTTGAGCTAATTTTTGAAACTGGGCCATTTTTTGAAGACGCAAAATCTTTTAATAGATTTCTCGTATGAAAATAAGTGTGATTAATAATTTCTTGTAGTAAGTATTATGGTTTTTTTTTAAATTCCGTTTTTTAAATCCCGCTTTTTATAATCCCGTCTTTTAAAATCCTGTTTTTTTTTAACTAGTTGTTTTATTTAAAAAAAAAACACGATTTATAACTTTTAAAGTTTTCGCGGTTGTTCACAAATGAAATTTTTAAGTTTTCGGTGTAGCATGCTTTAATATAAATGTGGCAAATCCAAAAACTTTACCTACTTTAATTTAATGTAAGTATGTATTAAAAAAAAATGGGTTTTGTGGAATTTGAAAGGATCTTTAAAATCGGGATTATAATATAAGGGGATTTTTAGTAAGCGGGATATTTGAAACTTTTTTTTCGCGATTTTTTGAAAACAAAAAAAAATAAGATTTAAAAAACTGGGATTTCGATACTCTCCCAAATATATTGATCTACAAATTAAGCATAGATTTTTTTTTATTTTCGCCATTAATTGAGAGTTAAATGTAAAAAACCGGTATTTTTAACTTTCGACCAATTTTTATTTTAATGTTATCTTTTAAACAATCGATAAAAGGAAAAATATGTTGATATTTTGTTATAGAAGTTAACATAATCTACAATTTATATTAAAAAAAAAATATATGTAAATTAACTAGTACCATTTGTAAGCGAAAAACCTATATTTTTGACTCTTTGACTTTTGAAGAGAGCATGAACTTGTAACTGATCGCTTGTATGAAAAAAGTTTTAAAAAAATTTTATGTAGAAAATGTTTAGTAGTCTATAAAAATAAACATAAGTTAGGTATATTTAGAAAAATTCGCTATTTAAGGGTATAAAGATCGAAAAACCAGTATTTTTGATTTGAACAGTTTTTTTTTTATTAAATGATCGCCATTTGGAAAAAATTTCAATATTTTCTTGTAGAGAGTCACAAAATTTATGTTTACAAAATTTAAATTTTAACATTTTTTCGAGTTATGCGAAAAAACGACGTTTTCGAAATTTTACATTTTTTTTTGTGGCATAGCCTCCAAAAGGTTACGTGGAACAAGAAGAAAAGTATCGAAATCTAGTTTTGGTTTTAGCAACCAGCAGGAAAAGGTCCTGTTGGAGTCCTGGCGAGAATAAGAGTACAATCATTTATGCGGTAAGGCTTCTTTGGCAACGAACTTTCCGATCTGAAAATCAAGAACTTGATCTTTTGGTAGCTGTTGTACTGTGGCGCTACGTCAAATTCCTATATAGGACACCGGGTAAGCGGGCTACTAGTTTTGAAGGGAGATCATCATGATAGACAGCGGCCGTATTACCACAGAGTTGGATTGATTTTGATTCAGTACCATATTTCTAGTAGGTATACTTTTTTTTTTTTTTTAATAAATATTTCCTACACTATCTCATTGTACTTATTAATTAATGAACCAATACCTTTCACCTTGAACAATGAACCACAAAATAGCCTTGAACTACATAAAGCAAGTTCCTACGTATAGGTAATTACGATTGCGATCCCAGTCGTGATTTTTTGTACTCTTATTGTACCGAGTGCAATCAATTAATCAATGGCCGACCAACATCAGCGGTATCTACATTTATATACTCCAAGCTGCCGGTCACAGCAGCCGTTCTATCCGCTCGCAACGCCGCCATTGTGTTTGCTTTTGTTATGTTTATAACATATACCTAATCACATTATTTATTTTTGTTATTGTTATTTTGTTTATTATGGTTTTGGGGTGGTTCAGCGAGGGAGGTTGAGTAGAATATAATTCATTGAATTTAGTGTTCAAAGTTGTAAACAACACTTACGAACTTATTACTTGTTATAATCACAAACAAAAATTATTTTTTTTTTCTCTTCCTTACTTACTGCCAAACATTGAAAATGTTTATAGGTATACTATATAGAAAAATATACATATATGTGTATTCGTATTTTTTGCATTTTTATACAATTTGTAATTCATTGTGCCTTCGGGATCTATAGAATGTCAACGAATTGAAAATCAAATCGCAAGTTAAATTCGACACACAAAATAAATGTGATTAAGGCTATGAATGTACTGTACACATGCCATTAATGCGAGCTCTAGATGTGATTTTTGGAAAATGAACCCAAAATGATAATAAATTAATTTGATTCCCACCATATCATTTATGAACTTTGCAAATATTGAGATAGTGAATATTTAAATATCTTTATAATTTCATTGGAAATAGGTAATAAAAGTTATTTATAAATAAGCAATAATTAAATTTCATTCGATTTTTTGTTTTATTTCGAATTTTGACAACAATATTGATTTTCATAGTAATCAAAGAGTGTGGGAATGTATAGGAGTTTTAAGTTACTTAAGCCAAGTATATAATATGTAGGTTAGGATGCATTACGTTTTCATATTAATATTAGGTATACGCCATTCGAATGGCATTCGAATGTAAATTAAATATTTTCAAAGAAAAAGTTCTGTGGAAAATGTACCAACAAATGTTGAAAGCATTTTAAATTCTATTTTAAATTTTTCTTATTTGAAGAAAATTCAATTTCATTCATATTGTCAAAAAACTGTCACTTTACTCAAAATCAAAACTATAATGGAGCAAATTTTTAAACATTGATACTCATTGATATATCAATTTTCTAACTTGAAACTCTTTACTAAAATGTTCTTAGTTTTAAACATTTTTTAACTAGTATCTAAAAAACCTATTTTCTTACTGAACTCCAGCTGAACATACCTTAAACAATGATAGTATACTCATGCAAAAAAGTAAGAAAACATACCATGTTCATATTCCTAATTGTCAAAGTAATATTTTGAGTTAATGATGGTACTAAAAAGATAAAATAGGCATTTTGTGGTTTTAACTTAAAATTTATAATAACTCGTTTAAAATTTGAAAAATCCTGCTTTTAACCAAGAATTATGTATAAATGGGGCTAACATCGTATACTAAATTATCTAAAATATTGCGCCAATGATTTTTCACTTAGCAATTTCCCTACAAAATATATTATGACCATTTTACATGTATTTTAAACTCACTTTGCATATATATGTATATATAGAAATAAAATGATTAAACAACTTTGTAAATTGTTTTGACACTAATTCGCGAAATACACCATCTAATTTCTTACACTAATCTAAATTTATAAAAAAAAAATAGATGGTTGGAGAAATTTGTTAAAAAAATAATTTTTATATACATTTAAAATTTTGAAAACATATTTAATACACAAATTGGTAGGTACGACATTTTTTGTATTTATTAATGAAAAGTTAAAACATTGCATGAGTTTGAAAAAAAAAATCTTCTCTCCCATTTGCGAAATATCGAATTTTCAAAAAAATATTTTTTAATTATTATTATTTTGACTTATTATCTTGTGTAAGAAATTTCATTAAAATCGTTTCAGCAGAAAATGGGATAGTCGAAAATCAAAAAATGTTTTATGAAAGATACCGTTAGGTATAATAATCGATAGATAAATTTTTTTTTCGAATAGAGCCAGTTCGAGTGGAAATGAAATTTTCATACAAAAGAGACACCTAGTTCATTGATATGAAATTCACAACACGAAGTGAGTACCAAAGTGGAATATGAACCGGTTCTTCAATCAATTTCACGCAAAATTTTCATTTCACAACGTACGACCACTAGGTAAAAACTGAGGTAGTGTGGAAAATTGTGACATTTGTCAATCAATTTGTTTTGCTTTAAATATAAATTACAAAACAAAAAAACAAATATTTCGGATTAAACGATTGTCTTTTCCAGCGTTTTTATTCTTATCAAGGAGGAAAAAAGAACAGAACACAGAATTAAAACCCGTTTTTGGAACGTTTTCAAGATTCAAATGACATTTCATTCAAACAAATAGTTTTTTTTCATTCAAAGTGAGTACCTACTATTAGAAATTTAAAACTGTGTACCAAAAATTCATGTAAAGAATTAATATGGTTCGTATTGAATTTTAACGTGTATTTTTAAACGTTTTAGTTTTTCATTTCACGGGAGGTGAGTACTAGGCTTAATTTTGTAGATCGAACTGATATTAGCTCAAACAAAAATTTTAATCACAATCGTAGGAGTCGTTTTTGACAAAAATGAGATTTTCCATACCGGTTTTTAAACACTTGTATGGTAAGCATCGTTATTTTTGGTTTTAAGAATAATTTTCGTTTAAAATCTGCTATATAATAGCCGTTTTTTACTGGGAATTCTATAGGCAGCACAGTAAAATTTTACACAGTAAACAACAACAATGGAATAGTGTCGATAACTTAGTCAGTGAAAATAGTGAATATAATAGTTGAGATAAAATTTTGGAGTGTTAGTTTGACAATCACTTAGATTTCAGAAAAATGTTTTTTATTGAAGGTTGGCATTTTAGGATGCGTTCGTTTATGTTTATGCTTTGTTTTCATGTGTTGGTTTGGAAAATTAAGCTACCGTTAGACGGTCAGGGTGAATAATTAATCGTCCTTGGCGTTACAAAAAATCGTCGAAATGTTGTTTTTAGTTGCGTTGACATGAAATCTGTGTAAACGTGTGATAGCTTCTAAATTCGGATCTTAAATTAAATATAGGTGGATATCGAAAACGCTATTTGCACTTTCTGGTGACAGTTCGCATTTAATATGTACTGAATAAAAGGAAGATAATTATGCAGTTCGTTCCTTATCTGTCAAGTAAGAGAGGTAATTACTATCGCAGGATGGCTATGACGCAAATGGAAAACCCAACAAAATTTATATTTTATATTTCTCATAGAAAATTGATCGCATTGCGGTGGCATTTGTAACAAAATTCTTTATACATGTTTAAAGTTCGTTCGCTATCAGTCAAGCAAAAGTGTCAAAACAATGGTATTGTTCTTCTATAAAATATCGAAATATGAAAGTGAAATGTAAGAAATAGTTTAAGAAAAAGCGAAGAAAACACTAATGGCAGATTAAGACTATTGACCTAATATCTTCCTTCCATTTCTTAGGATTTATAACTTCATCGTTTTAATGGTCTAAAATCTGCCATTTTATTCGTCATAAGAACTGATAAAAACAATCTAGTCATACTGGCCATGCGTCGTATAAATATTGAGAGAATAATTTTCTTCATTCTTTTTGTCTTCGTGTAAATAAATGTCGTTCATTATAATTCGGAACAGAAGTTTGGACAGTCGTGCAAATCCCGCATAAATGAACGAAAAATCATCTGCTTTCGTTTTGATTGAGTTACGATTTACGCATTTTATTATTTTTATCAAATTCAAATTATTAAAAAAAAACGTTAAGTTCTTAAAACTATTATTTTTCACTTCCAGAAGAATAAGTTAATCTAATTACATGGAAAAAAAGAGATACATTTCATTTCAATCTTTCAACAGGTACTCAACTCTAATCCAACTCAACCACCATATAACTATTCCCTTGAATTTAACTTCACATACAGGGACAATATTTTTTCAACACATCCCTTAACTTTTTAAATAGTGAATTAGTTATAAGTAGGTATTTTTTATTTGTTTTGGAAAAAATCACCCAGTGAAGATCCAAAATAGAATAAAATAGAAAGAAAATATATTCAAATAGTTTACTTATTATGATAACATATATAGACGCAACAATGCTAGTCCAAATAAATGTCGATTTTGACCGTTTTTAATTTAATTTCCATTTTTTTTTCCAATTAATTTTGCATTTCGATGACAGCTGATTTCGACACTTTGCGACGATTTAAGTGGATATAATAGTGATTATACGTTTTATTCGGACTTGTATTGCTGTGCTAGCTTAAGGTTCCCAATAAAAAACGCCTAATATTGTCAAACAAAAACTGCTGAGTGCAATGAAGCTTATTTAAAAATCAGAAAAAAGTTTTGTTGGGAAAAATACAATTCTTTTAAACTTTTTGAGACAGTCTTCATAAAAAAATTAATCAATATCAGTTAAACCGTTTTTTAGAAAATATAAAATAAAAAAATGGTTCTATATGGAAGGTGCCATTCATAAACAATTTTTAGAATTTTTTTAAAGGTTATGTATATAATATGGGTGCATATATTATTTCGCTTTTTTTACTTCACATTTTTGTTTTCTTTCGGTTTTCTTACAAATTATTTCTGTTTATTTCGTAATACCTTATTTTGTTTTTGATTTTGTTTTTGTTTTATTTTGTTTTTCGATCACTTCGCCCTACAGTTACATATTTCGCATTTATTTCTCTCTTTTTACTCGTTTTGCATTTTCGTTAAAAGTACAATGAGTTATTTAGGTCAAAGTTATTTCGCTAACAGTTTATTTCACATTTGGTTTTAATTAGACTATATTTTTAGCATGGGTTTATTTTGGGCCCTACGAACTAACTCCCAAAAAACTAACTGCCACTAAAATTGAACTAAGTCCCATTACTGCGCCAAAGTTCCCCCTCGCACCTACCCCAAATCCTATAGTGTGCCCAATCAGGGGGTTGCATACATACCTCACTGTTTATCGTAAACGATGGCGATATAATTGAAATCGAACTAAACAAAAACGAAACAATTATAAACCAAATACTGTAAAACCCGCTTAAGAGAAACTGCAAAATGTCACAGTCTTTCTTTTACTTAAGATGGTTTTTCATTTAAAAGAACCCCTTTTAAGTAAAAAAAATTTCACTTAAGCGGAGTCCGGATAAGTGAAAAAAAATTGCACTTAAGCAGATTTTAAAATTCCAAAAAGGGTTCTGATATATCAGAAATTCAAATGTCATTTTCGTGATGAAAATTTGGTGGAGGTGAAAAATAAAAAAGAAGTAAAAGCGTTCAGCAAATTTTTTGTTCTGTTCTATTCAATTTTTTTTCGTTTAAGAGAGTTTTTTTTCAATGAAAAATATTAAATTTTCAGTTATCCGGGTTTTTCACTTAAGCGAGTTTCACTTAAGCGAGGTTTTATAAAGGTAATTGGTCGACAAATACCAGGGGATGAAAAAAGTGTTTCAGATAAGCGGGTTTCTCTTTTATTTTAAGGTTTTACTGTAACAACCAACAAAACGAGATGAAAAAGGCGAAACAAACCATACCCATCTAACTATGTATGTATTTAGTAGATACTATACTAGGAACTATCGGTCGTATTTATAAACGTTGATTAACTTTAGAAAATTGTGAATGTTATTAATAAACATGTTTATAATTATTATCTGACCGCCATAGTACCTATTCACTCGATTCATTAAGTATAAAACTTAAATACGGACATATTTACATTGAATTTACATCCGGATAACGGGTTTAATATTTAAACTAGATTAATCGAGTGAATAATATGGCGGTAGGAACTAAAAAAATTCAAACAAAGGACAAGAGTTGTCTTAGCCTTGATTATAGTTTGAATTTTTATTTATTTAAATAAAGCATAGGCATTTGTGGCAATTAGCTACAAAGTTGTTAAATTAATCGGACTTTGTTGCAGTTTTCTTTGCAGTGCAGTTCCGTTGCCGCTAGTGCGTTATATATAGTCAGTTCAGTATGACTACATAAATTATTAAAAGTTTCATTTTCCATCGAAATGTTAAATTGATCTTATATTTTGGACAAGATAAGATTTACATGTGTAGGGGGGTGGGTCATTATGAGCATAAAACTCGGAGTTGAAAGTCCTTCATTTTGCCGCCATCTTAATTGCTCTGTGTTTCGCCGAATCTTACATTTTTAGTTGATTTCATATTCGATTTTTACTTAGAACGTTGTCTATATAGAAAAATTAAACAGTGTCTAAATAGTTTGACATCATCCAATTAAATAAAACGTTACTTTAGTCAAAACATAGGTATAGATAAACAATATTCCCATGTCTTTAATTGTTAGACATTTCTCAGACAACAATGAAAAATGTTTATAAACAACTTCTTTTTTTTTAAGTTGGCTGGGCTGTCTCAAAAGTAACAAAAGGTCTATAAAAATATGACTGATGTAAATATATCTAAAAAAAAAAAAGTCAAACTTTTTAATATTTTAGCAGTATAATGTATTTTAATACCTATAGATTTGATTTATTAGAATTTGTTTTCCAACAAACAATTAAAAAATTTTGCACTTGCTATAGTTTTTTTATTACCTAATTCTAACGAATCACGTCATTGCCAATAAATTTAAAAAAAAATTTATGTATGTAGACTTCCAGACAGCTTACAATCGTAAATTCATTATGTTAATAGAACGCGTCAACTATATACAAAATATGACTCATCAATCAATAAAAAAAACCCAGACCATAATAATAATATGTACATACATAAGAGTTCATACTATGAAGTGCCAAGAACAAAAAAAAAATGAAAAATAAGAACTTTCTGTCTACTCCGAAAAATTTCAATTTAATGGCATCGCCTTTGAAGAGGGAAAGAGAAATTTACATAAAATAAAATTAGTTCTCCACGGTCACACCCATTTGTCTTCTTTTTTTTTCTATCTGTATTAGCAATTTGAAAAAGAGCAACAACAAAAAAAAATTAGCACAACACTCTAATGTTTTTTTGTTTTTATTTATATTTTCTTCAGTTGTTGTTTAAGTCTGAATGTTCAGTTGAATAAAAATCAGCACTTCAAAGTCTTCTTTTTTTTTATCTGGCAACAATGTATGTACAAATGTGGCTGGCTGACTGACTGACAATATAGCCTCAAGCTTGTTGCAAAAAAAAAAAAAAAAATAATAATAAACCCAAAGGGGTAAACAAAGAAGCCCAATACGAAGGTAAAGTGAGTATAAACTATACACTCTATAGAACTTACCAACATATATTATTGCAAAATACATTCTACACTCGTATATAAACGAATGTAAGTATTGTGTCTGTCAGTTTGACACGTAAAAGTGATAAACAACTCGTTTGTATGACAGTTCCACCTACTATACAAGCAAGCTAGCCAGCCAGCCAGTATAGGTACAAAAGTATAAGGAAACGAACTACAAATTACTTCCATCACCAAAACCAACATGATGGTGCCGGTGACGTGTGACAAATTAAACATTTGTGTTGCGAACGCAATATATGAAAACGTATAAACGTAATCGAATTCCAAAGTGAAGCACTAAAAAACAAAAAAATTAACGATGGCGGTTGAAAGTTGAGTGGTCCGAACCGAAGTCCTTTGGCAATTCCTGTAGGTACATACTTACATATTTTTTTTTTAATTTTTTTTTTTTTTAATTTAATATTTTAGACTCGCAGGTGGTCTGATGGAAGGAACTTGTTCTGTGTAAAGGATATAACTTTTAATTAAAACAAAACAAAAAAGTTTATACCTACGAACCTTTCATCAAAAGGATACAACAAAAAAAAAAAAAAAAAAAAACGGACTAACTACTTTTTTGACTTGCCAAGTGCTTATGGAAATTGAGTTTCTACAAATTTGTTCGAAACTTTGTGAAAAGTGGTTAAGGGTTCTGTTGTTGCGTTGCTGCAAACTTTTCATTGACTTGACATTTTAAAATCTAGTCTGCCCAGCCACACCCCCATATCCATATCCATTATGGGGGCGAGAGAGAAGTTCAAAAGATTTGTTCATTATATCCGTTTTTGTTTAGTCCAGTTGAAGCCGCAAACTAGATTTAAGAAGGTTGATATATAGTATATATCTACTATCTAGGCTTTGAGATAAATGTGATTTGATGAACCTTAGGCTTTGATGACATTTAGAAAAATTTAAATAAACCACACCTTAACACAAGACTTCGAAAAAATGTTGCCAATTCCCTTAGAGATTTGCAAGATTATTTTGCCTTAAGTTCTCACGAGAATGAGAAAATTAAAGACTGTATCGATTTACAAGGATCTATATCAGAACCATAAAATATTTAAGGAAAGTTTTTTGTCAAAAATATCTATAAACCGTCATATAACATCTTCTTTTAGAGTCCAGTGTTTAGTTGGACAGAAATTTGTTTCAAGTCGACCGATATCGGATATTGCTGGCTTCGAAAGCTTATAACTTCGATTTTTACTGTCTGATCTTTAAAAATAAGGGTCTCTAAAGAAAGGCTAAATATCAGACTACGTTTATAGAGCAGCAAAAATGTTCATACTATAATAGAAGAAAGATTGAGACCTTCGTCAGTTTGATAAAAAAATTTTTTGAAAATGCAAAAATTTATGAAAAATTTCACAATTTTGAAAAATTATGTTTAGCAAAGTTACACGAAATTAAATTTAAAATTTTTTTTTGTGATTTTATAAGCGTAAATGGAACAGGATAGACGATTGAGGCACTTTACTTAATTTAATTTTCAACCTTTAAATTGATTTTCTTAAAAACCAAAATCTTCAAGAAACTCCGAGAAGAACTTGGCTTCTTAGGGTCGAATCTTCAAGATTAAAGTATTGAAATCAAAGCTTGAAAATGGCAAAATACTTTTAAAAGAATTTCATTAGTTTCTGTATACTTTCTATATTATATGCAATCATTAAAAATAGTCCAGGAAAGTTAAACAGTTAGAGAAGCGAGGGCCAAAGTTTAGAAAAAATTTCCGACAAAGCTGAATTTTTGGTGGAGAGCTTTATTTTGGTGTCTCATTTTAGCAGCATTTTATAAAATTTGAACCAGGACTTTTGATTTTATCATTGGTGAAAGAAGGAAACAATTTGCTCGAATACTATCATTTTATTGAAAGAAATGTTAAGCAACAAATTTTAACTTATACGAAATTCTATACAAAAAACATTAAACAAATATTTTTCTCCAGTGTAATAAGTTTTGAGAAAACACGAGCGCAAACGTGGCCAGTACCTTACACCGCAGTGATGTGGAAAAAAAACATAAATACAAACAACTGAAATTAAAACGTTTGACAATTTTTGAAGCTAGTTGTCACTATGTCAGTCCACTTACGAAAAGGCGGTCAGTGAGCGCTCTCACGTCCGATGGCAAAAGTTAACGAAAACTAAACGAAAAATTTCACTTCGCAATTATGTGCGCGTCATATTTTTCTTGTTTTCGCTTGGTTTCGTACGACCACGTACGTTGGCTTCCGCCTATTCTAGTTCTACCTTTAAGCTTGACATTTTTCCAAAAACAACTGATACTTTACGTAAGCAGTACACATATTACATTAGCGTTTTCATTTTTGTTCAGTTTTGCGCATCTGTCGAGGTATTATGGTGGTAAAATGGTGGATTCATTGCCCCTTTCCTTGTCTAATTTCAATATTTTGTTGTTGTTCCATTTTTAATTTTTTGACATTTCCAACTTTGACAACCTGCGCAATATATTACCTTTAATATGTGTACTGTGCTTTACGTATCTCTCTCTCTCTCTCTCACTCTATATTTCTATCTCTATCTATCTAATTCTAACTTTTTTTTTATTATTCATGTCGATTATGGAATCCACAAAGCTGGATCCGCAGTGATTCGCAGTGCAGTGCTCTCTTTTCTTTCCCATTTGTAGTGAAAAGAAAAGAGAACACTGTATACTGAGAATCACTGCGGATCCAGTTTTGCGGGTTCCATAATCGACATGATTATCTTCAAAATGCTACGAATAATCTAAATATTTATAAGATATTAAGAATCTCTGGGATACTTGAAATTCATGAAAATATAGTTTTAATGGACTAACGGACTAATGCAAAAGCCTAATTTATGCCCCAGGCAAGACAATGTGCTTCGCATAAAACACAAAACAAAGAAACAATATAAAATCGATAAGGAAGTCCATCACAGAAGCGACAAGACTTTAGGCACAAGACATACAACAAAATTAAAAAGAAAAAAGAGATGTGGGATAATTTGCAATTTAGTCGCTTTTACGAATATGTATATGTATGTATGTACATATGCATGCAGAGCTGTTTTAGTGTCATAAACATACATACAAGTCTCAAAAATGATGAAATATGTAGAATGACAGCAACTTTTTGTAACTATGACGTTTAACCACATTATAATGTTACATACCTACCTACAATCTACAACATAAAAAGTGCGAGTCTATGGATGTGGGGTATATATGTATATGTTATTGTTGGTTAGATGTCAAGTATGCCGCCTTTGATGAAAATGACAATGGCTCGCCAAAGCCGGTGGTGGTGGTGGTGCCGAATGGTGATGGTGCCGCGTCGGAAAAAAATGATTATTGTATGTTGATGTTGATGTGATGACTATGATTATTATGATGACGATGATGATGATGATGATGATGACTAGGACGTGTCACATGCATGTTATTTTGAACATATTAAGCATCTTTCAGTTTGCATAAAAATATGTATTATATTTTCAGTTATTTTATATGTTGCTACTTTTATTAAAACGATGACAGGTAACTGACAGTTTGACAGTTTTTTTTTAAGAATTCCAATTTCTACACCAAATCTACTTACTTCACTCGCTTGTGGCATCATGACAGAATTGTTTCTCTTTTTTTCATTTTTTTTTTTTTTTTTCTCTTTTGGTTAATTAATTGTTTTATTTTTAGGACAAAATTGTTTACATATAAATTATACTTCATTTGCCAGTTATTCAGTTCGGTTATAAAAGGACAGTCAGTATTTGGCATTTTTGACCTCCGAAGAACAAGAGGAGAGAGTGAAAGCATTAAATTGCTACCATCAGGGTTTAAAAAAAGAAACCAAATTCAATCCAAATAAAGACAGGCAACTACAAAAAAAAGAAGAAATTACAACCGATGACATTTTGTTTGTAAATTGAAATCGAATTGATTGTCTTTTCACAACACTGCCAGCAAGACAAAAAATATGAAAACAAAGATGGAGTTTTTTTTTTTTTGTTCGTTGTTTAACCTTTTACTTCTTTATTTTAATTGCCCTGCGGTATATAAAGTGAAATTGACGTCGCGTTGATGCTGATTTACATAGTTCATTTTTTTCAATTGCATCTTTGTGTTCTTTAACAAAAAAAATTCATTGCAATTTCGACAAAAAAAATGTATTTTTCGGTTGATTATTACGACAATTGACCTGAAGCCTGAAAGTTAAATGGTAATAAAATGCGAAACGAAAACAATAAAATTAAAATAAGTTTAATTAAATTTAACTGAATGCATTTTGTTTACTGTTAAAAATTGAGAAGTATAGGGTTTATTGGACGGCTGTTTACAGTGAAGTAGGTATTTTATATTTTACTCTTTTTTCTTAAATTCAGTTTTTTGGAAATTTTTCTCTACTATTTACCTACACAGTACATGTACGATAAGTATTCTCTATTATGTAACTTTACTTCAACTTATTAATTGAGTGGATAAATATGCCATACAGATATAGGGACTGAAATACCTACGGAATTTAATAGAAATCTTTTAGACCTGTTTTTGAGAAAATTGAAAATCGCAATCAATGTATGGCAGCCACACGTTTTATGTGGATAAAAACAAAAATTCGAATTTCTCCTTAAAGATTCACATAAAAATGTTCTGTTAAAAATTTAAAGCATCGGTGAACCCGTTATAGGGTCTGACTCAAATAGATGAAAAATTGTTAAAAAATTAGAAATAAAATAAAACTTCCGAAATTGTTTTGACACAAACGCGATTTACACCATCTGATTTCTTTAACAAATCAAAATTTATGAGAAAATGGTTTAAAAAAAAAAACATTGTTTGTACCTAAAACTTTAAAAAGGTTTTTAAGGAAAACCATTGATAACATTTTAATGTATTTATTTATGTGAAGTTAAAAAATAGTTTTGAAAAAAAAAAAATAACATGTATACCCATTCCCGAAATATCGAATTTTCAAAAAATAATTTTGAAATTTTTATAAAAAATCCAAAATTGTTTTTTTTTTTTGAAAATTTTGCTATGCAATATTGTTCAAACTTATTATGAAGCTCTTTTGTAAAAATTCATTAAAATTGTCGAAAACCAAAAAAATGGTTTTATTTAAGATTCCGTTAATAATGGATTAATACAAAAATTGTTTGAATATTATGGTAGATTGAATAATGTATACCTACTGATATTAGCTTACATAAAAATTTGAATCAAAATCGTAGAAGTCGTTTTTGAGTAATAAGGGATCTTTTTTAACGTTTTTTAAACAATTGTATCGTATAAATACCTACCGTTAGTTTTGGTTATAAGAATAATTTTTTTTTTAATTTACTAGATAATGTTAAAAAACTACTGGGTATCAAGTTTAATAAAATTCGACCTAGACGTTTCCAAATTATTAAATTCTCAAAATAAAAATTTGAACTTTTTTTAAAAATCAAAAAAAATGCCTATAAAAAAATGGACCAAAATCAGTTGAATAGTTTTTGAGAAAGTTGAGAGTAAATGGTTCTATAATCATTTTTTTATAAAATGGTAGGTACCGTTTTTGTAAAAAAAATACTGAATTTTTATTAAAAAAAAATTTGTGTGCACGTTTTTGAGAAACATAAGATTTTCATTAAGTACTTAAAAAATTTGTACGCTACCAATATGTTTGATCAAAAAGAAAAATAATGAACGGTATCGATATTTTTGGTTAAAAGAAAAATAATGAAAAAAACGTGTCGGGGGGTCCAAAAAAAAACAGTAGTTACCAAGTTTTAAAAAAATTGACCCACCCGTTTAGGCTGCACCCGAACGGACAGACATACAGAATATTAAGACCCACATTTTTCGACTTCGATATCATCATAATGTCAAGTTTCATCAAAATCTCGAATTCGAATTTTTACGAATTCATAACTTGCCAAATTGTAGGGGAGAAGAGGGAGCCCTGATCACCTTTACAGTTTTTCTATCATAACTGTTTATTTACGTTAAAATAAAGACACATTGATTACACAACTCAACAAAAGAAGAAAAAATTCTTGTCCTAACATTCATTTTACGATTTTTATATTCACTATGCACCAAAATTAAAATATAATATCAATATTCATTTGAAAGTTTGCTTTTGTAATGGATATTACAAAAAACATTTTCGTGATTTTTGCCTTTAAATTAGTGTGTTCGCCCAGTAGGAATAAACATTTGACCTGGAAAATTTTTATTGTTCACTTTTCTTTCACAATTCATTAGAGGGGGTTATTAGGAGCACATGGGTAGTTTTTGGGGAAAATCGGACTGGTGCTTAAGCCGTCATCTTGGAATTTTCTTAAAAAATTGGCTTGAAACAGAAAAAAAAATATTTAAAAACAACGGCAACACTTACAGTGTCATGTTATATCTTTTTTAAAAGCCAGAAATCCATTCTTTAATTTTGTTTTTAAATAAAATTATTTAAGTCAATACTTTTTAAAAATTCATTTTTAAACTAAACTTTTTGAAAAAAAAAAAAATGAAAAAAATTAGGAAATTAATTTTTTTTTTCAAAATTTTGCATTAATAAGTAGAATTTTTGTTTAATAATAATTTTATTTCAATAATTAAAGATACACAAATGATTAAAAATCTATTTGTTTTGATAAAAAAAAATAAAAATTTAAATCATTGTTTTAAAAATAACCTATTAACCCGTTATCGTGGCTTCAAAAGCAAACTTTTCTATCAAATATATTTGTTTTTCGGGTGACTATATTATAAATTTTATTATTATTATAAATTTAATCCCCTTTTTTCAAAGACAAAATCCATGTTGACTTGTGTTATAGCTTTCTTTTTTGCATTTAAACAACACTTCGTTGTAAAAAGTTAAGGCGCTTTCGAAAAGAGTCAAAAGGAAAGGATTAAGTCTCAACAAATTATGGGAGACTTGTTTACTCCCTATGGGAGGTTTGATCGAAGTCACAAAAAGTAGATTTGCTTCTAAAGTTATTAAGCAATATTCAAATGAAAGCGACCAACGACCGACATTCATCGTTGGGATTCAAAACATTTAGTAAGTCTAAATTCGTCACAAAAATAAGACAAAGTTGTAGAAAACTATTATTAAAATTAGTTTAAATTTGCGTTTTAATTACTAAAATAAATTGGTCGTTACGAATTGCAATTTAAATGCTACGAAATGTCAAACTTTATTCGCGTTCCACATACCATCCACACTCCAATCAATGAATTGTTGTCGCGCGAATAACCTAAAAATCATTAGGTTTGTTCGATTTCAGCCCATATAGGGTGCACTGGGTCGCTCTGAACTCCCTCTGAAGTATTTTATGTAGCAATTATTTAGCCATAGGATATTTGTACTTTGTTCGATGTGTGCTCGGGGCGAGCTCTGAATGAATCTCACGAGACCCAGCTAGTTTTTTCTTGGGTCAAGAAATCAGAGCTGTCAAAATTCAAATCAGCTGTTGGCATTCCGGCAAAAACAAGTGTAGATGACATATTTTGATCATAATTCTTTTATTTATTTATTTCATGTAATTAGCGATGAAATGCCAAACTATACAATACTCTATGAAAAATGGAAATGAACGAAAAATTAGATGGTGCGGAACTCGTAGCACTGAAGCGTTCGATATTTCGATGTAAAATAAAAACGAGCATTTCTGAGTTTTTTGACAATTGATTGACATTTCCCAGGTCGCCCTGGGTCAATGAACATCGAACAAACCTTTTCTTTTTTTGTTTACTTGATGGTAACTTGGTCATATCTGAAACAAACATTGAAAACGTCATTCGCGACGAATAAAAGAATGCTATGTGAACGAAATGTCAAATATGACCGAATGTTC
Organism: Epistrophe grossulariae; assembly: GCA_929447395.1. Taxonomy (NCBI): domain Eukaryota; kingdom Metazoa; phylum Arthropoda; class Insecta; order Diptera; family Syrphidae; genus Epistrophe; species Epistrophe grossulariae. The sequence continues at coordinate 34,779,277 of OV839566.1, forward strand.
CTTCATTCATCGGTCGTGTGAAAAGTCCTTTAGTCTTTCTAAAAAAATAATAGGTATTAATTTATTTTTCTGTAGTTGTTAATTTTTCTAAAAATTAGAAGTTTTTTTTAATTTAGTTATTAATCTTCCAAAAAGTTAGAACCTACTCATTTTTTCTAAAAAATTGAAATTTGTTTTCCTTCTTGGTTGAAAAATTTGAAATATATATAGGTAGGTATTTCCTTTCTAGTTAGGTATAATTATTAATTTAAATTTTTGGAAAAATCAATATAACTGACTAAAAAATAGATACGGCCGACCTACTGCCAATACAATCACTATACTTGCGGGGAAGTAAAATTGTTAATCAAACATTTCATTAGAAATTGCAAAATTAAAATAATTCCATTTAGTAAAAGTTATTATAAGAAATAAATATGTATAATAAAGGGATAGTAGCAGTAAATATACAAGAAACATAGTTAAAAAGCAAATTAAAAACTAATTATATTATGGGTGTAACACTTCAACGAAAAGAACGTTGTTGCATGACGAAATATGATGCACATACGGTGAAAACAATAATAATTTGAAATGATTGCAGAAATTTATTCTGTTTGCCTATAATTTAGCTTATCTATACTTTGTTCAGAAAATTTGTTTTGTTTTTTTTTTGTATTTATTTTATTTTGGAATTTCTTTCCACTTCGACCCCCAATCCATATCTGACTTTTTAAATTGGAAAATTTGCAATCAATCGTGACCTGGTGAGAGAAGCAGAAATAGAAAATGTAAATACGGGGCACACCATCATCACCATGATCGTGTACCTATCTACCGCCCGCTGCGCCGCGGCGCATCGTATTATTTTTGAAAACCGGCAGCTATTGAGCTATAAGCATCAGCAGCAAACCCGCATTCGTTGATGTTTAACTATAGTTAGGTAGTTATAATGGGCGTGCATTTTTCCTCAAGCAAAACAAAAAAACACTTTCCTCCCCTTCTCTCACACCCGATACGGTCTTAAGCCCGCATATATGTATGTACATCAGCACTCCACACAAAAATATATCTAAGACTATGTTATACGAAAAATCGATTTCACAATGCCCAATTAAAAATAATACGGTAAATTTTTATCGATAACTGCTTTCGAATGCAATTTTTAACGTTTGTTGATTGGGAGGGGCGAAACGAATATTATATACGCAACATACACATTCGTTTTTCGCATAATACACGCCGCTGTGCCAGTGGATTGCATTATGTTGATTGTGTAGATACTTGGAGCGTTAGCTTGTGCACTTATCCGAGCGGAAAATCTATTCATACGAAGTATAGAGATACCTATACTGAGAGGTACCTACTGCTGGCCCATGTGTTTTATTTTCTAGGGTGGATACACTGAGAAAAAATCAACAAAATATTAAGGTTTAATCACGTAGCTGTAATATTTAAGTTCTATAATACATTAATTGTTGTATCTACAGTCTAGATATACACACATTTCACGTGAAAAGGAAATATTGAAAAATAAAATTTTTTGATGTAAAGTTTACAATCTTTAAATTCCAGATCTTTTTTTTTCTTTTTGTAAAATTAGTTGATTGACAAAAAATAATGTCAAATTCACTTGCATTTTACTTATTTGGATTTTTTTGGAAAATGAGTTTGTGGAACGCATTCATTTTTCATTTCATGAGATGATAATAAAACAAGATTTTTTATTGAAATTTCTTTATGAAAATTTCACTTTAAATGAATCTCATAGAAGTGTCAGATTTTCCACGATATTCAGTTTTTTTTTTTCCTTTGGGGTGGACTTTGCGAAGGTAAAAATATGTCACGAGAAAAATTGTGGAACGTATCTATATTTATTTTTCAATTCGGTAGGTTTGATAGTATAAAACTTGTAACGGCAATGCTTAAATCTATATTAAAATATTTTTTCAAGATTTTGCTCTTCTGGATGGGTTCAGAGAGAAATTGAAAATAAATTGCGTGAAAAATGATGTGGAGCCTATACCCAATTATCATTGCGTGAAATTGCGTGAAGAATGATGTATGAACCTATACCCAATTATCATTTGACAGGATATAGGGATAGATATACAAAAATAATATTCATAAATCAATTGTCAATACAATGGAAAATTTTATCGCGAATTTATATATGCCGGTAACCATTTTTTGATTGAAATATGGGTAGGTAAAGGGGTTTCATTTTGAGTAGCCTGCTATTTGGGCAGCTGTCACTTTTGAAACTGTCACCTTTTGACATTTGACAAATAAAACCTACGCCATTACTAAAAATGGAACAATACAAGCTTCAACAACGCATTGAAATTGTTAAAATTCACTACAAGACGGCGCGGCGCACACAGGTTAAATTTCCCAAAAACATGGCCAAAATTATTTTTTGTTTTTTTTTTTTTGGTTTAGATATTATTGCATTAAATCATTGGAAAAGCAATTTTTAGGTAAATCCACTATTTTTAGCAAAATTATTTTTTTTTTAATTTTGTAAAAATACAAAAAAAAAGTGAATACAAAAAAAAAATTATTTTTGTAAGTAGTTTTAGTTACTTTCAATGTTCTCAAAAACTAGAAGACATAGCACCATCTAGTTTTTAGCTTTCGATTAAAAAATAATAAAAGCATTTAGTACCTACTCAAGCCAAAATAGTACTTATTAAAATAAGTTTTTTTTTGTAAAATATCATTAATATTTATAATAGGTTTGTGGGATACAGTTTTATTTTCACTTTTTTTAATATCTTCATTGTCATTATCTTAAAAAGCCGCAAAAAGTCGCAATGGTTTTTGATTGATTCTTAACCAGAATACTTCAAGGTAAATTTAAAGCCTAATTTCAATGCTCAGCAATGTACAGAAATCAACTTTTCCTCTACGAAATAAATAATACGATTTTTTAATAGGTCCCAAAAGTCATATTTTTTCGATAGATAAAAAATCTGCCCCATAGTCAAAATATCTAAAAAAAAATTATTGAAATTATTCTACTTCCTTCCAGCAACAAATTCCACTATAAATTTTTTTTTATCAAAAAGCATACATAAAAAACAAAAATAAAGTAAATCCACTTGCTATATCGCACACCAAAGCTACCACTTTAGACGCATCAACTGACGAAACGGGTGCAATTTTAATACCGGGATCAATCAGAAATTAAGCTCTTGTTAATTGTAAACAACTTTGCAATTAAAAGAAAAAGAACAAAACGATTTTAGTTTTTATAGTTTTGGCCATGTTTTTGGGAAATTTTACCTGAGTGCGGCGCTACGTGCCACACAAACAACGAAACAATCGCAGTTTTGGAAGAAAAGTTTCCTGACCGTGTTATTTCTCGAAGAGGTGATCACAAATGGCCACCGATATCTTGTGATTTAACACCTTTAGACTTTTTTCTTTGGGGCCACGTGAAAGATAAGTTCTATGCCAATGCTCCACAATCGATTCAAGACCTTAAAGATGGAATTCGTGAAGTTATCGAGGACACACAGCTACAAAAGTGTGAATTTCAGTCATGGAAAATCTCATGAAAAGGATATGGTGCTGCAACCATAGCCGTGGCGGCCATTTGGCTGATATCGTTTTCCATTGTTAATGACATAGGTACCTTCCTCTTTACTTTGAAATAAACATCCATTGATTTCTCTTAAAAATACTCGTTTTTTAATATCAAAATGAAACCTCTTATTGGAAAACCCTGTAGGTAGTTCTAGAGTACATATTTAGAAAAAAAGAATTTTAACCAATATGTATCTCGAAAACAGCTTATCGTTAGAAAAAGTTCTTCAAAACATTTTCTATAAAAATTTAATTACCTTTCTTTTTTGTATATAACATTTACCTACCTAAGACTGCTGATTCAGGTTGCTTTAAATCTAAATGTAGAGATTTTAAAAATATAAAATAAAATTTCCTATCTAACATTCTTTTTCTTCTCTAAGTGTAGATTGATATTTGATAACATGGTTGAAAAATTTGACTTATGGATTTTTAAATATTATTGTAAATATTTTTGTTTTTAAATGTTCATACTCAACATTATTTAGAAGATACATTTCAAAAATGCAGAAAATGCGAACTTAACGTGAGTGGCGTCGCATCGCATCGTTTCGTCGTGGTCGGTCACTATAGTATAGGGCATGCATTTGAGAACAAAAACAGTAACCACACATACAAACAATTCACAATAAAATCAAAAGAAGAGGAAAACTTTACAAAACATTTTTTTTTTATTTTTTTTTGTTGCAAAACATATAGAATGGCGGTTAAAGTATATGATTGAGAGGCAGAGAGTAGGTAGTGTTGTTCTAGGAAGATATACACGCGGACATGGGTCGAATTTACGAATAAAAAGAAGAAGCAATAAGTGGACGTAACTATAAAAAAAAAACTGTATAATCAGTCATAATATTATAATATTATAAATAATGATCCGTTAGGTTTTTTTTTTTTTCTGTTGCGTTGTTGATATTTGTTTTCTTCATCTCATGTTTGCTTTGCTAGTCGCTACCAAAGTGAGGCATCTTTAAGTAGATATAATTCTACATGGACGGATTGATAAATGAATGACATTAAAGCCGCCATCACATGATTAGAATGTAGATTTAGGTTGTTTTTGAATATTCAGAAAAAAATGGCGAAGTTGTTAGTAGGTAGTTTTGCTTTAGCCGCCATTTTGAAAAAAACAAAATGTTTTAATCAATATCTCGAGAACGGCTTATCATACGGAAAAGTTGTTCAAAACCTTTTTTAAAGAAAATTTGATCAGCTTTCATTTTTGATACTAGATTTTCTTATAAGATTAATAGTTTAAGATTTAGAGACCTGAGATTGTTCCTTTTTTAGTTTTTTACAATGGAATCCCTAACTGACTGCTGATTCAGTGACTATAAAAATGAGAAATTTAAGACTTTCGGCACAAAAGACACACCTCTGAGTTGTAAAAAGATGATTATGTCGATTATGGAATCCGCTATACTGGATCCGCAGTGAATCACCAGTGCGGTTCTTTCTTTTATCTTTACCCATTTGTCATGAAAAGAAAAGAGAACACTGTTTTGTGAATCACTGCGGATCCAGTATTGCGGATTCCATAATCGACATGGAAATTTAAATTTGTCTATTAAATTAAGTCTCGTCTCATGGCAAAACCTACTCCCAGTCCTGGTTGATTGCCCTGAATGTTCGATGATTTATTATATAGAAGGGAACATCTGAAAAAAATATAAGCCCATGAGGAAAACCGAACCTTCCCGTCTTCAAGATTTACCTTCCCACAAACATACTTATGGCTTAACACCAAGAAATACCCGCTTCAGTAAAAAAAAAAATATGAGCCGTATGTATAAGTTTACTGTCATTACTATCAATATTTTCTCTCCTTCTTCCATTTCATTTATTCGTTTGAGGTTGGAAAAAAAACGGTTATTGGCTATAAATAAATATTTTCTACATAAGTAAAATTCTTTGGCGCAAAATTTTAAACAGCCTAATGGTAAGTTATTATCATGAATATAACTTTACAATTTTCTAACTTTAAAGATCTTTACTAAAATGTCCTTTTTTTTAACTAGTATTATAAACTAATTAACCTATTTTCTTAATAAAATCCAACTGAACACGCCTGTTGACAAATCATGCAAACAAGTAAGCAAACATACCATTTTTACAAATTGTAATTGCCAAAGTGACATTTGCAGTTTGTATTGTACTAAAAAGTTAAATTAGACATTTGGTGATTTTATCGTTGATAAAATTTTAAAAAAAATAGTACGATGCTAACTCGTTAAAAATTTGAAAAATCCTGTTTTTAAACTAAAATCATAATAAAAATGCTTTAACATCGTACAAAATCGTCTAAAATTTTACGTGTTTGTTTTTAAAAATAGTCTTGTATTTTTTAATATCATTTTTATTTTTAATAAATGAAATGCCTATATGACCACAGCTTGATTGAAAATCCGCCCATGGTACTTGTTTCTATAATTCTATGGATTTTCTTGTAAAGGAGAATTTCTTTATAGATACAAGTTTGTTTTTCTTTCAATGTTTGTTTTGATTGTTAGTTTGTTTTTTTTATATATTTTTTATTTTATTTTGTTCCTTATAATAGTATACATATAATGTTAGGAATGCATTAAATGATTGTCACGTCACGTACTTAAGTTGAGAAAACAATAATAATAACATGCTGAATTCATAGATTATATACTTATAGTCAACTGCCTTGTTTTGGTTGAAAGGTTTGGATATCATAATAGATAGGTATACCTATAGAGAGACAATGTTTAAGGATGTATACATACATATCAGTGATTACGTGGGATAATTGGAAGAAATGTTGCTTATTTTCTTGAATTTTTGAGGCAGATTAAATAAATTATTAACATTAAAAGCTTTTAATTTGCTGTAACTAACGTTGTAAGATTAATATATACATATTTAAGTGAGTTTATGACACATCGATATCTTAACTATATAAAAGCTGTAAAATACGCCTTGAATTTGATATTATAATGTTATCCAATCTTACTTTAGGCCAGAGTACTTATACAAATTATGAGTAATAATTTATTATTTTTTTTTTTAATTTCTGGTTTTAAAAGTTTTTCATAACATTTGTTTTTAAATTACTTCTTATAGTATTGAGTGTATTTTAAAGAGTTTCCCAAAATCTTCTAAGATTACGAGACGGTTTTAAATAGCATAAATAATTTTATACAATTTGTCGGGATTGTGATTTCGGGATATGTTGAGTTGTGCGGGTTTTTAAGATTTTGGGAAGCTGAAAGCGCAAATTTTTCATTTTATATAACCTTTCGGGATTTTGATTTCAGGATATTTCCAAATTTTTGATTTTTGGGATTTTCTGGATTGTGGATTTTCGGAATTTTGGGTTTTCGTGATTTAGGGGGTTTTCTGGATTTTATTTATTCGGGATTTAGGTTTTTTGGAATTTGAGTTTTTGGGGTCATACTGCACTTGTACCTACACATACTTAATGTAAAAGGGAACTTAATTACAGATTTTCAGCTTTCTAGGTACAATAAATACGAAAATTGTTAAAATTTGGGAAGTTGAAAGGGTCTGCGCAAATTTTTCATTTTATATAATATTTTCGGTGATTTTTATTAGAGGAAACATTTATTCGGAACAATGGGTTTTCGAAATTTTGGGCTTTCGGGAATTTTAGTCATCTGGATTGTGGTTTTTCAGGATTTTTTAAGCTTACGGGAGTTTGAGTTTTCTGGATTGTGGTTTTTCAGATTTTTTGGTCTTTGTGTTTTTGAGATTTTCTGGATTTTGATTTTTCGGAATGAGTTTTCGGGTTTTTGGATTTTCGGGATTTTGGGTTTTCAGGTTTGCAATTCATACTACACATGCCATAATTATTGTGAATGTTTTAAGACAGGGTATAGTTACATTTTTTAACATGGAGAAATAATAAGTGATAAATTGGGCGTGAAAGTGGGTGGATTTTTACTGAAACAACCTTATAAACTTATCCACTTTACTTTTATTTAAGACCTCTTTAAAGGGCTAACTGCTGATAATTGTTTCGATAACACAGTCTCCTCACACCTGTTTCCATATAACACATCAATTATAAGATATTCTGACTTCAAAAAATAGTCCAATTCCAAAAATTAGTTCAGGAGAAATATTCAAAAAAAGGGCAATCTGTGTGAAAAACCGAAGTGAAGATTTTTAAACACAATTATCTTTATTTTAGCAAAAGGATTACTCGCTAAAAAGCCATTGCCAAATCTACCTTGTATAAAAAAAAGCAATTCAAATTCCAATTGTCAAAAATAACAGTTTTTCGCTTATAACTTGACTATTTGATCATATTTTTGAAGTTGCAATATCTAATATTTCTTGTACTAAATTGCATGAAATTTAAAGCGAGCATATAGCACCCTCAGAATGAAAGTGACCTAACTCAAAATACCAAAAAAGTATCGAGCTATTTTTGGTAGAAAATATTATAATCTATTAAATAGGCATAAATTATTTTTCGATAATTTCGTCATTTAAAAGTAAAAAGCGAAAAATCATATTTTGGACTTGATTAATTTTTGGAGATTATGATATCTATCAAAGATCAATATAAGGAAAAAAATGTTAATGTTTCCTTATAGGTGGTCATATGTGTCAAACTTTTCACATTTTTGAAAAATACTCACAGATATATGTATAACACCGACATTTTCTTCATTTTTAATTTTTAATGGCCTTAACTTCTAAAGAAAAGGAAACCTATTTTTTTAGAAAATCGTTGATTCTACCTACTAGTTTTGCATCAAATACTTTTCTCCATCGTTTACCGTGTAAAAGTTTTATGAGAAAAAACGATATTTTCGACATTTTGTAGGTATGCCATCAATTGAATAAGTTTTTATACAAGAACGATTTGGTATTGAAATTTTTTGAGCCATTAAAAATCTCTATATTGATTTTGTTCCTTATAGATTGGCTTTATTTTGGCAAATTTTGTTTTGTTGGTATTTTCACCGAAAATATAATAAGTAGCCGAATATTGCAAGCGAAAAATTAGATACTGCTCCAAATTATTTAGCAAAAACTTTTGTTGTTCTGTTTAACAATAAAATCGTAACTGTTGCATATGTACCTTTGTATATCATTACTTGAAATCGCTGCTAAGTATAAACAAACTTTATTTAACAAAGAAAAAGTTTTTTCTTAGAATAAAGCTACATATGTATATCAAAATAATACAATCAATCTGATTGCATTTGGCAATTTATTGGAATTGTATTGAAATCACTTTTATAAAAACTTTCGATTTCACAAATAAAAAAAAAAGAAAAAAAAAACTCAAATAAAATGTATTCGTCTTTCCCTCTATTTCGCTTCACGGGCATTCACATTTATCTTTATCACTTTGTTTCAATTTCTCGGTCAATTCGTCTTCGTTTACGTCAAAGATTCATCCGTTTGGTCTAGATACAGATAGGTACCCAACAGAGATACATATAGGTATACGTAGTTATTTACTTTATTCTGTTTGCTTGAGGAGAGTTCAATTTGATTGGCAGAAAAAAAAAACGTTACTTTTCTTTCTTTTTTTCTTTTTTTTTAATATCAATTATACCTATTCTCGCACTGTTTTATCTATTAAATCGAATTCATATATAGGTAGGTACACCATTCGTACGCTATTATTATTTTAATACAAATGAAATATTGGATATAATTTTTACACGCGCCACGATTTGAAAGAACTTTCAAAGGAAGTCGTAAAATTTAATGTTATATTTTGGGGAGAATGTACATTGTACACATCTATGAGTGTAGATAGATTTTGTATTCCTAAGAAATCTGCCTGGTCATGTGCCATTTAGATGATAATTATAAGTCGATTCGGTTTATTTTTATTTTTTTATATAGGTAAGATGATTTTGTTGGGGAAACCTGTAGACAAAATTATGTGTATCTACGTAGGTATATTGATTTTTCGGAATTCTGATTTATTCCAAAAATATTTTTGCATTTAGAATTTGATTTTTGGAATGGAATTTTGCAAAATTAACAAAACACACGCCGCAAGCCTTCGCCGCCATTGCGCCGCACCGTCTTGGTCCCTACCGCCGGAAGTTTGTGTTCTAGATCTTCTGGCATGTTCACATGGAAAACAGGTAAACACATAGGTATTCCGGTAAACGAAATTGTTCCCACAATGCGATATGACCTAATTTTGTATTTATTAAATCTTTCTTAGTAATGTAGAGAGAGGTGTACCTTTGTATCTAAATATTACCGAACTGCTAATTTGATTGTATACGTTAACCTGAGACGTAAGACAACTCACATGCGTGTATCTAACCTATCCTATTAGAGTCAGACTCAATGACACCATTGTAATTCTGACGAAGAAGAGCGATGGCGCCCTATATATTTGTATATAGTACTGGAAATAGAGTTACATTTTAAATGGAACAAAACAAAATTACTGTATAGAAATCACACAAAGTCAAAGATAGAACTGGAGATAATAGAGTTACATATACTTACTTACTATAATTTTTATCAATGACGTCGAAATCTGTACCAAAAATATTAAGACGTGGGATCGTCGATACAGAATGCATTGATGGCTGCGTTGACATGAATTTTAGCGTTGATTATTTTGTGTCTCTAATCATCAATTACGCTGTGGCTTCATTGGCAATATTTGATTCAATGTCAATTTCGATGGCAATTTATTGCCTGGGTGGGCATTTTATTTGACAGGTTGTTTCAGTTGTCAAATGTCAGTATAAAAATGTCAACCATTGTCAAATGGAGAAATCATTTTGAAAAAAAGTGAAATTGATTGCCTCGGCGCGGCGATGGAAATCAATAATTGCCTTTCATCTACCGAGCAATATTGCCATTGTCACTGCCAAAGTGTCTCCATTGGGAATATTCAAGTCAATGGTATTGAACCAAACAATTTATTTAGGGTTAGGACACAACGTTGACACAACAGAATTTTTTGTTGCGTCAACGTAGCCTGCGTTGACATTCATCTAATCTCAAACATTGTTCTGATTTTGTAGAAGTTTTTTAATACATCAAAATCTTAGCTATCCTTCAATGGATATTGATAATTTATAGCGAAAAAGTTACATTGAATTAATATGTAAAAGTGCGTCGTGTGAGCGTCAACAAGATAGATGATCAAATTTTGCTCTTGTCAACTTCACGTCATCGCTCAAAGTGTTCGGATGTATGGTTTATGCGTGATTTTCATAAATTTATGTGTGAAAACACCAAATGGTTTAAGACCTTAAAACGTCAACTCATTTTGGGACAACATCATTGACCGACTTGTCATTTGTGTGGTTGTCACTGCGTTGACTGACTGGTTGTCATTTGTGTAGTTGTCGCTTCATGCGTTGACATAATCTACTTTGACAGTAATTTGACGATATTTATGGCAACGTCATAAGGAGTCAATGCTTTAACCGTCTAATCGAGGGTTAAGTCAACGCATTTTGGGACAACATCATTATGAGCGTTTGGTTGTCATTGGTGTAGTTGTCGCTTCATACGTTGATACAATCTACTTTGACAGTAATTTGACGATATATTTTTGGTCAATGCGTTGACCGTCTAATCGTAGCTTAAGTCAACGCACTTTGGGATAGCATTGAACGACTGGTGGCTTTTGTGTGGTTGTCATTTCATGCGTTGACGTTGTAGTGTCAAGAAGGAGCTTAAGTCACTATTGGACTTGGTTACACGAGCAGCCACGTTAACAATTTGTTATTTTATTTTTATACCTATGAAGAAAACTTTCAGAGCAGAGATTTTTTTTAAAAGAAAAATTCTCCAGTTCAGAACAATATATCCATTGTGTTGGGCCATCATTTCCATAATCAAATTTTAACTTTATGTCCAATCGATGTGAAGCGTAAAATAAAGTCCATAATCGAATTTTTTTAAGTCATAACATGGAGTTATGTACTTGCGTCAAGAATTTGAATGATATGAATATATTTCAACAACAAAAAAATAATAAAAAATCAAACTAGCGGCTCCGCCCGGCTTCGCATGAAATTTTTCATCAATTATTATAACATTTAAAAAAATGAAAATAAGACAAAATTTTAGACTTTATTATAATGAATTTTTTGGCTAGCTCCAATAATTTGTACACACAAAATAGCAATCTGAGAGTTTAACGCCATCTGTTGGCCATCCAATTTTCGTGGAGCGACAAAATTAACCGATTGTCAATTGTGTTTTGTTTTGTCATTTCTTAATCCAATTTCACACGAGGAAACTGCGTTTCCTGCAAATTTCAGTTTTTAGTTGAGAAGAGCACCAAGTAAGTACGGTCTGCGATTGGTGGAGATTGGAAATTAAAAGAAAACGTCAAAAAATCCCAAGCAACTTGTTTCCTGCTTCCTCTACAAAATGGAATTTCCTGCTTCCTCTACAAAATGGAATTTTCAGTTATCGTAACCATCCAACTCCTGAAAGTATGCAATTCCGTGTTTTCACGATTTCCCCACCTTCCGGTCAAAATTTCAAATTTTAGGTTCTATAATGTGTTTACCTGGTTCAATACGAATTCAACAAAAAAAAAAAACATGTAAAATAGATGATGTTCAGACAAGTTATGCCCGTAAACAAACAAAAAACCAATTCATTTTTATATATAAATATATATTTATGTACATAAATTGTCATTTTTAACTTGTTATTTAAGTCGTTAATATCTATATATGAAGAATATTATCTTCAAAAAATGAATCATTCGTTACAATATTGCAATACGCTATGCAGTATTATACTCATGTATGTACTTTACTATCAAGAGGTTTGAAAACTCGTTCGTAACAAATCAGAAATGCATTAATTATAACTTTTTCTAGATAAAACAGAGGAAATCTATTTTTTTCCCAAACACATCATTCACGTTCGAACACGTTTCTTCTTTGTGATTCATTTTATGAAATTGTTTAACTTATAAAATTTGATTTAAAAATAAAAGGTTTAAAGTATATTTTGTAAGTCCTTATCACTGATAAGAAAAAAAAATAACTACCAAACTCTGCTGTTTTTTTTTTTTTTGTAACCTAACGCTTTGGCTCCATTAGCAATATTTGAGGCAATGTTAATTTCAATGGCAATGACAATTTACTGCCTGGGTAGTCCTTCTATTGCCAGGTAATTTTAGTTGTCAAATGTCAGTGCAGAAATTACGACCACAGTCAAGTGTTTTTTGCTCTTTAAAATCACTATTTTTGATTTAAAAAAAAAAAATTTAATTCACTTAATTTCCAATATTTTCAACTTAAATTTCAAAACGAAGCACAATTCATTCAAAATCGCGGAGAAACCATTTTGAAAAAGGTGAAACGTCAAAATTTATTGCCTCAGCGATGGAAATTAATAATTGCCTTCCACTAGCCAAGCAATATTGCCATTGCCAAAGCGTCTCCACTAGCAATATTCAAGGCAATGGCAATGAGCCAAGCAATTTATATCCTCAAGTATTGCCAATGTATAGCCGCTGTGTAATTTGGTCACGCCAAGAACTTGAGCTTAATAATATCAAAAATCTTAAATTTTGCATCAGCAACCTAAAAGGAGTTATAACTAAAATACATACTTGATGATTGTCCTGAAAAAAAAAATATCGTAAAAGAAACAAATTTCAATAACGCTTGGTAATGCTATCTACGTTCAAGTAAGCATTGCTACCCCTGAAAACTAGCTAAAATAAAAAATGGAGTATCTATGTGTGGGAATTAAAATGAATTTTTGTCAACATCACTTCACAGACTATTAAAACTAGGATGATGATGACGATGACCCTTTTCCTTGGAATATAATTGTTAAATTTCGAAATTAAATTCCACGTAGCAACAATAAGTCTGAGACGATAGAAAAAAAAAGAAGAATTTACTGTTGCAAAAAAAAGGAATCCTTGCGAACGTAGGTAGACAAACACAAATTTGGGAATATTTGAAATCAGATTTCGGTCAATCGGAAATTCCAAAATTTAGGTTTTTTTTTTTAATTTTTCATTCACCTTGAGTTTTAGAAACCTCACGTTCGTGCAGATATTTAACAATTTAATTTGAATTTTTTTTCTGTTGGATTTTATATTTTGAACTCAACGAATTTTGTCGGCTTTTGTTTGTGTTGTGTTGTGACTAATATATGTACCTACCTATACAATATTTGGGAGTTCTGGTTTTTGTGTTTTTTTTTGTATTATTGTTCGTGCAGTTCCATTGATTTAGTACTAATTGAAATCATGGGGGTTTGCGCATAAATATTTTAGTTTAAACAGAAAATTCTAGGAAATTCATTGAAAAGATGAATATGACTAATAATTGTGAATTCATTTAAAATCTACAAAATAAATAACTATATATCTGATCTGCATTGCTTTTAAATTTGTAGATTATCTATATAAAGACGTTTGTACAAAAGAGGTTTAAAATTGTTGTTGTTTTTTTTTTTTTATTTTGTTATACGTGAGAAATTTTATATATTAATAGTCTCTTCAAAATGCAAAAATATTGCATAATATAGTTATATAATTCTGTATACATACATATATTGAGGTTAAGCTTATAAGAAGACTTAAATTCAAATTTTGTGATATAAGCGGAAATGCCTTATAACTTGTTATTGTGCTGTTGAATTATTTTTTGCAGCTCACCCATTTAAGTTAGATCTGAATTAATCTCCATTTAAAAAAATAAATCTCATCTGTATGTCAAGAGTGTAAATTACTATTGGTTTAAATCGTTGATTTAATTAATTTTTATATATTTAAAACTTTTTAGAGCTAAACGTAATTTTATGCTAGTGCTCTAAGAAATTTGTTAATGTTAAATTTTAATTTATTGTTAAAACATATTTATGAATAAACAAATAAATAAATAAAACTTTCACTTTAAATAAAAGATGGTTAATAATATCTTTTGCTTTATAATTCAAACTTTTATCGCGTTTCATCAAGATCTTGCGGAAGCCTAACCACCTAACTACTTTTCGATCGGTGAATGTTTCTTCGTTAACTTGAACTTGCTTTTAGTTAAAATTCTAATTCGAAGAATAATTCCCAAAACCTGAAAAAACCTTTAACAATTATCTGTTGTCTTAGCACACTATCAGTGGGATTTTCAAAAAAAAAGAAGTTAATATATGAAAGGTTAGAAATTAGTCATGGAAAGGTCAGACATAGTACTATTATTAATTGTCCAGCCATAGATTTTGTTATGATTTCTTAACATTTTTTTAAGTTCACAAATTGACCTTTTATAACCATTTTCCTGCATTTCACATGTACCTAATATATTCTATTTGGAAAATGCACAATCACAATAGGACTGAACCGTTTTTTACCCTTTTTCCTGGATCTTACCACTTTATCTGAAGGATTTTCATAAAGAAATAGGTATAATATCTGAAAGGTCACAAAATATTTATGAAAAAGTCAGTAAGTTTTATTAATTGGTAAGCCATACATTTTTTGTGATAAATAATTTAAAGTTTATTTTTGGTCACAAAATGACCTTTTATGAGCTTTCAGATTTACCTAATATATTAGGCACTTCTTGAAAATCCTAAAATTGAGGTACTAGGATCACGGTAAGATGGAACCGTTTTTTTTGACACTCTTTTATCGGAATTTAAGCAACTTTTTTATGGGATTTTCAAAAAAGGAATAGATATAATATATGAAAGGTCAGAAATCAGTCATAAAGAGGTCATCAATTGGTCAAACATAGATTATTATTATGATTTTTTGAAGTTTTAATTTTCAAGATCCAAATTGATTATTTTATAAAATTAATTATTTTATAAATTTTCAGATAGAATATCTACTTCGTTTTTGAAAATCCAAAAATTATGATGCCAAGATCGCTGTAAGAAAAGACCTTTTTTTTGGACACTTCTTAGCACCAATTGTTTGTGTGATTTTCAAATAAAATATAAATAGCGTCTTTTTTTTATGATATTCTGACTATCAAATATTAGAAAGGTCAAAATCATAAAAACGTCATGAATTGTTTAGACATAGATTTTTGTTTATGATTTCTAATTTTAGTTTTTTATAATTACAAATTTACCTTTTCTGACTATTTTCTGACCTTTCAGGTGTACACAGTACATACCTAGTATCTTCTTTCTTATTAAAAAATCCACAAATTGTGGTAGGTACATAGATAATTTTTTTGCGAGATCTTACCACCTTATCTGTATAGGATTTTCAACAAAAAAAATTAGGTATAATATCTGAAAGGTTAGAAAATGGTCATAAAAAAGTCAGTTTCTCAAGATCACAAATTGACTTTTTCTGAATATTTTCCGGCCTTTCAGATGTACCTTTTATCTTCTTTTTTGCAAATCAAAAAATTGAGAAACTAAGACCACGGTATGATGAAACCGTTTCTTGACACTTTTTCCGGTATCTTTTGTTGGATTAAAAAAAAAAAAATAGATATACATAATAAAATAAAAGTAACAAATCGGTCATATAAAGGTCAGATATAGACTTCTTTTATGATTTAATTTTTGAAGTAAAACTTCTTTTGCGGCATGGGGGTAAAAAATTTTTCTATGGAGCTGTCAGTGACATGTCAAACCGACATACAAATTCCCGTCACGAATTACAAAATTCAGCGTCACGATATTATATTTTCGTTAAATGCAATGGTTCGTGCATTTAATATATTCGTTAAGATGGTTAGTGAATTCGAGTAAGGGTTTTTTGTGGGAAGAATTTTATTTCTGAGGATTTTTTTCTGTTGTGTTGGATTTTCGGCCATTGGTCGATTTAATGCGAGGAAGCATAAATTATGTATAGTTGTAGGTTTATTGGTTTTGCATGGAAATATTCTGCAATCTATTGTGTCTCTCGCTCATTGGGTGTTGTTGAAGTAAAACTTCTTTTGCGGCATGGGGGTACAAAATTTTTCTATGGAGCTGTCAGTGACATGTCAAACCGACATACAAATTCCCGTCACGAATTACAAAATTCAGCGTCACGATTTTGCAACGGTTCTGAGTTTCAAATCGGGTGCTCTGAGTGGTAGGACTTGAAAAATACTTGCCCTGTTGTCGTGAAAGAAGTTTTACTTCTAGCGCGTGTACATAAGTACGCACACTCTTTTTTTTTTTGTATATCTTAAAATGGTCAAAAATAACAATTTTCTGTCCTTTTAGATGTAAAATATTTTTTTTTTGTAAAATCCGAAAATTGACATCACGATAAAATTGAACATTATCTGTGCGATTTTCAAAAAAAAATAACCAATATCTGAATTTTCAGATATTAGAAAGGTTTAAAATTGGTCATAAATAGGCCACATATTGGTCAGGCAGAGATTTAAAAAAATTTTATTCAAAATCTCAAATAAACCTTTTATGACCATTTTCTAACCTGTATGTAATACCAACTTCTTTTTTCAAAATCCCAAAAAGTGTTAAGATCAAATAAGATAGAACTTACCGCGGGGCTTACAACCATATTTGTGGGATTTTCAAAATGAAAATATGTAGTTATAATTTCTTTAAGGTCAGAAATCGGTAATAAAAAGGTTATTAATTGGTCAGCCATAGATTTCTTTAACTTTTACTAGTTTTAAAGATTTTTCTAAGAAACGTTAGCTAGGTATAAAGAAATTTTCGATTTATTTTGGACGATTTAATCATGTTGTTATAGATTTGATTAAAATCTCGATTTTCTTTTAAAAATAAATGGATTTCGAAAGGCATCAGATCATAAGACATCACCATTTCAATAGCTTTATACCACGCGACCAAAATAAGCCTGGTTAATGATTTCTTCAATTAATTATTTATCTAACAAAACCTTCGACTCACTGCGGCTAAAAATTTGATGAACCCAAAAAAAAAACACACTCAAAATGATTATACCATCAGCTAAACTAAAAACTGATTAAAGTATACATTGTATTATATGAATAGACTGTTACCCTAAATGTTTTACAATTCATCCGGATTTGTTCGAAAAAAAAGAAATCTTCTTCAAAACAAAAATAATTTATATCTCTCTTAAAGTTGGCCAAAACGTGACTGACCATAATTAAATACGATTAAACTCTTTGTCTCGGTTTTTTTTCATGATGTTCTTATAAATACTCGTATTCCCTTTTTAATCTTTAATGCGAGTGTTTTTCCATTTGAAAAGTTTTATTCAAATATCATTGCAAAGTCAAAAAAAAAAAACCTTTTTTTTCATGTAAAAGACTAAACGTCCAATTCGTATAGGTACCTAAAATGGACACGGACCCTCGTCAAAAATTTAACCCACCATCAGCCACCACTCTTTGACTGTCCGATTTGTGATGTCTATTTCTCTGTGGGCTTTGGAATTTATATCCATTTTCCGAAAAAAAAAGAGAAGAGATTGCTCGATCGGTCATATGATGATGGTGGCTGGCGTGTCAAATGCGTGTCATGTGATGTATATTTAACTACACACGCGCTTACGCACTCAGTAAAGTAATTAAACTCAAACCCACAAAACAACCAATATGATGTGAAGGCATTGATTAACCCGCATTACTTTCTTTTATGTTTATTTATCTGCTGATATATCATTCATCAGCCGCATAGTAAAGTCACCATTATATATTTTTTGATATTATAAATGAAGAATAAACCATAATCGATATTCGATATCCGATAGATAAATTATATTTGAATAAAAACCAAATGTGCACTCTCATATGTACGTAGATATGTAACTACCAACCGGCATTTTGTATATCTACGTATAGGGTTATCGGAACTGTTTTCCCGGGTAATTACAGTTTTTTTTTTTTGCTTTCGCCGCTTAAATCTCTATACAAGTCGTATTCGTGTAGATACATTTTTGGGCAGTGAGTAGGTAAGTACGGCCAATCACCCGGATGTGCAGATAGAAAGGTACAAGCATGTAACAATGGATTTTTTGTTGTTCCGTTTTGCGGGAGGCATTGCTACAATGAGTAATTTTAAATGTATTCATGTATATTGTATAGATGTATAGCTGTACCTACCCAGGCGCGTAGAAAGAGGGTGAGTGTTAAAGGCTTTTAGGTTTAGAAAAAATTGTGAAATTTTGGAACTTTTGAGGTCTTCTATTAAAAGTAATACATCATTATATTATGTATACATAAAGTCACGAAGACTTTAATATGAAATTCAATACCATGTTATCAATTAAGCCATTTTTTTGTATTCAAAATTGGGGTTTTAAAAATTTAGGTCAGAATTTGGTACGAAATTTCAAAATTTAGGAATATTGTTATAGGTAGACATTGGGTCAAATATCGTACCATAGCGATGGAGCTGAATTCGTATTTGTTTAAAATTTTAAAATTTGGAACTTTTGACTTTTGTAAAAAGTCGAAATTTTTCCACCTTCATCTTTAACTTGGGTAAAGTGAGCAAGACTACAAAATTAAATAGCTTTATGTTATCAATTGTAGGTATTTTTTTTATTCAAAATTATGAAGTTTTCAAAATTAAGATCAGAATTTGGTACGAAATTTCAAAATTTATAGAAAAAGGCATATTGTTACAGGCAGAAATTTAGTCAATTATTTCTTTGAAATGCCTGAAAAATATTTGTTTGAATTTAATGAAAGTTATTCAAATACATATAGAAATATGTACCAAATTTAGAAAAGCAAAGTCCAAAATGCTGCGTGCAACATTCGAATTCGAATTAATTTTTTTGATATTATAGGCCAAATCTAATCGCATATGAAATAAATTTGTAAATTATGATAGTTTAAAGTTGACAATAATATTTTTAGGGCGAATTTTTGTATTCGAAATGATGGGTTTTTCACAATTTGGGTCCTAATCCATACGAAATTTCAAAATTAAAGGCCGAAATTGAGTCAAATATTTGTTTGAAATATCTTAAAACCTTTATTTGAAGGTTACGAATGTGATTCAAATAAACATAATGTACCAAATTTAGTAAAGCAAGTCCAAACTGCTGCGAAACGTTCTAAAGGAATAAGAACTAATTTTTTTTTGTGATTTTGATACTTTGACATTTCTGTATTGAACAAGTTTTATGGGCTAAATTTTATCAAAATGGTAGAAATTTGATAATTTTGTAGGTCAGAATTTGACACAAAACTTCAAAATTTAAAGAATCTGGCATTATTAAAGGCATAAATTGAGTCAAATATTTGTTTAAAATTTCTTAAAACATATTTTTAGGTCATAATTAGATACAAAATTTAAAAATTTAAAGAATCCGGCATTATTAATGGCATAAATTGTGTCAAATTTCTTAAAATATTTATTTGAATGTTACGAATGTAATTAAAATACATAGAAATATGTACTAAATTTAGAAAAGAAAGTCCAAAATGCTGCGAACGAACTAATTTTTGCGATATTACTTTGACATTTCTGTATTAAACATGGTTTATAGGCCAATTCTGATAAAAATTGATAGAAATTTGACAATTTAAATTTGAAAATTTAAGATCAACTAGTCAAAAACTCAGAATAATCAAAAATAAAAGTTTCAAGAAATTTTTGATTTTTTCTGATTGTTGTATGTATTTTAATCTAATGTCGGGTTAAAAATTCTGACAGTTTATATGTAGTTGTAAAACTACTATTAATCCAAATTTAAAGTAAGATTTTTGGTTTTGACAGCTGTCAACTAGCTGAATTCAGAATTCAATTAATTTTTCTATGATTATTTTAATTTATAAGTTGTTTTTACAATTTAAACTGTCAGAACTCTAATTCTGTCGTCATATTTAAAAAAACAGAAACCAGAAAAATAACATGATTTTTAAAACTATATATTAATTAAGATAATTTTTTAGTTTTTGAACAGTCGACCTTAAATTTTGTTGCCGACTTTAAACTGTCCAGATTATCAAATTTCTATTAGATTTGTTCAATAATCATGTTCAATTAATAAATGTCAAAGCGTGTATCACAAACAAATAATTCTTATCCCTTGAGAACATTGCGCAACATTTTTGGACTTGCTTTTCTAAATTTGGTACATATTTCTATATTTGAATCATTTTCATTATACCTATTAAAAAAACAAATATTTTAAGACATTTCAAATAAATATTTGACTCAATTTCTGCGTGTTAAATTAAAATTGACGTGAAAAGTTATTTTTGTCTACAAAATTAAATAAATAGACCACTGTGCCTTGGCGTGGAAAGCAGAAAATCCTACATTAAAACTAAACCACTTAACCGATTTTGGTGAAATTTTCAGGTCAAGTTGTAAATACGTTGAGAAATAAACTCAGTTAATTTCCGCCCCTGCCACGCCCACTTTTTTTGAAAAAAATTTCATCAAAATTGATAAAATTTCGTGTTGTTGCCTAAAAGATAGGTAATCATTGTTTTTAACAAAATCGGCTAAAGAAAGTTTTTTCCCACGCCCAATTTATGGGCGTTTTTTAACTTTTTTTGTTCATAAAATCTGAACCACCCGACCGATTTAAATAAAATTTTCAGGCAACATAGAGGTAATGCATATCGATAATTTTCGCCCACTAATACGCTCAAAACTTTGCTAGCAGGATTTGACTGCTGTATTGCATTGTGAAGCAGGAAAGACAAAAAAATGGCAAAATTAGTTAATTGACGTAACATTTTTGAATTGTCATTTCAAGTTCACAACCACAATTTCAAGGCCATCATTTAAAGGCTTTTTACCCAAGTTTCGGCTCAAATCTGATACATACCCAGACTATCTGGCTAATATACTGTAAGAAACATGAATCAGCTAATAGAAATCAGCATTTTCGGAAAATCGATTTTTTTGTACCTCACGCCCAACTATGCGGGACAACTTGAGGCAAATAGCTATATACATACGTCATACATATATGGGGACTGGGCTGGCTGTAGAAGCCTGTTGTTTGAGGGGTTGAGGCCTGGGTCCACACTGAACATGAACAATTTTCGGCGCATGCAATTTTAATATTCATTAAACAATCAAAATCACCTTCAGCAATAAAAGAATCATAAAAAGTAATTTCTTAATTTTTTTTTTATTTTGTCTCAAACCAAATAACTTGGTGACTTTTCGACACACGTCATACTCATACTGATTTATAAATACTGTGATTGAGTGATTCACTGTTATATTCGAATTAGCATGTTTCATTAAATTCTGATATAAATTTATTGCATTCCCAGACGAGTTCGATGCAAATCTTATCACAATGTCGAATCAATTAGTTTATTAAAATAAAAATAATAAATATAAAATTAAACAAAACCAAAAGAAGCAAAACAAAAGTTCAGAGTTGTGCAGCCTTGGTGAACCTTAACGCCAAATTAATATCTCCTTCACTTATTTTCAAACTGATGCTGCTGCTGCTGCTGTGGTGATGGTCATAAATTCTCGTTTTTGCTGTATATATACAGGGCTGGACTGGGAGTCAAAGGGCGTCCTGGAACAATAAGATAAAGGGCCATACAAAATTGTCAAGTGGGTATATGAGTGATAAAAAGGAGTAGCTCCGAAAACGACGATTAAACAATTTTTGTTGACTCTTTCTGATAAGATTTCTTAGGGCCTCAATAGCTGAATATGTACACCTAATACTAGGCCCCTTAAAAAAATCCAATTTCATGAGAAGTTTTCTTTTAAAAGAAAAGACAGTAATGCAGTACATTCACATGCACTTTTTGCTCGCCCACATCAGAGGCCCACCGGAGAAAATCCCGGTTGCCGGTGGCACAGTCCACCCCTGTATATATGTATGTATATTGCATATTCTGTTTTATAGTTTTGTTGTTTCTTCTTCTTCATTTTCTTTTTCTTATTTAAACCACAGATACATTTATTACTTTCTACAAATAATGTTCTTCAACGTGCGTCGTCGTCACCAGTTCGCCACTTTACCCAACGCTGCTGCTGCTGGGCCGTTTATTATATTTTCTTATATTGCAACTTAACTACTTTATCTTAAAGATGTGAAGAAGCAGAAAAAAATAACCAAGCAAAAAACTCAAATAGCCATTGCTTGTTCATCACTCTCTTGTGTGGTTGGGTTTCTTATTGCATTCCAACTATACCTATAACATCACGGATACGGATGCACCAAACACCAACACCAAAAGAGAAATTTCAATTTTTGTTGTTGTTGTGTTACAATGCGTGATAAGCGAAAGGAGGGTGTGTGTAGGGGGGTGGAGATTGGGGTTGAAGAGGCTGCTATACGGGTGCTGCGGGTTCATAGAATGAAACAAGAGTAAAAAAAAATTGAGCAAGAAATACGTGAAACAAATTAAAAGAAAAAAAAAATGATAAACAGGAAAACTGGACTTTAGCAAGTACCTATTTTTATTTAAACCGGAAAGTCAAGTTAAGTGACACCGCACCATCTTCCAGGAGGTCAGACAGGAGTATATATCTATCTTATATACACATCGACACTTTATACAGCTTGTATATGTAGGTACATAAGCATTGCCAGTCGAATATATTTTATAAATAAACAAAAAAAAAAAAAACTTACGGATGAAATCACTGCTGATGCATATATGTATATTCAGCATCATCTCAGTAATGGGAAAACCGGATTCGTGGGGTAGGTTTTAAGTTATTTTACAAGATCGCATCACATCGCATAAATATATACATGAGAAACACGATGCGGATGCGGGTTCCAGTGGTGCACAGTGGATCTGTGATAAGTCAAATTTTCTTCTTACAGTAAACTCGGTTTAATAAAAAAAAAAAACAAATCAGTTAATTGAAACAAAAATATTGTAATGCAACATTTTTTCAATTTTAATTTAGTTTTTCACATGATTTTTAAATTAATCCAAACAATTGACGAGGAATGGGTTCGATATCTCCCAATTCCCATATTCCCAATTTTTAAAATTCCGTTTTTAAATCCCGCTTTTTATAACACTGTTTTTTATAATCTCGGGATTAGAACTCATGGGGATTTTGAATAAGCGGGTTTTTAGAAGAAAGGATTTAAAAAGTACAGTTTAGTAAACGGGATTTTACAAACATTTTTTTTGGAATTTTCGTGAAACGGTATTTTAAAAACCGGGATTCCAATACGATCCCAAATGATGATTTGCGTTGTACGTCTAATCGTTAAGCTTTACAATCATTCTCAACCATTTCTGTTTACGTTTTTCGATTTCGGTAAGAATGGTGATCTACGAATGGGACATCTTATTAAATTTAGTAAAAAGACTATGGCGCATCAAAGAAGATTATTTTCATAAGCAGTTTTTTAGTACCTACCTACTCAATTAAAAACAAAAGTCTCCAAAATTTTACTTTGAAATTGTATTGGATATGTGACAAGTTAGTGTTACGAGTGTGACAGTTAGCTTGACTTTTTTCTTACGGAGCTGATTTCCGTGTAGGCATTTTCACTGTACCGTTGATTCGATAACTATTTATAAAAAGTATACTAAAAATAAAAAAAAAGAATTATTTAAGTTTTAAAATACAACCCTGTTACGAGTGTGACACAAACATTAAAGTATATATAAAGGCTCAGTATAAATCTCAAATTCAATGAAATTTTTTCTAGAGACAGATCAAAATATTTTTCAGATGCTATATATAGCACCACAAATCTATGTAACGAAACCTTACATATTTTTGTTACCGATGTGACACTTAACAGTTTATATGAAACAAATGGTCACAAACTCAATTTTTATTTACTACTGAAATGCCAAATTACAGAAAAACGTTATCTGAGTTAAGAAAATGGTAAAATAATTCACGGTAGATACTTAATTTTGACATAAAATAAAATTGAAAGCAAAAAACAAACAAAAATCGTCTGTAGAGTGAATTCCAATAAAAAAGAAAACTACAATTTATTGAAAAAGAGAATTTCTTATATTTTAAAAATGAAATCCTGTTACGAATGTGACACAACCATTAATGTATAAATTTGGGGCCCCAGTACCTACATATAAATCTCAAACACAATTACAATATGCTTCATGGTGTAACAGCAACGCCAGTGCATTAACAAAATATTACATATTTCTGTTACCGGTGTGACACTTATAGCACTTTATGAATCAACTGCTCAAAAACTCATTTTTAATTTACGACATCATATACAAAAAGCCAAATTACATACATCGAATTGTGATGTGAGTTTGGAAAATGTTTAAATAATTAGTTAACTATAACGGCACACAATTCGTCATACAAAAATTTTCAAACAAAGAGGGCTTCCTGTGCCAAGTGGAAATAAATAGTATTATAAATAAATAAAGTAAACTTACGATATTTTAAAAATTTATTATAAGATCGTAATTTCCAGATATCGTGTTTCATAACCGTGATACGAATATATTTGGACAAAAATATATGAATTTAAAATTATTATTGATAAGGGCTCCCGCCATTTACAAAGTTTTTATCAATTTTAATTTTTTTTTTCATAAAGTAGTGTGAAGTATAGAGAGGAAATAAAAAAACATAAATAAAATCAATTCTACTATAAATGAGATATTTACAGCATTGTTTTTTTTATTTGAACAACGTTTTTTTGACATAATATGTTTCATTAATATTAAATAATTATTTTAGAAGCAATTGTCGAATTACTCAAGAGTCGAATTTTTTGAATAAAAAACGATAAAATTGTTGAAAATCGTATTTTGCCGTTATGCTATTAAATTTAACGCTACTAAATTTTGAACACATTATTGTTCTTTTTAATGGGGTTTAAAATATTTGTATACCTACATAACTTTTCAAAATTCAAAATTTTTCATTCCATTTAACTTATAATGTGTTTGAAAATTAATAACTATGATAATATTTTATTGTAGTAGAAGCAAAATAAAATTCAAGTTGGAATCAAAATTCCGAAAATCCCAAAAAACCTAAAATCCAAAAAACTCAAAATACAGAAAACCCAATATCTCGCAAATCAATTCATAAAATAAAAAATCCTGAAAACCCAATATCCCAAAAACCTAAAATTGCCAAAATCTAATTATCTCGAAAATTTTTCCAGAAATCAATTGTGCATGCAGATATGCCAGCAAACTTAAATTGATAACATTACATATTTTTAACTTAAATAGGATTTAATATTATTTTTTTACAATACATTTGCTTTTCTTAGGCATCTTTTATTTGCCAAATAATTATTTTGTATTATTTCAAAAAATTTCACAGAAAAGATGATTTTGAAGACTTATTTATTTAACAATTATTGTTTCAGTTTTAACTACATGATTTTAAGTATTCAGAAATTTGGATTTACTGTATTTTGGGTTTTCTCTATTCTGGACTTCCGAATTGTTTGTTTTTAGGATAATGGGTTTTCGAGATTTTGGGATTTCTAAATTTTGAGTTTTCGGGATTTTGTAGTCATAAAGTCAACAGAAATCTAAAATTTCGGCAAATTTAAATAAAATCAATCCAGTAGTTAAGGCTCTAGCCAAACTGACAGACACGTTCAATATCAAATCAACTGAAATTTAAAAACATCAATATATATAGAATTAAAAAAGAGAACACTAAAAGAAAAACTGTTAGTTTATTTATTTTTTTTTTGTATTTTATTTTAATAAGCTATCTTCTAAACTAAAGTTAATGAATGGATATACATAATTAAATAAACAATATACAAATTTTATTTTCTCACAGTCATAAACAAAACAAAAAAAAAACAACTAATTTTGGGTGTAAAAATATATTTAAAGAAAATCTAATTCAAAGATAAGAAATAAAGTAGGTAAATTAAAAACAAAAATAACAAAATAACCACTTTCCATCCGACTGCTTTCAAATATCAAATACATAAATTAATTTTATTTATTAATTATTTATTTTTTTTTGTTTTCTGCCAAGCTTCATCTGCTAGTTTGGCATTCGTCATTCTTCAAATATTTGCACAGCAAGACAAAAATATAAAGAAAAAAATAAAAAAAAAAAACATTTATAAACAGAAGGCAGTCTGTATACTTTCACTTCTTCTAATCCGGTTGTTCGATTGGATACTCAACAACAACAAAAATGTACAAAAATACACATACCTTAATAATTGCTGTATCAAATTAGTTTTTGCACTTTTTTTTTGTATTTTTAAAATAAAAGAAAAACAAAAAAAAAAAATTGCAACAAAACTTGATCTAAATAAAATTGTAACAGGTAAACAAAAAAATCAAACCCAAAAGCAAAAGCAACAAACTCGCTATTTCTAAATGTTAATTTATCCATAAGATACATTTTAAGTGGGTCTATCTATAATAGACATGCATGTGAATGTTTTTTTGTATATCTACCTAACATTTTTGCATAAACAAATATTATGTAGATTTTTTTGTTAGAAATTAATTTTATTTTTTACTTGGTTTTTTAGGGGAGAGTATTGGTTTCAATGTTGAAAAAAAACACACAGAGATTTTTACTAAATAAAATGTTGCCATTGCGTTTTGAAGAAAAGTGATTTGAATATGCTGTATAGGGCAAGCATTGGTTTCGCGTGAAAAAAAAGTTTCAAGGTTGTTATCAAAATTAATACTAGGATGATGGAGAAGTCCGAAAAATTGGGTTTCGTCATACCGACTGTCGGTCTGTGCGACTGATAAATTAAATAATTTGGCTAAAATTTTAAATGTTGTTCCTATTAGCACCGAGGTGGTTACGAAAGTAAAAGTTTGAGTAAAATCCACCTACTGCCACGCCTTTCTTTTATCATTTTTTATTTCTTATTTAACGTCCTTAGAAGGTTTTAATTTTGTAATAAGAAATTGAATAACTTTTCAACTTAAACCAAGTCATCTGTTATCTGTCCCACCGACTACCACGCCCACTTTCCTTATATGTTTTAATATTTGATCCTAATAACGGGTGATTTTTTAGCTGGTTTGGTTTTGGCAACACTGGTTTTGACAGCTGACGTGTGTTTAGTACCTTGTGTCACTGTCAAACAGCTTCAGTTTGGTTTGCAATTTAACCATGGATCGTCTTACAAATGAACAACGCTTGCAAATTATTGAATTTTACAATCAAAATTCGTGCTCGGTTCGAAATGTTCATCGCGCGCTGCTTCCATTTTATGGTCGGCTCATTTTTGGTTGAATGGGTACGTAAATAAGCACAATTGCCGCATTTGGAGTGAAGATCAGCCAGAAGCATTGCAACAGCTACCAATGCATCCCGAAAAAGCCACTGTTTGGTGCGGTTTATGGGCCGGCGGCATTATTGGGCCATATTTCTTCAAAGATGATGCGAATCGCAGCGTTACTGTCAATGGTGAACGCTACCGAGCGATGATAACAAACTTTTTTTTGCCCGAAATGGAAGTTCTTGACTTGCATGATATGTGGTTTCAACAAGACGGTGCCACATGCCACACAGCACGCGAAACAATGGCGCAATTGCGAGGCGAGTTTGGTGAACAGTTAATTTCACGTTTGGGGCCGGTCAATTGGCCGCCTAGATCGTGCGATTTGACACCATTAGACTATTTTTTGTGGGGGTATGTCAAGGCTAATGTCTATAGGGACAAGCCCGCTTCGATTGACGCACTGGAAGCCAACATCCATGCATTCATTCGTGAGATACCGGCCGATATGTGTGAAAGAGTATGCCAAAATTGGACTCAGCGGATGGGCTACCTGAGACGCAGCCGCGGTCAACATTTGCATGAAATTATCTTTAAACATTAAATTGCAAGGTTCAAACTATCGATTCAAATAAATATTTCATTCATTTTTTCGAATTTTTTGTGTTTTTTTTTTTTTTAAAGTTATAAACCTCTTAAAAAATCACCCGTTATAACGTCCTTTGAGAGCAAAAATTTTTAATAATAAACCTATCTTGAGCCAAAACCATGACTACATATATAGTTTTTTGGAAATCCGCCCACAGCTACGCCCACTTTTCTTATTTTTGAGATTCCTTCTTATTTTAAATACCTAAAAAGTTTAAGTTTTATATTCAAGCTACCTTCAACCTAAAGCTTGACATGATATTAAATTTGGGCCAACTTCTTACATATCCACTTTTCTTATATATTCGAATTTTATCCTTATATAACGTTCTTGAAAGAATGAAAATTTATAATAAATGTTTTCTTAACCAAAGTAAAGTTTATTTTTTGTTCTAAAATCCGCCTACTACTACGCCCACTTTTCTTATATCTGAGATTCTTTATTAATTTATGTCCGTATAAAGATGAAATTTTATATTTTAAATCTCTTGAATCTAAAACATGTGTGTTTTCCTTTTTACACAATATTTTTGTTGTAAGGTGTGAGAAATGCAAGTTAGGAAAAAGTTTTCAATTTTTTCACACCAAAATATCAAAATAAGATAAATCTCAAAAACCAGCCATCCCTTTGGAAATGAAACTTTCACAATATATTTTTTTTATGAATTTTACATAAATTAAAAGGATAATTTTTTTTTTCTGATAGATGGCGTTGAATACCAAAATTTTAAAAATTTGCCTAACTTTAACCATCTTGTTGAGATGAAAAAAAAAATGAATTGGTTTCGTGTAAGAAAACAAAAATACACAATATATTTGGTATGAAATGCGAGAAGTCCATTTAAATTAAAAGTTTTCAAACTTTTTTCAATATATGGGGCTGTATACAATAAAATATAAAATTAGATTAAACTCAAAAATTAACCATCTAATTAAGCTGAAACTTGGACAATATATGTATTTCTAATGAAGTTTGAAGTTAATATTAGTCAACAAAATGTTTTAAATTTTTTCTCATAAATGGCGTTGAACACCAACTTTTCAAAATTAGGTAGCTTAAAAATCAAAAACATAACCATCCGATACACAATATATTTTATATGAAATGAGAAATGCACTTAGATCAAAAGTATTTAATTTTTTTTGATAGATGGCGGTGTAGAATGAATGAATGAATATTTGTGGGGTATATAGCACATCGACCTATTGTGCCCCTACTAGGAACTGGATGAGGATTCTCAATATTGTAGCTCTTCCTTCAAACCTACTTCTCTAAGGAATTTAAGAATTTGGGGTATTCTTAGGGAGGATAGATTGCATTCCTCCACCTGGTATCGTCCCAGGTGTTTCTTTCTTTGGTGCACGAGTACATCACAACTGCCTAATATGTGGTTTGGTGTTTCCTCTAGAATATTGCAGAATCTATGTACATATGGCACTATTTACTAGGCCTAAAATGTTTCTCGTTATGATCCTGAGGTTGTTCCTGCTTAAGCTGATGCAGTCATTAAAACGTTCTTGGTTATAGTTCCCAAGTAAGAGTTTGGCTTGTCTTAGCTTGGGGAGTTCCTTCCAATGAACCATCCGAATGAACTGAAAGTCGCTCAATATAATATTTTGAATTGAATTGATAAATGAACAGTTGTATGAATACTCACGCATTAGAAAGCTAATAGATCTACGCACTATATTGCACTATAACACAAAGAACATTGTCTGTTTAGAAGCTTTTTAAATAGGGTAAGTTTTTATTTAATTTTATGTAGGTACTTAAATTTTTCAAAAAAATCCGTTTTAATTAAAAAAAATATGTAAACAATAGAAAAATCACAATTAAGCTATTGCATTTAAAAAAAATGACTAAATGTCTGTTACACACGTAGGTATCACGAATGTAGTTTCTAAGCAAAGAAGTGCAATGTTTTTACTGTTTTTTTTTTTATTAAAAATTGCCAGAAAAATGACACCAACATCTCTTTGCAATATCAACGACAATGCAGGTTTATACCAAATAAAAAAATAAAAAAAACAGACTTTTTTTTTCAGCAAAAAAATTTCATATTTGTTTTTTATTTCTTTTTTCTGATTAATTGGCTTCTCCGAATTGTTCATATTTTATGAACCAGGTCTAACTAGGAGCTCATTTACATTTATTTCATTTCTAAATACGTTTACATTTTTTAACTTAATAGTGTGATAAAATACGTATTAATGCACAAATACCTTGCGTCATTGCTTATACTAAACCACGTTAAGATAGAGCAAATACTTGCGACCTAGTCGAAAGTATTTTTTATGGTTTAAGTTAAAATGCAAATGAGGTAATAGTGTTTCTGTTGATATTAGTTCGATTAAAATTGAGTTGACTACCACAGAGGTAGTTATGGTGCGTATTATATTATATATAGCTTAAAGGTAAACTACGTGTCAATGCCCCCATCAACACCCGATTAAGTAGGTGCATACTCATCGAAAATTAGGTTGTAGGTTATAGACCTATCAAAAGGGACTGATTGATTTAAAAAAAAAACTCCTCTTGTTGATTTTTTTATTTTATTTTTTTTTACACGGGTAGTATTGTTATACAAACTTGAGAGGAATTTATTCACATGAGTTTTTATTTAGTTTTAAAATAAATGATTGAATGGAAAGAATAAAATTTTAAAATTTTAAAAAAATATTTGTTTTAACTCAAAGAAGTTCTTTAATCATCTTCTTCTTTATTCATTTTTATTTATCCTTTTTTTCATGTGCGAAATAAACCGTCTGTTAACACTAATCGGGAACTGGTGGAACAATATTGGGAATACTATTCAAGAACTAGTGGAACGATATTGGCAACAAAAAGCTATGCTACTGATGGGCTGATCCTAACTGGAGTTCCCAATTTAAAGCGAATACTGACCGAATTCGTACAATAGAGTTGTGGAGAGTCCAGGATCATCGAAACGTTAAGAAAGCCCTCTAATCAACTTCCTCTGTCCCGCAGTTCATTTTATATTTCTCAGACTGACCCTTGAGATGTGTTTTTAACAATATCATGAACAATATTATAAGGCACTCCCGCTCCGCGCCGCCGCTCGCAGCAGACTTCTTCAATGCAAAAGAATGCAAAAGAATGCAAAAGATTGCAAAAAAGAATACAACGCAAAGAATGCATTGAATTCACAAAAGATTGCATTCAATTGTTTGTTGTAGAATGAACAGGAAAAACAAATGATTGCAATCTTTTTAATTCAAGTGAATAATGATAGCATAATTTGAAGTCTGAAGGAAAACTGAAGGAAACATTTTTGCCAAATATACAGGAGCTTCGTCCATATAATCTACGAAAGGTCATAGGAAAGAACCCACTTTTGGATGCTGAGCAATGCAATGAGCAATAAGAAAATTATGTAAAAAAAAAAAAATACTTTGAATCAGCAGTCATGCAGTGACTTTTGGGGCAACTTGAAGAAGCTAGAAAAAAATAAACAAAGTCAAATCAAAAGATTTGCGTTTATTTTGTTTTTATTGTAAACAGAAAAAACAATCAATAATAATTGAAACACTGTCCCCTACAAAATTAAGGAATCATTTCTATATAATCATATTCTTATATAAGTACATAATAAGAAAAGCAATTAAAAAAGGTATTCGTTAATATCATTTAAATTAAAAACAAAATTTTTTAGATTTTTGGGTCAAGTTGGACACAGAATGTAAATAAAATGTGAACATTTAATATTGAGCTTCATTGAAAAAGTTAAAATAAAATTTGTGCCAATTTGTATTTTTCATATAGGTATACTTTTCATTTGTAAAAAAAGTAAAATTTTCTATTTTAAGGAGAATTTTTATTACTAAAAGTATCGGGCTTCATATTACATAGGCAACTACTTAAGCGGCTGAGTCATTTAGAACGTAAGAACATAAGAGCTCTGACCCAGAAAACATTTCAATCCACCCACACCCGATGAAAGTTGTAGTTAAGAAAGAAGTGGCCTCAGGTGGCGTCTTCAAGTGGAGAAGACCAACGAGCCTGGGCCGTTGTGAAGTTGGCGACAGCTAGCTTGTGTGTTTTTGCAAAAGCGGGGACAATTGGTATAAATAAAACGACCGGGGTTTAGCACCGCCATCACAGAAACAAAATGGAGTTTTCATACTAACTATCGATAACGAGTAACATATGTAACTCACGCTGGTAACCGTTTTTCTGTGCGCTTAAGGGCCATGTTTCACAGTGCACATTCAACAAAATAAATGACACTTAATTTTCCTATTTTTGCACTTTATGCGCAGTTTTACTGTCTGACTAAGTGACACTAAGGTGGCCAATATGGGAGACTTAAATTTCACTTATTCCGATAATTGTTCACTGTGAAATTGGGCATTATATTTCCAAATTTGGCACTTAAGTGACACTTATTCGAGTGTGAAACTGCGCCTAAGTTAAGCCTCGAAAATTCTCTGGGTTTAGCTAAGCTCGCGCAGGGGATTAGTTATTGCATACGATGATAATTTAGCTCCGACCTCGTTTTTTCGTACAATTTTCCCCGGGCTTGCAAAAAAGACTTGCCTGTTATTCAACGAAGGACTTTGTTTTGGAAATTTTGGATAGTTTCAGCATTTGATTTTTTTGTACAGCCCCACAGTATGGATGATATAATTTCAAACGGGTTTCAGTACTTGCTTGTATAGTATTAATTCGTTCTAGATATAAAAACGTCAGAGTTATTATTTAGTAACCAATACATATTTCAGGTTTAGTTCTTCTCTTTTCTTTTTTATGTAATCTTTTCACTTTAGCTTGACACCCAAAGTCATCCCAAGGTATTTGGTAGAATTGAGCTAAAGGTACAGCTTTACCGGTGATACAAATTGGGACATAAATAATTTTTTTATTTGTACATTTTATAATATGAGTTGATTTTGTTTCATTTTTTTGTTTGATACACCATTATTGCGTCTAATCTCTTACTTTATCGGTTGCATTTTGCAATTGTTTTGTAGCCTTTACAATGCATTTATCAAAAAATACAGTGCTGGTCCTAGGACCAGCCGGTGGTACACCGGCTTCTATTTTATTAATTTCCGAATGCTCTTTTTCGTACCGTACTCTAAAGAGTTGATCAGAAATATAATAAGATTTCAGCATTTCGTAGAGCTGCCTTGGAAGATCCCCCTGCAGTTTGAACTAAATTTCCAAACCTTGTCAAAGGCTTATAAGAAATGCTCTAGAAATAGAGCGGAAAATCCCTAGTTCGATGCACTCAATTTGGTGCTTGATGGTTTGCGATTAATTTTATTGGTTCTATTTATTTTGCTAAGCCTTTTCAGGAGTAATTTTTCGAAGAATTTGGTATACATACAATTGGTATAAGCGATATGGACCTGTAAGAAGTTACTTCTATTGGTGGCTTACCATGCTTAGAGAGATAAAAATGATTTCTGCAATTTTTCAATGATGTGAAGATGTCGGAGCTGAAGGCATGGTTTTATTATATATTGGAATTTTTTGAAGGCTACTTTTGGCATTTCTTTCAAAACCTACGCTCTGTAACTCTCGCATCGATAAAATTGGCAGAGAAACATTGTAAAATGGAACAAAACTCATATTTCATAAATTATGCTTCAATTTTCAACGTTTATCGACTAATTTTATCGACGCGAGATTTCCAGAATGTATAGGAACTGCATGAGCAATAATTAGAACATACCCGGGTGCTTTTTCGTCTGATAACTTATTTTGACACAATATGCTTCTCACTGATGAAGTGAATTTTTAATTCCTAGTTTCTATATCAACAAAATTTAAGTTACCTATTTGTCACTGCACTTGCTGCGAAGGACCTAAAAACATTTGAGTGTTGTTCTCCGAAGAATTCAGTCTTCTGTTTTGGGGGTTTGCAGTCCATTTTCCGTCTTCTTATTTAATAGTCGGATTTTGTATTTGCGGTCTTTTTGGGCACTAAGCCTTCTGTTTCGTGTTTTCAATCCATTTTCCGTCTTATGCTTTAATAGATGGATTTTAAATAGGAGATCAGCCATTTAGTTCCATTCCATATAAGGACTATTCGATAGAAGAATCCTTCGTCAAACTTTTCAGAAATCTACTAAGTGATTCGTTTTTCAATTCACAGATTCTTTTTTTGAGTTCATTGTTTAGAAAGTTAAAAATTGGAAATCTCGTACTTTGTCAATTTCTTCGAGTTCTTCTTTTTTCCAATATCAATTCCTTTATTTTTGCAGTGTATTTTAGTTCAGTTTCTTTCCTGTTCGAAATAGTTGCTTTAATAAAAATAAATAAACTCAAAAATAGTAAACTCAAACAGAAGCTATAGACTTAGAAAAAAATTGGGCATTTCTCACAAAGTATAAACTTTTGTAACTTAATCAGTTTCATCAGACTCTATTAATATACCTACATAATGAAGAAACGATTTTTTGTATTTTTTTTTATTTTTAGTACTTCATCACAATTAAAGCAATAATTTTATTCAAAGTCTCTCAACACTCTTGCTGTTGCTATATAATTGCTATATATAGGTATACCTTAAGGTAGGTACCTTTATAAATTAAAATATACACAGCTCCCCTTCTAAGGCTTCATTAAGGTCTAGTAGGTAAAACAAACGGTATAGAAGATAGCTTTAGGTATAGGAAAAAGGTGAGTATAATATATACAATCCGTCTTGGATGAATTCCCATCGTTTTCTATTATGTCTTCACTTCTTTTATCGTGTCAATCTTCAACAGCTATAAGATAGGTATACTGATACTTTTCATATCTACCTACTGTCTGCGCTATGTGATTTTTGCATTTTCTGCAAATACTCCTAGATGGATGTAGGTATAATGTATCAAAAGACTACTTATCCCCGTATATGCGTTGCGTATATAATATATGTATGTATCTTTTCGGTGCGTTTCTTCAATGAAAACAAGAAGTAGATATCTATAAAACAACAAACACACGTTAGGTATAGAGATAGATATTTTTTTTGTAAAGGAAATCTTTAAACAAGCCCCAAGAGTAGGTAAGATAGGTATATAAGAATATATCTTTAGTTCATCTTCACATAGTCTGCTCTAAATCCAGCATCATCATCAATTTTAAAGTCTATAACTCACCGGTTTCTATATAAAATAAAAAAATATAAAATATCGT
This sequence comes from Epistrophe grossulariae, assembly GCA_929447395.1. NCBI lineage: Eukaryota > Metazoa > Arthropoda > Insecta > Diptera > Syrphidae > Epistrophe > Epistrophe grossulariae. The sequence continues at coordinate 34,814,664 of OV839566.1, forward strand.
GCAACTAGGGCTTCGCTTGTATCTCGTATATCTATATGCATTTCTACTTGGTTCTGCATCTTCTTTTTACTTGTTTTTTTGCTACTTTTTATTTTTTTAACTCCTCTTTTAAGCCCCCAACACACCCCCTCAATAACCCCATCATCATCATCATTTTATTGTGTATGCAGTTTTCTTGCATTCATTTCAATCAAAGAAAAATAAATTTTATAATTTTTTTGCCTTGAGATGTTCTCGCTTGAAAGATAGATAGATAGATAAATGGCGGCTTGGAGGTGGTCGGTGGTGGTGTTGGCGAATCCTAAAGGTACAAAACAGAAATAAATAATTTGCTTTTATCTTTTTTTTCCTTTTATTCTTCTTCTTTCTTTTCTATTTTGCTTAATATGTAGCTATGTACATAAGCTTCTTTTATATTTTTTTTTTCTAATTTTTTGTTGGTATTGTGGTTTGCTCATTTTTCTTAGAAGTATTACCTGTGAAACAGGGTTGCCAATTTTTTTTTATTTTAGAAAATTTTATCTCCGATTGAAAAAAAACGTCAAAGAGGATTGATTTTTTTCTAAACATTGAATTTCGAACAAATTTTTGAAAACTTACCACCTCGATAAATCCAGTTTAAAACTAAAATTCGGATGGAAATTAATACAGTTTCCATTTAATTTTGTTGAATGGACAAGTCGAGTGAAAAGTTAGAGGAATATTATAATAATCAGCCTTATTGCCAACTTATAATGGGAAATTGTTTTCACCGGAAAAACAAAAAAAAAATACCGGGGAAAGGATATTTCCAATTGCGAATCTCCTACGGAATAATTTTTGTCCAAGAAATTTTTGCACTGACTTAAAAAAAGTTTCCTTGGAAAAAATTATTCACGATAAATTTTTTTTTTTGTTGAAAGGAATATTTTCTCAAGATGATTCGTGACTGCAAATTTTACCAAAATGGGAAAAAACTCGGACTAAAATTTCTTTCACGAGACCGCTGAACATTAACGATTGAGCTTTTGCCACAAATTTTCTTTAAATAACACAGTTAAGCCACAAAAAAGGTTCAATTTTGAACAGTGTTTTAAAAATTAAATATTGGTTCACAACTATTTTCTGAATTTTTGTTTTAATAATTTAAGCGGATTTAAGGGGTTTTGACTATAACCTCAACATGCATTATCATATAAAGTGCAACCATTTTAGAAAAATAAGAAAAAGCTTTAGAAGGTGATACCTATATACAAATTATAAATATATCAAAACGAGAAGAAAAATAGAGTTAGGTAAAGCATTTCACATTCGTGTAGTATGGTTATAAAAGTATACCTCTATCTACGTTCTCCGAAATTAGATTCAAGTTTAAACTAAAGAGACATTTCTATAGAATCCTGAGCATATACAAACGTTGTCCAACTTTGAACAGCTGTCCAAGTTATTGATACAAATTTTTAGTTGATGTTTAAGAGATATTTAACTTACTAGGTTGTCTAAAACTTCGCTAAATTTATACAGTCGTATTTATTAGATTTCCTTAGAACTCACTTGGACAGTTGTCCAGCTAGCCACTGGCTAAAAATTTGGACTTCTCCTTATTTATAAACGCATTCCAACATTTGTCTAAATATATTCTCATACACTCACTAACATCCCTGTAATCTGTTAATTTCGGTAACATTTGGATACGTTCAATGAATATTTCATTTAATTTTCAACTTTTTGTGCAATGAACCTACCCACTTTAGAATAGTTTTGGACATCTAATTTCAGTGTCTAAGTTAGACACTCGATGGAACATGATTATAAATAAGGTTTTGGAGTTGGACAGCTGTCCAAAGTTAGACATACTTCGGAATAGGTTTATAAATACGACTGATATTTTATTGAATCAAATAAAGCCTATTTCCAACTATTTCGGACTATCAAAAACTCTGTCTAACTAGAAAATAATCTAATAAATATAAGCCGCTTAGTTTACGTAGAGCTCACCATGCACAGTAACTAGCATCTGCCCTGCAAAGAAGTTCCTTGACGATCAGAAGGAACATTTATTATGAACAAGTTGAAATGGCCTTCAATTCTTGTTCAATGACATCAAAATCATCATTTGGAACTTAAAAATAAGTTCAGAGTCGATATTATTATATGCAGGCATTCAGAGTCTTCATGACAATTTAAACTACGAGTGATAGAATTTGCACCAATGAGTCCTACACTATTCCCACGTAAAGATATTATGCATAAGGCCGTCATAATGGGTATCTACTGATCGAGCCACTCATAATAAATTAGACAACGGGTGGTATGCAAAACATAGGGATGCCACTTTGTTTCAATTTCAGTAGATCTACTGCAGCACTTTTCGAAAAAAAAAAATAAATAAATCTACTACCTTGAAATAAATCTTTTTGTATATAAAACAGTGAACTAAAATTAAGAAAACATTTGCAACAAGACATAGAGCCGGTATTAAATTTCTTTTGTGAACGCAATCACTTCCATATAAAACAGTAAATAAACATAAACATAAACAACTTTATTATTGTTTTACCTTTTTCTTTTTCTGTGTCGCCAATTTCGGAAATTTAAATTTTTAATGTGTTAATTTGAATTTCGTTGATTGTTTTTTTTTTGTTAAACTCTAAACAAAAATAAAATAAATAACTGTGAAAAAAAAAAATAAATAAAAATGGATGTTTTTAATAAAAAAAAATACAAAAAAGGGTAAAATCAAGCGAATTATTAATCAGAATTGGAATCGAATGGATGAGCATGAAGTGTTTATGTATTTTTAATAGATGCTTTTAAAAGATTGTTAATATAGACTATTGAAGCAACTGCTGGATTAAGCAAAAATTCGTTAGGTAGTGATTTGCTGTAAATTTTTTTAAATTATAACAAAACATTTCGTTCGAATCAAGCAAGTGATGAAAATGAAGTTATTTAAATACATACAAAGAATTTTTTTAACATTTGTCTTAAAATTAAGTTACGCAAATGTTCAGCTATGAACTGTTCGTGAGTGTGCAATATCGAATGAGAACTTATAAAAAAACTCTCGCTCATGAATTATTAGCTGTGAGCATTTTTAACTTTCGAGTGATCGATTTAAAGCTCACTTCTATAATGCTCGTTCTTACGAAAATTCTCGACTCGTTTCGTGAAAAATATGCTTAAGAGTTGATCAAAACTGCTTATGCTCATGAGTGAGACATACATATGTATGTATCTAATCTATATGTTTAATATCTGTACATATGTAAGTGAACATGATTCTTAAATCTTAATATTCTACCGTTTCTCACACTCACGCTCATGAGTTTTTGGAAACTGCTCTGTACGCTCGTGAGTGCAGTATGAGCTGAGAACAGATAAAGCGGAAAACACAAAGTTACTTTTCTGTTAGCAGTAACTACGTTACGCTACTACACTTTCAATTGTACTTTGACTGACGTCTGTCATTTTGGTAATCAGCTGTTAGAAAATTTGTTTGTTTTCATTTAAAATTATTTGAAATCAATATTTTTCCCAATAGACAACAAAAATTTTATTAAATATTTTTGCATTTTCACCCACACAAATATTTATTTATCATTAAACAATTTTTTTTCACAAAATAATGACTTAATTTCTGAAAATTCCCGCAAACAAAAAACCAACTAAAATATCCGTAGAAAAAAAAGTACATAGAAAACATGTCGCTTAAACATATCCATATCAACAAAAAGTAGAAAATATTTCAACTTTTACAACTGCTTTTGCCACGTTACGTATATTATGTTCCGTTCTCTTTGCGTATGTCAAATTGAAGGTTGAGCGAAAAAGCTATATTGTGATAGGTTGGTATGAGATTCATATGGTTCAACTTTAGACGTTACTCAACGCTAGCACAAAAGTAGCTTTGTGTTTTCCGCTTAAATGAGCGCCCACAAATTAGTATTTCGGTATACTGTTTAATAGTTTAATTTTGCAATTTTAGACAAAAATTATACAAAAATTGTCGTCTTTTTTTTGTTTTATCCAAAAAAAATTAATTTATTACTACAAATATGCATAGCACACTGATAAATTGAATTTTCTGGTTTTTTTGAGACATAAGAACTAAAGAGACGATAACACAAAAATATTTCAAAATCTAATTTAATTCAGATCCACTTTTAATTCGATTAACTCCAAGCTAACTAAAATTTTAAATAGCTACAAAATATATTTTTTTCGGTCGTTAATTAAATAAAATAAAAATATACTCTTTGTAGCCTATCTGGGTGGGGGGGAATATCCGGTATAGCCTTTTTTTTAATTTTCAGGAGTTGTCGTCCATTTTCATGCTTGTTTTAATTTTCCTAATTTATATTGTCTATTCTTAATAAAAGGTGAAATACTCCAATCAAGTAAACAAACAGAACTATAGTAATTGCAAAAAATAAATTCAAAACGAACAGAATTTTTGAGCTGTCAAATGCCAAAAAACGTCAATTGGATTTGCGTTCTTTTTAATGAAAGTTTTTACATTGGATTTTCTCCTCCGATTTCAAAAACACTTCTATTTTCAAGACACAAACAAATGTGAACACCAGCGACTAACTCTGACGTTCAGCAGTCCTTAAAAAATTATGTTTCCAAAAAAAAAAAAAATAATTTCTGTAGTATTTAGTGCCAAAGAAAAACTACTAACAGAGGAAACAGATGTACCAATGGAAAATGTCAAAAAAATATCTACAAATTTTTAGAAAATTAAAAAAATCCTGCCTTTAAAGTACAGAGAAAAATTTTATGTTAAACTTAAATTTACTTAAAATTCATTGTAGAAAATTGTGCTTAAAGTACTTTAATTTCTGTATTTAAATGATTTCGGTTTTAAATTAAAAAAAAAACAAAACAAGAAAATATTCAAACCTATCTAAAAATTAAATAACATCTTAATTGACTTTTCCATTAAGATCGTAGGTATTATGAAAAGTGCTTATTTGTTTTGAATTATAATTATCGCATGCGCTTATTCTATACAAATTTATTTATCAGATTTTTTTTTTATTTCCTTTTCTTAATAATTAAATACCCTTAACGACTTGTATACTTACATTTATTCAAATCATTCAAATGATATAGGTAACCGATTTTTTTTTAATTATATAACAGATATCGTATTAAAGTGAATAATGTAAAAATAAGTTTTTTTTTTCTTTTAAAGAAGTTTATTCAAATTGCTATAGGGTCTTTATATAAATAAAAAAATTGTAGGTATATTGAATTAGGTATTTTACAATAATTATTGCTTTTCCAATGTACCTATATACACCTACTTGTTAATGTTCATGAATTATAGTTAGATAGATATAATACTTAAAACAATCTTGTTTGGTATCCTATTATTTGGAATAAGATATTATCAGCTGGCATAAGATTTATTATCCGGGTAAAACTGGTCAATTAAAAAATAATTTAAAACGACAAAACGATAAATTTTATATAGATATGCACTTTGCACATTATTTGTAGATATGTACCTTTACCAGGATTTGTAGGTACTTTAAAAATAATTCTATTGAATAACTGAATCTACTAATTTACCATAAAATAAAATATACATATATATTTAGTTGTTTTTTTTTTTTAATTTATTCTAACTTCATTAAACAAAAGGAATATAAAATTTATTTTTAGAATTTAATTTGATTTAATTGAAATTCATTTTTATAGAAGACATACAAACATACATACTTAATTAATTCTCATTCGTTGGTTGGTTATTTAACAAAAAAAATTAAAACTGGTTTAAATTCATTGTTAGTTTAATAAAATAAAAATTCAAATTCAAATGAAATTAAAGTGTACTTGAAATGACAGTTTTGATTTTTTTAATTGTGTTTTGAATTTAGTTTTTTTTGTGTATCTCGTTTAGATTCTTCATTTTTCCGCAAACATTCCATCGAACCATTGCACAAAAACAAACAAATTGAAACAAACACACACAACATATGAAAGTAACTTTCATCTTGATTCACAATTCTCGACACAATTTGAATCGATTTTTAAGCTCTCAAATTTAAATCCTATATTTCAATTCTATCCAAGTCATACACGAAATTGAATTCGGACTCAGATTCAAATCATCCATATTATGTAAACGGAATAAATGTTTAAATGGTTTTGGGTTTAATGATAGAATTAACAATTTTAAACGTGTAAGCATCGTAAGTAGGTAGTAGGTAGGTACTATCTTTTTAAAATTTTATAAAAGTTAAAATCTTCAAAAACGAATCACAATAATAATTTTAACTCAAAGAACGTTAAATTTTTTTATGAAAATTTTCTATTATTCTAGTATCTATTACAATATTAATGTTTATATATAAAAAACTAATTCTGACATTTTTTTAAAATTTTGCATTTAAATTCAATAAAGGATTTATTTTCAAAATGATAAAAAGATCATTCGGAGGGATTTATAAATAATTTTGGCTGTGTTAACACTGATTTGCTTTACTACTTGATTGCATGAACTGTCATTGTTTTAAACTTGTTCAGCTGCAGAAAATAAGTTTAGTGTGATACAGGTCAAACAATATTCAAAACTAAGAACATTTTAGTAAAGACTTTTAATATCTAAAATCAGGCTGTTTAAAATTTTGTGACATGTTTTTAAAGTATAATTGGTCAACCAATTTGTGGTCCAGTTTTAACAACCTTTTTTTTCATCACCGAACTGTCGTCCGATACTGTTTATGTATGTTTAATTTAAGGTTTGCCATTTTATAATACAAGTATAGAACGTGTTACAATTGTGGAATATGTTAAAACTGTGAAAAATTATCACCAAAACTATTAATTCTGTTGTACTTAGTCTTGGAAACTACCGCAGAATAAGGATTTTTGGGTAAATTTCCATAAATTAAAATGGAATTTACGCCGAAAAAAGGTTGAAAAAATTTATATTTTAGGTTATAAGATACATGTTCGTGAGAGATCACCCAAAAACATAAAAATAACAAATGACACAATATAAAAATGGGACACTTGTTAGGTAATGTGGAGACATAATTGTTTGCTCTAAATTTAAACTTATAAAGTACCTATCTCTTTTTCAAACAGATAGCGCGTTAGGAAAATAATATCTCAGATCACTCAAAAAGTGAGCAAACGAATCCAAGTTTTTTTTTTTCCTCAGAATTTGGACGGTAAAGCTGAGAAATTTTGCTGAGGAATCCTGTTCATAAAACTGAAATTGCTGAGATATCTGAAATCTCATTTTCCTGAACATGCCATAATGCCAATACTATTTTCTTCTAAAAATAAATGTCAATTGAATCTTAGTTAAAACTTTGACGTTTCGACATTAACCATAGAAGGTTATTTGGTAAAAAAAAGCCTTATTATATTTCAATAGGTCTGTTTGGTAACATGAAATTTCTGCAAATTTTAAAAAATTTTCACAATTATCGAGAACCATACATAAAACATATTTTTCGGAAATATGTTGGGAACAAAAATTCTGCGATCATTGTTTTGACGTAGGGGTATGCAAATTGAAATGACAAAATAATAACCTTCATCGTTTACTTCCCAAACCTATACCCATTTTCATTTTTAGCCCAAACGACTGTCAAAGTTCATAAAAAAAAAATTGTAGAATCTGGCAGTTTCGGGCAAGTAAGCAAACAAAATTATAGACGCTGATTACACGAGTCTTTTGTTCGGTTGTTTCGTCTTTCGTCTTTTTGACAGCTTGTAGAAATTCCCCCTACATTTCTACATCCCTCACCCGAGCTGTCAAAAAGACGAAAGGAAAAACAACTGAAAAAACGAGTCGTGTAATCAGCGTCATATTGACTACAGACCATCTGTCAGCAGTCAAATTAACAGTCACTAAAAATAGTGTAGCCAATCTAAAAATCTACCTAAATTTTATAACTTCACAAAAATTTGGTACATATGTATATCCAAAAAGATAAACTACCTAGGTAGATATATGACAAAAATCGGCAAATGTATACCTAGTCCTAGCAAATCTAAAGCATATCCGGTTGTTGATTTATTTCTCACATGGAATTTAACAAGACCCTCGATTACACCACCCACTTTTTGATGAACAGAAAATTCCAAAGTAGACACCCAAAAAATCCACTTGTTTTCACTTAATTCCTTTTAGTCTAGGTGAAAATTGGCTGCCAACTTTACAGAAATTTATATAGGAAAAAGATTTACGAACGATTTTAAAGACAGGTATAGGCAGGTATAAAGTTCTTAATAGCTATCATGATAATTTTTAAACTTACAAACATTAATTAAAATATATGTATACCTACCTAAATGCATTAAAAAAAAGTTTTTTTTCAATTTTGTTTTGTTTATTATTAAGTAGGTATATTTGTATATGATATTATAAATTTTTAAAATTGATTTTTAATTTAAAAAAAAACTATAATTTTAAGCCTTGTTGTTTTGTACATAGGTATCTAGGCATGAGCACTATGAACGTAGTATTTTTAGAAATGCTTTATTTAAATTAAACTTAACATTGAATTAATTGTCATTGTTTTTTCTTCTAAAAATTAGTAGATTCATCAAATAAAACTATTTAGCGACCAACATTAACATCCTTGTCCTTGTAGGTACATTTGAATAAACTTCTTTAAAATAAAAAAAAATTATAAAAACTTTTATAAATTAATATCTAATTATTTAAAAAAAATATTTACTTACGTATAAATGCAATGCAATTCGGTTTTTTATTTAATTTATCCAACTATCCACAAACAATTTTTAATTCAAAATTGATCCATGCTCGATAAATGTACGTTTTAATTAATGATGTTATTTTGTTTTTGTTTATTCTCAGTCCTCGGAGTTCGTTGATTTTTTTGTTTTAATTAAATATTTTATTATTAATTTTCATTCAACTGTATTCGGTTTGATTTATTTATTTTTTTTTTCTTCTTTATGTATACAAATTCTTTGCTTGAAAACTGCACGTTTTATTTTCTAATTTGAAAGATACGAAACAAATGCTTTTTTATCTCGTTTTTTTTTTTCTAAGAATTGTATGAATCACTATAGATACCTTTATAATATTATATCTTTAGGTATCTCATGTATTTATGGGCTTCTTATTAATTTGTTGTTTGGTTAAATTAAAGGTATAAGTATTTTTTTTATTTTGCCAAAAAAAATTATTAAACAAACAATTTTGTTGTTTTTTTTTTATTTTTTATTTATTTATATTAATAAGAAGAAGAGAGCTACAAGGCATATTATTTATTTAACAATAAAACAGTTAAGATATTCGTATATATTTTATGTAAGTATAGTAGGTAGGTATAAAAAAATGAGCACAGTGAATTATATTTTATTTGATTACATTAAGGATGTGTGTTATTCCAATTGGAGATAAATATTATAGAAAAATTTTATCTCTTTTTTTTCTTCTGGTACTTTTTTATTTCCTCCACATCATCACTTCTTTCAATTATTTTTTTTTCCACCGTCAATCGAAAGAGAGAAAAAAAAACGAAAGGCGAAATACATAGGAAGAAGAAACACTTTAGATTGAATATCTACTGGAAAATCAAATTAGTGTTCGGGTTCGTCGGGTTCGGGGGTAGCAAACGAAAAAAAAAAACAGATTCTTTCAGAGGAATTTCTTTCACTTTTAACTTGGTATTTTGAAGATACTCGTACTCGCCGAACACGAAGTTGGTATACTTTTTAGTTTTACTTTCTTTCTTTTTTTTGTGTAATTAATCGAAAAAAAGAAAAATTATTTTATTTTTCACATATACAGTTACGCGGTAGGTATATCTAGATTTTAAAGATACTTTTAACGGTAGAACGATAGAGACTTTATGTTGTGTGTTTTGTTTAACAAGGAAACAACTACTTTACAAAAAAAAGATAGATGATGAGACTATACTTGCAGAGACTCACGGATACCGGATTTTTTTTTTTTTCAAATCAGATTCGATTAAGATACCTACGATTGATTATAGTCGACACCACGACCGATCTATCTATCAAAATTATGATAGATGGATATTATTATTTATTTTTTTGTTTAAGACGACGAATGTTGGGAAACACAGAAAATCAAAAAAATAACAAAACAAAATATATGGAGAAACACAAAAACGAAATGAGAATCGCGCATACAAGATTGTCGATTAACCATTCAGTTTGAATGTTAGAATCGGACTATTTCTCACTCAGATACTCAGATACTGAGAAACTCTCACTCGTTGTCGGTACTCGGTGTCAGTCTTTTCGGTTTGGCTGGGTTTTTTTTTTTTTTTTTTTTTTTTCAATATAAAAGATTCGGATAAATATTGTGCTGGATTGGATGGCGATGGTGGATTGATGATGTTGTTGCCTTGCCTTGCCTTGCCTTTGCTTTTGTGCCTTCACGTCAATTATTGTTAATTCCAATTTCCACTCCGAAACTCTACAAAAAGATACATAATATTTTCCCACCCAAAAATACCTCTACTCAATTACTCCGAATGCGGGAATATGTAGTTTGAGTTGAGTTTATTGGAAACAAAAAACTATAAAAAGAAGATGTAATTTGTGGAGTGAGTTTTTCTTACAGATTCGATTCAAGAAGAGATTCCAGAGGAGAAATAGGATTTTCGCGCAGATTTGTGTCGATATATCTTTTCCCCTTACAAAATTCCAACACTATGTAGGTATTCACTCAAAAATTTAATCTCAAAATTGTTTGTTTGTATTAGTTAAGAGTGTTTATATTTTTTTTTTTTTTTTGAGATTTTTTGTTGAGTGGAACTTTGAGTTTTTTTTCGATATTTTTCTAATCGAAACGGATGTTTTTGATGCGGGCGTATCTACTCCATTCCACTCTTTTGAATTGTGCGATGTGCAGAGAAATATCGAGTTGTGTTAGTGTATGTTTGACTTTGCGCATCGGCAAACAAGAAAATAACAAATTTTGTGTTTTGTTTTTCTTTTTTTTCCTCAACATGAAATATATAATATCTACTATACATCAACGCGCACACACCCTTTATCTCATTTTCATTTTGTGTGTTTTACGATACAATACGATACGATACAAATATTAGGAATATACGATGCAGGGGAATGTAAAATGAGAATAACGAAATTTCACCAGCTCAAACTAAAACATTATCATAACAAAAAAAAAAACACAAAAACAACAGAAACTCAAGTGACAAGTGGAATGTATCTCTGTTACGAAAAAATTAGATATTCTGATTTGTATCGTATCTAGGTATTCAAATGAAATGTAACAAATAGGGTGTTTCAGAATACAATTAAGTGTTTTCTGTGGGGTGGGAGACATTTATTCGTAGTAATTTTGACTTTATTGAATTTATAGAAATAGAAGATTAAATATAAATGTGCCTAACAATATCCAATTGAAAATTGAAATTTGAAATAACCAACCTAATTGCCTACCTACATCAATTCCATAAAAGGTGGTTTCCTCAACAAAAAAAAATATTAGACAGACCAGACAGTCGTATTTCTAATCGCATTCTATGCTAACTTTACAACTCTGTCTAACTCCAAAATCTTATTTATAAACATGTCCATCAATTGTCTATTTTAGACAATGCATTTGATTGTCTAAGCCTATTCTAAAACGGGTACGTTCAATGACCAAAGAATTTAAAAGTTATCTTGAAATTGCTAAAATGTTAACTGAACGAATGCAAAAGTTCACGAAATTGACAGATTAGAGGGATGTCAGTGGGAATTTGACAACATATGTATCTAGATTGCGTTTATAGAGAATGAGATGTTCAACTAAAACGACTGTTTGACTGTAAATTATATGAAAAAAAGAGTTCACTTGATTTTTATAACAACGAAAAAGAGTTTTTGGAATCAAAGAGTGCATTTGGTCTAATCTCACGACCTTTATATTGATTGCGAGAATACCTATATATTAAAATATGTCAACACTTAACGGGTCAAAAGCTGAAACTGAGACAAGAAATTGATTTTAATTTCACAGACTTTCTTATATTGTTGTATGACAGTGGATCATACAACTTATAAATCAGAATCAGCAGAACTGTCAGTATCCTTCTACCCATACACAATTAATTATAAGGTGGTGATTATAGATCGATTATAGATAACTCGAAACTCATCGTTGAATTTTGTTTGTATATAATTTTGAGACACCAAAATAAAGTTTTGAGAAGGAAAAGTTAAAATTTGGCAAAGTCAATGTCCATTAAGTGTCTTCTAATATTCCATTTTTAAATGCTAATTTGTTGCGCAGATATTTTTTTTTGTTGCTTTGAAGTTTTATGAAGCATTTTAAGTTTAAAAAGCGCATTTCCGGTCAGTTAAATAAAACGGAAGTTGCCAGACAAAGTCTAAAAAAATGAGTTTGTTTGCCAGGAATTGTAGCTTTTTACATTTAGTTTTTTTTTTTTAAATTTTAGCTCTAGGGGTTTTTTTTTTTTGTATATTCAAGTTTCCAAGCTGCCAATGAAAAAATATACATAAAAGCAACAAACAAAATTTTTGTGCAACAAATGAGCATTTAAAAAGTTACAGTTTGGATAACAAGAGAATCGATGTCTGCTTAATGCAGACTTGTTTTAGTATGGAAGACTTTGAGCTACAAAATCGAGCTTTTCACAACTCAAAAGCATATAAAAAGCTACAAATTCGGATGCCAATCAAACTAAAAAAAATTTTAGATTTCGTCCGCTAACTTCAGCTTTGATTTATAGTGGAAAATTTAATAACTAAGAAACTATACGAGCTAAAAATATTTTTTTGGTTTGCGTGACACATTTAACTAACTACAAATTTATGTATCAAAATTTTCGATTCCGCCAAAACAAGGGACGTGTTAAATTGAAATATTGTGGTAAGATGGTAATAGGATGTACCTGAAGATAGGAATTCGAAATAAGAAAATGAATAGGAGCCAGGACGGGAAACTGGATTAGTGCCGGAAGAGAAAAAATTTAGCCCTATTTCCTGCCCGGGTTCCTTTTCATTTCCTATTTCTAATTGCTACATTTGTCCTCATCATCTCATTACTCCGTTACAATAATTATGGTCAGTGAAATATTCTAAAATTTATTTAATATACGTACGCAAAATTAATTGTTTGGGATAGAAAAGGCTTTATTTTTTCATCTATAGCTATAATTACCTGGTCCCTTGCCTAAGTTTTTGTTACTCTTATATAAGACTTTCCGTCACAAGTTCTATATGGAAATCAGTAAATTTTTCGATCAGTTGGTACAGTGTTATAACAGCTCAACAAAAATTTGTCTTAGAATTCTTGCATCTTATACACAGGACATTTAATGATAACTTTTGAAAAATTGACGGGGTTCAATTATAATTGTACGGGAGCACTGCATGCGGAGTGGAGTAGGTCCAGACATTCTATATACATATAAAGAAGCTGCACATGATAAACATAAAATATTATGTGATTTATGAGAAATTTAACATATTTTATAAAATTTCAATAGATATTTCAATTCAAATATGCATAAAGAGAGCTGAAATATAATAATGTTGTAAGTTCTTTAAAATTATTATTTTAATAGCTTGCGTACTAATACTTTTAAGCTAAAAAATATATTTGCATTTTTTTACTCAACTTTAAATATAAATTAAGATATAATATGTTATACTCACAGAGTGTTTTTGTATAGATATTCAAATAATAGCAAACCTTTTCGAGTTCTTACCTAAAAAGAAATAAATAAAAAATTATTTGTTAAAAACATTTACAATCTTATTATAATTTAATTGTAAATACAAATTTGCTCTCTGAGGCAAGTTTTGGCTTCGTGTGGAAAAAAAATTCAAAATTTTAATCAAACTTAACAACGATAATAGAAAAGTCTGTCATATACATTATATTATATTCCTTGGTTCATCTGTACCTCCACTATTCATTGAGTTTGGGCCGATTTGCTTCTAATTTGGTACAGAGCATTATTTATTAATGTAATGTAGGTACATAGATCAGAAATTGCAAATTTTGTTTTAAATAATCAAGAACGGGTAGCTGTGATATAAGTACTTTTTTTAATTTTCCTGGAAATGTCTGTAACTATTTTGACTTAACTTCGTTATTATAATGTTTTTATAAAATAAATTTGTTTAACTTAAAATAAAAAATTGATGCTCCAAACTTTATTTATTAATGATAATGTGCAGTTAAAAATTAAGTTTTTAAAAATTCACTAACCATATTTTTAAATACCAAATATTCAAAATTTTTTCGAAAAATCCAAATTTGATCTCCTCTATAAATCGACGTTTTCACCCCTTCTTTCAGGAACAACATATAGAATTTAATCGCAATGCAACTTTTGAGGCTAATATTTTTTTATTACATGGGTTTCAATACAAAAATACTATTTATAAAAGGTAAAGTATATTGTAATTAGTACATATACTTTATTTCTTCATTTCAAGCTGCCAAAAACTATTTTCATAACATTAAACAATTAAACTGGCGGGGGAGCATGGTTATGGAATTTTTTTTTATCTACCAACCATATTAAATGACGTATCAAAAATTTAAGACTATACCCTGTCTATTTTAAGGTTAAAACTATATTCGCATTGATTGGACTCATTTTTTTTACTTTAGATCAGTGTTGCCTTCCTAATTTGTTCACAATGTAGCGGAGATTTAAAATGTATAATACAATTTCGATTACTTAAAAATGACTCGTAATTTGTTTAAATAAAAAAAAAACATAAAATATGATAAGGATATAATTAAAACTTTTAATCCAAGAATTTCAACAACAAAAATAAATAATTTAAAGATAACATAAAACAATTATCAAAGGATTACTTAAACCTTTCAATGGCTTAATAATTGTTGTCAATTTGTATAGCTTCATATTTTATTTCTAATAACATGTGTGTTCCTTTGGGCCTTGCAAAGTACTTTTTAGTAGGAACTTCGCAGTAAATGATGAATGGAACGCTTTAATTTTTGCCAAAAGAAAAATCTAACCTCAATGTAGACGAAAGCTTTGTACAGTTCATATATGATAAATAAAAGAAAGAGTAAAAATTGTTGCACAAAAAGTGCTATTGTCGAAGTCAAGGGCCAAACACAATGTGCGATATCATTTTTAGTACTAAATTTTTGAATGAAATTGTAGTTTTTACAAATATTTTGCAATTAACTTTGTATGTAGCAAAAACGCTACAATTGTAGTAGGAGGGCAACGCTGCTTTAGACAAAAAAGTCAAAATGCATTGTTTTTTGTTCAAAAATGACGGTTTGAATGTTTCTGAGAAAAAAGTAGTTTTTGTAATTTTCCATTTTCCTAAAAATTGAGAGATTTATAGCCATATGTTTTTAAGCATTCAATTAGTAATTAATAACAGTATCGAAAATTATATCCAAAAGTAGTAACGTAAAATTAAAAAAAAATTTTCATAAATTTTTTCGAGTTTTATTTTTAAAATTTTGAGTTTGAAAATAATTTATTCAAAAACTAAGCCCTAAAATAACATCACTTAAAAACATAATTAAAGAATGAGTTCCTGGCTTAATAAAAAGGCTATAAAAAAATTTTGTAAGTGTTGCCGTTGTTTTTTTTTAATATGTATTCATTTTCTATTTTAGATATTTTTTTTCTTTAATTTGCCCCTCACCTAATATCTTAAAATCATATTCATTTAATGTACCTACCTACAATGAACAAAATTATATGCTTTTATCACAAAATGCACAATTTTTTTAACCAAGCCGCTGCAACATAATATATAGGTAAAAAATAAAATCCTTAACTTTATCGATTGGTTTATTTCGAAAACGTTTATTTTTATGAAGAAAAGTAAATTGATATTTTTGTAGGTAATAAATTAGTCCTTGACATTTTTGCTCTATAACTAACCATTTGGGAGATATTTCAAAAAAACCGTTTGGGGGGGCCTTTCATTAATCCCCTGTAAAATTGTAAGCGGTGCTCATATCGATGGGGACTTTCGACAGTTTCTTAAGAAAATTAGGCCAATTACCAAAATTCAGCTTTCCGGAGATTATTTACAAATTGGGCTGTTCTTTTGACTAATACGACTGGACTATTTACGAATTCGTAAATGAATTGTCAAAATTTCTATGCCATGGAAAATCTTTTACAATTAGTCGTAATAATAGGTAGGTTTCTTTACTTCTCAGAACTGACAATTTTCACCAATTCTATTCTAATTTTTCATACATACATATATGGACTTTGACAGAACTTTGGGCTAAAATCGGTAGAAAGTGGCAGCTTTGGGAAGTAAACCTAATTTTTTGAAACATTACCTAAAATTATGAACATTATGTCAGCGAATGTAAGAGAAAATCTGATCACATTTGTGGAAAAGCAACTCGTAGATTTCACAGACAATAAGCGTCATTAAAAAGAGGTTGCTATAGGGATATACCTTAAATAAGTGGGGATTTGTTTTTTGTATTCAAGAACAACAATTATTATCAAAATGCATTATTCAAGGGTTCAGTCAAAAAGAACAAAAATATCCATCTTGAAGGTAGTTCTACCATAAGAAAAATAATTCTTGCGTAGGGCAAAGGTTTATCAAGTGTCATACTACTCCACTCGTAGATAGATAGATACCTACATGTGTTTTTTCACATATCAAAAATTCAAATCCTTTCAATATGTACTACCTACCGAATATCTAATATTTTTTAAACTTTAAAAGTAAATTCCTATGATCCAAATTCAAAACAAAAAACAAAAAATAAAAACAAAAACAAGACACGTGTATATAACCTACCTTCGTTTTGCTCAAATAGATCAGTTTTATTGCAAAATTAAGATGCACACATAAAAATAATCCCAGCTTATGCATTCCTCTCTTTCATCATCAGTTCCATCATCTAACAAAGTCCCGCTCCACTCGCATCAAACCCCGCTATTTGCCAAAGATGTTGCCAATAATATAGTGGATGTTGATGGTGTATAAGAATATATAAATGCATATTTACAATGTACATATGTATCTGTATAATGACGTATGTATATGGAAAAGAGATACTCCATCTCCATCTATTGACTTTTCCCGAATGGAATGCGAGGAAGTTTCGTACATTTCTTACTGTCCTCATTCGCTCTGTACCAGTTGCCCTCTCGCCTAACCCCCCTCCCCAACACCGCAACTTAACCCCAATAATCCACTCCTTGGTTTCCCTTTTTCCATAACTTGCCATTGCCAGTAATACTGCACCGCTGCGGCGCTGTCGTCGCCACACTTTATCGATTTTTCTCTGTGTATGTTTTACGGTGGTATATTTGTATATGTATATAGATGTATGTATATGGAATTGTACAAAACTACTGCTGATGGATTGTTTCCCCAAAGCCCAAAGAATCCAATAGAGATGCACCAACCAACAGCAACAGCAACAGCACCATAACCGCACACTCCACTCAAATCAAATACAAAAGTCATTGTAAAACGTGAATCCACTATGACTATCAGTTGTTCTTGTTATATATTATAAGGAATGGTGAGGACGGCAACGCTGTAACAAGAACAATAACAACAACAACATCAAATACCAAAACTAAAACCAAAACCAAAAACCAATCCGAATTCCGAATGCAAACACCACATTAGGAAAATTGCAAAAAGGCAAATGAGCAAATCCAAACAAAACTTCTCCTAGATAAAAAGGGAAAAACAGCACAAAATAAAAGGAAAATGCAGAGGAAAATGAACAATAACAAAAAAAAAAATAATACAAAAAATGATAGAACAACAACAATAAAGAAACATATTATTATATCAAATAATACCAAGTCCAACGAAAGCTGAAAGGTGAAATTCACCGAGCTACATAGTAATGGACTTATACATAATATTATAACGAACGTTGAAAAATTCTTAGAAAATTTTGAAAAAAATAGATTAAGATACTGCCATAATATTCACTCGATTAACCTAGATTAAAACTTAAATACGGATGTAAATTAATTGAATTTAAATTAATTTGCATCTGGAGTTAAGTTTAAATCTGGATGCATAGTGAATAATATGGCGGTAAATTCCCAAACCCAAGATCTTTTAAGATAAGAAAACAAGGAATTTATATATGATATCTTGAATAAGATGAACTGTTACCGCTTATAGTCCCAAACGAACAGAGAACTTTTTAGAACAGATCACGAATTCCGCTTTTTTGGAATTTTCACTAAGCAAAAGCCAAACGAATAAAAAAATTAAGTTTAATAACACCAACACAAAATACACTGCCACAAAAAAAGAATACTTATTTTTTTGTATTAAATTTCCTTCTAAAAGACCGATTTCGTCAACTCTATTTTCCACCAAGATTTCACACTTGTCAAATTTTCGACTATCACACTTATTTGCTAGATTTTTCTCCCATAAATCTCTCTATTACCGCTTTATCCTTTCCTAATTCAGTGTTCTTGAATTTCTTTTTTATTTAATATATTAATTTTTTTCCTTTCTATTGAATTTTCTATGTTTTTTTAAACAAAAACTTTGCTTTATTCAATGCCAAATAAGAAGTGACCTTCCGTTCCAGGCTACTGGTGTGCTTGGATGAACTCTTTTTGTAAAGCACTGGGGGTGCTTTCGGCCAATCAGTAGCCCCAGTCTTAGATCGCACCTACTTTCTCTCTGGCTTATGCACCGTCAATTCGCCTACCGCTGATTTACTTACGCATTTTGCAATAAATCCCAATACAGAAAATGAAAAGTTTTCAAAAACGAAAAAGAAATTAAATTAATTTGAGCATTCTGAGTTCAGATGAAACTGAAATTGCTGTCTGAGTTTGTAGATGTGTTTTGATATGACGTATGCGTACCAGTTCTGTATTGATTTTTCATTTACCGTTTATTTTGTAGTTCTATGCCAAATCGTTGTCTGAGATTAGTGGAATTGTCCAGTTCCATGTTCGGATTTGACATTCCTGTGGGTCTCCGTTTGGACCGCTAACGGCACCTTCCATCTTAACTATGCCATAATATGGTAGCTTGTGGACTGCTATTGGTGCACAAAATCAACTTGTGTAATAATCCGGCCACTCTGTACAATTTGCATAATGTGATCCTATTGAAAAATTCCAAATAGAATGTCATATCACCGAAATCTACTTTCAATGTCCAAATTTAAAAATGTCATAACGCCCAGAGGATTTATTGTTCTTAAGTGACATCATATATACTACGTCTACATGGAAATTTGAATCGGAATTGAATCATGATTTAGTGTTTTGTAAACCTATAAACCGAATTGAATTCGAATCATTCGGCGAGCTGCTGGATCGAATCGAAAATACAATTGTATCCTAGATCGAAGAATTGAAAAAAAGAGATTTCAGATTCTTGTTTTTGTTTGTATTTCGATCAAAGACCCTGTGCTGTTCGTTTAAAACTATGTACATCACTTCGATTCTATTTGAATTCAATCTTTCGATCTGACAAACGTCATATACCTGGATCGAAATTTCGATTCGGATTGAGTCCGATCCTTGAATCCACTAATATAAACGTATACTAATAGTGATAAACAAACCAATTAATAAAGAATGTTCGAGTCTCGAGTGCTGTTGTGTGATACCAATTCAATATTTGAAAATGCTTGTCTCAGGTAACATCAAACCACGCGATGGATGGAGGCGTGTAAGGTACGTCACGAGCGGCGAATTTTTCGCACTACCCGCGAGTTATCAACCCTAGAATAGGGTAATAAAATATCCTGATCCTCATATAACAGCAAACAGGATGCCGCACAAGCCGCACAAAGGATACATCCTCAGCATAAAGGATATACATACCTCACGTAGCCAAATAATACCAATAAATAAATAGATAAAAATAATTATTTCGCAGGAGCGACACTATTCTCATTAAAAACAGATAACGATACGACCTGGAAAAACCCATCGTACACACTAAATAATAGAATATAGAAATGGTATAAATACCGCAACAAGAACAATTAGTAAAGGCTTATAATTTTGTATTTCGTTAGGATAAGTGCGGCTAAAAAATAGTTTAATAAAAAAATACTACCGCTACCGTTTTTGGGCGATCTGACATTTTTTTATTTTTGATGTATGAGTTTGAGTGATACTATTTCAAACTCAAAACAAATTACATATGTTACAATATCCAAATGTTGAAACACATGAATACTTTTCGCCAATGCCAATTAATAATTTGTGCGTTATTTTATTTCAAAATTGTTTTGGGCACTATGGCATTCAAAAGGTGGCGGAAAATTAATCATCCAATTTTGTTTTTGAATTACTTTTTTACTAAATAAAAAAAATTATTTTGAGTGATGGAAATATTTATTTGGAGCCCTCGGTAATATGGCCCAAATTGTAGAACAACAAAATGTTAATAAATTTGTTTTGGACCTTTTTGTTACAACATTTTAAATTTAGGCTTTATGGTTTTGGGCGAAAAGACCAAACTCTTGTTGCATGCAGACTTTAGAATTCCAAGTAGAATACTATACCAAAAATTACAAGGATTTGTCTTGAAGCCATTTTGACGGATTGAAAAAAAAGATAAATTCCTTGATCTTCTATTTGTAGGGTTCAAAAAATGATTTTGCTATATCTTATTAGACCGCAGGGCATTTGTAAAGGAAATGAATATCTATTTCCTTTTCCTACTTGCGTTTTGTCCCAATAAATAAAACTGTTAATATTGTGGGGGAATTCCAGCTTCGCCGTAAGGCCAATATTCCGGAATCTTTGGATCAAATTAATGGTTCCCCCACACCAACTCGATGGTTTGGTTATGGTTTGGATTTTATTTGATAATTGTGCATGCCTCACTTATTTTTTTTAAAGACTCATATTTGAGCTGTATCACTTCAAGACAACCGCCGACGCGACTTGTGTCGTCCTAGCAATGCTTTTTGAATGAAGCTAGGAGAGGATCAAGGCCATCTTTTTTACCACGCCTACAACAGATGTGAACTTTTCTGACACCAATAGTACCAATTCATCGGCCTACGCATACCACCTTTACGCCACATCTCTACTTAACGCAAATATCGTTTATGACTTAAATCTATAGAAGAGGGGACAGAACACTGCCCTGTGGTGTTCCTATATTTTTGGTCGAGTTTGTATTACTATAACGAATCCTTAAACTTTCTATATTTTTTAGTAAATTATATTTTTAAAGTCTGAATTAAACTATTCCAATTAGTCTAAAATAAACGTTTTGCATTTTATGTATAAGACAATCTCTTTTTATTTCAACATATAATGCTGGTGAAATTCATATAAGAATTGAATTTCTGTTGTAATGGTTGGATGAGTGACTGTTGTAATGTTGTGTATGTGAACCTTTAAAATGCTTTAAAAGTTGCATGCGAAATGCGCAATGTATCTTATACTTCTTTACTTCTTTATTTTTCTTGCCACAGAGATGAGAGATTTGGTATCTACAAAGATAATTGTATGTTACATCTTGTGTGTCGCCCGTCCGCCACTTCGCCGCCCCCTCTCACCAACATACACAATGTAAATTGTAAGTTGTAAGAATGAAGTACAATTCTCTGTGGATGACGCTGATGACGGAGGAAGGAGACGATATAACCGACAAGTTTGTGTAAAAACAAAGAGAATAACCTGACTTGTTGCTTCATATAATATTCGTGCAACTTAGTGCAACTCTTTAAGGGGTATGGTGGGGTGGTATGGGCACGGGGCGGTTGGGACAGATCAATATATAAATTCAACAAGACTCTACTATGTACATACATATGTATAAATATGTAGGTCTCTGTGTATACATTATACATACATATATCTGTCTCTGAAAGCTGCATATCTGTTTCTGTATCTTTAAAAAATTTGATGAGCTGCATTTGCAAGATGCAAGTTGCAACAGCAGTCGTATTCTTATGTGATGGCTGTAATAATAATAATTGTTATTATATTCTTTGTTTTTATCTCGTTGTATTCCTTTTCAGATGTGTGATTTCAGCTTTGAATGTACATATCTGTGTGCGTTGGTATTTTATATCTTCTGTGTTTCCTTGGATGTGAAGCTGAGAATAGTGTTGTGTTTGTACAGGTTTCAGGCGGGTGCAAGTGCTGTGAGATTAGACTTTGCTGCAGGGTGGTCGTCGTTGGTTTTGGTGAGATTTAATTTAGCAGGACATGAAAGGTTTTCTGGTCAGGGGCTATGCCTATGGGATATATGGAGGAGTTAACTTGCCTTGGCCATTATAAAATGCAATCGGACATCAGTTGCCCCATTGTTGAGCTTCATTTAATTCATAATGACCCGTTGGAAAAAAACAACAACAACAATAACAACAATGAGGATAAACCCGACACAAATCTTCGCAAAATAGCTCCATTGTCCCAATGGAATACGTAGGGATCTATCTATTTTATCTTGGCATCGGAGCAGGGAGCTTGTTATACAAGCTCACAAGCAGGTAGGTAGGTAGGTGTGTGCCAAAAATAGTTTTGTCGGTGTTAATCCGCATATTGTCATTGTCGAACCACCGCAGGCCCGACAGTTGCATTGCGCATCAACAGACTTAACGTTGGAAGTCATTGCCCCCAGTTCAACGCATCTCATTTTCCCGGTATTGCGAAATACCGGTTATTGGTGCCTTCAACTATAGAGATGCTTTGTCCCCTTTGACGGTGCTCACATTGGACTGCCCCGCCGACTTTTGTGACGTTTATGTATACTTATCTCACTCTTCATGGCGAGGAAGGCATCTCTTTTCTTCAACTGCTTCTGCGCAACCAAACTTGAATAAGCGAACAAGTGGTAAGTGCAAACTTTTGGCTATAACGTGCCGAAATAGTCGACATCAGCGTTACAACTTTCGGAAAAAAAGTCGAAGTAGATTTCAAGAAAAAAGTAAAGTAGATTGAGAAAAATCGAAGTAGATTTAAAATTAACCTTTTTTATATAAATTAAATCTAATTAAACGAAAAATAAATAAAAACAAAATCTGACTCTCAGACTTCATATTAACATATATTGTTTAATAACACTTATTAAATTTATTTAACAAAAAAAGCATACTTTATTTTTCAGATGTAGGTAAATTTTGTATATGTTTTATAACAAATTCGTTAATTTTATCAAAAAAAAACTTTGAACAAAAAATACTCTCGGGCTCCATGTTTAGGTACACTTTATTCGTTTTTTTTTTTTTATAAAAAAGAACATTAAAATTATTTTAGTATTCGGTAGTATGTTCTCACAAAAATAAGAACACTTTATTAAAAATAAATAAAAAATATTTCAGTCTTTATCTTTAAATCTGCATTGGTTTTTCATTTATGTAGTTATATTTCCATATCTACTAATTTATATTTTTAAAAATAAGCTAACATATTTTTCGGTGGGTAAAATATATTGTTTTTTTGATGAGTTCTTTGCATAGCATAAATCATAATCATTTCCACAGTTCCGCAGAGAGAGTTTATTTGTGGTTTCATATTGGATAGTGTCCATTTCAGAGAACTTGCGCTCTGTTGCGGCGGAACGGAGAAAAGAAGTAGGTACATTTGGCCTTTTTCTGCAAAATTGAAGTACGTTGAAACAGGGATTTTTTAAAATGAAATAGATTTCAATATTTTGGTGATGGTGCGAAGTAGGAAGTAGATTTTAATTTTTATCGAAAAAATGAAGTAAATCTACTTCAATTGAAGTAAAGTGGTACCACTGGTCGACATATCCATATATACATAGGTTATATTTCATTCTTAAACACCAAAATGTGAAAAATCCAGAATTTACTGGTAAAACAGGTTTAAAAAATTTTATTGGTTAACTGTATGGCATGAGAAGACAAGAATGCTTCTAAACATACTTTTGGGCGTTGAACCCAATTTCATCGAGATATGTACAGGGTTGCCATGTCCTGAACTAGTCCGATAGCCCAATTTAAAAATTTGTGTAGACCAAAATCGGAGCCGAAAAAATAGACCAAATGGTAGCCCAATACCAATGCAAAAAATTTCCTAATAGAGAATGAAATTCAAGCGA
The DNA here is from genome assembly GCA_929447395.1 of Epistrophe grossulariae. Taxonomy (NCBI): domain Eukaryota; kingdom Metazoa; phylum Arthropoda; class Insecta; order Diptera; family Syrphidae; genus Epistrophe; species Epistrophe grossulariae. The sequence goes on from OV839566.1 coordinate 34,838,670, forward strand.
AAATTTTTGCGGTTGATTTGAAATGTTAAATCCAACGAAAATTTTTTAGATATTCTGTGGACAAAAAGAATTGTGCCAAATTGTGGGTATGTTTAGGGGTATAGAGAAGTGTTTTTATTTATATGATTTATGTGTATACGAATAAAAAATATCGCCCAATATTAGATTTGGGCTATTTATAGCCCAATTATATGATTTAGCATATACTGAAATTGTTGTCGGCAATTTTGCAAAAAAATAAAGATAAATAAACCGATATATAACCCAATCTGGCAAGCATTGATATTGACATAAATAATTAAGTATATGTACATTAGGGTGTCCCATATTTTATTTTGTTTTTTTTAAACGCATTTCTGAGCCTAACTCTAAAAAGACAACTGCAACTCCAAAAAACTGACTGTATACTATCAGAACGTCGGAGGAATGAAGTCAAAACTTAAAAATTTTTTCATAAACTTTGTTGAGGGATCTTTTGATGTTATTATACTTACTGAAACATGGCTAAACTCATCTATACTTGACGCTGAAATTTGCCCACCTGAATATACTGTGTACCGTATTGATAGAAATCCATGTAATAGTATTTATAAACAAGGAGGTGGTGTTTTAATTGCCGTTAAATGTTGTCTGAATTCTGAACTTATACTTGCAAATATGTTCATTAATTTGGAGCTTATTACTATAAAGTTAATAGATTGTAATTATTTGTATGTTGATCTAAGCAACGCATTTGATAGGGTCAGTCACTCTATACTTTTACTAAAATTAGAGAGTTACGGATTTCCAGAGTGGATAATAAATTGGATCAAATCGTATTTAGTAAACCGTATACAGTATGTAAACTTTAATAACTGTATTTCTAAAATTATAAATGTGCTTTCTGGAGTTCCTCAAGGCAGTCATATTGGACCACTACTATTTTTACTGTTTATTAATGACATTGGTAAAAATCTTCTCTATTCAAAAATCCTTATCTTCGCAGATGACTTTAAGCTATTCTATAGCTTCTCAAATCCAAGTGGATATCTGTTTTTGCAAGACGATATTGATAGAGCCTTTGAATGGTGCTCTTTAAATGGTATGGAACTCAACATAAAAAAGTGTAAAGTGATGTCACATAGTAGGAGGAAAAATCCTATTGTTTCTTCGTATTTTATTGATGAATGCTTACTTGATCGCGTGGACACATTTAATGATTTGGGAGTCTTATCTGATATCAAACTCTGATTTAACTCCCACATTGACATCATCACAAGTAAGGCAAGAAGCCGCCTTGGATTAATGAAGGGGTTTTCTAATGAGTTAAATGATCCATATATCTCAAAAATCCTCTACTGTGCTCTTGTCCGTCCTATCCTTGAGTATTGTAGCTGCGTATGGTGTCCTAAGTATGATTTTTCAATAAATAAAATTGAGAGTGTTCAAAAACAATTTTTGTTATTCGTTCTACTTATATTCTTTGTCTTTGTTTGTTCTACTTATATTCTCAGTGTGCTTAATATACATAAACTCTCGTTCTAGATTAAATCGCAATTCTGATTTTTTTATACTTCTTTTGCAAGATCTAATTATGGTTTGAATGAACCTTTAAATGTTATGTGCATTGATTTTAATTATTATTATAATTGTATAGATTTTAATTTGTCAAAGAACAATCTTAAAAAAAAAATGTTAACTTTATAATATTACTTTTATATAATTTTGTATTCAACTTAAACATATGTTTGCAGTTGAGAATGAATAAATAAATAAATAAATAATTTGTGTAACAATTCTATGTCCATTTTATAAAAAAAAAAAAATAAGTAAAAAAGAAATTTCTCTTGGGCTCGTCCGGGATTTGAACCCGGGACCTCCCGCACCCTAAGCGGAAATCATACCCCTAGACCAACGAGCCAGTTAAAATGGTGGCAATTTTTAAATTATTTCCACGAATTCGTAGGTAGCTATTAAGTCTAGCTTTGTTTTGTTGCATTTGTTTACTATTTGATTAGTTGGTGATAATTATGTACATACCTAAGATACCTATTTCAAATAAGCTAATTTAAAATTAAAACTGTAAATTAATAAATAAAATGAATGTAAATAGAAGAATTTCTTCAGTAACTAGATATTTAGTTGAAATGTTTTATGTGAGGAATCATGATTCCAAATCACTTATGAATTGCAATTGCAATTACCGTAACGTTTGAGTTCAAGAGTAGATAGGTATACAGGTAACACAACAAAAAATTAAAAATCAAATCTAAAGTGATTTGCTATAACAAAAATTTTTAACAGCAACTTGATTTCTTAAATTTTAAATTAGGTAAGTACCTATACCTATTAAATTATTTCCAAATATGTAATAGCATACCTACACACGCCAGAATTGATAAATAAAATTCAAAAATTACCTATATATTGTGAGCACCTAACTGGAACTTACTTTGCAGAACTCAACAAATAAATATTTAGGACGTAGGTATAAGGTGGGTACCTACATATTTTTTTGTATTATTTTAGTAAAGGTGAATTGTTTTCTTTATTTTTTCATAAATAAAATATATCGTAAGAATTAAAATTTACCTTGAGGTAGGTACAAATAATAAACTTTATTCCGAAGCGGTTTTTAAGGGTTCTTGGAAAGAATAAACTTTTTCTTATTTAATTTTGGTGTTTCGGAAAATTAGTTTGAGTTCAATTTTTCTGGAATACCTATTTTATTTAAAACAAATAACAAAGTTTACGGCCTCAAAATAATCATTAATGTTATAGGCATATATGTAGATATGGAAGCTTGAGGCCTCCGACAAAATGAAGAAATGGCGTTGTTATAGCTTTAATTTTCTTATAGGTTATTCAATTAGGCTCGTTTCATAACTTCTCTGTTCGTTTCGGTACGTCTCATAATCGGATCGTATTAAGATGCTTCTGACAACGAGATATGTGAATCGATGAGAAAACGGCAACAGTAAAAATTGATACCTACCTATTTAAATACCACGTAGCATTAACTATAACGGCCCGCTGCACACAACAATTTTTATACTTAAAATTTAAATTAATAATTTCGTAAATTTTTTTTTAATATAAGATTTTTGAAACTCATCAAAATAAAATACAATTTAAAACTGATTTAAAAAAATAATGGTTCTACGCGCAAATTTTGTATTATTTTTTCCAAAAATAATTAAATTCATCACCATAAAATTGAACTCGATATTTTGATCAAACTTAACGTTAGGTATATACAGTGAACTCTCTCATAACCGGACACTGATGGTACCCAGAAATTTGTCCGGTTATATGAGAGTTGTCCGCTTATGAGAAAAAAAAAATTAAATTGAAAACCTTTTAAAAAAGACATGAGCATACCTATTCATTATTAAGAATTTTCCTATTCTAATCCAAGTGCGTTCTCGTATTGTAAAAATTGGAATGTACTTTAAAAACAGAATATAGACTGCGAGATACAACAAAATTTCACCTATGAATGAATTTCTGTCCAAGAAAAATTTTTGTGACTTTTTTCTAATGAGGATTTCACCCCTATAATCTCCATATTTCTAGAAGGTATTTAATTTACTATCCAACAATACCGAAATTGATCTTATAAAAATTAAAAAAAAGTCCTCCACGTGCACTTTGTCCGCTTATAAGAGAGCCAAACTCTTTTTGCGGTTATTAAATTATGGTGTCCGGGTCCGGTTATGAGAGAGTCCGCTTATTGGAGAGTTATTACTATGAAAAATCATGAATTTAATTCTGTTCTTTGAAATGTCCGCTTATGGGAGGTGTCCGTTTGCAGAGAGTACACTGTATTATATCACGATGAAAGAGAAAAGGAATAAGTGGATCTCGCAAATTCTGTCTGTATATTCTTTCGTTTTTTGGGCACTTAGGACCAAAAGTTACAACTTAGATACCTACAGTGCAAATTTTTTTTAGCAATTTATGAAAATCATTTTTTTTTTTTTTTTTAAAACGTTCACTTAATTTTTTTTTTTTAATTCAACTATTTTTTTTACATAACTACCGTTTCTTATAAAAAAAAATCAAAAAAAATGGTTATAAGTGCTTACAAATTGGTACCTCCCATCGAACCAATTTTAGATTATCTCAAAAACTGTTGAACTGATTTTTATAAATTTGTTTGTAGAAAATGTTTTAAAAAGTTTTAAAAGAATTTGCAAAACTTTAGTTTTTGAATTCTTAAAAAAGTTTAAATTTTTTTTGAGAACTTAATAATCCGGAAACGACTTGGTGGATTTTTTATTAAATTTTATACCTAGCAGCTTTTTAAAATTATTTAGCAAATATTTTGAACAAAAATTATTCTTTAAAGCTTGGTATACAGTTCCTCCTCGAAAAAGAAGTGTGAGTGCCGGGACTCACGGTTAAGATGTGTAAACATCAACATTCGTCCGAATGTCTCATAGACCGAGAGCCTACATCAAATTTAGGGTGTGGATGATGCAAAAATTTACTGGTATTTTTATATAGATCTTAACTTTTCATAAACAAATTTCAAAATCGGTAATAATGCATAGAAAATGCGTTTTTTAGTTTACCCCAACCACGCTTATAAAAAGTTAAGATCTATCTAAATTCTAAACATACTATTGAATTTCTGCGATCACTCACACCCACAAACAGCAGTGGGCTCTTAGCCAATCATTAAAATTATATTTAAAAATATTTTCCAGTCAATGACCTTATTTCGTCTAATTTGCCAAAAAAGGCGGCCTTCTATGATGAAACCCTGCAGCCATAATGAAAGCGCAGTCCATGTACTATATGGTCTAAGCAACCAACCACATTTCAACCCAAACTGAACTCGACTTTTTGATTTCGTATAGAAACACTCAGCGTTTAGTTGCTGAACGTACATGTTGTTGAACGCACTCAATTTTCGTGAAGCTCAGAATCACGATCACGACCACGACCACGATCACGATTACAACGTTACGTTACGTTTTCTTTTCACCCTACCGCCAGTATAGATGTTTACACATCAAAAAATACATGTACTTCTTATGGGAGTGATTTTATCGCAAAAAAAAATGTTTGACGTTTAGAATTTTATTATCGAACTGTGAACCAAACCTGTTGAAAAAAATTTATATTCACCACGGAAACTTTTTCGCGCAAAACAATGTTGTTGACATTGTTTTGTGGAAAAAAAGAGGACAACGAATACAGATTTTTTATTTCAACCCAGATTTTTTTTCTTCCAAAAAAAAAATTCCTACCACTTATGTTTTTTTTTTTGTTCAAAAGAACTGTAGGTATACTCGGCTTAAACCAAAAATAACGCGTAACTATGTATACCACACTAGTTTTTAAAAACTGTTAAGAAAGATCTCATGACGACTCCTACGGCTTTAAATTTTTATGTGAACTAATATGGGTACGATTTTATATTATTCCATTATTAACGGGATTTTTCATAGAACGATATTTTCGGTTTTCGACTACCTCGTTCAAGAGCTTCTAATAAATTAAAATAATACTACATGTCAACATTTTAAAACCAAAACTGTTTGGTTTTTTTTTTAAAAAGTTTCCAAATTATTTTTTTGAAAATTCGATATTTCGAATCTTCTCGGGTGCTTCTAAAATTATGCTTACATAAAAATCTTGAATTGAATTGTTGTTTTACAAATAAAAAAAATATAAAACTTAATTCATATTATTTTAATACTCAATGATCCTACATAATATTATAGTCAATTTTGTTCATATACTAATATTACATAGGTATATCATAATCACTCATTTTCGAAACATTTAGGTATGTAAATACTATAAGTATAGGTATATGTAGTTAAAATTCAAAAATGATGAAAGAAAATACACAAAATATAATAACCATTTAAAAGATGTCGCACAAAAACGAAGTTGAATATTATTTTGATGACCTTGAACTTAATTAAGTTTTCCTTTTAAATTCAAATTAGGTACAATAAGGCATAAAATCAGTCAAGCTTAAAATTAATTGAGGCAAATGGGAAGATATAGAAATGCGAGAAATCCTTTATTTGAAATGGTGAAAGGAAAAAACGAGAGACTCTATGCGCATATAAGACGGAGCTTGTTTTTTTTTATTCATCGTCTTTTAATCTGTCTGCGGAGCAAGCATCACAGCCAAACATTGACAAAAGCGTCTGAAAATAGCATAGGTATATAGTACAGGGTGGCGCACCAATTGTGCTACAAAAAGAAATTCAAATAACTTTTTTTTTAATCGATGTATTTCATTTATTTTTTTTTTATTGGTTAGAAAATTAAATTTTATTTTAAATAGTTAGTTGTTTTTAAAGATTATAGACCGCAAATGACCTCCACGCTGTCCCACGCATATGCGGCACCTGGTCAAAAAATTATTCATTGCGGCCTGAAGAGTTGAAGTTGGGATCGCCTCAATTATTGTCGTTATGGACTGCTTTAATTCAGTTAAATTCCTGGGCTTCGTTTTATACACCTCTTGCTTGACATAACCCCATAAAAAGAAGTCTGGTGCAGTCAGGTCAGGTGACCTTGGGGGCCAGCGAAGAGTGGAGTTCCTAGAAATTAATTTGTTTGCGAATTTTTTGTTTAGCTCCGCCATAACTGGTCTGGCTATATGTGCAGTTGCTCCATCTTGCTGAAACCAAACGCTGTTGAATGGTATACGTCTTCGGCGCAGTTCTGGGTAAAAAAACTCCTTCAACATCTTTAAATAACGGTCCCCATTGACAGTAACGGTTACACCGTTTTCTTCAAAGAAGTACGGCCCGACAATACACCTTGATGAAACTGCGCACCACACAGTGACTCGTTCTGGGTGCAGTTCCGTCTCATGGAGCATTTCTGGATTAGACTCATTCCATATACGGCAATTTTACTTGTTTACATTGCCGTTAAGATCAAAATATGCCTCATCAGACATGAACAAACAATTGATCAATGTGTTGTCTTCTTCGGCCATATTGATATCATTTTTTGGCAAAATTCCAGGCGAACAGGCAAATCCTGAGGGTTTAACTTGCTAGTAATTTGGACTTTGTACGGAAACAAGTTTAAATCGTCATGAAGTATCCGTTGTAATGACCGTCTACTAATTCCAATTAGCCCCGATAAGTTTCGGGTCGAAACGTTCGGATTGGCCTGTATTGCAGATGCTACTGCTGCGATTGTATCCTGAACCCGAACATTGGCATCTCGATGGTACGGCCTTCGTTCGATGCTTCCAGATTCGGCAAACATGTTTACAAACCTCATAATGGTCCATCTACTCGGGGGATTACCGCCAAACTCCCGCCTAAATTCCCTTTGGACGGAAATGACAGACTGCAAAGCATGGTACCGTTGCACTATCCAAATTCTTTTCTCCGTATCCCAAGCATCCATTTTTATAAATCTAAATAGTAACCTACAAAATAAAAAAAAAAATAAGCCGATTACTCACACAGAAAAAAAGTTATTACGTTTTATTTTTGTAGCACGATTCGTGCGCCACCCTGTATGTACCTATCAAAACAGAATATTTAGGTATCTAATTAAAAAAAAAATATTAAGTTGCTTTTAGAATTGGAATACAACTTGTGAATGGTGGCACTAGAATTCAAATATAGTAGGTATAACCTAAAAATAAATCCATCAGGTTCAGGTTTTCGAGATCGATACCTATTCCCGTTTTAAAATAAATAGAACTGATTTTCGCAATTTTTTTCGAATTAGAAATTTGCACAAGGGAAGAATTGCGCAAATTTTGTATTTTTGATGTTATAACACCCCAGTTAGATCTTCCTTTCGGAAAATGTTTGAAAGTATAGTTTGAATGAAATCCGCCCGCCATCTGCAATGCCCACTTTTATCGTATTTAAGTTTTATCCGTATTGAACAATGAACTTCTTTAGAACGGTTATAATTTTGTAACTATAAACTTCATTCAAACTAAAGCATGACATTTGTAATTTGTCCCGCCCACTAACACGCCCTTTTTTTATATTAGAATTTCATCCTAATAATAGAACGTCATTAAAGGCAAGAGGCTTCGGCTAAGAAATTAAAATAATTTTACTCAATTATTTTCGAATCTTAGCTACCGAATCTTATTTCCTAAAAAAAAATTTAACATAAAACTCAAATAGGTATATCTATACCTACCTATACTGTGCTTCATCTACTACTTAAAAAAATATAAATCGTAAGCCTGATGCTTTTTCACAATATTTTTTTTTCTCAACATATTTGCAAAGAGAAAGTAGGTACAGAGGAATTTCATTGACATCATCATTTACAACATCAGTGTGTTGTGTACCTTACATACTTTATAGGTATATATCTTTTTTTATAATACCACACAGATGCACCAACAACACCAACAACAACAACTAAATCACATCGCGATCGCATGCCTTGAAGTCTAGATGGGTTCAATGACAGTATCTCAAGTCATGTTGCCAAACCACAAAAAAAAAACTGCAATAAACGACATTTCGCGAGGTGCGAATTCTGCATGTAGTTTAAATGTCTCTGGCTGCTGGCTCTACTTATGCAAGTGGATTGTGTGGTGCTTGATTAAGTGTTAAATTTCATTAATTGATTATTCTTTAAATCCGTACACATATCTTAAATCATTCAATTTAAATACTAAGACATTTTAATTGAGTTCACTTAAATTATTATAATTTCTTTATTAACAAAAAATCTAAAAATAAATTGCATTAGATCTGAAGCAAAGAAAAACCTTATTTTCAAATGGCAAACCAAAGATACTTACTTGCTCATACTACTGCACTTGGTCGAGATTTAGTTACATTTTTTTACATTTTTTACCGTAACGAATGATCTATGTATAGAGTTACTCTACGTTCTCATTCCTATGTGCATATGATTCCTCTATCCTCTCTATAAACTCTAACAAGTAACAACAAACGAGAACGAGATCGTGATTGCTTCTTTGTCCACAAATAATAAAATTCCAGTTTTGTGGGGGGGGAATATTATACCTTACTTATAGCCAAAGCCAACAGTAACAGAAAACAGAGAGGCTATATTATGAAGTTCGCCAAATTCCGATGATTCCAGTTATGGGGCTTTAAATGCATGCAAACGTTGCAACTTCCAAGGTTCCAACTTTCCAAGCTTCAAGCACCAGCAGCAGAAGAACAAGCAATCTTTGATATGGATGGAATGGAACTCAACTGGATTAGGAGCAGGGTTGTGACTTTACTGCAAATGCAGTAGATCTACTGCATTTTTTTCGAAAAATAAATCTACTGCCTTTAAATTAAATCTACTGCACTTTTGGTTTTACGAAAAAAAATCATTCAATTGGCGTTTTTCTTTTTTAGATCAGAGCTGATTGAGCTGAGTACTGAGCAAAGTCTGAGCGAACAGAATAAATTTTAAGCAGAGTATGTTCAGAGTTCTCTGATTTAATTATGAAACAACTTAATCACTGAAATGTCATGATTATAAATTATTTATTTGGCCAGTTTTTATTTCAGAGCGCTCAGTAATTTTCCTCCGTCTCTTTGACAGAGCAGGAGAATGAAATATAAACACATTGTATAGTGTTCAAAGGAATTTAAGAAATCGAGCGACGAATCCAAGAAATTTCAGTCTCACTTTTTGACAGCTAATGTGAGGAATTTTTGTGAGGAATCGTGTTTATATTTGTGAGGAAGCAGAGATCTCTGAGATCTCTGAAATATAAACTGGCCAATTTATTATTATTATTTTACCTTCTCCACTAGAGCAACCAGCCTATTCCGCCATTTTGTATTGTTTTGACGACGTTTTTTTTTAATTTCCCGTCATCTCGTTTGTTTTCAGCATTTTACTCCGTTTACTCTCCTATTTTATTCTGAGTTCACAGAGCGTGCCTGAACATGCTCAGAACTAAAAAAGAAACACAAATTTGAAGCCCTGAACGATCAGAGCTAAAACAGAATATATATTTTATTATTTTAAATTATTTATGTTATTTCTTATTTTTATTTTCAAGTATAAAAATCTACTGCGAAAAAGTTGAATCTACTGCGTTTTTTTTCCAAATCTACTTCGGACATTTTTTAAAAAAGTCCCATCCCTGATTAGGAGTAAGTCTCCAATTGAAATCTCCATTTTCTCCATTTTTATCTCATCTCCATTGTCCCCATTTGTATTGTTTGTATGTTTTCGTTTATATACTCACCACAACAGTGTTGGGAAAGATCATGATCACGAATCACGATCCACTCCACACTGATTTTTTTTTTTGTATGAGTTGAGTTTTAAAATCTGAGTGGAAATATTTCTTGGAGTGTTGACGAGGCACGATTTGTCATAAGGTATAATTTAAGTACGATGGAATTTCTAATTTGCAACACAATGATCGCGTTTGAGGAAGTATATAGGTACAAAGCTATTCCTATATATGTAGGTTTTTGTTGCTGTAATCCCTTGTGAAAAAACAGGTGATGCAACAACAGCTAAAGGAAAGTAGGTATAGTATAGGTAACTGAAAATTTTGAAAAAGAAAAATACGAAAAATTTAATTTCGAGCCAACCTTTCACATGCAATACATTTTTAAGATTTCAATGATCAATTGTAAGGTAGTTCAATCATTGAAATAATAAAAGTTATTTTGTTCTTGTTGTTGGCGACAAGAAATGATAATGGTTTTTTTTAGAACACTTCAATACAAGCATTTTTTACTATAGGAGGGGGGGGGTCTATCTCCCCCCGTTTGGGCGGGAGGGGCAATTTTATGAAAAAAATACTAAAAATGAAAAAAAATCATTAAAAAATAACGGTAATACCTACAATTTGGTATTATACCTTTTTTTAAATCCAATACCTTGTTCTATTAGCCAATTTTTAAATCAAGTGAATTCTTTGCCTAGTTTTTGAAAAAGTGAGTTTCAAAATCAAAGTTTGGAAAAAAAACATAAACAAAATTTTTTAAGTGTAATTTATCAAAACTTCGAGATTTTAAATAATTTTTTTTCTCAGAATTCAATGCTTTTATTGATTCTTAATCAAAAACTGAAAACTAGATGATTTTATGTCTTCTAGTTTTCGAGAAAATTGAACATTACCAATTTTTATTTATTTAATAAAATTTTTTTTTTGTATGAAAAAAGTGTACCCATGCATTGCCGATGGAGCTGAATCTGTTGGATTACACCTTAAAGATTTTGATCCGCCCACCGTTGAAAGTGAAAATCTAGAGGCTGCTAGCCCATCTAAACCGCCAAGGCTCTTCACGATCAACGACAAACTTAACGAACTTTACGAACTTGACAGAAACGAAACTATAGACGATGACTTCATTGACGAAACTAACATACATTTCTAGGACAATATTAACTGATTGACTAACTGACTGACTAACTGACCAACTGACTGACTGACTGACTGACTTGGACATGGAATGCAGTGTAAGTCTACCTCCTCGTGGTGCATTCTGGGTAAAGCTAAATGACTTACTGTACTATACTTACTAGAAATAACTCATCCCTCCCCCTCCCATAGTAAAAAAATGCGTGTTTTGAACTGTTTTACAAAAACCCGTTCTCATTTCTTGGCGCCTAAGTAGCGTACTCTCTCCGCACCCATGCTATACGAAGGCGTATAAACGGTGAAATATGTATGGGGGGCATGCTGCCCCCCTGCAACCCCCCTGCTTGGGCACACTATAGGATTTGAGGTAGGTGCAAGGTTGGGTGTATGCAAAGTTTCTTTTGCATTTAAAAAATCTGGGTTTAAAGAAACTTTAAATTTATCCTACTATTATTAATCCATATTCAATTATTAATTAATTAAATTAAAATAGAAGTTTTGGTAATGTTCAAATTTCTCGAAAACTATAAGATATAAAATCATCTAGTTTTCAGTTTTTGATTAAGATTTAATAAGAGCATTAAATTCCGAGAAAAAAAAATAATATAAAATCTCAAAGTTTTGATAAATTACACTAAAAAAATTTGTGTTTGTTTTTTTTTCTCCAAATTTTGATTTTGAAACTCATTTTTTCAAAAACGTTGCAAATAATTCACTTCATTTAAAAACTGGCTGATAGAACAAAGTATTGGCTTTAAAAAAAGGTATAAAACCAAATTGTAGGTATTAGCGTTATTTTTTAATATTTTTTTTTTTCATTTTTAGTACTTTTTTCATAAAATTGCCCCTCCTGCCCAAACGGGGGGAGATAAACCCCCCCTCCCATAGTAAATAATACTTGTATTGAAGTGTTCTACTAAAAATCGTTATCATTTCTTGTCGCCACGGTTATCATACTCTCCCCGAATAATTAATTAAGTCATCAACTTTATATTGCCAGCGAAATAATATCTGATTTCGTTTTTTAACTAAAGCAAAACTTAAAAACTAAAATTCCAATGATGACGGTTTTCAGTGATAGCTATGATACCAGAATTATTCAACTGAATTTTTGAATAAGTATCAAGTACCTATAGTTTCTTTTTGGTCTTTGTGCGCCCCATTTTAGCAGGAATATTTGTTTTTGATAAAAAGTAGCATTTTGTCTTTGATCATCGTCTTGGAAACAATAGCAACAGAGAATCAAACCTCTAAAAGAGTGATTTAAAGATCATAGTTCTTCAATTAAAATAAGTTTTTTTTTAACTTCACAAATTCTATGAACCAGAAATAAATCAGTCAAGTATGTAGGTATTTAGAAGACCACTATTTAATTAGACTTGCTGAGTTATTGATTCAACAAAAAAAAATAATTTGTCTGATTTTTTTAAATAGATTCGAGTTAGATTAGATTTTTTGAATATCATTTTGAAATTAAGGTATATTCCGAGCCTCTGTTTTCCAAGTCAAAGCCAGACTGAAAGACCAGAAATCGACAGGAAGTTCTTGATATAACTCTTGTCTCTGGCACCATTCATCACATGATTAATGATTGGAAAGTATCTGAGGAACATTCCTTTCTCAGATCACCGATACATCCAATTCAGTCTAGATTTTGAATCCCTTAGCCATTTTACTTTCCGAAATTATAGGAAAACTGACTGGCCCAAATATAGAATGGCGCTTGAAAGTTTAGTTAAACCTTATCTTCCCTCTTATATATAAATGAACTTGACAGCAAAGTCAAAGATCTCACCCTAGCCCTTAACAATTCCATGACAATCGCTTCCCCTCTTACTCAGGTAAGTGGAAAAAAGAAACCACACTGGTGGAACTCAATGCTCGAGTCGATTAAAAAAAGTTGTAGGAAACTATTCAATCTAGCAAAAAGCACAATATTCGCTTCAGACTGGGACTCCTATAAAGAATCCCTAAAAATGTATAAGAAAGAATTGAGGAAATGCAAAAGATCTTTTTGGAGGACCTTATGTACCAAAGTAGAAGAATCCTCCGAAGCATCTATAAATCTTCTCAACTAATCCAGTTATGCTTAGTTTTCTAAAAAATGTTGACGGCACATGGACCCACTGTGGTAAAGAATCCCTCAACCTGTTAATAGACACACATTTCCCTGGTAGCTCTCAAACTGTTAATAATATTGACCACCTTAGGTCCAAAAATAAATTAACTTATACACACGGTCTGATTACAAGGCACAAGCTTAAATGGTCAATCAATAGCTTTGCACTATACAAGTCAGCTGGGCCAGACGGTATAATGCCAGCCGAACTTCAGGTGACTTCTGACATTATTGTGCCAATTATGGAGGTACTTTTCATTAGTTGTTTGGAGATGGCTCACATTCCCTTGTCATGGAGAGAAGTAAGAATTGTTTTTATCCCCAAAGCTGGCAAATGCTCCCATGTAAATCCAAAAGATCTCAGACCTATTAGTCTATCCTCATTCCTTCTTAAAACTTTTGAACAACTGCTTGATATCCATTTATAAGAACAAGCATTGACACAAGACTTTTGTCTACGGCTCAACATGCTTACTGCAAAGGGAAATCGGTAGATACGGCTATGCACACACTAGTGTGAACCATCGAATACTCCCTCCACCATAAAGAGTACACTATGGTCGCATTCTTAAATATAGAAGGTGTCGTCAATAACGTCGACACATCTGCAATCGTTTCTGCGCTGTCATCTCTGAAAGTAGATGGTTCGCTTGGCGAATTGATTAATCAAATTTTGACTAGCAGGATTATCAATTCGAAACTGGGCGGCTTTTCTGCTAGAAGATGTGTCATTAGAGGTACACCGCAAGGCGGTGTTCTATGTCCCCTTCTCTGGAATTTGCTCGTTAATGAACTTCTGATATGCCTTGAGGAGGAGAGGTACAGTGTGATTGCTTATGCGGATGACGTTGCTATTGCTGTATCATGAAAACATCCCAATACCTTGAGTGAACTCTTACAAAACCCGCTAAATAAGCTAACAAATTGGGCAGATCGGTGTGGACTGGGCGTTAACTTTTACAAAACTGATCTTGTCCTCTTTCCTAGGATATACAAAATTCCCCATATAGACCCTCCTACTATCAAAGGTTATACCCTTAACTTTCTCGAATGAAGCAAAATATTTGGGTCTTATTCTTGACAAGAAGTTAAGCTGGAAATCTAATATATACGAAAGAGTTAAAATGGCCACGGGAGGAGTGCTCCGTAGTCCGTACACGACTCCTGAGTCCTGCCGCTGCATTGGATATTTTGTTCCATCTCACACCTCTCGATATATTTTGCAAACAAACGGCGGCAAGCACGTCTATACGTCTTAAAGCCTCCTCACAATGGTCCAACTATGATATTTGCCACTCGATCATTCTGAACTCATTCAGATCACTCCCAAGTATCACAGATTACACCACCCACAGCTACAGTTCCATAAAAACTTTCAGGTTACCATTCCTTCCAGATCTCTCTGGGAGGACCTGGCTTTCCTGGAAGATGAATCGATCCACTTCTATACTGACGCGACGGTTCTAAAACTGAGGACGGGGTTGGTGGAGGTGTATACTGAGATAGGCTGAAACTAAGTCTCTCCTTCCGTCTTCCCAATCACTGTAGCGTGTTCCAGGCGGAACTTTTGGCGATAAAAGAAGTCCTGTCTTGGCTCAAAGAAAACGTGATATCAACCACAGATATCCGTATTTTCTCGGATAGCCAAGCAGCCATTAAATCTCTGGATTCTGTCTCTACAAATTCAAAAACTGCCCTTAATTGCCGATCATCTCTCTTGGAGATGGCACAGCAGTTCAACATTCACCTTTGCTGGGTGCCGGGTCATAGGGACATTCCAGGCAATTGCAAAGCAGACGAACTCACCAAAAGTGGAACTTTACTACCTATACTGTCAAATCGGACAAATATTGGTATACCCATCGCTACCTGTAAATTTATGCTAAAGCAAGATGCAATAGAGAGAACAAATCTTAGGTGGAATAATATTGCAACAGATCTGGCCTGTGCTGGATCTGAAGCGCTCTAGGAACTTGTTATCTCTAAGCAGACTGCACATTAGCTCCGTCATAGGTGTCATTACTGGACACTGTCTAATAGGTAAGCATGCAACAAGTCTTGGTGTATTTTCTAACGACTTCTGCAGGAGTTGTATGGACGAAGAAGAAGAAGAATCGATTCCTCACCTTCTCTGTACATGCCCTGCTCTTATTCAAGGACGTAGGCTCCACCTAGGAGAATTCTACTACAATGATCCTAGTGATCTGGCAAGTCATGACATTAATAGTCTCGCTCGCTGCGTAAGAAACTCTAAATGGTTCAACGAGTAGGAAGAAAGTTTCCTAGATTTCTGTGGTATATCACAATGGGCCAACCAATGGTCTAAGTGTGTCCAGCGTTCTGCTGACAACCACATAAACCTAACCTAACCTAACCTAACCATGCGCTGTTTTAAGCTCAGTTTGTGTTTTTTTTTCTGAAAATCGAAAATGGCGGTGCTTACTTTACGCACATAAATAATGTAGGACAAAGCCGACGCAAGTTTAATCTATCTTTAAGTTTTCTCCCCCCATGGCCAAATCCGAGATCCGCCACTGGTGGCAACCTTATGCCTTGACCATATCCATATTTCGCCAGGCAACCCATTCGCAAAATTTTAGTTTAGACACTACTTAAAAAACATTACGTGTGTTTTATTCATTGCTGCATAGCCAGCGCAGCACAAGTCTGAATAAAACGATCACTCACTCTATACGTTCATTTCAATAATTGAAAGCTCTATCGCCAGCACAGCCATCTTCTTTTTCACTGACTTCTTTTTCGCCAGCAATCAAATTGTTTTTGTTTGCCAAGGGAAATTTTGCTGCGCTGGCTATGCAGCAATGAATAAAACACACCTATTATACTTCGTTTCTGGTAACTCTATGAGAGTAGGCGGGATCTTCATCTATTACATTTAAGGACTTTTGCTCAAAGTGTGTTTTAGGTATTTACATTTTTGAATATCAGAAAAGCAAATACTACAATTTCTCTCTCTGTGACATAAATTAAGTCAAGCTCAAAATTGTTTGAAACGAAAAACAACTAAATCAAACTACATATATACTTAAACTCTTAAGCTACTTAAGGGGCATTGCATTTTAAAAGAAACGCTCTAATAGTGATTTCTTTAAATTCAATGGATCGATATAATATCTATACTGTAAATATATACTCGTAAATTATATTTATAGAACTGTTACATTCAATAAACCAGCTGTCAGTAGCAATCTCAACCTTAATGTTTATCAAAGCCATTGGCATTGTGTTCCCAATTGATTTCACATACTCCTCATATATAAACCTAAATATCTATGTATGTATGTATATGTAAACTTCAAGCTGCATTTCTTATATTTGTCATTTGAAAAGCGATTTACAATCTGCATTTTCCCATATCAAATGGAAAACTCTTCGAAAAAAAAAACACAAAAAAAATGTCACTGACTCATCTTATCGTTTCTATAGAAGCATTCAGAAGCTAAAAGTCATTCCTCTTTGGTCCAGAAAAAAAATCATACTAGAGTATTGGAAAAAAAAATAATAAAAACTTTCCCATCGTATATACGTATATAGTAGGAAGGATAAGGACTTTTCAGAATGACCAGGACCAGAACAACCGAAGAACCGAAGGGACACATCCTGCACTGATGCCACTCCCGAATATGTGAATGTTCCTGATGTTATAGCTTCAATGTTCGAAATATTTGTTAAACATCTTAGAAGACAACTTGGATATGCTTGCTTTTATTCTTTTCGTCTAAAAAAAATAAGAATAAAAATATCAAAAAAAAAAAAAAAAACATCTACAGAATAAAAGTCAAGAAAAATATGTCTCTTTAGTGGAAAGATATGAAGCACTTAGAAGTATATAGAAATATGTATAAAAAAAAAGAAAGAAAAACTCGCTCCTGCAAATGATGGGGACAATGTATCTCTCTGTGAGGATATACTGATGCTGTTGTTGTTGTTCTTGGACCAATGAATGAATGTCCTCCTGGTTGCCTCTTTATATTTCCATGCATCCTGAACCCGATCCCATATACATTGCAGACCCCACATATAGTATGTTCACATTATGAAAACTGAAGGAATTTTTAGTTGGCTGCATGCCACAAATTCTTGTCCCCAAGGGATGGAAGCTTAAACATTTATTTTTATTCACTAGAATACATAACTTTTAACTTTTATTTTTTTTTTTTGTAATTTTTTGTTTATTTTTTTTGTATATATTTTTTTATGGAAAAATTAGGTTGCATATAACATGGACGAGAAGAGAAGAAAAAATATTGGGCTAGGATATGAATCTATAGTGGCATTCAGAGAAGCTAAAAAATATGGATGCGGAGTATCTCATGGAGTAAATTATGACCCTGAATATACAGTTTTCAATTTGGCTACCAAAATTATCCAGATAAGTATGTAAAGTGCAAGATATGGTGGTAATATATGAGGGGATAAGTATAGTAATAGTGTTGTCATGCCAACAATGCTGCCAGAGGTAGGTTATTTAAAAAACACAAAAAAAAACTGTGGCTTTTCTCTGTTTTGGAAGGGTGTTGTATTAAGGCGGAATCCAGCAACACCCAAATGAATTCATTAGATTTACATTTGTAATAATGAAATCCTTTCCTTACAATGGAAAAAAATAAGTATTTTGGGCGTTAGGGTTACTGGTATTTTATGATTTACTTTCACGTGCATGGCAAATCGCCTTGTATTGATTAAAATATCTTCTTATAGAGTTTTAACAAAGAAAATTCTGATACGATAAATTAGTACAATGCAATTATACGATTTAAGATCAAAAACATTTTTTTTTAACAAGCTGAACTTTCGATTTGATTGTTCTTTTAAAGCATATCTAAAGCACACTCAAAATATTGGTACATATTCCGTAAGGGGTGGTATTCACACAGCGCTCATAAACGGCTCTTAAATTTATTAGACTTAAAACTTGAAAAAATAATTAAGTTTAATAAGTCTTTTTGCCGCATACATAAATATTCATTATTATACTTTGTGAATATAGTAAGATCTCGGCAATCTAATGACGGCGCAGATTCATAAGCCCATAATATCTCAAATGGACTTTTGAGCCACTTGGAATTGGTTACAATTTCACAAATCAATTGTGGACTTATAACCCACCTTGATATGGACCAAAAATCCACAATAAAGTGGGTCAATATTCTTTAATTTATAGGTATATAGAAAGGAAGTGGGTTAAAGAATTATAAGTCCAGTCAATAAAGCATTTGACTCGGAAAAAATCGCCGGAAAACTGGATTTTGGTATATAGCTTTCTCATGGTGTTCTTAATAAACAGTCAAAAGTCCCCATTGATATGAGCGCCTCTAACAATTTTACGGGGGGTTGATGGCCCCCTAAAAAGGTTTTTAAGGAATAGCTCCCAAATGGTAAGTTGTACAAAAAAAAGGGTCAAGGACTAATTTGTAGCTTGAAATATTTCCTATAAAAAGATTAATATATATTTTTTTTTTTTCATAGAAATAACGGTTTTTGAAATAAACCAATCAGAAGAGTTAAGGGTTTTACTTTTCTACGTAGTTGGGCGACTTAATTCCAAAATTATGAATTTTATGTTAAAAGCATCAATTTTTTTTTATATTGTTGGTACATTATATAGACAAGATTTTAAGATATCGGTCCACCATATTTGTTCACCTTTTTAGGTGGGAGGGGCAAATTAAAAAAACAAAATTCTAAAATAGAAAGCGAATATAAAAATACAACGGCAACACTTACAATAATATTTTATAGCTTATCTTAAAGCTAGAAACTCATTCTTTATGTATGTTTTTGAGTGCTTAGTTTTTGATTAATTGATTTTTAAAAAAATTAAAATTTTATTTTTGTTTCTAGAAAGCAACTTAATAAAAACATTTGGTGTTTTTTTTTTTTTAAATTTAACTATTTCTAGGGTAAAATGGGGAAAAATAAAAAATTGCATTCGATTTCCAAATTTCTTTTTGTGTTTGAAAGGTTTTATACTTAAGAGATGTCTTTGGGTATGGCTTAATATTTTTTTTTTAAATTAAGCCATTAATAGGGTGAAATGGGGTAAGCACAACAAAAAAATACCAACATGTTTTGCAATTCTTTTTGCTTTTTGCTCGCAGTCTTTCCTCAAAAATAATCTTTCAATTATTTTTTAGGAAGGACTTCGAAAATATCTTAAAATTTAGCTATTTATAGAGTGAAATAGAGTAAAACAAAAAAATTAATACCTTTTCTTAAATTTTTTTTTTCTCTACAATCTCAGTTATACATATTTTATGAACATGATTTCTCAATTTTCTTGTCCTAATACCATGGTTCTAAGAAGATAAAATATGATTTGTTATATTATATGTCGTGAAAAATTCAAAAGGGAATTTTATTTTTGGTTCGATCACGAATTTTATATTTTGGTTCCTTTAAAATAAAATTCATTTTTACGATCGAATCGATTGGAATCTGTTGGAATCTGTAAAATATATGTAAAAGTTTCTCGTACGACTTCAATATTTTTTTGAAAAAATAGTTCGTTGTCGAAAATACAAAAAGGGATCATCGGATAACTACATTTAAAGAAATTAGGTCTGAGTAAAAGAGATCTCATTTGTGAGAAATTAAATTTCTTAAATAAAGAATTTAATAAAAAATTACTATCTATTAGATCTAAATATAAACAGACGAATTCGTTTTTTTTTTGTAAAAGCATAACTTGTTTGAACATCATCCGATTTGAAGAAAAATTTTTTTGTTGGATTCGTTTTGAACCAGGTTAAAACAGTTTTTCAGTGCGAGATCATCCTAGTCTCGGGGTTAAACCTGAGGTAACTCCATAAGCGTGTTTTTCAGTCAATTGATATCCTAAGTTAACTCATCTAATTTGGTATGTTAACACAGGGACCAAATTGACGGCTTTTTCAGTTGTGGCGCCATCTCGATTTTGATAGTGAAAGTTATTCACAGTGCAATTCCGTTGTGGCGCCATCTCTATTTTGGTGATATCCATAGTGTCGCACATCGATGACAATAGATTTTTGACAAATTTACTGAATGATAAAGTTAATCCTAAATTGAAAAACTGTTCCTGAGTTAACTCGGGATTAATTTATTTTCAGGATTAGGTAGCTAACTCTGATTTAAGTCAAAATTAACCATGAACTGAAAAACTGGCCCTAAGAAATGAAAAACTGATCATTTTTACCAAAAGAATTGAAAATCGTGGAAACATAAAAAAAGGGTAGTTTGAAGACCCTATAAATTTTATTTATACTTCCACATTTCACAAAATTATAATCAAAATTTGAATCCATATTTCCTTTGGTAATATTGTTTTTACAAAACCAAGATTTTTAACCCGTGCAAAGAACAAGCGGATCCGCTAGTCGAATATAGTAAAAATAAAAGCCAAGAAAAACCTACACAAATTTTAGTTAGTACACTGAAAATAATATTATTCGTAAAAATATTAAATTCGCTTCATCAATCGCATTTTCGTTGGCTCAACGAAAATTTCGTTGGCTCAACGAAAAGATGTAATTTTTTGTAAAATGAAAAGTTCATCAGTTAACAAAACCTCTTCATACACGTTTTTTCCAACTTTTGAGGTGATTTAAGCATTTTGATAAAGGCTTTCATTAATATATGAACAATTTTCATCACTTATTTAACGAAAAACTTCGTAATCGTATATAAATAAGCGTTTTTAACGAAAGTCCTCCATAAATTTATGAAAAGCTGTAGTTATTTAATGAATTTTTAAATTTTAAAACGAAATTTCATCAAATTATGAAAATATTTCATAAAATAATTAAAATTTTACATAGACTTCAGAAAAAGTACATATTTCGTTTGGTAATTAAATATCTTTCGTTGCCAAATGAAAAACTCCATTAAATTATGAAAAAAATTAGTTATTTGATTAAATTTTTCATTGATTTTCTTCATTTTTTAATGAAAATATTTCGTTGCTTTATGAAATAAATATAACGAACATCTTCATCAATTAATGAAAATAATTCATTTTCTTATGAAAGTTAAATTTATATTTTACGTTAACTGATGAAAAACAGCGTCAGAATATGAAACATATTCGTTGACCTATGAAATTTTTCATTGCTTTACGAAAAGTTTTCTTCATTTTTTAATGAAAATATTTCGTTGCTCTATGAAATAAATATAACGAAAATCTTCATCAATTAATGAAAATAATTCATATAACTCTACTTTAAAGATTCGATATTAAACTTTTATAAACTTAAAACTTGCTGTAGGTACAATTTAGACCACATTATATACCTACTATTCGCGACTTAATTAGATTTGTATAGGATAAGACAATATGGCACTTTTCTTAAATTTTTTAAATTTACTTATAATTTCCATGTGATTTCGGTCGTTTTTGCAAATATTTTGTTGTTATTTTTTTTTCAGGTAATAATTGGATGCGTCTCAAATTTACTATTCACATTTTCCATTGTATGCACTTCAAGTCCTACACATGCTCTTCCATTGTTCATCATTCTGCAACAATCAGGAGGGTTTTATTTAATTGATACAAAATCTGGATGATGCCACATCCTCTGAACGAACAATTTCAAGTTTTTAATTTTGTATTTATGTATACACTAGGTACCTTTAGAATGTTCCTACTTCAATACCAAATTTCATAATTTGCGTTTCGCCCAGGTACGACAGTTGGTCGGTAAGCATTGACCATAATTCGCGTTTTAGAAGGGTACGACAGCATCTAACTTATGAGCCTAACTGTCGTACCTGGGGCGAAACGCAATTTTTGGAGTTGAGGTCACTTGAACTTAAAAATTGAAATATATTCAATCGCTCTATCGCTTAATCTACGTTATTATTAAAACTTTATAATTGTCTACAATAATCAGAAGAGCTTCATATAATTGATATACCAATTCTGAAAATGTGTGGAAATGTCACGCCCCCTCTATAGAAAATTAGAAATTTTAAATTTTAATGTTTGTACGGACAATACCGTTGCACGAAATTAAAATACTGTAGGTACGCTTTCGGTAAATTCTCCTTAATTTTGATGATCTATCAGTCAGTCAGTCAGTCAGTTACGGTTTTAGCGATTATGTAAGTCCTTTATCTCAGGACCCACTATAATGATAAGGAATTGAAATTTGGCGAAACACCTTTACTTGATCGCAGCTTCTTGAATTTGGATTTTTTGACTATATTATGGTGCTGAAGTTTGAGGGGTTCAAAAATCATCGGAGTTGTTTCCTTGCCTTGCTTGAGAACTTGACTGCCAGGGATCTGAGACTGTGTCCTTTGATAAACACACTTTGAAATACATTCTAATATCCAGCTTGGTTCTTTTTTGAAAATTCATACATCTGCAAGAATAAATTGAGACTGAGTTTTTTTCTCAAAGTCTTTCCAATGGATTTAATCAAAAATATAGTTACGAAAAATTCATCCACCTCCTCGAAAATTTCCAAATCAAGCCCTTTTTCTTGTGAATTTTTGATTGATGACTTCAAATTAGTTCAAACTATCGAAAGCATAATATAGTAACAGAGTAACACGATTTCTTGCTGCATAGTTCACACATACACACAACTCCCACTAATTAACCTCATTTCAAAAATCCTCACACAAACACAAAAGGTGATAAAAGGTCACTTGCATTTTATGTTTTTTTTTGCAAATTTTTAACCAAAAATAAAAATCTGAAAAAATTCCCACAAACTTTAAGAATTCTCCGCCTCATAACTCTTCAAAAAAAAATTAAAAATATAAAATAACATAATGCCCCAGTAGAGACGGGAGGTCTTGCGTCATTATCCACTTTGATAGATACATTTTAGGAGTACCTATACATATATCTCACTTTACCTGATGTTCATCTTTTAAATGAAACAACATACTCAAAATGCATCATATACATACTTTGTATAGTTTTTGTACTACAATCGTACGTCGCGTCGTCATCATCATCATCATCGTCGTTTTTCTTTGTAGCCCCAAGGAGTAAATTTAATATATTACGAGTACATATTATAGTCGAAGAAGACAGACACGTGAGCCTTATGAAGTTTGGTACAATCATTTTTGTTTTTTTCTTTTTATCTTCCTCGATAACCATGCCAAGGTTCCAGACCTCTCCACCATCTCTTTGATGTTATGCATGTGCTAAACTATATTATATAGTTTATTGTTGTTGTTTTTGTTGAACACTTTAATCATTAAGAAACTGTCGAGTGTCGAGTCTTCGTCGTCGTCTGATGTCTGAGTGAGTAAAAATCAATAAATTCACCACTTACCTGGAATGAGAACAAAAATAAGAAAATTTTCATAAATAAATACATACATAGATATATATGTTCATATATGTATTATAATATAGTTGTGTTTTGAAAAGCAAAAATATAGAAACAATAAAAACTTTTGAAGCACATATTTGTTCTTTTAAACACCACTGCCCCTTTTCTTCAGACGCAGACGACTCGTGAACATTGGACAGTGGAACACTTACCTAACAACTGGATTTAATTTTAAGAACACAAAATTAAAGCTGAATCTTCTGTATAATCAGTACATCAACTTCATTGAGACGCCTACTGACACACCCCCTTTCTTTACAATTTTCTTTTATTAAATATTTCTTTAATAAAAATTAGAGAAATATACGCACTCCACAAAAAAATATCAATAAGACAAAATCACGAACAAAATGCAAATATTAAATAAAAACATCACTTGGGGCTTAAATGACAAAGTCCCTAATAATTATATTTTTGCTAAAAGATAGGTAGATATATAATGTAGGTATGAATTCAATAGATGTATTTAATAAAAATTTTTTTAAATAAAGGTAAATTTGACTTATTTTGTTTTTACTTCAATAAATTCGTTCATCCCCACAAAAATGCTTTCATAATTATACGAACAAAATTATTTTAAATTATTTAAACTGAAAATATGCAAATAGTGAGTGAAATCAAGCATTCAAATCACGCGCGCATTTTATGGGATTTTCTCTTGGGGATTTTACTTAAAGAGATTTTCTCTTGGATATTTTGGCTTTGTGGATTATATTTTTATATGAAGGTGTACTTTTTTTTTTTGCAAAAAAAAAGAAAACCTAAAAATTACTATACAAAATAATATTCAAAATTTAAAATAGTTCTTATTGTTCGTTATAATTAGCATAAACAAATAAAGTACAATTAATATTATTCACTCTGTATTTAAATTGTGAATTTTAAATCAAAATATTTAAATCCATGGTACTTCAAAAAAAGCATTAAATTTAATTTAAATTGTCTTAAATCTAGATGTAAAATACTTCAATTCAAATGTCAATTTTCAGAAGTGTCAAATTTCTTTAAATTGAAAAATAAAAACTCTAAAATGAATAATAAATACATAAGTAAAACTGACCTCCGGAGACCACAATTCAAATCCAATTGGATTTATTATTATTGGATTAAAAAAAATTAATATAAAAGAGTTGATTTAACGGGTGAATAATATGGAATTGGATTTTATTATTATTAGATTTAAATTTACATCTGGATTTAAGTTTTAATTTGGATAAATCGTGTGAATAATATGGGCGTTAAAAAAATTAATTTGCTATGGGAGCGTATAGATTTTATGAAATCAACTAAAAGACACATTTAGTTGAGTTTAGGGGATGGATCTTATACGGTTTAAACTGAATATTTGTTAAAAAAAAAATAATGGTGGTAATCCCATCTGACAAAATGTTTTTCTCCAACTGGGGTAGGGTAGGAGCAGTCTGGAGCAGTTTGAGTCTAGGGCTTTCCTCGTATAAGTTTTATATAATTTTTGTTTATATTTTAACTTAGAGAAATGACGATTGGGGACTTAACTTGACCATTGAGATACTTTTAAAAAGATATCACATGCGTGGCTCTATTTGACAACGGCAGAAACCTCAGCCAAACATTTTCGGGGTGTATCGATGTATAACCGTCGAGATTTCGTTTATTAAGTTTGGAGTAAGAAATTTTATGTTTAAAAATTTATTTTCCCAAAAAATCCTCATTCCTTTTTGGATCAAGTATTTATTTAAAAATTCACAGCTAAATATTTATGATCCTGAACTTTGCAGACAATGCGTCCGCTGAAGTTTGAACAATCACCAAAGTCGTAATACTTGTTCGATTTTAAAAAAAACTAAAGGGAAATCGCTTCGTCTCAGCAAAATCTAGTGCCAATATTTCTTAGTTTTTTTTTTATTTGCCTTAAAAAAAAGTTATGGCCAATAGATACAAAAAACCACAAAAAAATTATCTAAAAAAACTTTGGACTTCTGTCACCACTGTAATACTGGACGCATTTTCCTGAAAATTACGGCAATCGCTTCGTCTCGGCAAAATCTAGTGCCGATATTTTTTTAATTTTTTTTTTTTTCGTCCTTGAATCACAGTGTTTGTTTGGAAACATTTGGCTTGCTTGCTCTTGAGGACGAATAACGGTGTGGTGGTTTAAAGTTTTATCGCCTAAAAACCATAATGCCCATATTGAAATTTGTCACCAAAAACCTATATTTATCCCAAAAACTCAATAAAAACTTCCATAAAATATTTTTCAAATGGCATAACGCCTAAATCGAAAGTTTTAATTTTTAGTTATTGAATTTGGACATTATGACATACACAGCTTGGTCGTTATGTCTAAACGTCTTATAACACAAATTTAAAAAAATTTAAAAACTCTCAAAAACTGACAGAATGCAGAATCTTACGAAGAACGCAACGCAAAGCTCAATTGATAGAATACAATACATATCATTAAAAATTACTTTCAATGTTATAACGCCCTTGATCTTAAAATGTCATAATTCTGGATGTTATGACATTTGAAAATTATTTTGAGCACTATGAAATTGCTTTTGTGTGTTTTTCGGTGAATTGTGGGTTTTGCGTGCCATGACATTTTTATTATTGCAGTTTTATTACACACCAAGCACCGAAATCATTCTAATTTGTAGTCTATTCCTCCCCACTGTCATAGTGCCATGCAAAAAAGTGTTGTTGGCCATTGACTTGACCGTATATAAAAACGTGACGCA
The DNA here is from genome assembly GCA_929447395.1 of Epistrophe grossulariae. Taxonomy (NCBI): domain Eukaryota; kingdom Metazoa; phylum Arthropoda; class Insecta; order Diptera; family Syrphidae; genus Epistrophe; species Epistrophe grossulariae. Next base: position 34,865,166 of record OV839566.1, read on the forward strand.
ATCAGCTGTCAAAGTTGCACATTTTGTCTGCTGCAGTCTGCACCAATTTATACAGTGAAATGTATACCTATTATACATAAGTGGGCACACCTACGCTAAGTACTTATGGGCTGATGATCGAAATTGTTGTTGTTGTTGGGTTGGCCATATGTCTGGCTCCTATAAGATATGATCATGTTGCATGAAATAAAGTGAGTGTTTGACACATGCGTCACAACGCATTCTAATTTCGCATATGTCAGCCGGCAAACTGACATAATAAAAAGTGAGTAACTGTTCTTTTGTGGGGCATATATATGTTTGGATTGATAACTATGGAGAGGTACACCGCATACATATATATAGATAGCTGTTATGAAAATATTTGCAAAGACCTTTTTTCAAAAAGTAGACAAAAGAATTGTAAGGTTTTAATGTGGGTGTTTAGAAAAGTTGTAGGAATTTGCTATTTATTTAAAAAAGTTTATAAGCAGACCGTAGACAAAAATTTGTAAATATGATGGCTAATAAGTATAGATTTGACAATAGCTATTTATTTATAATATAATATTACATTAGAACACACAAGGCGCCAAGCTGAGCAATATTTTGCATACTCGGGGTCGGGACACCCTGAAAATTGATGGGAATGAAAAAAAATCAAAATTCAAACCTCTTGATACTTAATTAAGTTTTTTTTGGTGCAAATAAGCGATTCTGGTTCAGTGAATAAAATTCTCCGACGAACTATATTACCGATCCTGAACTTTCTTATCATTTCCCTTGAAGTGCATGTGCAGACAGCGCAATTCTCTAATTTTTCTAATTTTTTGAAGAAACAAGAGAAAAGCATGAGATAGAAATATTTTTTTCTTCATGAATAGGACAGGAAAGAAGATGTTGTTGAATTAAGCATTTTTTGTTCATATTCACCTTTTCTTTTCACAGATTCACTTCCAAATGCCGACGTGAAAGCAAGTTAATCAAATGAATGTTTTTGACGTTTGGTTTCACATTTTGACAGAACGAGAATCGGATTTCAGAGTGAAAGGGTGAAAAGTTCGATTCCACTTTTTCACAGATCCAGAATTGTCAAAATTCTAAGGAAATCAAAGTGCGCCACTATGGAAATGCACTTTTACTATCAAAACAGAGAGGGCGACACTATGCAGGACAATATTCAATAACTTTGATAGCGTTGCCCTCTATATTTCGACACGCATCTGTCAGAAATATCTATTCAGTTAAACCAGAGTTAACTCAACAAATTCAATGATTTAAATTAGTTGTGAAACATTCTGCAGGAGTTAAGTCGTATTTAACTCCGAAACACTAAAAAAACCCTTGGGCTTTGAACCTTCTTAATTACTATTTTCTTCTTTATTTACTGTTGTGTCAAGTCAACTTTTCCTCTAAACTTAACTATTACCACCTTATTTTTCATGATCAAAATTTAATCACATCATTGATAAGTAAGAAGAAGAAGAAGATAAGTATTGAGAGGCGAAATAATAAGTGATACCTTTATATCGATTAAAGATACCAACATAAGTTTAAAATGTACCCAATACAATAAAATCCGACAGGCATGCTGATTTATTTATCTAACTTATCAAAAACATCATTCAATGCATTACCTGTCGTATATATTGCCAATATATACTTTAATAATGTTATCCTTATAACCTAACAAACTTTAGAGCTAAAGGTAAGGTAAGGTATTTTATAGGATGTATATGGGTGGACCTATTTGTATTCCATTGTTGTGGTAGGCATAAAGTAATTTTATCGAAAACGTGAAAAAGCAATCAAAAAAAGTATATTCACAAAACCTCACACACATCGGATGCCAGAAATTGAGATTTATTTTGGCTATCAACCCTTTTTTGTTGATCTCACCCTCCTTATCCTCGACTCTTCTTCGTCTTCGTCTTCGTCATCATCATCGGTGGTAGCTTTCTCGTCCTTGTCACACTTATTCTATTTTACTATATACGCAATTTTATAAGCCTGAGTAACTTTGTAAAAGCTATCGAAGCATCTCATCTCTCAGGAAAAACCAAAAAAAAAAAGAAGAAAAATGTGCGCACACGTATATCGAACGAACTCTCCAGGACCATCATCATAGGATTCAGGACGTTGGGCACTTTCTAAAGTGTTTGCTTGTCTTTTGATGGCTCCCCAAACCACACACAAATTGACATAGACTCCTGCTCCCACAAGACCGGTGTCAAGGACGAAATACATATTATACATACATACTTACTTTTTGCAGGACGAACAAAGTCAATGTTTTCTTTTTTGCTCCATCAAATGTAAGTGTGCTACGAGTAAGGTATCCAAGTGTAGGAATTGCGGACGACTGAAAGATGGTGGTATCATGTTGGTGAAAGATGATTTCATTACCATCAACTCACCATATAGCGTCCCACCATTGCCATGGCGAGGTTGTCTCATGGGAATGAAAAATAATTTGTATTGAATTTTCAATCTAGAAGTGAGTCTTAAGTTGAAGCACAGAGCTTATATTTTTTTGTTTGTATTATAATCATTTAATTGCAGAGCAATGGTGACACATTTATAAATACAAAGGCCATCATAGATAATTTTTTGTTCTTGTTGTTTCTTCGGACAATGTACTGAGACCGTTTTTTTATTGGTTTTATTAAAAAAAAAAAAAAAAAAAACAAGATCTGCACCTTTATTTTTTGCTGACGCAGATGTTGTAATATACTAAAGCCGTACCACCATAATTATGATTGCGAAATAGCATAGTAGAACAGAAAAAAAAGAGTCAGCATCAGCAGCAATTAAATAATAATAAAATTAATTGCGATTTCTTAGTCAGGCCATGCAGCTTAGTTTTTTGTCTTATATGCTTGATATCATATATAATTGATTTCGTCAATTTAAGATAGAAAATTCTTTTGTTTGGTGTTTAAAGGATTGAGCTGTCAATTTTTTTAGTTATTGCAGCAAGAAAACTAATTGAAAAATTGAATTTAATTCAATGATGTATTATTATTATTGGCACTTCTAGAGCTTCTTGAAAATTATGTCTTTAATTAGAAAAAAAAAGGAGATGAAGACGAAGACATTGAATCGTTATTCTGTCTCGCCACTTTTGTAAGGGATCGTTGGGACACGGTCAAATTGAAGCCCTCTTTTCATAAGTCAAAAAACTTCAATAATAAAGGTCACATATAAAAAGGTACCTAACCAAAATAAAATAAATAAATGGCACGAGAGAACCATCAAGGCCATAATATAATGACTTACAGTTACAACTCTCAATCATTTAGAATAGAAGAATAGAAAGACTTATACACCTTTCTGCCGAATCCGCATACAATTAAGATGAGAGGCAATTTTTGTATTACCATCACAGATACTCTTGGGGGATTTTTCACTTCCTTTATTGCTAGATGCAATACGTCTGAAAAAAGATTTTCTTAGGTTAGTTTAGGTTTACGTGGTCGTCAGCAGAGACTCTTGGCAAACTTATACATCATAGTTCGGTCCATTGCGATAAAGTAAATCCCACTTAAGAGAAAAACTCGCTTATCTGAAACACTTTTTTCATCCCCGAGTATTTGTCGACCAATTACCTTCAAAACACTCCGATTAAGCGAAACTTGCTTAAGTGAAAAATCCGGATAACTGAAACATATTTTCAGTCAAATTTTATATTTTTTATAAAAATCGAATCGAACAGAACAAAAAATTTGCTGAGCGGTTTACGTTTTTTTTTATTTTTCACCTTGACCAAATTTTCGTCACGAAAATGACATTTGAATTTCTGATAAATGCACAACCGCCTTTAAAATTTTTATATCCGCTTAGGTGAAATTTCTTCTTCACTTATCCGAACTCCGCTTAAGTGAAATTTTTTGTTCACCTAAGCGGGGTTCGTTTAAGTGAAAACCCCGCTTTAGTGAAAGAAATATACTGTGACATTTTTCCTTTTCTCTTAAGTGGGTATCTTCATCTGTATCACAATAATCTAAGAAACTTTATTCCTACGCGTTGAACTACTTAGAGCTTCTTACAAATCGCGGGAGATTACTGAGTACAGACTTGCCAGATCAATAGGATCATTGTACTAGGGCAGAACATGTACTTCTTAGGATAGAATCAGCTGGGATTTGATCTCTATAGACCTTTCACGCTGGCGTGACAGTCCAATTCGCACAAATCATTACGCCTTTGGAATGGGTCATACTCTACTAAGATTTTATTCATATCGGCCAAACTTTACGGCCGATCAAATTTTACTGAAAAATTGGTCAATTTTCGTTATCAAAGTATCTCTCTTATAGTGACTTGAGATGACGCTTACGCCTTACATATCCACGTCATACAACAATCGTCGGCCAGAGTTAAAACATTACGATTTATGATGCGATGGATATAAATCGCCAACTCTACTATATTAGCTCGCAAAATGACAACATTTCAGAGATGAAACTAAGAATTATTACTCTTGATGTAAATCAATTTTTGTTCGGTCTAAGTTGCTAAGTAGGCCCTCTTTCTGGAAACAAAATAGACTTTAGAAGATGTGGATCATCCCGATCCTGCTGCGTAACGGAGGCATATATAACAATATAACGGGTGATTTTTTAGCTGGTTTGGTTTTGGCAACACTGGTTTTGACAGCTGACGTGTGTTTAGTACCTTGTGTCACTGTCAAACAGCTTCAGTTTGGTTTGCAATTTAACCATGGATTGTCTTACAAATGAACAACGCTTGCAAATTATTGAATTTTACTATCAAAATTCGTGCTCGGTTCGAAATGTTCATCGCGCGCTGCTTCCATTTTATGGTCGGCATTCTCGACCTTCTGAGCAGTCTATTCGGAAGATTGTGACCAAATTTCGCACGAAATTTACTTTGTTGGACATTAAACCACCAACACGTTTACGTACTGTGCGTAGTGAAGAAAATATTGCGGCCGTATCAGCTAGTGTGACAGAAGACCGCGAAATGTCGATTCGGCGCCGTTCCCAGCAGTTAGGCCTTTGTTACAGCACTTTTTTTTGCCCGAAATGGAAGTTCTTGACTTGCATGATATGTGGTTTCAACAAGATGGTGCCACATGCCACACAGCACGCGAAACAATGGCGCAATTGCGAGGCGAGTTTGGTGAACAGTTAATTTCACGTTTCGGGCCGGTCAATTGGCCGCCTAGATCGTGCGATTTGACACCATTAGACTATTTTTTGTGGGGGTATGTCAAGGCTAATGTCTATAGGGACAAGCCCGCTTCGATTGACGCACTGGAAGCCAACATCCATGCATTCATTCGTGAGATACCGGCCGATATGTGTGAAAGAGTATGCCAAAATTGGACTCAGCGGATGGGCTACCTGAGACGCAGCCGCGGTCAACATTTGCATGAAATTATCTTTAAACATTAAATTGCAAGGTTCAAACTATCGATTCAAATAAATATTTCATTCATTTTTTCGAATTTTGTTGTGTTTTTAAAAAAAAAAAAGTTATAAACCTCTTAAAAAATCACCCTTTACAAAGCGAGCTCGCTGGAAGGGCTTATTTATTGATGCCGTGTAGTTAAGGAGACTATAAGCGTAATCTAGAGTAAAGTAAAGTATGCCTGGAGAAAAGTAATGTTCTGCAGAGTTACAACTGGAATACAATCGTATCCATTTCTTCACAATCATTTTAACTCGAAGAATGGTGATTTTTTTTATGGAAAGTAAAACTTTATTGTATTTTATTACAATATTTTTTTGTATATTAATGAATTAATGTATTTAATTTTGGTTTATAAAACAAAAAAAAACATTCACAATTTTTAAAATCTGAAATTTTTAAAAATTTTGCATTTCTTTTAAAAATGGCATTTTTTTCATTCGGGATTACTGAGAGATTAAGATAGACGCTCCTTGCTCATAGTGGCTGTATGGAGATGAAGTCTTAAAGTTTTTTTATGAAATTTTCATGAATTTTTTATGAAATTTTCAGCGATGATAAGGGATAGTGATAGAGTAAGGGCCAGTTTCACAGTGCACACTTAACAAAATAAGTGGCACTTAATTTTCCCATTTCGGCGCTTTAGTCGCAGTTTTACTACCTGAGTAAGTGGAACTTAAGTGGCCAACATGGGAGACTTAAGTGTCACTTATTCCGATAAGTTTGGACTGTGAAATTGGGAATTAGTTTTCCATATTTGGCACTTAAGTGACACTTACTTCACTGTGAAACTGGCCCTAAATTTCCACACACCCACTTAAAAAAAAAGATTTTCTTACCATCAAAGTTGATAAAAACGTGGAGTATGTTCTTTAGAAAAGTTGTAGATAATGATTTGACTTTTTATAATTAATAATTCTTTCATACAAAACATTTTACCACACCCAGTTTTGTCGAATTTTTGATTGACAAAAGTTCTGTTTTACGTTTCCGAAAAAAATTAAAAATACGATACAATAGAATACGTGCAAATTTATTACCAAAACGAAATGGCCACCGATCCCGATTTTCACAAGAAAAATAGTTGAGAGTAATGTTATGATTATTTACTTGACACATAAATATTGGAACGGGGACATAAATCCACAAACCAAAAAAATAATATTTTTGCATTTATAACCTACTCAAGCCGTCAAAAAACAATTGTAAGTTTTTCTCCTGTGGACTTATGACCCTATGCCAATATTTATGTGTCGAGTAATTAATCAGAACTTTACTCAGACATTATGAAACAGACCCTAGAGGCCTGGTCAAACAGAGCACGGTCCGGCGGGACGGGAAACAATTTTGCCCGTCTCGTTCTCTGTCTTCTAGAGAATTATACGTTGTTGTACAAACAGAACGCGGTCAAATTCAGCGGGAAAAAATGGAACGTGGCGGTAAAATTGAAGTTGTAGATTTTTACAAAGAACGCGACGGTCAAAAGACAAAACAGAAAAAAAAAATCGCTAGCTTTTTGCAATTTGTTGAATGTGTTTATTTCTTGGAGCTGGTTCCAGACTGAAAAGAATACAAAATATTAACAAAAACTCTTATTTTGTGAATTCTTGTTACGAAAATCAATAAGTATAAGTTTCAATTTTAATTCAGATTTTATATATTAGAAAAGTATTTTCGTTGTTTGTTTGGTGAAAGTACACTCGACATGACTTAGATGGGCAAGACAATCAACTAAATCAATAGAAAGCCGAAAGCTGACCGCGTTCTGTTTGACGTATCAGAACGCGGAGGAGCGTTCTGACCGTCCCGCCGAACCGCGTTCTGTTTGACCAGGCCTTAAGACTTTAAAACCAGCTGTGGTGACTTTAAAACGCACAGTGCCATCGTACATAAGAGAAAGTTCATGCGGTGCGACCCAGTCGTGCATTTTATTTTTGTTGTTTTGATTACTTTTCTATGGTTTGACGAAACTTCCGTGATCATAGATTCGTCTCAGGTGTTTTTATTTTCTTCCTATCCCAGAACCTCGCCATTAAGAATCTTCACTTTAAAAATGATTTTTTTTTTTAATTTATTGCAGCCAAAAGTCACAAAATATTTAATCACAGTTACCTTCTCGATTAAATTTTTGTATTTTAAGAAAGAAAAAAAAAATTTATTCACCAATTCCCTCCCAATGAAATTGTGAACAAGGTTACAGGGATAAAGTTTCGCAAAATCATAAAATGAACAATTTATATCAACTTTGGCAACGATAAAATATATTATAGCAATTCAGTCCCAAAAGCATTTTTATTACCATATAAAGAGCTAATTATATATACGAAGCTTAAACAATTTATAATCCAAAAAAAAAAACGAATAATTCCCACGAAGCAAATTATTATCCACTTAAAAATCAATTGAATCAAAGTTTTTCGTTTTAAAGGAAAATCTCATATTATGCTCATACTAAAAAAAATTTCTAATTATTTTATCCAAAAAAGTATAAGTAGGTAATAAAAAGGCCATTAATGATTTTTATTTTTTATTAATTTTAGATAAAAAGAGCGTTTATAATTAAATGTTATTTAAAATGGCATCTATCAAATTTGTGCCTTTGTCGCTGTGCCAAATAAGGAGCTATACAAATGCATGGTTTTTATAAAATGTAATAAATGTAAATCTAGAGAGTCCATTACATTTACTATGTAACCATGCATTAATATACTTCTTATGAATTCCGACGTTGGCGTCGCGTCGCGTCGTCGCGTCGGTCGTTGTAATGTCGGCAGCGGCTTTTAAACTAAAAGATCAAAAATGTACATATATATACATATCTGGAGAAATATAAATAATTAATGCAAACAAAGTTGAGAAACAAGATTGTTGTTATTTTTTTTTTTTTTGTTTAACTCCCCTCTTGGGAGGCCTATCTATGAATTTCATATACGGATTTTTTCAAACGCCATTTGCCAAATTTAGTTTTCTTAGTTTGGGGGCCAGATAGATACACTTAAATTGCAACTGCACCCAAACGGTCAATTCACTGCCCCAAATGCATAATTCAATAATGGTTTACTGTTGCATTGGCTGTCGGTGGCAACGGCCGGCGGTGGCGACGGCAAACGGCATTGCGTTCCGCTGCTGAGCTCCTGATGCAGTGGCAAACTTGTGCAAAACGCACTTCAACTTTTATTATATGTCTATTTAAGTTTACAAATGGAAATTTGATTTATATAAAAATATAAAAGAATATATTGGGGCATTTAGGTTGGGGTGTTGGCGAGTGGCAATTAATTTGCACGCATGCCTTATCTATATATTTCAGCAATAAAATAAATGTTAACTTTCGGTCGCATGAAAGTGCTCGGTGAGTGGACAAGTTTGGGGTGGATTTATTACGAAAACTTTAATTACATTTCTAAAGTAGGTATTTTGCTATTTCTGTCGACTCAGCGATGAACCTTATTTTTGACTTAGTATATGTTCCTCAATGTGGGAAATGAGAATTATGCAAATACCGCGGATTCATTGCTGTCCAATAAAGCATATTTTTCTTATTGACAAAGTCGTTAATTTCGACCAAAATTTAATAAAAGATCTCTACCCCAGGAATATAAAGCTTTTGAACTTCGAAAACATTCTAACAGAACTGAATGTTGGTGAAAAGCTTCATTTTTTATGATTTACAGCATTTCCTAAAACGTAAATTGTTTTTTTTTTAATTGCTCGAAAACAATGAGTTTTTTGGAAAAAACGTTTAGAAGCAAATTGTAGCTTATAAAATTCTAAACAAAAACGATAGCAACTTTTTTTTCGTAAGAGCAACGGATTTTGAGAAAAATGTACACAAATGCGCCCCGGGGCCCGATTCCGGTTCAGTGAAAAAGTGATCGTATAAATTATATTCACATTTGCTCGCATGCGCAATCAGCGCAATTCTCTCATTTTTTAAAGAGAAAAGAAAAACGCATGAGATAGAAAGATTTTTTCTTCATGAATAGGACAGAGAGGGACATGTAGTTGATTTGAGCCACAGTACACATATTAAAGGTAACCATTGGGCGTTTTTATTTTTTTGTTCAGAGCAGAGCCTGAAGTGTCAAACAAAAGATCGCGTTTTTTTTTAGCTCAGAGCATTCAGAGCTCCAATTTTATGTTTCTTTTTTTGAAGTAAAACTTCTTTTGCGGCATGGGGGTAAAAAATTTTTCTATGGAGCTGTCAGTGACATGTCAAACCGACATACAAATTCCCGTCACGAATTTCAAAATTCAGCGTCACGATTTTGCAAATACTTGCCCTGTTGTCGTGAAAGAAGTTTTACTTCTAGCGTGTGTACATAAGTACGCACACTCTTTTTTTTAATAAATTGACGGAGTTAAATAGCTCAACACAAAGAAAATGACAACTGTAAACAAAAAAAAAGTGACAGCTGCTGTAGCGTGTTTCTTTAAATAAATCTGAACTCTTAGATCAGAGCACGCTTAGTTCAGATATCGCTCAGAGTATGTTTGGAGTGTTCAGACTCTGTTCAGAGCTCTGCTCTGAACTAAAAAAGAAAAACGCCCATTAGCGTTTTCATTTTTGTTCAGTTCTGCGCATCTGTCAAAATCGAGGTAGTATGGTGGTACAATGTTGGATCCAGTGCCCCTTTCCTTGTCTAATTTCAACATTTTCTTGTTCTTTCTAATGATGCGCGTTGAGTTCCTGTGGGCACTCGAACAGCCATTTTTAATTTTTTGACATTTTCAACAATATTTATTACCTTTGATTTGTGTACTGTAAAATGTAGATTTGAGCATTGTTTGTTCATTTTCATGATTTTTGCCTTTAAATTAGTGTGTCAGCCCAGTAGGAATAAACATTTGAGCTGGAAAAATTTTACATGTTCACTTTTCTTTCACAATTCGTTAGAGGTGGTTATAAGGAGCACATGGGTAGTTTTTTCGAGAAAATCGGACTGGAGCTTAAGCCGCCATCTTGGAATTTTCTTAAAAAATTGACTTGAAATAGAAAAAAAAAAATTTAAAAACAATGGCAACACTTACAGTGTCATGTTATATCTTTTTTAAAAGCCAGAAATCCATTCTTTAATTATGTTTTTAAATAAAATTATTTTAGAGAATACTTTCTAAAAATTTAATCTTAAGACTCAAAATTTTGAAAAAAAAAAATGCAAAATTTGGAAATTAATTTTTTTTCAAAATTTTGCATTATTTAGTAGTATTTTTGTATAATAATAATTTTATTTCAATAATTAAAGATGCAAAAATAATTAAAAATCTATTAGTTTTTATTAAAAAAAAAAATCATAATTTTAAAAATAACCTGTTAAGACGTTATCCTGCTACAAAAGAAAACTTTTCTATCAAATATATTTGTTTTTCGGGTGGCTATAGGTACAGCTTTATAAATTGAATACCTTTTTTTCAAAGACAAAATTCATGTTGACTTTTGTTATTTAACCCATTTTGATGAAATTTTCAAGTGTGAAAATGAATTTCATAAGATATCAGAACAATTTATTTCATAAATTTCTTCTTACTGCCACTTCAACTTAAAACAAAAAAAAATAAAATAATAATAAATAATAAATAAATAAAAAAAGGGTTTGTTTCACAAAGTCTGATTAAAGTTCCAATCAAGCTACATGGAACTTATTCAACAATTAACAACCTCATTTACGTTTCACAATGTCTGAATACGACTAATTGGCAATTAAAGTTCTAAGTATTTTACTGGCCAGATGAAGTGCCGATTAGCAAATTAAACTGCCAATTAAAACATTCAAATCTGTCACTGATCACACACACTTCGATTCAACACACTTCGCTTCAACGCACTTATTATGTTATTATCCAGAGCTCTTGGAATCAATCCTCTCGACACTTTTAAGATGTACAATAAGACGACCGACACTGCAAAATTAACTTTTTGGTTTAATAAATAATTTTTCTTTGATATTTGACATCAGTCGAATTCAATTTGTCTGGAAAACTGGAATAACGAAGGAATAGGTAATTGATCATTGTATGAAACGCAAAGTTTTTTAATGGGAGGATTTAATTTTAGGATAAATTAAATGTCGGATAACTAACTAGAGCTTTACTCAGACATTGTGAAACAAACCCTAAGAATCTGTTTTATAATGTCTAAGTTAAGTTCTGATTAGTTACTCGACACATAAATATTGGCACAGGGTCATAAGTCCACCAGAGAAAAACTTACAATTGGCTTTTCATGACTTGAATAGGTTATTAATGCAAAAATATTATTATTCGGTTCGTGGACTTATGACCCTGTTCCAATATTTATGTGTCAAGTAACTAATCAGAACTTTACTCAGACATTATGAAACAAGCCCTAAGTTTTTTTTAAGAAAATCGGCTATACAAAGAATTTTCCCATTTATTTGCAGGATAAACTAAAACTGTGGTTTAACTGATAGTTTACTCAGTGTTAGGTTATCATGCAAATAAATTGAACCCAACGTAACGTTAACAACAGAGATTATGAATTATAAAGATAGGAATCCTCGGCTGTCATTCTGGTTCGCCTACAAGCTAAACAAAATGGCGGATGGTGGTGAATTCATATTTTTGTACTAGTGTCCATGATTTAACGCACTCTAGTGCAAAAATACGAATTCACCACTGCATAAATTGTTGTTGCAATTCACATCTATTCATCGACACGAGATGAAATTACAAAAACAACAATGTAATCAAATGGGTTTTGGGGGTTGGAACGTACGAAAGATTCCAATCTTTATAATTCATAAGCCGTATAGTTGTAGTGACTTTATTAAGCAATAATTATAAAATTGACAAACATTATGATGAAAAATATCACTAAATACAGGATTGACTTTTGCCGTTAGTCAACAAATTATTCATATTAACCTTGTTCGTTTACTTCCCAAACCTATCCATTTCTACCATTTTTAGCCCGAAAGACTGTCACAGTTCATATAAAAAAATTAATCTGGTAGAATCTGGCAGTTTCGGGCAAGTACGCGAACAGACCTAATATATGGGTAACGAAGAACCAGTTTTTTAAGCGTAGGATTAAATTTGACTTGTAGTTGTCAAAAATGTATTTAAACAAAAATACGTTTTAACTCTCGAAACAGAGAGGGCGACACTATATGGAAAGAGCTATTAATTTTAGGCTACGCGTATACCGTCTACCATCCTAAATATAATTATTATTACCTATTGCTTTATTTTCAATATCGTAGAAAGAAGGATTTGCGTAAAACTATTCGGCACACTAAATGCCGATTTCGTGCTCGAATTTATGTGTGTTTCAGGTATAAATTTATGTTAGTTTTCCTCTCAACCTATAGCTCTACCCCTATAAGCAGTGCAAATCCATAATAAAAGTGATTTCGAAAAATGTGTAACTTATGTTGTTTTAGCAATCACCGATTCAATTGGAATATTTTTAATTAAAAGCTCAAACTTTGTTTTTTTTTTTTTTGAAACCAATACTTGGCTCATAGAGAAAACAAATTAAAAATGAAATAACCGTTACAACACTCGAATAATAAAAACGCAAAACTTTGGCATAGAGAGAAAAAAAAAATAGTTCAATGCACATTTCAAATCAAGGCATAAATGCACATAATATTTATAAAGTATCTTAAAATTTACTTCAGCAATAATGTACTCGTATATCTTGTATCTTTCTCTTTGTGGTAATCTGGTTTTTATCACGCGCATATATGTGGAAAAACAACAATTTATATACTTTTGTTGGAAAATCGTGTGTTGTTTATATGTGCAGTAATCAATTTATTATATTTTAAGAGACGAGACCGAGTAAATGATTCGCAGAAATAATAAATAGATTACTGATGTCAGTTAATTAAATAGTTTTTATATACCTATGTAGATGGGTACTATATGTAAGAGTGTTATCATGTAGATATACTGTATAGATTTGTGTTATAAAGGATTACCTGATAATAATAAATGTCAAGTATATGGGAAAGTATCGGTCTTAGTTCAATAAAATGTATCTATAGGTACATATAAACATTTTCAGTCAAACTTTAAAGCCTTTAGTACTCACCTCCCGTGATATGAAAAATTAAAACCTTACAAAATACGAACCCAAAATTAATTCTCCACATGAATTCTTGGTACTCATTTTGGAATTTCAAACACTCACTTTGAATTAAAAGAAATATTAATTTGAAAGACTGTCATCAGAATCTTGAAATGGTAAGAAAAAAAAAAATTCCGTGTTTTGTTCTTTTTTCTTATACTTGATGAGAATACAAATGCTTAAAAAGACAATCGTTTTATCAGAAATATTTTTTTTTTTATTTCAGAATTTATATTTTAAGCAAAACAAATTGATTGACAAATTTCAGAATCTCCCACAACACCTTAGATTTTTTCTTAGTAGTCGTACTTTGGGAAATGAAAATTTTGCGTGAAATTGATTGAAGAACCGATTCACATTTAATTTTCATATTTTGGTATTCTTTTCTTGTTGATGAATTTCATACCAATGAACTAGGTATCACTTTTGTATAAAAATTTTATTTTCACTCGAACTGAGTACTAGGCAAGATGAAATCCGGATCCGTGAAATAATTCTTTCAAAAAAAAATTGATAATTTTTTTGCATTTTGAAAAAAAGTCTCCGAAACAAAAAAAAAGTCTCCAAAACATTGAGCTTTCTTACGATTCTATTTATTTTTGTGTGAAAAAATGTAATAATTCATAATACATATTATTAAAAAAAATCGGGATTTAAAAAAAAATTGCGCTTGCCTGACGACTGAACATATCTTAAAGCGTCGCCCTCACCAACGTGAATTTGTCGTGGCGACCGACGACGAAAACAATAATAAAAACACTTGGTTGTCAATGAAAACAGCACGTTGTTTTTATTGTTTTTGTCGTCGCCGGGTCAAATTCAAGTTGGTGTGGGTGATCCCTAAAGTGGAGAAACGGAGTTGCGTGATGCGAATAAAGGATGAAAGGATGATTTTTGAACGAGAAGGGAGATACAAATCATTGAAAAGTAGAAAAATGAAATACCTAAGTCTCCAAACTTGGAGAATTCGGGAACTTATTTTTATATGCAATAAATCCCTCATTTAAAAATGGAAATATCTCCAAAAATCCATAAAATAAATAACCAAATTTTGAATAGTTAGTTTCTGATATTAAAAAAACTCTTCACCTCACACAAATTTCTGGGGGATACCTATTTATTTGGTTGGTTAGAGTTTTTTTTTGTCAATAGGGATTTATTTCATGGAGACATTAAACTCATTATTCTGGCAAAATCGTTTGATTAAAGTTCTCCATAAAAAGAATCATAATAATAATTATCTTAGGCATGTTTTACATTGTCTTAGCTCAACTTGAACCAAAGTTTTTCAAAATTTATCACTGATGTATATAACCCTGATTAGTATTATCATGTTCAAAATAATATGTAAAAAAAAAAACTCGTGTAAGTTGACCAAAAAAAAAAGTTCTGGGCTAGCAAACTGCATTTTAGCTACAAAAGTAAAAGTGTGGGGTAAATTAGCTGCATTTCTAGATGATCTGATCTGGATCAGATCCTAAAAATAAAACAAACGTTTTTTCTTAGCATCGCAGTTTACACATCTTACCTTAATAATATTACAAAAGTATACCTACTAGTTTTTGGGTCATTAAAATAAAACCAGATAAAAAATAGGATAACAGTTGTTTTTGAATTTACGTGTTAAAATTTGATCCAATCACATCATGTGGATAATTAAATGCAGCTATATTAATGCTAGCCAAATTAATGTATCATGCCGATAAATTAAAACCGCGGTTTGAGTCCATAAGACATTACAACCCAACTTTTTTTAAATAAAATATTAGTAAATAAAAGACTAAACAAATAAGTGGATATTCTAGGATAGGCAGTGGCGGATCCAGGATTTGGTCATGGGGGGGGGGTCCAATTACAAATAGAAAACTTAAAGAAACATAAAACAAACAAGCAAAAACAGCAACAGCTTAAAACAGCACAAGTATAATTTTTTTTTTAAATCGTGATTTTGAAAAAAAAATTGCAAATTTGCAAATTTTAAATTTATCATTAAAATTTGCAAATTTGCGAATTTAAAAAATACATTACGGCACATCGCAGCACAAATTGAGCACAATACAGCAAAACTTTTTTTTTTTAAATCGAAAATGACGGTGCTAATTTCACGCTAAGTTCCTTCGCATCATTCGCGTTCGGTCGTGAAAGTCGGAAATATGCGATTTTGTATCACTTCGGCTATATCATTTTTTCAGCACAACTTTAAGTTTTTAGAAAAATTTTATTTTGGAAAAATTTAATCCTCAAAATTTTCAAAAATATTTACGGCACATCGCAGCACAAGTTGAGCGCAATGCAGCACAGTTTCTTTTTCAAAATCGAAAATGGTAGTGCTAACTTCTTTTTGCCCTTATAATATTGAATAGTATTTTAATATGTTGCTTTGGAGAGGTAGATATGATAAATTGCCTAAGTCTTCTAAATTTAACATACCGTAAGCCCTTAAACTAAGTTTCCATCATATAGGCCTTATAGCCTTTACACACCGAACCAAAATCGAGATTTCGATCAAAAATCACCAAATCTCATCAAAATCAACAAGATTTCCCATACATTTTCAGATTTCGTAATCTAGTAGATTACTGCGAAATCTTCTTTTTTTTAATGTTTCTATCAACACTGAAATTTGATTGAAATTTCAAAAAAAATCTAGATTATGTGTGGTGTGAACGATTCAACGAGATTTGGAAATCTTGTGCCGAAATCCGAGATTTTGGTTCGGTGTGAAAACCGTATAAAACTGCTACGCAATCTAATGGAAGTAGGTATACTCCTTTTTCCACTAAGATGCATTTGAAGTTTTTGAGGTAGGTATTCATTACACTTGAAGAAATTTTAAGTCGAAATTTTATAAAAAGATGGCTTTTCTGTAATTAACACAAAATGTAGGTCGAAGAGAAGTAAATATTTAATAAATAAATAAATTAATACAAAAATGTTTGGTTTCAATGCTCATGGGGGGGGGGGGGGTCCGGACCCGAAAACCCCCCCCGTGGATCCGCCACTGAGGATAGGATTATAGTCTTAAATAACATTAGTAAATCTTAAGCAAATATAAGCGAAATTAAGATTATATTAAATATTGTAGCTATATAATATTTTATAATAATTTCTTTTTCTTGACCTTTTTAAATTCAATTTAATTGAATCCTATACATGTGTGAAAAAGAAAAGACCTGAAGCCCACACAAGATAGGATTCAATTAGATTAATATTTTCCAAGTTAAAACATGGTTCTATTTTTCATAATTTTGTTTAGCAAATTTCTTTTTGACTTAATTTTGCTTTAACTTAAGTCAATAATTTATTTATTTTTTCTTCACATTTAAATGGAAATGCCTTTATAAAAGTATGTACATCATAAAGTGCTTAGCTCTCAGCTTCTAGGTGGATTTTTGTATGAATTAATGATCAAAATTATAAACCAACTTCGTAAATGAGTCTTTATCAATAATTCATAGTAACTTGTTTTTTTTTTTACCAATAACCGCTTACTTCACCGGCCGTGTGGCCATTTGTCAATATTATTAATAACTATGTACGTACATTTTTAATAAAAAATCCCCTCTCACATTAGGTTTATCAAAACCACACTCATGAACTCTTAATGTAATTTGTAAATTATTACAAAAATAATGTGTAGATATATCAATTGATTATTAATATGATTAGTTTTCTTTATAAATAGATTATCAGTACATATGGATTGTAAGTTAAAAATAAAATGATTTAAAGTCTTTCAGGTTTCTGGGGGTTTTTGAAAGATTTTATAGATTTGAACATTAAGTCTAATTGAATTATTCTTGAACATTAGGGTAAATTTTTGCATTTCAATGTTTTTGTTAGAATACATTTTTTTTTTGGTATTTCACTGGTTTTGTTAGAAAAAAATTAACTCAAGAATAATTTTGTTATTAATAAATGTGTTCAAACTTTAAATATTTAAGAAGCAGTAAGTTATTTTTGTATAAAAAGATTGTACTGATACTTTTATCAAATATATACATATTTTTTAAAAATATATCCGTCAAAAAATTATTGTTTTTCAAAATGTTCATACCTCAAAAAAAAATCTATACATAAATCAAAATGGTTCTCAAATACATACATTATTTTTCTTTCCCCTTCCCAACTACAAAACTTAGTCCCAGCAAACATTAGCTGCATTTTATTATCCACATGATCTATTGAAAATGACTTCTATCGCATTTTAGTTTTTGACATTTAGGGGCCAGTTATAGCTTTCATTGAAAACGATCATTGAAAATTTTAACTGTCAATTTTGAGGCCTTGAGAAAGGAAAATCAGTGTTTATTTATATGCCAAAACGAAGGTTATGACTCCATTATTATATTTACCCTAAAAAATTTTCATTTTGGTCCAAGATTTCGCATAAAATAACTTTTATTTTTTCAATGATTGAACTACCTTACCATTGATCATTGAAAACTTTAAAGTTATTGCATGTGAAAGGTTGGGCCGAAATGGAAATTTTGTTTGGATAGAAATAATAATTGAACCATAAGCTTTATATTGGCATCAAAATATTAACTTATTTTTCTTTCTAGACACCTCAAAATTAACAATTAAAATTTTCAATGATCGTTTTCAATGAAAGCTATAACTAGCACCTTTCTATGATAAATAAATTGTTAAATACTCTAGTACTTTGTTTATGCATCCAAATTATTATTAAATTTATAAAAATTATTGAGGCCTTATATGTATAACCGTAAAAAGTGGACTTATGTGAAATTGGCCAAAAAAAATATCGTCTGTCCTTTTCTTAAATGTGAAACGAGTACATCAATCGTTGAGTACTTTTATATTTCCTGCATTTACATTTAGAACATTTCTAAGAATTGTGATACTGTTTCAGTTTTATACTGGACAATTACAGTCGTATTTATTAGGTTTCCTCTTGGGCAGTTTTACAGCTGTCTAAATAGTTCTCATACACTCACTGACATCCCTGTAATCTGTCAATTTCGTGAAAATTTGGATACGTTCAATGAACATTACATTTTAATTTTTTTTTTGCATTAAACAACCCACTTTAGAATCCTTGCGTTCGGTAAACTATCAGATAGGCTATCCACGCATCCAAAAATTTTCAGATTCGTTGGGTTGTTGTTGCATCAGCTGTTTTGTCACCAGGGATTACAACAACACAAATCTATCCGGATAGCTTTGGATTGAATCACGAACGTGGCCAATAAGTTTTGACAACGAATTGCATTGTCTAAGCTAGACACTGGATGGAGTATGTTTGTTGATAAGGTTTTAGAGCTGGCCAAATTTAGACATTCTTTGGAATGGGTTTATCACATGAGGCCAAATTCTTCAGTGTCGAATTAAATCTGAGTTAAACCAGTTGGCGAACTCTGCATAATTGCTATTACTGTTATTATATATCGACACAACTCAACAAATTAAAATTCGTAATTAATGCAATAGCCTATTTCCTTTAATTTAAAACTCTGTGCATTTCTGTGAATTTCTACACCAAAGTCTGTCAAAGTTCATATAAAAAAAATAAAATGACGTAGAAATTCACACAAATGCACACAGTTTTAAAGTAAGGGAACCTAATATGTTGCAATTTTGTGTAGAAATAAAAAACTGTCTATTTTATTCATTAATTCCAACTGTTTTAAATCACACTCCATATAAAGCTTTGGACTCTTGGCCTAGTAGGTATAAGCTTACTTATTATTATAATATGAAATACACAAAAAATTATTCAATAAAGGAATGTTTTTTTACTTATTTATGGTACGTTTAGAGTAAAAGCTCTCCAACCAAATTTCCATTTAATATCAAGCGCAGTGTTGTCACTTCCTATTTAAAAAAAGTGGTAGATAAAGCTAAAAAAAAGTGGTAGATTCAGATTTTCCGTGGTAGAATTAATTTAAATAAAGAGAGAAACAAATTTAGTTTTTAGTTTTTATTTTTATTAAATATAGATACAAAAGAAATAATGTAGGTACCTTAAGTAAATTAAGTTAACTAAGGTGCCAGTTATAGCTTTCATTGAAAAATTTAATTGTTAATTTTGAGGCGTCTAGAAAGAAAAATAAGTTAATATTTTGATGCCAATATAAAGTTTATGGTTCAATTATTATTTCTATCCAACAAAAATTTCCATTTCAGCCCAACCTTTCACATGCAATAACTTTAAAGTTTGCAATGATCAATGGTAAGGTATAGTTCAATCATTGAAAAAATAAAAGTTATTTTAAGCGAAATCTTGGGCCAAAATGAAAGTTTTTTTAGGGTAAATATAATAAATGAGTCATGACCTTAATTTTGGCATATAAATAAACACTAATTTTCCTTTCTCAAAGCCTCAAAATTGACAATTAAAATTTTCAATGATCCTTTTCAATGAAAGCTATAACTGGCCCCTTAAACTCTTATCATTTTCTTCTGAAGAAAAATTAAATCACAATTATTTGGAATCAGTTTATTTAAGCACAGCCGTAAATACAAAATATGTACATTCATATAAAGAAAATATATAGTTCTTTAATTGAATATTATGTATCAATTTTTGGTAGATACAGTTTTAAAATAAATTTCATAGTTTTTCAGATTTACCATCAACAAATTTAAATTGTAAACAAAAGCGAATCATTTCTGGAGATGGAATAAATATTTCATCTCTATTTGTCATTTCTTTTGCAAAAATAGTACATCAAGCTGGTTTCTTTTTTTGTTTTTAATATCAATCGATCGCATTAAAAATCAAATCTTTTTTACCTACTTTTCAGACGGTTTAATTAAAAATTTTCGCATTTTAATTTTGTTTTCACTTGAAATACAATTGTCTTCCACTGACCACTTTTCTAGAAAATTTCGAAAACAATAAACGTTAAACTGTTTACCGTTAATACGAAATCCAAGTAAACAATATTACTCTTCTAAAATAAAGCACACAATCTTAGGAGTAAGTGAGTAGGAAGTAGCATCTACTTATTTTTCTTAAGCAGACTAGATCTTTGTTTTTTTTTACAAAATAAACGTAGGTATGTACCTAATGCGGAAAAAAGAGAAAACGATAGGTAGATACGCGTATGCAAAATGACAGATGAAAGCATTCACATTGAGTAAAAAAGCATTGTGAGATAAAGCCAATAAATGTATTCAAGTAAAACATCATAAAAAGTGCAGAGAAAAAGATTTTTTTTTTCAAAACTCGAAGCAGATATTTTATTTATTGTTTTTTTTTTTTTTTTTTCTGGACGAGCAAAAAGGGGTAGAATTTTTGACTTCCGGGGTAGAAGTGGTAGATTATGAAAATGTTGGAGAAAAGAGGTAGATCTACCACAATTGTGGTAAAGTGACAACACTGATCAAGCGAATAAAGTTATGTTATATTTTTTGTTTTGGAGATTTTTCGATGTTCCATAAATTATTTCAGAAGCATCGGTGGTTCAGTGGTAGAATGCTCGCCTGCCACGCGGGCGGCCCGGGTTCGATTCCCGGCCGATGCAATAAAATTATTTTGCACTCATTTGGATATAGTATATCTCAAAAACAACATAATAGATTTTTATACAATTTAAAAATAAAATAAAATTGAAGGCATTTTCTATACGAACTTCATGATTATACCTATCTAGTATATAGGTAGTTTATTTAATTTAATTTATTTTCAATTGTGTTGAATTAAATATTAACTTTATTCGTTTACTTCCCAAACCTACCCATTTCTACTATTTTTAGCCCGAAAGATTGTCAAATTTCATATAAAAAAAATAAATCTGGTAGAATCTGGCAGTTTCGGGGAAGTACGCGAACAGACCTATTATTATCTATGAATGTTAATACGTCTGAATTTAAAACTTTATTTCAAGATTCAATATTTCAAAATATTTTGATGCATCGGCCGGGAATCGAACCCGGGCCGCCCGCGTGGCAGGCGAGCATTCTACCACTGAACCACCGATGCTTATTGAAAGAATATTTATTTTCGAATTAGCGATATTTTAAAACAATCAAAGCAAAAGTCACTTGTATGCGGTGCTGATAAGGTGGTTTAATTTTTAAATAAATAAATAAATTAAATTTGGTGACACGAGAGCTCGGGCAGACACAAGGTAGTCGTATTTATAATTCCATTTTAAAGCTTTGCTAAAAATTGTCAAATTCCAAAATCTTATTTATAAACATTTCCATCCAGTTAGACAATCTAACTTAGACACTATTCGTGTTTTTTTGGGAAAGGTATTCACAGTACAGTAGTATTCTACACGAGTTACAAATACAACATCCACAGTAAAATTACTGCCAAAAAAAGCAGAAGTAGAATTCTACTGCGGATGGGTTTTTTTGGAATTCCTTACTATACTATATATTAAATCCCAAAAATACACGGCTACTGCATTCAGTTGTCCAAACCTATTCGAAAGTGGGTACATTCAATAAACAAAGAATTTAAAATTTATTTTCAAATTAATGAAATGTTTACTGAACATATCCAAATTGAAAGATTACAGGGATGTCAGGGAGTATATGATGAAATGTTAAGAATGCGGTTCGTAAAAATGAGATGTCAAGCTATTAACATAATAGGTTTGTTCGATGTTCTCTGCCCCAGGGCGACCTGGGGAATGTCAGTCTAGTGTCAAAAAACTCATGGCTGATCGGGTTTTTATTTTACATCGAACGCTTCAGTGCTACAGGTTTCATCATCTGGTTTTTTCGTTTATTTAATTGTTTCATTGACCGTTGTATATTTCAACATTTAGTCTAAAATTATATGAAAACAAATAATAAACAAAAATTATCAACAAAATAACTCATATTAAAAAAAATAAATCTTTCATAAACACTTGTTTTTGCCTGAATGCCAACAGCTGATTTGAATTTTGACAGCTCTGAATTCTTGCCCCAAGAAAAAACCTCATGGGTCTCGTGAGAGTCATTCAGAGCTCGCCCCGAACACACATCGAACATAGTGCAAATCAGAGAGAAAGAACTAATAGAGAGAGTCAAATTTCCTCGTCTCCGTCCCCTTGAAACCTTTTGTTTACATTTTTTATAACGTGTTGAATTCCTATCGGTGTGTACATGTTTTCACCTCGGGCAGTGCAAAACAACAAAAAAGGTGGTGAGTATGCACATCTTCTTGCATATGTAATTGTCCCCACATTTTTTTTATATGGAGTTAATAATTATACATATGCAAGATGGTGCGCAAGTCGCAACATCGTAGCTTGTAGGCTAAAAGAGAGCCACCGTCGAATTTGACTCTCTCTATTAGTTTCTTCTCTCTGGTGCAAATAACCAAGGGCGAAAAAAGTGTTACATAAAACGCTTCAGAGCGAGTTCAGGGTGACCCAGTGTGTCCCAGGGCTGACATCGAACAAACCTAATGGCTAGCTGGAGTATCTAAGAGTATTGTAAGGAAATCTAATAAATACGACTGTAAGCGTCTAAATAATTCCTGAGTGTGTGTCAGTGATGGAAATCGGCTTTTTTCGATTGTACTGAACGCTGAAACAAAATAGTACTTAAAGAGAACAAATAGTACTGGGCTCTTTTAAATTGATAAAAACCTGCAAACACACAAATTCAAAAATAAAATTTATTTATTAACAAGAACCATTCACTTGTTATAAATATTAAGGTAACATAGTATAGAAACTTCATTACTATAGCTAAAGAAATAACGAACGGATCCCGTATCACAGTAAGCTGAGCCAGTTGTAGCTTTCATTGAATATCATCATTGTATATTTAGATTTTTAGTTTTGAGGTTTTTAAAATTCTAAATCATTATTAAACTATCAGGTTTATTTTGCCATTAAAATAAATACTGATTTTGCTTCCTAAAGATCTGAAAATTAAAAATGGAAATTTTAAATGGTCAGTTACAATGATTATTAGGTATAACTGGTGCCTTAGATCAGTAAGTAATATATAGTTAGTTAGGTAATTAACATTAAATGAGTTGTGCTTTAAAAGTTCTTCTTTTTGAAGAGGATTGTTTGTCACGTTATAATTAACAAGATCTTTATTAATTACAAAACTGTGACAACATTTCTTTTTGTTTTTTTGGTTTTATCAGTGCAGAACACGTTGGAACTTGTAACCGATTTCTTAATTTATGTAGTTTTTATTATATTTTAACATACAAAATTCCTCCAACGTTTGGTGGAGAATGAGGAACACAAAGGAACCTTGAATACTTCGATGAATATTTTTAAACATAAACTCATTGCATTCATTTTTTAAAAGCCCAATTTTAACCCAAAATGCCTATACATCTAGAGCTTTATATTCGTTGTTTATAGCTTTAATGTTTTTGTGTTCATTAGAAAAAAATTTAAAACATATTGAACGATAGAGTTAACTTGACCATCGTATACTGCACTTTGTGAGAAATTTTGAAGTGCGTTTAAGAAACAGTCATCGAAATTCAATCTTCTTCTAATTTCTTGTAGAAATGTTATAAAACATTTTAGCATGATTTTTGAAGCTCTGTATATCTTTTTCACTGAACTTTTTCGAAGTGTATGAGATTACACATTCGGTGTTGCAATATATCTCCATAACTGGTAGGTGATTTTCTAAAAGTTTATTTGTGTTTATTGGATTTTCATCAAAAGATTTCCTTACATTTAAATTTCTACATAATTGTTTTAAAATAACTTTCATTCTTGGAAGCAAAATATGTACTCTTAGATCTTCGGATTGCATTTCCAAGTTAACATCATTAATTATTTTTAAGACATATACGATAAAATAGTGGAATATAACTTAACATTTAAGACCTTAAGACAAACAAAAACAAAGAATGCAGAAAAGTCATCGAATTGACGTTCAGATGTTCACTATTTAAAATCAAATGAGAGCATTCAGCCCAAGTGGGGAAGGTTTTGATATTGGGTAATTGGGCTTTGGGTATAATATGTTCGCATAGCACATAGATTTTTTTAATGAAGATAAGAAAAAATTAACTAAAGGAATAATTCAGTTTTGTACAAACAATTCAAAATTGTACTGAAAATGACAAAGATGTACTTACGTACTGAGAAAATCAAATTGTACTGAATTCAGTACAATAGTAAGGCTTTTTCCAACAGTGGTGTGTGTTTTTTACTTGGCAGAAATGGAAGAAACTTGTAATTTTCTGTTAAGAATACAATATAGGAATTTTTATTTGACGACAAGAATACTTTTGAGAGGATTTGTCACTTCGTCACAAGAAACATTACATATTCCTGAAAAAAAAAAACATTTAATTTAGCTTTTTACTTTATGATACGTTTTCATTGGGGAAAATGAGGTAATTTTGTAGAAAATTTAAAAATTCGATTCCAAGTTATCTCATTTCTCATACAAATTCACATTTCGAAATGAGGTAATTTCAATCAAATTTGCACGAAATTTGGTTGAAAATTACGTAAAAACTTTATGAACACAACCAAGTGGAATGGACCCATAGCATGGAAACCCATTGGAAACCATTGAAAATGTCAAAATTTGATGTAGGTATAGAAACCAGAAAAAGAAAGATAATTGGTCTGTTTGGTAACGTGAAATTTCTTGCGAATTTGCACAAATTTTCACAAATTCAAACAATTTGCTGCCAAAACGCATAGAAAAAAAAATCGGTTTTGGGAAATTTGTTGAAAAAAAAGTTACCAAACAGGCATAATATGTACAACAAAAAGAAGCTATTAACTGCCAAATCAAATTCGAAATGAAATTAGAGCTGTCAAACGAAGTTAGAAAATTTGCAATGAAAACACTTTTTCTATAGGTAATTTACGAAATTATCTCATTTCGGCTAAAATGAAAACTTAGTATTAAACAAATTTTAACTACAACGGTATATGATTCCAATTATGTATTGAGAATGTATGAGATACACATATTTACTTTTCATAGGTTCACGACGACTGACACCAAATATTTTATGTCTCTCATAATTGTACCTACCAGTATAAATTGAATGCAGTATGTATCATTTCTTCCTTTTTGTATACTTACACAGGAGTACCACAGGGTTCTGTTTTCGGAACACTACTATTCTCAATTTTTATCAATGATATTCCTGATGTTGTTGAAAACTGTTCAGTTCATATGTACGCAGATGAATTTTTAATCTATATAAATCAATTGTCAACTTGGATAAATGGAAGATGCTGTAGTTCAAACTTATGAGGATTCAGAACGAATACAACAATGGGTAAGTGATAATAAACTCAGACTTAAACGCTCTAAAACTGTTGCTATCATTTATTCTAGAAATTAAATTCATTCCAAGGATTTTTCCCCAATTACTCTCAGTCCAGAAATATTTCCCTTTATACCTATACCTAGACAAGGTTATTTATTTAAGTTCTACCAAATTTCTTTCTATTTAAATGACCCTTTTTTTTAAGTCAACCTTTTTTTTATACTTTCTCGTTCTATTGTAAAACTTTAGAGGTGAAATGGGAAACCACATTGTGGGGTAATAGTGTAGTTTGTTTAGGATTTGAATGGTCAAGTTTTGTATCCAACCCAAATCGAACTAACCAAAGTTAATAAACCCCCAATATATTATTCATTCATTCAACCACAGTTAATATATACCTAGTTAGTGTAAACTAGATGTTTAGCGATATTTCTTGAATGTTATTATTATGTCTACACCTACCGATAAGACGACGCCACGTAGCGATTTTTTGTGAATGGTTCTATTTCAATAATTTTTGTTTGCTTTTTAATCAAATAAAGGCATTGGTTTGTTATTATTTGTTTTTTATTTAAATTAAGGAAAATATGTTATCAATTTTGTATATAAAAATTCCATATGAAGGTACATTTAGCAAAATAGCCCAAGACCGGTTTTCAGAAATTAAGTTTAAACAAAAAGTAAGCAAATTTTTCAGACATGAATGTTTTCGAGAAGCATCGGTGGTTCGCCACGCGGGCGGCCCGGGTTCGATTCCCGTCCGATGCATCATAATATTTTGACATTTTCAACTTTGGTGATAAGCTCTTTCAACAGACAATGATAATACTGTGTACAACTGATAAACAATATGTATAACCACCAGATTCCATCACTAGACCATTAAATTAGACCTTCACTCCGAAAAAATTTTAAAAAAAGATGATTTTTTTGAGGAGCTTTATTTTTATGTGTGAAGCATATTACCTACAAAAAATGTAGACCAGGACAAAATTTGGAGCGATAAAAAGACGTATGATTGTAATAAACACATTTTTTTACAAAAACAATCTTAAAACTTTTATTGATAAACGCTATACAATTGTGAAGAATTGCTTTTTAAGCCCTAGTACAAATTAGGGATACTTTTAAGGAAATGCTTCAGGCATACCTCTACCAAAATTCAGCTTTGTCAAAATGCAAGAAAAATTTTTCAAGTTTATTTTGCTGAAACTGCATCAAAATCCATTCAGTTGTTTTTGAGATGCAAAATAATTCTATTGCATCGGCCGGGAATCGAACCCGGGCCGCCCGCGTGGCAGGCGAGCATTCTACCACTGAACCACCGATGCTTCTGAAAAAATAATAGATCATCAAGTTTGGATTAAATATCGACAGAAAAATAAGGTTAGAATTTGATATTTTAACTCTATTCTTAAGGTATCCCTGCTTTAAGAAAGCTATATGTCTTCAAATGTAGTTTTAACTCAAACACATTTAAGATATAATTTAGAAGCTATGTCACTTTTTTTAAATCTTTGAGTTTAACCTTAAAAATCATATTATGTTAAAAAATTAAAATGTACACTATGGCGTATACGTAACTTTTTGTTCCTTTATATAAAATAAATAATAATAAATATTAGTTTTTCTTTTAAACATACATAGTTGCATACAATGCATAAAATGCATTACTAGATAATAGATTGCATATACTGCTCTTATGGCCCACCGTTATATATGATGGTCAAACAATATCGAAAACAAAGTATATTTTCTTTATTAAAGGTTTTTTCAATAGTTGTGTGTTTCATTTAAATAACTTATCACTGATAATCAGCCCAGCTATTCTGCTAAACGTTCGCGTGAATTTTCGTATTCTTTTATCCGCCGGAGGAAAACAAAAGTTCCAAAAAGCGTATAAATTGCAATAAAAATAATATTTTAACAATGAGATTCTCCCAAGAACTTCAAAAATAGTTATTGATAGTGCTTTGAATTCAAAAAAATTGAAGTTTTTAAACAATAATTTGTGACAAATTAAGTGAATAATTCACGTGAACCGAAAAATTCAATCGGATCGAATAGTAGAATAGCGCTGAATATTATGTGTGAAAAATGACATCGTTCAAATGGTTGAGGAGGCTTCACTGAGTGATGCGCATCCGAGAAGTATAATTTTCAGTGATTCCGGTCTTTCTAACTATAACAAGCAGAATTTGAGCTATGGCACAGATTAAGTTGACTTTGAGGGAACTAGTTATTTGCAGCTTATTGGCATAGAAATTATGTGATTTATGGAATTGTTAATTTTTTTTTTTGTTGGAAAGCAATTTTGCTTAACTTCTACTAAGGAGTATATTATATGTGTGCAAAATAAGAATTACAAAATTTGACTAATAAACGATATATGTATATGGAAATAAGACAAAATAAAATGCAATACTGGGTCGCAATGGACCCTCATTTTAAACTGAAAATTTTTTAAAAAAATCAATATAAAAAAATTAAACAACTTCTGAAATTGTTTTAATACCAACGCGATGTCCATCATCTGATTTTTTAAATAAATCTCAATTTTATAAAAACAAAATTAAAAAAATCGTTGGACCGGCTTAAAAAAAAAATAATATGTATATCAAAATTTTGAAAACAAATTTGGAGTACACCATTTTAAGTATTTATTAATGCGGAGTTAAAAAAAATAATTTAAAAAAAAAATCAACCCCATCTTTTCGAAATATCGAATTTTCAACATTTTATTTGAATTTTTTTTTATTCAATATTTGATGTGCAATATTATTTTAATAATGATAATGAGATAGTCGAAACTAAAAAAAAATGGTTTAAATTGGATTTATTTAAAATTTGTTCCACATAGTAATGTGTATGTTAGATCGTAACTAATATCAGCTCCCAAAAAAAAAATTTTAATCAAAATCGTAGGAATAGTTTTCAAGAAAAATGTTATTTTTCTCATAGGTTTTTAAACACAATTGTATGGTAGGTTCTGTTATTTTTGCTTTCAAGTATAATTTTTATTTAAAATCTGATAGATAATGTTAAAAAATTGTTGTGTGTAAAGTTTAATCAAAATGGACTAAGTAATTTTATAATTGTTAGGTTTTCAAAAAATAAAAATTTGAAACTTTTTTTTTTAAATTCAAAAGTTTTTTAAAATTTTGGTTCATATTACTTTTAAAACTTTTTAAAACATTCTCATTTCATTCACATTTAAAAGATATTAAAAAGAAAATCAATTGAACCGTTTTTGAGATAATAGATAATACAAAAAATCCTATGAGAGGTACCATTCATAACCAGTGACGAGGCGTCAATTAGACATTTTAGACAATGTCTACCCAAACCATTCGTTTAAAACATAAATACAAGTGCCATAACAAGATAATCTTCAAATCAAGGAAATCTTATATTTTTATTACGTTTATAATGTCCCTTCTTACCCCAATATACATTTATTTAAAAAACTTTGCTTTGTTCACACACGCTATATAAATCAACACGTAAACTCTATACACACAGACACAGTCAAACCTTTTTCATTCTTTCTATACGTGCATTCAACACGAAGTATGAACAACAACGATCGGCACAGGGCCGATCAATCATTCGTAAAGCCGAAGACAGTGTCTTCGCTTTCAACCAAACTATGGTAAAAAAAAATGGATGTATATTGAAGGTATACCATTCTCATTTCGTATTTTATATGGAGGAAATAGACAAAATTGAAAATGTCTAATCGTTCGTTTACTTTGAGTTAAATTCTTTTGGGATGGCTGAGGCTACGATTTTGCCTGTGGTGAGAATAAAAACAATTAAAAAAAGGAAGAAATATTGTAATTTCTTATTTTTTTTATTAAATTAAAAAAATAAAAAAATAAAGAAAATGAAAAAAACAACTAACATCTTCTTGAATACATCTACCTTGACGTGGTAAGAGGGCTTTAAACCAAATGATGTAGGTATCTTAAGAATAATGCAAAATATAATCACTGAAAATGAGTAACTGTCTACCCACTTTGCATGAGTACGGGACGTCCCTGTTCATAACCATTTTTCGAAATTTTTTTTGAAACAAAAAGACTGAATATTTTTGTTAAATAACTTTTGGGTATATTTTTTGAGAAAAAATAAGTTTTTCATTAATTGGATACCGCAATTTTAAAGAAAATTGACCAACTCTTAAAGGCTTATTTGATATCAGATAAGTGAAGCACCCCATGAAAAAGAGTTAAAAACTTGTTATAATGATAATTGCCATAATTATAAGTCGTCAATTAGTTGTGATAGTAACAAATTTGTAGTGTTTTATAATTAAGAAAAAATACATATTTGTTTGTAACTCTATTAATTATCTTTGAAAGTTATGTAACCTGTAGAAACCCAAAAATGAACACGAAAACGGTAAAAGAGCAACCGCCTAAGTCGATAAATTCATCTAATACCTATATTATTAATGCAAAAGAATCAGAAAAATCAGATCCATCTTTGGCAATTTCAGTGTTACAAAACGTCTTATTATAGATCGCCATACAAAATTCGGCAGGTTTTTTTTTATTTTTATTTTTGAAAAGAAAATGCCAAAACGACTTACGAGGTTCTGCACTTTAACTGTCTATGTGTATGATATGTATATTGTATAATCATTTTTATATAAAATTTTGATTAAAATATAACTTCTAAATTGTTTTCTACACAAAATCGATATAATTGCTCTACAAATCTAGCAAGGAATGATTGATGCGTTTACTATTTTATTTCTATAAAAACAAAATATATAATAAAAAAGAACCATATAGAACACAATTTATGATCAATTTATCAGTTGAGACAAAAAATTATGTTAATCAATTAATTGCGTTACACAGAATTGCCCCGATAATCTTTGAACTCTCTGAAACATATTGATAATGTTCATATTATACAATGTATGTAAAAGCATTAAAAAGCATTCATTCGCATTAATATTTAGACCCTGATAACATAATATGATTATTAACAACAAAAAAAAGAAGCTTTTAAATACACACTCTTTTATACAAATTTAATCTATTTTTAATTTTTTATTGCATGAAAATCTAACACAACTTTTGAAGATAAGCATAATCATTTCATTTAAAAAAAAATAGAAAAAAAATCAGCGTATCATTTTTTGACTCCCACGTGAATTCAATGTATGAAAATATGAAACAAATAGGTATAATAAAAAAGTTTATCTAGATAACTATAGTTTTTTTTAGAATTTGTTTCTAAGGTGAAAAGAAGAGATCTCTGTAATATTTTATTTAAACATAGGATTTAGTAAAAATCTTATTATTAGTGTCGTCTTTTTGACATAGTCGGTCTTTTCCTGAAATTTTATTTAGTAAATCATTTTTCTCATTTTTCAAATTTCTAAATGTAATTGCAAAAATGTAAATGTCTTGCCTACTTCACAATATTATCTTTCTCTACAATATCGTCGGGAACAGACCCATTTACATATAAATTTACAAGAGATCTAGAAAGAATTATTACCCACTTCAAGACATGAGCTATTTGTTTTCTGAAACTGTTTCAGTATTTTTTTTTTTCAGGAAAAACATTTCCAATTTTATTGGAATCTTTTAGAGCGTTTTATCAAGCTTTTTTGTTGTGTTTAGTTATGGAGGATACGAGGATGGGTCAATAAGTCCGTGAAAATTGAAATAACGAACAATTTCTTTTCCCAAAAAAAAACACTTTTTAACATAGTCTCCTTTTAAATCGATACGCTTCTTCCAATGTTTCTGATATTTTTTGGTGAAATAATAGAATTTCTCGAGGTCATCAAAATAGGAATATGTTTCATCATTGACTTCTTCACTCGACCCAAATTTCTTACCACCGCAACACGCTGAGTGATTTCTTCATGTTTGGAAACAAGTAATAGTCGTAGAGGGCTAAATTTGGAGAATAGGCTAGATGAGCGAAGATTTCATAACCTAATTCATGTAATTTTTCTATTGCGACTGCGGGATTGTGCGCCGTCCTGGTGGAAAAGAACTTTTTCCTCGCCCGATGCAATCCTTTTTGCTTCAAATTAGCATCAAATCGATCCAATGGCCCACGTTTTGCCCTTTTCAAGGTAATTGGAAGTGAACCACGGGCATCCCAAAAAACTATCGCCATGACTTTGTATATGCAAACAAACCAACATGGATGTTCTTCGGCTTCAATCAAGCAAATTTGACTGCACACCTTAGTTTTTG
This sequence comes from Epistrophe grossulariae, assembly GCA_929447395.1. Classification (NCBI taxonomy): domain Eukaryota; kingdom Metazoa; phylum Arthropoda; class Insecta; order Diptera; family Syrphidae; genus Epistrophe; species Epistrophe grossulariae. The sequence continues at coordinate 34,897,096 of OV839566.1, forward strand.
GTGTGTTGTGATGAACCCATGGACAAATTCAACATTTGCCAAGCAAAACACATGCAAAGCTAATGCAAAAGCAATTTGAAATGTAAAATGCATAGGTTTCATAGCATTGCACTCATATTATGCCATTTCAGAACGAATATTTGCTTAAATTGTTGATTTAACCGAACTTTTGAAAAAAATTAATTTAATAGATCTGTTTGTTTGGTATCTTTTTTAAGAAAAAAGTGTAAAACCTGTCAAACTTTGAAAGAAGGAGAAAATTCTCTCAGAGAGGGAGAACTTGTCCAAAAGTTAACAAACGTAGTACTCACTGAACCACTTTTTGTATAAAATATCACTTTTGTGTACAAGACGTCAAACATTGTCAAATCATTTTGAACCCTTTAATATTTAAATTGTAAAATAATTTTTATACTGTATTTTTTAACGAAAATGTAACACCGCATTTGATGGACTTATCTAAATCTTCATCAAGTGAATGAAGACAATCTGAATCAATATTTTGTAAATTCCTAGCCGACGCGTCGTCAAGAAACAGACACTGACAGCTGTGCATTTGACGGTTTTTACACTCCTTGCACACAGAAATTTGTGTAGCAGAAAATTGCAAATAGAATTTGTGTAGCAGAAAATTGCAAATAATCCAATGGAGGGCAAATAATTTGCTCTCTCATTGTGCTCTCTAGCTGCAACTTTTTTGAGTTAACAAACAGGAATTTGTCACAATTTGTGAAAAATTGTGAAGAATTGTGCAATTTTGCAGAAATTTCACGTTACCAAACAGAGCTAATATTTTGCTCAATGGTTGCACCATCACACTTATTTTTTACTAAAAGAAGAATACAAATCGAAAATAGAAAAACATTTATGAATTTCTGTTCAAAAATCTTAATTGATTTTTGCTCTTTTATCGAGCAAAAGTCCTCTTCACAAGCCAATCGAATTGTTAACAACAACTTCACCTCCTGATGATGATTATTACAAGTAATGTTATTTATTAAAAATTTAACTTACTTTTTCTTAATTTTTTTTGCAGCCATTTCGCTTTAAAGACGAATAAATAAATCCCAGACACGCCAAACAATAAACAAATTCAAATGCAAGTAAAGTGCTCAAGATATTTTGACATTTGCATCTGCGCAAGAAAAAAAATCTATTACATTTAGGGAAAATCTGCTTAGCAGAGATGTTTACGGTTACTTTTTGGAATTATTTGTTAAAGCCTAGTACGCTGCTGATGCGAAACGAAAAATCCCATACAAAAATGACACAACGAAATCAGAAACGGAAAATTTCGTTTTGCTTTTCGTTTTGCAGTACGCTGTTCGAAGAGCGAAATGTATAATTGTAGTAGATTATTTGGAGAAGTCTCCGCTCCTTTTTCGCTGAATTAATTATACAGACTATATTTATTGTGTGCGGAAAAATGACGTTCGGGTTTATTTTTGTGTTTTTTTTTGTTTATCATTTTATTGCATCATGGCCGTTTCTCTGATTTTTTGCGTCTACGTTTGATTTTGTTTTTGGAATTAGTGAAACTCTCCAAGGATATTTTCCGTTGTGTTTTCGCCAGCGTTTCGTTGTCTGTTTGGAGATCACAGAAAAATATCGTTTCGCATTTCCCCAATTGGGGTAAGCTTTTTCAAATCCAAATAATTTATGCAAATTTGAATGGTCCATGTAATAAGCCTGTTACCTTTTATAAATCGCGCATCTTCACTAGTCGATCGTCCAATATAAAACCTTCCCACTGTCAATAGGAACAAATTCGGAAGAATTCATTCAATGAAATCGGTTTAGCAGTTTCTGTAAGTGATTTTAATTTTCAACACCATCTATGGGAAAACTGAAAAACTTTTAATTTGTGTACATTTCTTACTGTATATTGTGTTAATTTCAATTGGATAATTATAAGTTTTGAATTTTTAGCGATTGTTTTTATATCTGATATGAAAAAATTAAAATTACGTCAAGTATTTTTGAAGTGACCTAGCTACGATATTTTTTTCAATCAAAATGTTTTATTTTCTGTCAAATTTCCGTGTAACTATCTCAATTGCAGCTTTCTTGTTAAAATTACCAGAGGACATAATTTTGTAGAAGATTTTTGGCATAAATTATCGAGTTTATTTTCTTTAAAAAATGTTTAAATCTTTCATTAACTTTTGATTTCAGAATATCGAACATCGAGAATTACACAACAATTTCCTTAAAATAAATACACTTCAGAATCACATTACGTGTCGTAATAAAATGGTGATTAAGGATGAAGTCGTATACGATTTGTTGTGTTTGTCCTAGATTTCTAATTTAAATACTTCCACTGAGAAATCCCCATGCGTGCTAATTGCTGCCTCGCAGATAAAATAACTCAAAGAGTCACAATATATAAGCTTTAGCTGGATTTCCAATGTTTCCGCATATAGAAAACAAAAACTTCCTGCGTCTGCAGCTGCTGCATCTGCACTTGTACGACAATAATAAGGAATTCCAACAGAGATTCCTCCAATAATTGTGTGGGTATCGGTGTAGTTTTGTTTGCAGTTGCATTTGCAGCGATGGCAATCTATCTGCGGAACCAAATTAAACTCGCAAATTAGTCGGTCAATTTGTGCAACAAAACAACCACATGCACCGGGGACCATCGTCGTCGTCGGTGGCGGCGGCACTGGCACCGGCGTCGATGAGCTCATCCCGTCTATTTGTGCGTCGCATTGCATCGCGTCGTCGGTCATCGTCGCTTTATTATCATTCCCTGGAATTGGATTTATTTTTATTTGCATCAGCTGCAATCAGCGATTGCACTAAATGTGGCTGGGTTATAATTATTATTGTCGAGTGTTTACTTAGGAATGTAATGTTCAACGGGCAAGTGCAGTGCACGTTCATGAAACTTGCCACATTTGCACCGCATTAAATGCACCTTCTCTCTATTTGCGAATGTGTTTCTCAGAACTTGTAGGCTTGCGCATCAAATTCACCTGAGAATTTCCCACTTGATGATGTGGCTGGGCTTCCGGAAAATGGTGCTGCGATTTGCCTGTTACAACTTTGCCAGTCGTGTCGCACGCCACACCATACCTACCATTTCGGCACATAATGTCAATTCAAATTTGCCAAAAAGAACAACAAAACCAAAAAAATAAAAACCTGTGACTATGCCTGTTGCTTCAACATGTTGCACTATAACCCAGCTTTGATTCCATTCCATCTCCATACCTAACCTACTGATGAATCATTGAAATGGCATTTGAGTTTGAATTGGAGTTTCTGGAGTGGCTGGCTGCAGTGCATTCCCTGCGGCAGCAAGAGGAGTGGCACTTTGCGTCTGCTGGCAGATGTTAATGTGATGGAATTTTTAGCGCACTTTGCTTCAAATTAACTTTTGCCGTCGTCGTCGTCGGCCGTCGCGGTCGTCGTGCGCGCAAAGCGAAGCGGCGCGTCAAGTAAATTTCAAACGCAAATGTTGTGGGGTGGTTAGGTAGAGTTTATTATTTTTTTTTTTTTATAATTTTTATTTTTATTTTTTATCGCGTTAAAAAACCGAGGCCATAGCAATTAGGTTTGGTATGCAATTTTATTGTATCAAATGATTTAGAATGACAGCAGGAATTACTTTGTATATATTATGGCATTCTAAAATGGTTTTACATTCATTTAGTCTTCTTTTATTATTATTGGTTTTATATTTAGCTATTATTATATACTACAGTGACCAGCAGTCTTTTCTTTCACATGATATTAATTGATATCCTTTGAAGTTCAACATGAAGGACTTCTTAAAATTAATATTTATTTCAGTGTAGTTTTAAAGAAAACTTGACAGGTTCTATTGTGAATGGGCCTTGGGTAATGGTAGATCCGTTGAGAAATTTAAGCTACGATTAGGCGGTCAACGCGTTGACTCTCTGACTTCAAACTGATGTCAAATTCTGTCCCAAAGTCATCGTCAACGTAGGTAACTGTAACTCCTAGCTACAGTTTGCTATTTGTCATATTTTTTCTATGGGATCTGACAGCAATTCGTTACAAGTTAAACCAAACAGATAGACTGTCAATGCGTTGTCACTTGCATTGACACAAATTTTTGAGTCAATCGCTGAATATTTTGGGTGACCTTGCAATCACCCTGTCAATGCAGTTAGGACACATTGACAGATTGCACGGTGCTAAGTCAACGTTAACAGACAAATTTTCTACCACCTCAATTCAAAGTTTGCTTTGACTTTCATCTCAATTTGATTTTCTCATTTTTTAGAGATTTTTTAATCCATCGACATTGTAGATTTTCTTCAACGAAATTTTACAGTTCATAAATTTGACAGTCTATGAAAAAGTGAAACTGATTTAACATGTTAACGGTGTTGTAGCGTCGTTGTCAATGCGAAAAATTATTGATCTTGTCAATTCTGCGTCAATTCGATCAAAAAGTTGTGGTCAAGTCGTGTGATCGTCATAGTTTAACATGTCAACACGTTCAGTGTTGAAAAAAAAAAAGCGTTGACACTGACAAAACGTCATCGCATTTTGGGACGATATATTGGCCAACTGGCGTCACTCGAGTGATCATCAACGTTTCATGTGATGACACTGTCTACAGATTGACAGTTTATTATTATTGTTAAGGAGTCAACGCATCGAGCATTTACCTTGGTCGTCTAATCATAGCTTTATGAACGGTTGCTCAAGGCCCATTCACCATAGAAGCTGTCAATTTTTCTATAGAAAATCTGTACCAAATTTGTGACAGTCCTATCGACAATGACAACCTGTCAATGATTTTTAAAAGGGTGCCATTCATGTTGAGACGGTTATTAGGACGGACGCAAGTTTTTTTTGAGAATTTCGACAAAAGTTTGACATCGTTTGACAATGGGCCTCGTGGGCCGTTCGTAGATATTTCAGGAAAATGAGATTTCAGAGATTTTTTCACACAAAAAGTGAGCAAGCGAATCTAAGATTTTTGCTTCTTCAGAGTTTTGACAGAAAAGCTGAGAAATTTTGCTAAGGAATCCTGTTCATGTAAATAACTGAGATTGCTGAGATCTCATTTTCCTGATCATGCCTATTTAGCCTAGGGATCGCACGAGACCCATTCTATGCGTAGCTTTCACCCCTTTTTATATAACGGACTCTACTTGAATTAATGACTCCTTTAATCGGACACAAAGATTTTTGCCTTCTGGCATTTAAGTTTAATATTTGACTTGTAGCCATTCACGTTGACGGACGTTAGTACTATCGGAAGGTTCATAGATATTTTCAATGGATCTGCGGTCGCACAAGCCTAATTCACTATAATATTATATTCTCTAAATTTTCCGTTGAAAATCTCTACAAACTGGCGATTGTATGTAACGTATGTATATGATTCTTTGAAGTGCCTATCAATTTTTGACTTCTTTTCAATCGATCCCAAAACGAAGCACTCATAGAATATCCAAGATTTACGATTTTTACAAAGAAAGTATACATTATAATATAGCCAGCGAAACAAGATTTAAAAGCAGCCATTAGCGTTAAGAAAGTTAACAAAGTTTGTTCTAAGATTTTCAATGTAAAATTGCCAATTTCTATTGTGAACTATCCTCATGCCACCGGAGATCTGTTGAAAATCTCTAAGAACTCAGCCACTGTCCCTAAGACTGTCACAACGTAAATGGAATTATTTTCAAATTTTATATAAAACCTCAAAAAAGAATCATTCACATTGAGACTCTAATTGCACTAAGTTAATTCACGATAGAACCTATCAACTCTCCATTAAAAATCTCTTTGAACGAATAGAATAGATTTGCATTTTTATGTCAGTTTATTGAACTTATTTTAAAGAATTTGAGTTTAAAACCTAGTACGCTGCTGATGCGAAACGAAAATTTCCTGTGATCTCCAAACAGACAACGAAACGTTTGCGAAAACATAACGAAAAATATCCTTGGAGCGTTTCACTAATTCCAAAAACAAAATCAAACATAAACGCAAAAAATCAGAGAAACCCATGATGTAAGAAAATGATATACAAAAAAAAAACACAAATAAAACTCAAATGTCATTTTTTCGCACACAATAAATAGTCTGTATAATTAATTCAGTGCGAAAAAGGAGCGGGGACTTCTCCAAATAATCTGCTACAATTATAAATTTCGCTCTTCGAACGGCGTACTGCAAAACGAAAAGCTGAACGACATTTTCCGTTTATGATTTCGTTGTGTCATTTTTGTATGGGATTTTTCGTTTCGCTTCAGCAGCGTACTAGGCTTAAATCGAAAATTAAAAACAAATTCTTTAAAAATGTTAACTTTTTTAATTGTTTCAGTTTTTTTTACAAATAAGGTGTGTTCCTTTACTTTAAAACTCTGTGCATTTGTGTGAATTTCTACGTCATTTTATTTTCTTTTATAATGAACTTTGACAGATTTTTGTGTAAAAATTCACAGAAATGCACAGAGTTTCAAAGTAAGGGAACTAGGATATATTATATAAAAACTGTATAAAAAGTTGACTTTTTTTTCTGAGACCGAAAAAAAATCACATCTACCTATACTTGACTGTTAATTGCACAGAGTGGCAATCATCATCAGACGGCAAAATAAAAACCCTTTTCCCCTAAATTCAAACCGGAAAATCCATCATTCGTGATATACAAAAAAAAACAAAAAACTCAAATAAAATGCTTTTGTGTCAAGCAAGATTGTGATAGTGATACTCGATTGAATGAATATCGCGGAGGTGGCATCTGGTGTTACACGAGAAAAAACGTGTTCATGCTGCAAAAAAAAAAAAAAAACAAACAATGAATTTAATTTTTAAATGCACGCGGAGGCAAATCTATCTCTTGCACTGCATATAATATACAGAAGCTTTGTTGCGCTGTTATACCTATGAACTGTTGAAAGATCATTCGATAGGAAAGCGCTGTATTGCAAGTAGGTAGGTAGTTTGTATATTTTGTTCATGTTTTGCAATTTAATTGCAAGCAACACGTTTGGGGGAATTCCTCTATGAAACAAAAGAAAAAAAAAACATCAGTTAAGTTTTCACTAAAAAGAACTTAAAAAAAACCCAACTTTTTTGTGTAAGCTTCACCTGACATTTGTTCCAATGATGGAATGTGATTAAATTTCTACTTTGTAAGTTTTGAAATGAAGGTTTAGTAGTGTAGCCCTTTTCACAACCAACACTCCGGCACCTTATTTCTTCCACATCGAATACCGTCACCATTGCCATCGCCGCCGCCGCCACCAACAACTATATAGGTACATTTTATTGCATAATTACATTATTTCGCTTTTAAGCAAATTTTCCCTGCAGCTATATAATGTACTCGTATATAGTAGAAGGTTTTGAGCTCTCACGTAATTGAATGACAGTTTCTTGAGATGCAGCCTCTTTTACGTATCCATCATCAGCTCCACCTCAGTGTTGGGAAATTTGTTTTGTTAGTATTTTTGCTCTGTCTTCAGATTGTTTCACACTTGATAGCATCTCATATCAAAGACTCTATATCAAAGTATAGTCCTCCTTTTGATCCCCTGATACGTTCATTTCTCTTCCTGTATAATTTTAAGGTTGAAGTTAGAGTACCTATAGTCAGTGGCGGTGGGCGGCGGCGGTGGAGTGATTCAAAGCAGAGACCTAAAGTGCACTGCCCTATGACACAATATCTGTTAAAAGATTATATAAACTGAAAGTTCACTACAACTATCAATGTACATACATAGCTCTGTTAAGGAATAGGGTGATACAATATATAAAATGTAACAATATGAAACAAAAACGGAGAAGACAAAATCTTTGTAGAAGATTCCTGAAGAATTTTTGTTTTAAGACTTGACATTTATAACTATAACCGTTTAAAAGGTGGTAGAAGTTCAGAAGTTGAAGGTCAATATTGAGGCGAAACGTCATAGTCATTGCATCGGAGGAATCCCTGACAGATTTATGTTCAGTAAGATTTTATAATTATCTTAAATTAAATAACCATCAACAAGATATTTAACTGAAAGTATTTTCGAAGACCTCCCTCCACCATTATTGAATTTTTCTTTCATTTTTATCAACCTAAATACAACATAAAATTTATAAAATCAATCATAATATATTCATAATAATCACCCTGTGAAGGAGTTACACGATACAAAAAAATAATAATGCAAAAAAAAAATGCATGGATGCAATGATGATGATGGAAATAACTATACATAAATTTAGAAAAACAAAACAAAAGTAAGGAAGGAAAAGTATTTATTTTAGGCTTCATCGTTATGATCTAGTTTCACGCTTGTAATAATTGTAATGCGGTCTTAAAGTAAAGTAAATTATTCATGAATGGATGAGTCTGATTATATTATGACTCTAGGACAATGATTTTTTAATAAAATCAGTTTCGCACAGGATTGCACATTTGTTCAGTAGAAAATATCATTTTATCCGCGCTAGAGAAGGACTTATATATATCCATGTCATGTCAATGTTTTGTTCCGAATTTTTCAAACTTTTCCAACATTATTATAATTAAGCTTTGTTGGTATCTATTAATAAATAATTAATAATCAAAGACATCCTTGTTTTTTGTGACCGACTGATATCTTGTTTAGTAAATTGAAATAAATATATAATATTTATAACCTTTTTAAAGAGAAATTGTCTTCGGGGTAACGTTGGGCGCCATTTGTTCCACTTTGTCTCTTTGAAGGCAGAGAGTAGTTATCAATCTATTTTTTTTGCAATATTAAGGGCCAGTTTCACAGTGAAGTAAGTGTCACTTAAGTGCCAAATATGGAAAACTAATTCCCAATTTCACAGTGTAAACTTATCGGAATAAGTGACACTTAAGTCTCCCATGTTTGCCACTTAAGTTTCACTTACTCAGGTAATAAAACTGCGGCTTAAGTGCCAAAATGGGAAAATTAAGTGCCACTTATTTTGTTAAGTGTGCACTGTGAAACTGGCCCTAAGTTTAGTATGGTCTATCAGATTGACATATTTTAAGTTCAATTATTTTATAATTTTTGTTACTTTAGTCTCATTTTATAAAACACCTTCTCTAAAACATCGTAGTTGACGTTTATCTATATAAAATTTCACAACTTAATTTTCCTTTCAAAATGTTTATAGGACGGTATTTATTTCCATTGAATTAACAACAAAATAACATATCCGTAACTCGTTAAGTATGGGACATCTGGCAATGAAATGGTGTATATTCTTTCTCTCTCTCTCTCTCACCTTAAGATTGCAAAGGTTACATAGAATTGATACATCAGATCGATGCGGAAGCCGGAATGTAATTAATGTAGAATTCCTTTCAACAAAAGAATCGAATTTTTTCTAAAAAGAATCGAATTTTTTCTGTCGTTGAAAGGAATACAAAAAGGCGAAATGAATCGATTTTTTTTGTGATTGTGTGTGTGGCACTTGACAGCAGCAATTTTGAAGTAAAAAGTCCAGAAAATATTCAATTTGGAAATTATTATTATTATTAGTTGAAAAATATAAATATTTACTATAAAATTCACCGAAAATTCGTTGCAACCCAAAAACACAATTTGTTTTCATAGAAAACATTTGTTTTCTGAAAACACCGCGACATTCAATTTGACATTTTAGAAATTTCAAATCTTGCAAGTGTGTGTGCAAATCGGTGTAAAATCTTTTTTGAATCTTGCAAAATTAGCAAGATTTGTTTTGACAGAAAAAAATCGAATTGTCTTTTTTGATTTGTCCTCTTGATTTCAATATTACGTTCATCATTTTAAGCGGAAAATGGTTTTGGAATTACGTTCTTTCAGAATTCAGTTGGCTGTAGGTAGATATTTCTGTATTGTAAAGATTGTGCTTCTATTTGTAATTTTTCATTATCCTTGGCTTATATCCTTTCAAGAATATAATTAAATATAATTAAAGTCTGCAGCGCTTATATCTGATGGAATGCGTAAGTTTTCAATCAGTACGGTTCCTAGTTTTTTTGTCACTTTACGACAAGAATTCATTGGCAGCAAGTTATTACCATGAGGTCTGTTCTCGTACTTGCCCGAAACTACCAGATTTTACCAGATTAATTTTTTTTATATGAACTTTGACAGTCTTTCGGGCTAAAAATGGTAGAAATGGGTAGGTTTGGCAAGTGAACGAACAAGGTTATGGGCTTCGTCGAGCGGCCTTAAATGTGGTACAAACGAAACAAACGACGGATATTTGGTCATTGGTGTCAATTTTAATTTATTTTCAAATTTGCAGAATTTTATGAATGAAGTTGGACGAGGTAGAAAAAACAAACAAAATTAAAAAACAGAATTCTGTGAAGTAGGAAATAATATCCCTGTTTGGTAACTTTTTTTTCCAGCAAATTTCCCAAAAACTAAGTTTGTTTTCTATGGGTTTTGACAGCAAATTGTGAAATTTTGTGAAAATTTTTGCAAATTCGCAAGAAATTTCACGTTACTAAACAGACGAAATATTTCATCCCTACAGTTTTTCAAAACAGCCGCTGTGCAGAATATGGGACATTTGGGTAAACACACAAGCGCAAGTATGAATCAGTTTAAGTGCCTTGCACATGAGATACGAATTACGAACTGCGAATTGCGAATGGTCGCGAATTTTGACATGTCATTCATATGAGTAATTCTTTTGGTCGCCGAACAATGCGAATTGTCATATAAAAAGAAAAAATAAATAAACAAGTAAAATGCTAAGCAAAATTTTTTAAGAAAAGGTGGCTTTTATTAGAATAACACATACAAGGCAAGTACGATTTTGCGGACTTGCAGCATATATTTTCAATTATTTCAAATTATTTTACCTTTTTTTTCTATAAATTCACTCATTTTTTTGTTTTCCGTCGCGCACCAAATTGATGTTTAAAATTTGAGGTTAAATTCGAACGAATTTTTATTCGCCGGTTGTGGATTGCGAATTTACATTTGAAAGTTCGCAGAAGATACGTTGTTGGTCGCTTAAAAAATTTAAAATGAAAAATTTCGTAGTTTAAACTAATTTCACAGACTGTTTTCTATTTTAATTTGTAGATGCGATCAATTATATTCGCTTCGTCGAAAAGTAAAAACAAAAAATAGTTGCTATTTGCTCTAGAAATTGCTTTTATATATTTATTCGCATTCGCAGGTCGCAGCTCATATGCAAGGCATTTAACCAAATTACTGTCCACACGATGATATGGTTTAACATGAAATCGTCTACCAGAATCATAACTATTCGATTAAATATACCTTTCTACATAGTTTCAGCTTAAACTAATTCCTCCATCAAAAATTTTAATCACATTTCATACATCACTCAGCCATTCGTTTCCATGATCATCGGTTAAGGGATGACGGCTTCCTGGAAAGCTTGACCTGATCTGATCTTCTTTTGAGTAGCTCACAATTCAGAAATTTGACATTTCATAATTATGAAAATAAAATATTCAATAAGTTCGTTTAACAAAAACTTCCAACTTAAAAATCAAATAAAAAATTCACCTTGCTGTGGTGAGTTTTTTGTGAGGTTTCATGTGACAATTTTCTGAAAATACCGAAAATATAAGAAATCAACTTCAGAAGAAATTGTGACTTTTGAGCCCTCAGAACGCCAGAATAAATCTCTAAGCACAACTAAATGAGACTGATGATCGACTTGGCGGTCGCGAAATATCTAGAAGCCGAGTCTATAGAAAACTTGATGGGTTTTCACTCAAGTGAAAAAATCTTCAATATTATATTAATTTATTTAATTTATTAAGTTATCAGGTGCGTCAGAGGTAAAAAACTCGCTTCTGAATCAGGTCGTTTAGACCAATAAAAGGCATCAACATAAATTTTTCCGAATTTATCTGACATATAGATGCTAATATGTCATCTGCAATTATTGTGAACCTACCTATCTGCACTGAATTTTCAGTACTGACGATTGTAGTTATTATGATGGGGATTGGGAATTATGAGAATAAATTCTTTAGATGAAATCGTCCAGACCATCAAATTCGTTCAGTTTTTATGTTAAGTTTCGTTCTTTATCTTATTTCGTTCTCTGTTTGATTAAAATATTTTGTTTTCAAAATTATTCTTTAAAGAATTTTTGCAATTCTAAAATTTTTTTCAAATGAATATTTGTTCTCCTTATTTTTGAAATAAATTTAAAAGTTTTTTCAATTATACTTCTGAACTAAATTCCTTAATAAAAATGTAATGATGAAAAACTATCTGCATACAAAAGAAAATTGAAGAATTCAAGCGAAATAATTTCAATTAGTGTAATTTTCACACTTTTCAATGATAATAATTGCAATCCGTGTTCATCTTAGAGTTTCTTCCTTTTATAACCTCTCTTAACAGCACCATATTTTCCTTGTGCTATTTTATAATTTTATGTCTGCAAAATCTTTGTTTTCTCTTTTCGATTGTATGTATAAGCAAAAACTTTTCCATCAACTTACAAGCAGAATGAGATTATATTAGCTCTCTGTAAAGCATCATCAGATACCGCCCGTCGACATTGTTTTCGTTCTTTACTACCTACATACTTTGTCACCTCCAACTTCCAGATCATCCATCAGCTTACTCACTCACAAACATATATTTCCAACATCTCTTATAATTATAAACTGAACTGTTTGTCTATTCAGTATGATTGAAACTTTGTTAAGTAAACATTTAATGAGAAAGTTCATAATCTAGTTCTAACATCGTTTAATCTCTTGCATCCTCTTTAACAATAATAAATAAGTTTTGCGTTCATCCCCAGAACGTTTATCCATCCGTTATAATGCAAGGGACACCACCACTACCATGCCATCACCATCACCACCCTCTAACTCATCCATCCGAACAATCTGAATCAAAATGATGAGCAACCTGTTGCATGAACTTTTTAAAACAATCCTGGCAAATGTACGTACCTATAGATTGGGTTAAGGTGGTATTATTTGGTGGAAGAAACAGAGAGACCTCCCTTTCTACCCTCAAATACCTATGAGTAATCATGAACTCTCAAACGCGCATTCTCTATCCTCCTCCGTTTTGTATACATATTTATAATCGCGGGGGTTTATACGGGCACACCACAAAAACGAATTCAAAACCATTCCAAAAAATGAAATTTCAATGACAAAGTTAGTTGTCAACTCGATACATATACATACAAGTGTATGCGTACATATACATATGTATATGTATATTGTATACAGAAATTAAAGGGACAACATTTGTCTAAGCTATAACCGTTGCGTTGTTTTTATAATAAAGCCATCTGTGGCGGAAAGTACTTACCTATATCTGCGCCTGACATATCTATTTATCTGTGGGTTGTGGGGTCCTTCCGTTTCAGCAGTGTTTATTTTTTATTTTTGCATACTTTTGGTCTGTTTCTTTTTGAACGAAAAAACAAACGAATGACTGTCTGCACACGTTTCACGTTATACAAGCCTCAAAAGAGACATTTTACAAATTACAATCCTCAGGTTGCTCATCAGGGCAACGAAGAGGTTACAAGGTTTCCACCTCTAGAGGTTACATTGTATACAACAAACAATAATATACCTGAGAGACAGAGTGTTCCAGGAATATAGATTATAAACTATGAAGGAGCTCTGCATCTGGACCCATGTTCTGTAACTCGGCGATAACTTTTCGCGGCGAGAAACGGCGAAAAATGGAACAAAAATGGAACAAAACTCATAGGAATCCTATGGGTTTTGTTCCATTTTTCGCCGTTTCTCGCCTCGAAAATTTATCGCCGAGTTACAGAACGTGGGTCCTGGAATATAGAGAATCTTACAGAAACTGACATCTTGCAGAAGTAATGCAGTTTTTAAATTTAATCCAGAGTCGATCAAATTCCTGATGCAAACTAACAATACGCCATAGAGGAATGATTGAGAGTTGTAAGTCACTAGCTTTGTTTTTTTGCAAGCCCGGGGGGAATTGAATGAAAAAAACGACGTCGGTGGTAAACAATTAACATGTTAAATGGAACAACAACTAATCCCAGAGAATTCTCGAGGTTTAACTTAAGCGCACGGAAAAACTTTGTTACCGGCATGAATTACATATGTACATGTTATCAATAGTTTGTATGAAAACTCCATGATTTTTACTGTCATGGCATCGTTAATCGCGGCTGTCGTTTTTTTCAACCAATTCCCCCCGGGCTTGCAAAAAAACACGCCTACTATAAGCCCAGGTTTCCGCGAACTGTCGCTCCATCAAATTTATAATTTTTTTTTACAGTTAAACCTATCTTTGTCAATTCCTTGTCATTCATTCGTAATACTCAGAAAAGCACCACTGATTTCACGTCAATGGCAATACTAAAAACTTTTTTAATTTTTTTCGATGACAATTCGAAATATTTTATCTATAACGCGTTCAAGCTATCTGTCAAGTAACAAAGTATTACAATGTCGATGATTTAAGATAATCTTTTATTTAATTAGTTGTTCTGGAAGAAAATAAACTATGGACCGTGTTCACATTAGACTGACTTTCTTTGACTTTTCTGTACTTTTTCTCACTCCCATTTCATGGCAAGAAAGAGATGCCTTTTTTGATCACCTCTTTCTCGAAATTAAGTGTAAGTGAGGCACAGTACCTACACATATTAAAGATAATATCATTAGCCTTTTCATTTTTGTTCAGTTCTGCGCATTTGTCAAAATCGTGGTATTATGGTAGAATAATGCTGGATCTAGTGCCCCTTTACTTGCCTAATTTCAATATTTTGTTGTTGTTTCTAATGTATCACGCTGAGTTCCTATGGGCACTCGCACAGCCATTTTTAAGTTTTTGACACTTTCAACTTTGACAACCTGCGCAATGTATTAGCTTTGATTTGTGTAGGTACTGTGGAAGTGAGCTAAGTATACAGAAACGTCAACAAAAGTCGGAGGAGAAAGTCCAATGTGAACACCGTCATGGAATTCCATAATAAGTCCATGAATGTGAATATCGTCACGACAGAAAATTTTGCCGTTTCAACCTTGGGACAGAATTAACGCCCTTATGTTTACTCTGTCAAGGTGTCATAATTGCGTTGCCATTAAGCGCGTTCAGAAATATGAGATCTCAGACATTTCGCTCAATCAAAAAGTGAGCAATCGAATTCAAATTTTCGTCCTCAGTATTTTGACACTAAAGGTAAGACCGCACTGGGCGGAACTGCACTTCAGCCGAACTGAACTTCACGACTTATTTGTATGAAATTGTATGAGCTATATCGCACTAAGCGACAACTGCACTTCACGGCGCAACACTATACGACAAAGTTGATAATCTGACCAACTGTGTCGCGACATGAAGTTTCGTGTGAAAGTGCGCAGGGTGTCGCTGAAGTGCAGTTCCGCCTAGTGTGGTTCTACCTTAAAACTGAGGAATCCTCTTCATAAAACTGGGATTGCTGATTGACATTGGTTGTCAGCATCAGTTTTACGCAGCCGTCAATGCGCTGATTACACGAAACAAGTTTGAATAGTCATTTTATTGTCAGAAACAACGAGTTGACGCGTATAAAAACACCGAACCGTAGAATCCATTGAATTCGTTGGGGTATAATTGGCGTGTTCAGAAAAATGAGATCTCAAAGATTTTTTTTCACTCAAAAAGTAAGCGAATCCAAGATTTTTTCCTCAGAGTTTTGACAGCAAAGCTGAGAAATTTTGTTCGAGGTATTATGGTGGTAAAATGGTGGATCTAGTGCCCCTTTACTTGAATTATTTTGTTGTTGTTTCTAATGAATCTCGCTGAGTTCCTGTGGGCCATTTTTAAATTTTTGAGAATTTCAATTCTTTGACAACCTGCGCAATATATTACCTTATATACTGTGGCGCCAGTATATTACTTGAGATTTGTATACATACAATAGGTCTGTTCGCGTACTTGCCCGAAACTGCCAGATTCTACCAGGTTTATTTTTTTATATAAGCTTTGACAGTCTTTCGGGCTAAAAATGGTGGAAATGTAGGAAGGTTTGGGAAGTAAACGAACAATGTTTATGCTATCCATCAATATTCGGATCGACATAGTTTCATTCTGCATTTAAACAAATGCAAGGCTTATTCTCTATAAAATCCAATTATGACAAATAACAAGCATGTTAAATACATGATTTGGGTTTTTTGTCTCCAAGTTGTATAATACACTTTATTTGTTTAAATAAAATAATAAACAATTACACAATTTTTTATATATAAATATTTATTTATTTTAAGTTTTTATTTTAAAATTTACAACTTTTTTATTTTTTGTGACGACGACGCGTTTCGGAGCTGCTACTCCATCATCAGGTCGAATACTTTTGTTGTTTAGTGTTGTTGTTTTCTATCATTTTACTTGAGCTTTTTTAAATCTTCTGTTGTTGTTGTTGGTGAAAGTTTAGTTGTTCTTTGTTTGGGGTTTTTTAGTAATGTAGTTTTCTTTTTCTTTAGTTTTATTTTGTTGTTGTTTATTGTTTTGGTTGATTTTATTTTATTTTAAGCTTTTGTATGATTATAATGTTGTTTTCTTTTTTCTTTTATTGTTTATGTTGAAATTTTATTGCTGTTTCATATAATGCATTATGTTTAATTGTTAGTTTGTCGTTTAGTATGTTGTCCTGTTCTTGTCTGTAAGCTTTGTAAATTTCAAATTCTTCTGTCGCGTCAAGAATTCTGCCTTTTCTGCATATATGTAATGTTTGTAAGTTAGTTTCAATGTCTGTGTAGTTATGGTTGTGTTCTATTAAATGTAATGCGTATGTAGATCTGGTGTTTGGTTTGGGTTTATGTTCTTTGAATCTTTCTTCAAAGGTTCTACCCGTTTGTCCGATGTAAAATTTGTTGCAATTATTGCATTTTAATTTGTAGACGCCGGAGTAGAATTTTGTTTCTGTTTTTGGTTTTGGTTTAAGTATATTTTGTATATTGTTGTTTGTTTTAAAACTTATGTTTATGTTTAGTTTTTTAAATTGGTTTGTTAATATTTGTGGTACTATGTTGGTAAATGTTATTGATGTGTATTTTGGATTTTCTATTGTTGTTGTGTTTGTAATTTTGTTGTTGTTTATTTTCTTTTTCTTTTTATTTATTAGTTTGTCTATTGTTGTTGTTTTGTATCCATTATTGTAAGCTATACATTTGATTAGGTTTATTTCATTATAAAAATCATTTTTGTCCATTGGAATGGTAAATGCTCTATGTATGAAAGCATTAAATGCTGCCATTTTTTGTGAATGGGGGTGATGTGAATCATTATGGATTATTGTGTCAGTTGTGGTTTCTTTTCTATAAATTTTATATTTTAATGTAGGTATTATTGTATTTTGTTATATTTATGTCGAGAAAATTAATTGATTTGTTGCTTTCTATTTCTGTTGTGACTTTTATTTTAGTGTTAAAAAAATAAAACTATTATTCGCTAATGGAAGTCTTTGTCTAGACGATATTTCAACTGTAGATTCAAAACACCCTTTAACAAACTGTTCTTGATGTTGCCTCTTTTGTCTAAAGTTCTGCTTTAAACTTTTACTCTAGTATATAGGAGGAATATTTTTTTATTTTTTTTTTTTTTTCATCTATTTTTTCTAGTAGTTATGCATGGCCGTTTTTTGGTCGGTAGCCAAGTCGATGGGCGTGGGTCGTCGTCGACAATGGGGAAAAAGGAAAAAGATGTCTACAACCTCGTTAGACGTGCATTTTTCCACTTAATGTCACATCGACACAAGTACAGAACATCAGAGTTGTCGGAGTGTAGAACAAACCGTCATCATCTTCGTTGTCGTCTATATATTATACATATACGCCAGCGAACGTCTTCACGATTCATCCGCACCGCACGTGATACCGCAACTGGAACAAAGGACACGAACGTGCAGATTCAAGACGTCTACCTGCTATTTGGATGGATTTATCTTATCAGTAGGTACATGTTGGCTTTTGAAGACGTATTCTCATTCCTTTTCGTCTCTGTCACATGTAGGACATAGGTATAAGTAGGTAGGTAAGGTAGGTGTGGTTAGTTATTCGTATAGGTACATACGGATGGATGGATACATATATTGCTATGTGCTCCAATTTTCTCAATGACATCCGTGGATCTATGATGCGTACAGGTGTGGCATTAGATGATGATGACATATTCCCAGACAGTTATGCGGAATAAAGTACGTGGATAATTTTCGTAAAGGAATTAATTTAAATACATATTTTTGTTCTCTTTTTTGTTGTTGTTGTTGTCAAATAGGGGAGATCGGGGATGGCTAAAAAAAACATATCTTCGTCTAGTTTGTCCTCATTATGTTTATTTTTTATGAAATCTACAGATAGTCATCATTAAAAAAAAATTGAATTATATTTCTCAACAACGATTTTGATGAAATAAAGAAATCGAAATTGTTTATAACAACCATCCTTGATGGTCTGGGTCTTCCGAATTCAATTTTGGTATTTGGTGTGGTGGAACCTGAGGTTGACCTTACATTTATGGTTCGAGTGATTTTGTCCTTGGAGTAAATGAAATTGTTAATTTTGTTCGTGAGGTAAACAACACGTTTAGGATTTTTGTGAATAACCTTGTGGGCTCTATTTGCAATACTTTTTTCCATCAAAGTAATTGGAATAAATATATATATACAGTCTTAATAAGGACAAGGACCAAGAAAATATATTGAAGTATAGGTATTTTGGCACAGGCATGTAGATGAAGTATAATAATTATAAGTATACCTACCTACTAAAGGACTCAAAATAAGACTTATGTGCTATTACATTTAACCTTAATAATTAAAACTTTTTATAACTTGATGGTGTTCCTTGATACTTGATGAATGTAAAAGGTACTTAGACATCATAGCACCTTTATTGAGACTTGTATACCTAATTGTGATTGTACCTCCATACCAAATTATAATTCATATATACCTACCTACTCAAAGTAATTGTGTAATATTCTTAACTTATTGCCTATTCTTAAAATCAAACGGTGACTTCTCAAATTAAAGAAATAAACAGAACCAGTAATTGAGAAAAGTCGGGAATCAATTTAGCAGAGCAAAAAAAATTCATTTTTTTCGGAAATTAATATATATTGTAAGATCTGACAATCGTCTGTACTTAGCTTAAGAATAAAAAAATTGTTGTTGGATACCATTGCCTACTTTGTGCTATTGAAAAAAAAAAATTGTAAAATAAACAAGTGTAAGTGAAACATTTTCGAGCTACTAAGTCCCCTATTACACGATGATTCTTTGCGTCTGACTCTTTTTTCGAATTTCTCTTTGAAAATCATCCTGTGAATCGCATGCTATTACACGATGATTCTTTGCGCCTGACTCTTTATCGAATTTCCCTTTGAAAATCATCAAAATAAAGTTATATAAAAAGAAACGTCAAAAAGAGTCTCGGAAAACTTGGCCCACGACTCACAGGGCAACTGGTCTTCCGTCTCATCTTTTTTCTCTTTCGCACTCGTTATGTTCGAAAAGAGTCAGACGCAAAGAATCATCGTGTAATAGGGGACTAAATCTCTTTGTCAATTTTACAGAAAAAAAATGGTATAGTGAATTAAAATATTTATATTAGTTTTTCCGTAAAATTAAAGTTCACACTCTGTTTGAACCGAAATGTATATAAGAGACCGATGCACGCAAAGAAGAAAACCGACTCTGAGTTATCAGATGAAGTCATCTCTTGAGCTTAAAATCACAAATAAATTTTGTGAATTCGGAAGAAGAAATTTGTTATTTTAACAATATATTTGGTTAATCTGACAAATTATTTGGTAGATTGTTGTATCAACAATATTTTTAGTTCTAATGGACAAATAACATTGGCCGCGTTCAGGTTTGTATCCAAAGCGATCTGGATAGCTTTGTGTTGTTGTATTAATCCCTTGTTAAATCACAGCTGAAGACAAAGCAGCTGTTGGCGAAAAATAAATCTCAAACTATCCTAAAAATTCTGGGGTACTCATCTATCCTATGGGAAATATCAACAACAGCTGCAATTTGCGTTCAGAAACATACTGGATACTCGAGTATCTTAGATAGGCTATCCTAGTGCAACCTGAACGCGGCCGTTTTGGTTTGTTTGTTACAACTTTGATCAATTTGGATAAACCATTTTTGCTGGACGTATATTGACAGAAGTTTTATCAGCTCGTCTCAATCTCCATTTTAATCATATATACCATTTTTTTTTCAGTATAGCTTTTTTAGTTGAGTTTAGTGAAATAATAAATCTGGATAAAATTTCAGCCCTTTAATATAATATATTAAGGGGTCGCTCATCGTTACCCTTAATTTTCAATACAAATTGTATTGTAACTTTTTTGTTGGGGGTAGTTAAAATAAACGAGGGACAACACATAACTATATTTATAAAACCTCTAAAAGTTTATTAAAAACCTCTTGAATTAAGTTGTCTGGCTACCGTCGTTAATTTTTCTCTTCATTTTCAGCTCTTTGCAAAGGAAAATAGGTAGGTATATAATAGATATTTAATCAGCAAACAATTTCGTTTATTTTTGTTCCACAATTTTTTACAGTCGACTTTACACCCTAATTTTTGTTTAATTTGTATTTTACAAAATTTGAATCGCTGCTGTGCCTACTTTGCTTTGGGATTTACAAAAGTTCAACAACGCTGCAGATAAACGTTAACACATCCAATCCACATTTATGTTGATGAGTTAATTTGACACAAATCAACCATAATCTGGATGTTGCTTCAATTCTGCCTACATATTCGTTAAAACAAAATTTAAGTGGGTAGGTACAATGTATATGTACCTCCATAATATAATATTATGTAGGTACGTGAAACATTCATTGCAATAAATCCAAGACATCCTGACCAGCGGTACCTTTAAGCAATGTAACTACTAGATGAGGATCTAGTACCTATCAACAAACGACAAAGAGAATATCCCCTTCTAAGCTGACCCAGGCTCAGCTCACTACCGTGGCTGAAAGCCTTACCTACCCATCACCTAACCAGCATAACGACATCCGTATCTGAACAATACTCAATGTTAAAAGTCAGTCCCCTATTGTGCCAACATAATTTTAATAATCAATCAACTTTAAGATTACTAGGGTAACAAATTGTAAATAATAATTGTTCAATAAATATCATCAAAATCATTGCAATAAACTCTCAAAAAATGTAGGTACATATTTACAATATTTCTTATTGGCTTAATATCATCTTTTTTTACAGTAAATTTTCACAAGCATCGGTGGTTCAGTGGTAGAATGCTCGCCTGCCACGCGGGCGGCCCGGGTTCGATTCCCGGCCGATGCAAATTTTTTTTATTAAACAATAATTATTATAAACAAAATTAATGACTCATGCGTCAAGCTCATGGTCGCTCGCTCCACCAATTCGAATAATTATGGAGATAACGTTGAATTTATTTAATTTGTCTATCAAAATAAAAAAATAATTTTCAAGTGTGGTTCGATTGACTAAAAATGATTACTAAACAAAACAAATACCTAACCTACCTATAGCTACTTCGTCTTCTTCTAATGCTGTTGCTTTTGTCAGGCTACTGTTTGCTACCCGCACAAACTGGATTTTTTACACTCTCGTCTTCGTCATCACAAAATGTTCTACCAATTTTAACAACAACAAAACAATAATAATCTAAGAACAACAACAAAAATATCTTTTGGATTTTTTTTCGTATTCTTACGATTCACACTGTCTTCATCTGTATATGTTAAGAAGTAAATGTGAATTGGATTGAATAAATTGTCACAGTAGAGTAAGAACTGACGGTTTTTACTTAATACTAAGCCAAATGATGTACATTGGATTATGAATTTTTCTTGATTCATATAACGCCCACGGCGCTGATGGGTTTGCCCCCGTCTAGTGTTAGTGGAATGACTGATGGTTCTGTGATCAAAAACTAAAAATAAAACATAAAATACATATATAGGTAGTGTAATAAAATGGGTAATCGTGTGTATGCGACTATTCGTTTGCATTAATTCGATTTGATCCGAATTCTTTAATCTTTATAGAGGTAATAGTGCTTTATCTTGGAATTTGGATAATGAATTCTGGAACGTGGATGAATTGAGCAGAGCAGAAATCAGAATGGGGATGAAACTGTTTTTTGTTATCTCTGCATTTTCTTTCATGTGGGCTAGCGGGCTGGCGTTAAATTTAAAACAGGGTTTTTTTCAATCCTTTGTAATGCGTTCATTTGATAAATAAAATGATATTTTGTGATAATGATAAGGGAAGAAGGAAGGGTGGTAGGTTAGAAAAGATTCTATAATATTTATAAAGCAAAAAAAAAGATAAAATTAAAATATAAATGAAACTCAAGTTATAATTTATAATTTTTTGTTATCTTTAATTTGTCAATGTCATTTATGATTTCTTTTTATCGAGGTGTGTGCATGATTTTAATTAATTTTAATTGTCGTATTTTGTCCTGTTCTATTATTTAAATTATTTGAATAGGTAGGTAGTTAGGGTATTCGTATGCGGCTAAGGTTCGTAGGTACGTCAGTAGATGACGGATGAAAGTCATAAAATCCAAAGAATTCTTTTCTTATATCCGTGTTTTCTTAAATAAAAAAATGTAAATAGGTAGGTATACAAAAATGAATATGTAGGTATATGTATGAAAGAAAATTCCTCATATAAAAACAAGAAACAAAAATGAGCCAGCAGTTTCAAAGACACATTAGGGCTATTCCCGATCCGATGCAAACTGGTCTTGCATCATTGTAAAAGTGCAAAGTTTTTTTTTTTACATTGGGGTTAGGACTTAGGGTATATCAAATTTTCACTTTTGCATTTTTGCAACCAGTTGCATCGGATCGGGAATACCCCTATTGTGGAATGTGTCAATATGTGGGTTTTTTTCTTTCTCGATCTCCTGTTGACCATTCAATAATGGTAGGTTCCAGGGTTGTGACTTTACTGCATTTGCAGTATAGTACAGTCAATGGGGAGTAATTTTCATACCATCTGAGAAAAGTTTTAAAGTGGTCCAAGTTTGAAGGCAGTAATGTAAAAGGGTTGATTGTGAGTATAAATCTCCATTTGCAAGAAATTCGGGTTTGTGGGGGTCCCGTTATCTTGAAAATAAACCGTTTTTTTTTCGCTGAAATATTATCTAAATAAAAATATTAAGGTACCTGATATGTACCTACTTTTTTTTTTTTAATGTAATGGAGTAAATTTTGATATTTACACGGGAGAATTTCTTATAGGTAAACGTTTATTTTTCTATTCTATGTAATGAAGGAGATTTTATATCAGAATAAGTTTCTTATATCCGCGTTTTTCTTATAAACGTGTTTCGTAGGTATAAAAGGTAAATTTAACACTTATCTTTATGGGAAGATGCTGTGTGTTTCGGAATGTCCGTCTTATAAGCGTGTTTTTCTTATAGGTATGAGATTTTCTTGTATCCGTCATCTACCTACTGTATTTGTATTTATACCTAGGTATTTGTAATTTCATTTTGTGTCTATGAATAGATATGAAATCCATAACAAAATAAAAGGGGGTGTGAAGTCTTTCATTTAATTTCTTATCTAGCTGGTTAGCAAATTAAAATGGATGGTAGGAATGATGATTTGAAGCAGACCAGACCTACATAACAAATTATTTCAAATCCTTAGTACTATGTATGTACCGAAAATACAACTCCCTTCAAATTTCATACGAATGAATAATTATTTCTATCATCGAATTTCAAATAAATCAATAAAAAAAATTAACACTCGTGTCTCCCCGACGGGGAATTGAACCCCGGTCTCCCGCGTGACAGGCGGGGATACTGACCACTATACTATCGAGGATGTTGAAAATAGGGTGACACAAATTAAATACAAGTTTGTTCTGGCACCATCATAGATTCTTATCTTATCTAACAATAATTAATTTTTCAAAAACATTACATAACCAACTACCCCATTGAAAAGAATAAAAAATACAATCAAATACTCATATTTTAATACTACGTTTCCACCAAAAGTTAATCTAGTTGAGATTTCGTAAATCCTATAGAGTGTTTTCACCGCATAAAAAGATTACAAAGTAGATTAACTTTGACAGTTCCCTTCAAAATGCAAATGCTGTTTCATGTTTTCTTCTGAATTGGAAGTGAGATGGATAGTTAAACGATGAAAAAAAAAAATAGATTCTCGAAAATGTTCTTTTGATTCTCGAATAATGTACTCAGCGCAAGAGAGGAATAGGTTTGTTCGATCTGTTCAACTATTGGCCCTATTAAGATTGAACAAGATTAATTTCTAATCTACTAGATTTGAGGATTAAATTTGTATGGTAAATCTTTGAGATTTGAAGAGGATTTAGGGTAAATCTACTTAAATCTCGGTTTAGCGGTCGGTGGAAACATAGTATAAAGGTCCTACAGTATATGACATTTGTGATGGTGTGAGCGATGGCGAGAGAAGTTACAAATTTGTTTACGTACGAATTTTTCTATTTTAAAATAACAACGAACGACCCACTTATTAGTTCTGTTTGTTTACTTCCCAAAGTTCAATTTTATTTTATTTTATATGAACTTTGACAGAACTTTGAACTAAAATGGGTAGAAATTAGGTGTTTCGGGAAGTTCCTAGTCGAAAAGAGTGATTTTTTAAATGTGAGAATTTTTTTTGGGAAAAAATGTGACACAACCTGAAGTAATTCAAAGTCGAGTTTTACTTTTTAGTGTAACAAAAAAAAAACCAAATGAAAAATGTGATAGGTATAGCAGATACCTACAGTAAAAGCAATCACTTTTATTGAAAAGTGAAAATATTTTACCGTGCAATATCGTTGGATTTGTGCATCATCAATATGGGCAAAAATGTGCTCTTATAAATACCATTTTCGATAACGTCAACGGTCAAACTAACACCAATTCGCTCGTTAAATTATCGTAATATTTTGACATAGATATTGCTTACGCCAATAATATGCAATCGGAAGGGCCTTCCAACGTACTTTTTAATAATATATTCCCAGTAAATGATGATTGGAACGCTATGCTCGTATGTTAATTTTAGAGTACTTTTTTGTAGATACTGTATGTAACCCAAAGGAACATACCTTTTGTTATACTACGTTTTCACCGGCCGATAAACCGAGATTTAAGTAGACTTACCCCAAATCCTCTTCAAATCTTAAAGATTAACATTAATCTTGTTAAATCCTCATAAGGCCAATAGATTTACAAATCAAATACACCTATTCCCTTATTACGCTGAGTACAATATTCGAGAATCGGGAGAACATATTCGAGAATTAAATTTTGTTTCATCGTTTAATATGTCAAATCGAACTATCGATCTCACTTATACTTTAGAAGAAAATATAAAACACTATTTGCATTTTGAAAGGTATGTCAAAGTTAATTCCCTTTTTAATCTTTTTTGTGTGGTGAAAACACTTCCTAGAATTTATTAAATATGAGAGATTAATTTTTGGTGAAAACGTGGTATTATGGCACATTTATCAATATCCTTCGCTGAACCGTCATATTGACTGAGATTTTCGGCTGTCTGTCATCTCGGTGCGTTCAACATATAGTTTAAGGATTTTTTTTAAATTTGATTTGGGAATATATTTATTTTTGAAAAATTACCCCATTTTTGGAGAATTTTTTTTTATTTTTTTCCGAATAACAAACGATTTCTAACAATAAGTGCGATTTCATTACAGAATTCAAAGAATAATGCGCATAATTTTAAGCTAAGATATCACAAAATCCATCTGTGGCTATACGACACACGTCCATATAACAAACGTCTCGTCGTTCTTATTTTTTTTTTTCATAAAAAACCTTATTTCTAATTCCTCAACTGAAAAAACAAAATCCAGCTCACATAAGTATTTGTATAACCAAGCCCTACCTATAGAGCTCTGGATGATGGTTATAGCGCAACGCAGACAATAGGGTCCGATAACTTATATACCACGTATTCTTCCATCATTTCTCTTCCGTGAGCCAGTGCGCTGCTGAAACTAGCAATTTCAATTGAATTTGCATACTTACACCACCGACCTATACCAACTAAGTAAACTAAACATACCTATCTATGCATACTACATAACCCATCAACATTATACTATCGCCATCAGCAGCAGCGCATAATATTCAAAAAGCATTCATCTTTCTTTCAGCGGGAATTTCGTTGCATGAACAAAAACAAAACAACAACAAAAAAGAAAAAAAAATAGTAAGGAAAGCCCCCTAGCGGACAACAAAAGAAGTTAAAAAAAAAAAAAAAACTCAGTTGATATAATGAAAGTCATCATCCTACTGCTATCGCTAATCCATGACGCCAACTCCAGCTCCCGCCAACAACCCTGCATACACCTCGCGATGAAGGTCCGTCCACCCGCCTGTCATCGCAACATTTTTTTGAAAGTAGATCACTGGATAACGAGCGAATGCGAAACTAAAACCTCTTCATCCACACGGTCGGTCGGTCGGCCGGTGCAGTGCTTCCAACGTTCCAACTTTAACTTTGCCCGCCAAACCTTCCACCACCCTATCAACTCAACCTCCAGTCATTGACATTAGAAACAGAAAGAGTAGACTTCTTTTTTTTTTATTTTCTAAATACTCGTAGGTATGTATGTATAATGTGAGTTCGCTGGGCCGTTCTTGCATCAGGAGGGGGCCAAAACAATATAGCGAAGCACCAGCACGACATCAGAGAGCAGGGGTACATCACCATCGCCATCACTATCAGCAGCTAAATAAAAGTTTAAAAATCATCCCATCGGGTATCTTTTGTATGCAAATTCTTTTCGAATCCGTCAAGTTGGAAATGGGCTGCTTTTGAGATTGATTGCATAATGACACTCATAACTCTGCCTCTGTAAAAAGTCAACAACAATCACTCATTCACAATGGTATCTATACACAATGGCGAAACTTCTGGGTTGTGGTATGGCGTATGATGCTGGCTATGGGCTATATAATATGACGGGGTGTGATGTGGTGGTAGATTCCGGCAGTCGTGATGCGCGGAGTGTGTGATTGAGTGATGGCAGCCTAAAATGGCTTAAAGGGTTTGTTATATGTGTGATTACTGCTTGGAAGGTTGTTGGCGGCTATTAATTGTATGTAAATTTACTGCTGGGATGGCTATGTCTGAATATCATCACGCAGCGCAGCAGGTGTTATGAAAAACAATTCATATATGTATATGTATGTGTTTGAAAAGTCTAAATAGAATGCTTTAAATGTTGAAATAAACACTGGCGCAGGAGTCAGTGAACATTTTAAAAGGGTCAGATGCTTTGGTTTAGACATTAAAAGAGATTGTCAATTTTGTTTGGACAAAAGTTAAACTATACTTTTATAAGTATAATTATTGAAGATGTAAATAACCGAATTAAAACAAAATTCTTTAAGTTCATTTGGCTATGATTTAATAATTAACGTTAAAAAAATTTAATAACTAGCATATAATTTAAATACGAAGGGTGATCCAATTCGTGGTTCGGATTTGACATCCCTTCTTCAATCACATATACGTCAAATCGAACATTTCACTCGAGACAGAATGGGGCATAGGTATTAATATTTTCAACTCAAGTTCAACTGAATCGTAACTTTTTTTTCTACAAATTTCCCAAAAACTAATGTCGAATTCCTTTCAAAAAAAGAATCGATTTTTTTTTTCAAAAGAATCGAATTTTTTCTGTCAAAACGAATTTTGCTACACTAGAAAAATTCGTTTTGACAGAAAAAATTCGATTCTTTTGGAAAAAAATTCGATTCTTTTTTTGAAAGGAATTCGACATAAGACAGCAAATTGTGAAATTTTGTGCAAATTCACAAGAAATTTCAAGTTACTAAACAGACCATATAAGCAAGTAACAGCTGCTATTCATTTGGCAGCTCTGTTTGGTTAGAAACAGGTCTAAGTATATTCTACTACAATTCTTCTGCAATTTCCCTTGAACTTACAGCAAAAAACCACCGATCGTATGATAGAGTTTAAAACAGTTTAAACATATCTTCTGTAGGGATTATTTTTCAGGTTAACGTTTAAAAATGGGTTCAATTCTATGAATAACAAAAACTGGAATTTAGACAAAAACGAAGAATAATGAATAAGCCTCAAAATGTTTGTTTTAAAGTTTGCCATTTTACAATATGGATCGTTTAATAAATTGCGGAAAGTGTTAAAATTGTAAAAACTTACTTTAAAAATGGTGACTCTGAGTCACAATAACAAGGTGAGATAAAATTTATTTTGTGAGTTTTTCGTATTCTGAATTACCACCCCGTCACAACATGTGCGAGAATCACAAAAACAATCGAAATTGTGATCTTCTTTCGAGTAGTTCACAACTCACAAGTTTGACGTTTCAAAATCACGAACAAAGGCTATACCAATTCCCAAACCAACGTACAATATTCGAAAGGATGACGAATTTTCAAGTGTCAAACAAAGCGATAAATGAGAATACCTACAGCAACGCGACGATGCGATTACGCGAATCCCAGTTTCTTTGGTTTGGGAGACCCTTAAAAATGATTAAATAGCTCCGTTCAACAAAAATTCAGAACTTAACAATGGAATAAAATGTTCACCTTGCTGTGGTGAGTTTTTTGTGAAGTTTCTTGAGAGGATTGTCTGAGCTAATACCGAAAATGTTACCGAATCATGCAATAAACCTCACAAGGAATCAACCTCATAAGAGCTTTTATAGCACTAGATATTGCAATGCAACATAATATTTCTCCTTGCTGAGTAATGTTTTAATAAAAATAAATCTTATATAAGTTCACTATGGCGTATGAGTAACTTTTTTTTTTTGAAATAATCATATTGAAAATGACGTTTGGTTAAGTTTATCAAAAAAATTTCGTTAATTTTCCGCAGCAAAAGGCTTGAGGAATTTTAACCAAGTTGTGTCAATCATTTCTTATAAAAAAATTTGACAGTTCATTAACCAAAACGTAAACTTAACCAAATGGTAAACTTATCTAGTGTCTTACTTCGTTGCATGAATACCCTTAATATTTATCAAATAAATAAGATATTGCACTTTTTGATTTAATAAAAAATATTATTATTATTTAAATAGGAAAAATATAAGTGCACTATGGCGTATGCGTAACTTTTTTTTGTATAAATATGCATATCGAGAATGTGTTTTTTGATAAATATTAAAGTTTGTATATGCGGCTGCATTGCAGTATTTGAAAATCAATTAAGTATAAAAACAATAAAAGTAATCAGGTGTCTAGATAGTCCGAAAGGCTATAGCTTTCTCAAAGTGCATTTTCTAACTGAAGCAACCTCATAAAAAGGCTTTGCTTGACAATGTTTTGACTAAAGCCATCATGTTTTTCAACAGCTGCGATGAGATATGTATCTATTGTTATCGTCGCCTCTCTCACTAGTTCAGTGCAGTTATAGTATTATTTGTAAGTGTTATTTTATATTATAAATCATAGTAAAAAAATTAACCACAATTTTGTGATAACGTTAATTGTCGTATTTTTCATAAGCATCGGTGGTTCAGTGGTAGAATGCTCGCCTGCCACGCGGGCGGCCCGGGTTCGATTCCCGGCCGATGCAAGTCTATTTTTTATACATATACGCGTGAATCATCCTATTTCTGTTAAGCAAATGTTCTGACATAAACCAGACATGCATTATTTTATTGTCATATAGACATTATAATATGTACGAAGTTTAATCAAAATCGTTAGAGATATTTTTGAGAAAATTTAAAGAAACTGACATTGTTGTACCCGTTCTAAATGAGCTGAAACACATAAATACGATTTTCTCTTCTACGAAACTACATAAAAAGCTCCGGGATCTTAGTACCTCATATGTGGGATATTCGTAAAAGTGTATGTCATCTAAAGACTAAAAGGTCAGTAATGGGGCAATTGGTTAGAAATTGGTCAGCCATAGAAAATTTTCTAAGCAATGTTAAAGTTTTCAAGGTCATTAGAAAATTATTTTGGGATATTCGAAAAAAATACAATATCTCAAAAGTTGTTTAATTATCATTATTATGTTGGGATTTAAAAAAAAACACAAACAAATTAAATATTTTTTTTAGATAGATACGTTTTTCATCTGATAATCTGCTGACCATAATTGATGGATTAATTAATAACCTTTAAGATAGTACAATATTTTTTTTTCAGATATCCCACAGATGAATCCCTATAGGTACATATAACCTTAAATAAAAACTTTAATTCCTAAATCAAAATGCATGCCTTACTCAATAATTGGTTAGCTGTCCCTTTATGAACATTATTTAACCTTTCATTTTTTTTTTTTTTAATTTCGCAAATGAGGTGCTAATCTATAGGTACTGGGATCTTGAAAAAATCTTTAAAATTCGTAAAAAAAAATATCTATGCCTGCTGAACCTATAATTGACTTTTTATGACGATTTTGTGTTCTTTTAAATGGTATACTTATTTTGCGAAAATCCCACGTGTACTCTTAAGTGGTATACTACTTACTATGCCAACATCCCATAAAAGAGCTAGGTGCTAAATTCTCTTGAAAAAATTTAACCTTTTTCTAGGACTGATCGATTTCTGAAATAGTTGACATTTTTTGGTCAAATACTGACCTTTTATAGATGGCGTTCTTTTTTTTTGTGAATATCCCAGATATGAGGTCCTAAAATCCCGGAGCCTCTTACCAAATTTTAATAAGACGGATTGTCTATTTATTTCGAGATATTTACCAAAAAAAAAAAAACTGAATGTTTCCCATTTCACTCCACAAATTCAAAAACCCTGTCTAACTTTATGGCTATTTTTAGCAAATGCTGTAGAGACATAAAACTAAAGTTCCCCTACCTTAATTCAGCTTTACTGGAATTTTTTTGAAGTGAAAGTCTAATTTATCTTGGCTCTACTAGTGATCTCACGCACTGAACTTGATTTATTATATATACATATATACCTATAGGATTTCCTAGAATAGAATCTTACGTCAAAAAATTCTCATATCAATAATAAGGTATGGGCGGGGGCGCTGCTTAATAACGACTTTTCACTATCACTATACTCTAACTATGATATCTGCATGCCTTGTTTCATGTTTTTCGCCTCCATTTAACATTTTCCATTTTAAAACTAATCACAAAAGTTGTGTGTGAATAAAAAAAAAGAAAAAAAGATAAACATCTTTTTTAATTACCTCCTACATAACTACTCCAATTAATTGGCGACAACATACAATGAATGTCTAAGTGAATGCCTTTCGATGAGGCCGTAATTAATTAGCCTTTTGAATGCATTCCGCAAAATGCAGGCATATAGATTGAAGATTAAACACTAGACAAGTACGGCCGGCATTTTCACACAGACTTTTTATAATTATATATTTATATGTATATATTATATTACTAATAATAATTCAGAAAGATGTAGATATAGCTACAAGAGTACGTTCATAAATGTACATAGGTATATGTAGGTATGTACTTGGTAGATAGGTTGTTGATGGAACAGGTAAAATGTCAATATTAACAAAAAAAAAATAATAATAAAAGCCGGAACAACTTTTGTCTGTGATTTTAATAATTATAGGTAGAGGGAATATGTTGTCGGGGCTCGGGAGAGTTTTAAATGATTTAATTTTATAAAATGAAGAAATTCTTCACAACTTAAATGGAGTGATAAAGAAAAATTAAACAATAGTGACAAGTTCCCATGAAAACAATCTTCTTTTATACCTATTTTCAGATAACATAATATCTACCTAAACTTAAGGTAAACGGGAATGGTGCAAAATTTCAGACGATAAAGTACGATGTAAGCATTTTTAGTATGATGCTAGGTTAAAAACAGAATTTAACTAATTTTAAACGAATTAACATCGTTTTATCAATTAAAGTTAAAATCAGCAAATGCCTATTTTAACTTTTTAGTATTATACTAACTCCAAATGTCACCTTTGTATATACAAAGATGTCACCTTAAAAATTAGAAATGTGGAAATGGTATATTTGCTTACTTCTTTGCACGAACTGTCACTTTTTTTAGGCGTGTTCAGCTGAAGTTAAGAAAATAGGTTTAGTATGATACTACAGTTTAAAAAAATGTAATTAAACACATTTTAGTAAAGAGCTTTAAAGTTAGTAAATTGTTAGGTATAGTACCATTCTAGTATCTTTACATCGGGCTGTTTAAAATTCTGCGCCAATGTTTTGGAAAAAATAGTAATAGTAACTGAAGTAGGTAAAGTACTTCAGTTGTTTAAAATATTTATAAAATAAAATAGTTACAAATATGATTACGTAATTAGGTATATCCGTAAATTACTTACATCGTATGCAAATCAAAATCAAAAAAACTCACTGAAAAAAAACGCAAATCCAACTGACGTATGTGACTAAAGATTAGGTGCGTTCAGAGATTTCGCGATTTCTTTTTTTTTCATCATAGTTTTGATAGCTGAAGAATCCTGTTCATGTAACTGAGGTTGCTGAGATTTCAGAGATTTAATTTTTCTGAACATACCTACCTATTATTTGACCTTAGACAGCTAAAAAAATCTGTTCGCTTTGCATTTCCTTTTGTCAATCAATGGTTCTGTTGTAGATTTTATTTATTTTGAGAAACCCTCGTTTGAATTTAAGAATAGACACAATAAATTAAGAATATTAAACAAATAGGTACCCTGAGTATGAATAGAGGCCAAAACTTTTTTTTAAAGTAAAGAATGGGAAAATAATCAAATCATCTAGAATAATTAGTCAGTAGGTATAAGGGAAGTCTATGGCAAACTGTGGATTTTTTATTTTCATGCTCGCATCGTATGATATTAACAATGTTTTGACCTTAAATCTTTTTTAATTATGCTGCGATAAGATTAGAATTTTAAATTACTAATCCTATTCAGTTTGAAATTTTTTTAAGGTTAAGATTTTTTATGAAGCATCGGTGGTTCAGTGGTAGAATGCTCGCCTGCCACGCGGGCGGCCCGGGTTCGATTCCCGGCCGATGCAAATAGCTTTTTTGGTCAACGCAATAAAGTTTAATGTCAGCTCTCAAAAATGTCCAATATTGATTTAATACAAAAAACTTACCACTAAAACTTGAAAGAAACCACGAACTTACCTGCAAATAAAAAAATAAGTATCATTAATTAATATTATAGAAGGAATTGGGTAGGTATAGTTTAGATAGAGGAAATAAAAAACAGAAAATTTAAATGAGTAGGTATGACTTTGAAATTCGGGATTATTATTGTCTTTTCAGATTCGGGATTATGGGCCGTTCACAATAACAATAGATATTAAGTCATTGAAGAACCTTCTCGAATGGTTTAGTGTTTAATAATTTTCCGTTCTTTTATTTTTATTGACAGTTTAAATTTTGTCGTTTAATGTTTTCTATGTTTTTTTTTTTATAGAAAACATATACATGTCAAAATTGAAAGTATCAAAGGTGCTTGTGACATTTTAAATTTAGTCGTGCAATGTTTTCTGTTTGTTTTTAATTTGAAATGAAACATAGAAAACATTGTATCACAAAACTGAAATTATCACAAATAATTTGGAGCAAATTATTAAGCAATATACAAATCAACATAATAAATTTTAACCTCTTTATGAGAGGTGCTTTGCTAACTTCATATCATTTAAGCAACAAAAAAAAAACAGAAAACATTTCAGGACAAGACTGAAACTCTCATAGCTAATTAAAGAATTAAGTAATGACAAATTATTAAGCAATTCACATTTCACTATAAAAAAAATGAAAAATTAATTTGAAAAAAAAAAACAAAAAAAAACATAGAAAACATTGCACCATAAAATTTAAAGTGTCACAACAAATGAAGTGCAAATTTTTAAATAATAGCCGTTTTTATTATGACCCATGATCCATGGATCATTCTCCGAAAATAAAACAGCATCACAGTGGTGAGAAGCAGAAGAGTGTTTTGGGATCATTAAACGTAACCCGAATTGATTGCAATTCTTATAATACAAAAGATGGATAATAAACCTTTCTAGGGGTGCTTCGCTTACAAGCTATGAAATTCAGCAAAGCAGCAAAATAAAAGCAGAAAACATTGAACAACAAATTCAAAATATCACAACTAATTAACGACTATAGTCGGAAGCAAATTACCCACCTAGATTCGATTGGGGAATCTTGCTTCGATAACTAGACATTCATCCCAAATATACATATGTATGTCTTACAAATTTCTTTGCTCGTTGATTCGATAGCGCATCTATTCGTACCATCATCCGCTAATATTTTAATGATTAAGCTATGTTTAGACGGTTAATGTAAATGGTCAATGCGTCGACTCCTTGACGTCACCAAAAATATCATCATTTTACTGTCAATTTAGACCGTGTCAATGCTTGAAACGTCACACGAGCAACAGCAGTCGGTCAATCTCCAAAATCAGACATTTTGAAACTGAGATCAAAGCAGGCTACGTTGACCCGATAAAAAATTCTGGTGTGTCAACGTTGAAATACAGTCAAAGCGCGGAAGAGCTTTCTATCAATGTCTCCTATAATTGCGTTGATAGGGCTATTACACGGGTCACACAAAATAGTCAATGCGTTGACCCAAAAATTCATGTCAACGCGAGTGTCAACGCAGCCGTCAACGCATTGACAGTGTTCTGCGTTGACGACCACACGCATTGACAACTTTGGGACAGAATTTCACGTCATTTTGACGTCTGAGAGTAAACGCGTTGACCATTTGCGTTGACCATCTGAACGTAGCTTTAGGCCAGGCGCGCACTTGCAACCAAACTATTTGGTTTCGATTTTGAGAACTATAGGATTATATGAGACCCCGCGGAAGTTTACGGGCGCTTCCATATAAGCCCGTTGTTTACTGTTTAGTCGCAGGTTCGCGCCTGGCCTTATTGTGGAAGTGATTGTATTTCTTTTTTTTTTCATATGGACCAGGAAGTTGGAAATTAAAAAAAAAAACTATGGGAAATTCTAAACTTAAACCAACGGCTTCATTGGCAATATTTGAGTAAATTAATTGCTGGGCCATTGGCATTGCCTTGAATATTGCCATATAGAGACGTTTTAGTCAAGGCAATATTGCTCGGCAATTAACGTTGACATTTAACCTTTTTCAAAATGGGTTTCCACAATTTTGAAAGACTTTTGCTTCGTTTTGAAATTTATGTTAAAAATATGAGAAATTAAGTGAATTAAAGTCTTTTATTATCAAAAATAGTGAATTTAAAGGGCAAAAATAAACATTTGACATCGTTCGCAATTTCTATATTGACACTTGACAACTGAATTTACCTGCAAATAAAAGGCCATAAAAAATAACATTGCCTCAAATATTGCCACAGCTTAATATTTCTTTATAAAAAAAAAAATGAAAATACAAAATACCATAAGTGTCCTCCTTTGGCATTTAAACCTAACCGATGACCCATTCATTAAACCTTCACTTCACATTAAAAATAGTAAAAACATTTCAAATAAAATAATTCCTTCATCAAAATTATTATAACAATCCACTTATAATTAAGTATCCTTGACTTGACACCCTAATATAATAATAATAGTCTCGAGCCTGCTCATAACACACATGTCAATAGCAGTTGGTTGCTTTATTCATTCATATTGTAGGTATACCTATTGTGACATCAATCACACCAACAAATCCCATCCTTCCATTTCGGTTTACAAATACAATATGGTTGAAGTGAGTCGATAATAAATCTTAAATAAGGATTATCCATATGACACTACTATAGCAAGCAACACAATGCCAATTATTATATACATAGTGTGAAATTTGTTGGGATATATACACGTCAACATTAACATTCACCTAAATACATATACGACACCTACTTAACATAAAATATTATTTACCCTTTAAGGCACGTATAGATCAAATTCAGATGATGGACTCATCCTGACTTAACCATATAGCCCATATAATATGCCCACCAGTCCATATCATTTTCACCACTCAAATATACACAATACCATTCATAATGCGGCAACCACAAATCAAAACACATATTTGAAAGTCCTTTTTTTTGTTGGGCATTTTGTTGTGTTGACAGGGGTACACAACAGGTTGCATTTAAAATTTAAAGATACAAAAAAAATACAACAAAATATCGTACGGTTAACACTTTACCTTCATTTGAAAATAAAATGGATTTAAAGGGATAAAAATGTGGTAGAGTGGTAATCTATAAGGAAAACCTTTTATTATGCACGAACACCATCAAGTGCTGATTTCTGAAATAATCCAACAGAATTGTTGAAAAGATATATTTTATTTGATTTTTTTAGAGTAAAAGTAGGAAGTTATAAAATATGAAGTTTTAGAAATTGAATATAATTGTTCACTTTAACCAAATAAAAAATATTTTGGAGAACATTTTATCATATCCCACCGGAAAATTATAAAGGACCAAACTTCGAAACTAATCCCACAAAATTCGAACTCGAAATTGACATTCCTTGCGTTCGGTAAACTAAAATGATATCCAAAAATTTTCTGATACGTTGGGTTGTTGTTGCATCAGCTGTTTTGTCACAAGGGATTACAACAACACAAACCTATCCGGATAGCTTTGTATTGATCCCTGAACGCAACCATTACGATGATAAGGAAGACGAAAAATGTGAGTCTCGCAATTCTGTCCGTCTGTTTGTATAAAGGTAGAACTAGAATAGGCGGAAGCCAACGTACGTGGTCGTACGAAACCGAGCGAAAACATGAAATTCATATGACGCGCACATAATTGCGATCTGGAACTTTTCGTTTAGTTTACGTTAACTTTTGCCGTCGGACGTGAGAGCGCTCACCGACCGCTCTTACGTACGTGGACTGACAGCTAGCTTCAAAAATTAAAAAAATCACTTCCAACCAATCAAGTTCATTATGGGTGACTTATGAATTTGACGTTTTGAAAAGCAACTTTTCGTTCGCTTTTGACACTAGCTTCCTACAGCTACCGCCTATTCTAGTTCTACCTTAAAGCTCAGAGAGATCAAATTTCTTTAAACTTGTTACCTAGCGTTTTTTCAACATTCCCCCCACAAGTTGGCTAAGTTTCAAAACGTCAAACAAAAAATTTTGATGCGCATCTGAGTCTCATATCGGATGCTTTGCATGGATTTTACTTTGCATCAGTTTGTCCCCCTTCACATGAGGAAACAAGTTTTTTTTTTATTTTCTTTTAATTTCCGATGTCCACCAATCGAAGACCGTTCACTCCCTTTACTTGGTGGCATTCTTACTTAAAAACTGAAAGTTTCCTAGTTTGAAATGGAACTTTGATATATTTTGGAACAAATTTTATGAAGCTAAAAATGAAAGTTCGGATCGAATGATATCGTTTCAGCAAAACAACAACCGTAATAAATAATTTGCGATAGTATAATAATAACAATCATGTCGATTATGGAATCCGCAATACTTGATTCGAACCTCGGAATGATTCGCAGTGCAGTGATCTCTTTTCTCCTTATACCCATTTGTCGGGAAAATAAAACACTGTATTGAGGATCACTGCGTATCCAGTATTGCGGATTTCATAATCGACATGAATAGTAGAATAAACTTATTTACTTCGCTCAACACTCCATATTTTTGTTTTACTTTCAGTTGAAATGTCAGTTAGTCCCCTATTACACGATGGTTTTTTGCGTCTGACTCTTTTCGAACATAATGATTGCGAAAGAGAAAACAGATGAGACGGAAGACCAGTTTCCCTGTGGGGCGTGGGCAAATTTTTCCGACTCTTTTTGACGTTTCTTTTTATATAACTTTATTTTGATCATTTTCAAAGAGAAATTCGAAAAAAGTGTCAGGCGCAAAGAATCATCGTGTAACTGGCTGAACACAATGCCCTGCTGCAACTGGAATCGGAGCTGCAGCTGGAACTGCTTTAAAAAAATGTCGTACGTCGTTTTTTTTATCTGCCCACAATGAGCTGTAAAGCTTTTAACATTGAAAATGTTTATAGGGTCGTTTTGATAAAAATATGGTGTTACCAAAATGATTAAATGAACAAATGAATATATAACAAATGAACGAAATGAACTCTAGCGTATAGGGGGCTCAGGATCGAATTTTTGGTTGGTGTTACCAAAGAAAATGCCAAAATGAACCTAAAGACACAATCGATGAATCGTACCTACACGTTGATCGTCGCCAACCGACGAGCTTCAGTGGAGGATACTTGAATTTGTATAAAATCTTAAAATCACTCAATTTGAGCGCACTTAGAAGCCTATTACTCAGGTTATAATTATCGGATGCTTAATATTAATATAGATAATTAAAGATAAAATGACAGGCTACAAATCTGCATCAAAATATTTGCAAAAGCTTACAAAATTTCATACTAAAAACGTGAAACGGCTTTTGAGAACTAAATTACATCACGGCAAAAGACGTGAGGAACAAGAAAACAAAAAGAAAAAGAAAAAAACGTACCCACAAAGAATATACATTGCTGTAAGGGTGTGGGCAAGACGTTGGTTGGAGTGGAATGTGTGCAATAAAAAACCACCACTGCACTGTGGCTGGTGGCAAACACAATTGGCTTCGCATCGGGAACAAAAATGATATACATACATAGCTACATTATTAAGTAGGTTATAGGTATGTCTGTAAAATGTTATGTTGATTGAATTGTTGTAGGTATTTTGCAAATACATATTATTCGTAATGGTACGAATAGGTTGGTTTGGTTGGCTTATAACTTCTGTTCTAACAATCGGATATTTAAAATAAAGGTCTTAAAATGAAGGTAAAATATCGAACTAAATCATTCAGTTAAAAAATAATTGAAATAACATAAAAGTGTAGGTGAAAAAAGTTTAGGTTTAATTCATCAAAATAAATAATTGCAAAAATTGAAAAATTGAATAACAAAATTGGCTTCGCCAACAAAATTCATATACCTACGTATCTATATAGGTACATACATTATGTATGTAGGTAGGTAGGTAGGTAGAAATGGCGATCACGAGCAACCTAGCTCGTTGACCCAATTAGCGCTAGAGTGCGCCGTTTTGTTACCATAACTCGTTGGACCTGTGGCTGTAAATGGTTTGGAATGTCTCAGAATGGCTCAGAGACGTAAGAGGTTTGACCCCTTATGACATAATGTATGTAAAGTGTGATTTTTTAAGAGGTTAAGAACTTTTTTTAAAAAAAAAACACAAAAAATTCGAAAAAATGAATGAAATATTTATTTGAATCGATAGTTTGAACCTTGCAATTTAATGTTTAAAGATAATTTCATGCAAATGTTGACCGCGGCTGCGTCTCAGGTAGCCCATCCGCTGAGTCCAATTTTGGCATACTCTTTCACACATATCGGCCGGTATCTCACGAATGAATGCATGGATGTTGGCTTCCAGTGCGTCAATCGAAGCGGGCTTGTCCCTATAGACATTAGCCTTGACATACCCCCACAAAAAATAGTCTAATGGTGTCAAATCGCACGATCTAGGCGGCCAATTGACCGGCCCGAAACGTGAAATTAACTGTTCACCAAACTCGCCTCGCAATTGCGTGCTGTGTGGCATGTGGCACCGTCTTGTTGAAACCACATATCATGCAAGTCAAGAACTTCCATTTCGGGCAAAAAAAAGTTTGTTATCATCGCTCGGTAGCGTTCACCATTGACAGTAACGCGCCGAATCGACATTTCGCGGTCTTCTGTCACACTAGCTGATACGGCCGCAATATTTTCTTCACTACGCACAGTACGTAAACGTGTTGGTGGTTTAATGTCCAACAAAGTAAATTTGGTGCGAAATTTGGTCACAATCTTCCGAATAGACTGCTCAGAAGGTCGAGAATGCCGACCATAAAATGGAAGCAGCGCGCGATGAACATTTCGAACCGAGCACGAATTTTGATAGTAAAATTCAATAATTTGCAAGCGTTGTTCATTTGTAAGACGATCCATGATTAAATTGCAAACCAAACTGAAGCTGTTTGACAGTGACACAAGGTACTAAACACACGTCAGCTGTCAAAACCAGTGTTGCCAAAACCAAACCAGCTAAAAAATCACCCGTTACATTCATAGGTATAAAAGGATTGATTTAGTTGTTCTGCGGTTGCCTTTTTACTTCTGTACTAATAATCGGATCTTAAAGATTAAGGTTTTGAAATAAGTTAAATAATGGGCTTCAAAATTTTGTGTGACAAAACTAGACTTCATTCTTAATCAATTCGATTGTTGAACCTAGAAAATGCATATAGACCTATACTTGAACTTCTTTGATTATAACTTATAACTTAAGTTCTATAAGGGCCAGATGTTGAAGGTTAAGGTATTTAAATTAAGGTTAACCAGGCTAGAGGTAGGATTAACCTATCGAAGCAACTTAAATATAATACTTAATCGAAAAGGGTTGATTTGGTATCTTCTGTTCTAATTATCGGATCTTTGAGGTTAATGTCTTAGAATTAAGGTAAAATCTCAGGCTACAAATTTATGTGACAAAACAACATCTATAAACCAATGCGTTTTTTGAACTTGACCAACGTCTAAACCAATGCGACTTTTGAACTTGACCTACGTCTAAGCCAATGTGATTTTTTAACTTGAACTATACGTCTAAACCAATTCGATTTTTGAGCTTGACCAACGTCTAAGCCAATGCGATTTTGGAACTTGACCTACGTCTAAGCCAATGAGATTTTGAACTTGACCTACGTCTACACCAATGCGATTTTTGAACTTGACCAACGTCTTAACCAATGCGATTTTTGAACTTGACCTACGTCCAAACCAATGTTATTTTTGAGCCTGAAATATGCAAAGGTACCTACTTGTGTTTCTCTTTAATAAACTTACAACATTAGTTCTTAGTTGTTGAAGGTTAAGGTATTTAAGTTAACGTTAATCAGTCTAGAGGTAGGATTAACTTACCTAAGCAACTTAAATATAATTTAAGGTCTTAGAATTCAAGTAAAATCTCAGGCTATAAATTTATGTTACAAAACTTTACCTACGTCTAAGCCAATGCGATTATTGAACTTAGAATATTCATAGGTACTGCAATATAATTTAATTTCTAAAATAAACTTATATAGATTTAGATCTAATGTTCAGATGTTCAAGGTTAAAGGTAGAACTATAATACTCGGATGCCGACCTTAGTGGTCGTACGAAACGAAACGAATACAAAGAATTCATATGACGTGCCCATAATTGAGTTTTGCTTGTTTTGACCAATTTTTTACTTTTACTTCCGGAAGTGAAGAGCACTCACCGACCGCTCCATGCGTAAGTGAACTGAGAGAATTTTCTTCCAACATCTTCCGACTATTACAGTTCTACCTTAAGTTCCTCAAATGAAAAAAAAAAAACGATTCAATTTGGTTGTCAACTCAGCTGTCAACTTAATTGGTGCTTTGCTTTTCATATACACAGATAAAAGAATACTGCTTAGCTGTCAAAACCATTTATATTGTCTTAAGAAATTACACGACTCGAGTTTATTAAATTTATTAAAAAATGAGTCCAAAATGCAAAATATTATAGAATACCTAAAAACAATTAGGTAAATCAGGTTTGCATTGAGTTTGAGCTATACACATCAAATTATTTATAAATTTGGCGTTAAAAAGGGTTAGTTAGTAAAGGAATAGTAAATCAAATAACTTGCCTATATATAAATAGTTCAATAAGTTGAGAGACTTGTAAATCAATTTGAGCAAATTTGAGCAAATATTTGAATTTCTTCAACATCAACGCCGTGATTAAATAAACTGAACTGAACAACATTAATTCAACCGCCAACTGGGATTCGACATTAAAAATATCTACACATTGTAATTTCAGACTGAAGAATGGTTTCTTAGACATCTTCTTAGGATACAAATTAGAAATCACCAAGATTATTCATGTTTTTATTTTATCGAGCTAACACAAGTCATTTTCAATGTCCCCATAGTTACTCTATGAGTGAAATCTGTAAATTTTTATATATTTTAAAGGAAAAAAAAAAACAACCAGGAGTTTATTATTCACTTTTTTTATTTTCAATATTTTTCATTTAATTTATATTTTTTTTCGCGACGCAAATGAGCACTAAAAACTTCAATATTTTTTTACGGCTCTTTTTTTCTTCATATAAATTGAAACATCAGAAGTGCTGCACGTGAAAAAGTTAAAAGTTGGTTAACCTTTGCAGCACCGTCTACAGCACCGACTGCAGTTGCGTTGCGTTGTGTTCGTAACATTGAATTTGTGTGTATTCAATATTTTGACAGCTATTCAGTTGCAGCTTCCAGTTGCAGCTCCGTATCCATTAAGTTTGTTTGTGTACTTCTCGGACTAAATCTGGCAAACTGTCAAATTTGGAGGAGTGGGGGTGAAATTCTCTCAAAGAGAAGCGAAACTGTCCGAAAATACACGATCGCCTTAAACCAAAATATTTTCCAGTTTTTAAACGTCAACAAAAAGTAAACAAAAGTAAAAAAGTAAACAAAGCAACATATTGAAATTTTCATTATAATTTCATAT
This sequence comes from Epistrophe grossulariae, assembly GCA_929447395.1. Lineage (NCBI taxonomy): Eukaryota > Metazoa > Arthropoda > Insecta > Diptera > Syrphidae > Epistrophe > Epistrophe grossulariae. The sequence goes on from OV839566.1 coordinate 34,939,585, forward strand.
TCTTTATTAAATTTGGTGATGAGCAAATTAAAATGAACGTTGTAATTATTTACGAATGGAAAAACGACACTAAACAGGAACATCACTTAATTTTTTTTTTTATTAATCCCAATTCTATGAAGAAATCAGAACTACATAAGAAAGAATTAAAAAAAAAACACTGAATTAAAGTAGGTACACTTCTCAAACAAAGTTTCTTAGATAATTTATTAATTTGTTTTATCAAAGTCACTTCTTTTATTAAAATAATTCATTTTTGTAAATGAACGAACACTTTTACTAAGATAAAACAAAAAGTAAACAAAAGCCATTTTGTAATTTTGTTGTTGTTCTTTGTCTTTCAAACTGGCTCCTGACACAACACAGCACTTACCAGTTTTTGCCCGAAGAAATTTCTCGGGTAAAAACTGGCAAGAAGGGGAAATTATTTTCTCTCTCATGAGCGCTCTCTCCTGCCAGAAACTACCCAAAATTTACGTACGCGAACGCCTTCGGACTAAATCTGGTAAAAAATGGTAGTTTTGGGTAGTTTCTGGCGCGTAAGCGAACGGACCTATTGTGTTCAGCCAGTAATAGGGGACTTAACGAACATCGTTGACGTTTGGGATGCGTTTAGAAACAAATAACTTTGTCCCCTTTCGCACGAGGAAGAGGAAACAAGTTGCTAATGATTTTTTGACATTTTCTTTTAATTTACAATCTCCACCAATCGTAGACCCTTCATTCCTCTTAGATGGTTCTCTTCTCACCTGAAAACTGAAAGTTGCTGGAATCTCAGTTTACCTACTTGTATGAAAAAGGAACTAATGACTTTGCATATAACTACGCATCTGATTCGTTTTGAAAGTCAGCCGACTTTTTAATTTGTGTAGGACTAAAAAATAACGGTAGCTATAAATAAATAAATTGGCTGACACCACGGTTCGTGTAGAGCTAGGGCCTAGTGAATTACAATAAAACTTTTAACTATTCCTGTGTGAGGTTTATTGGCAGGAATGGAGGGTACCTCAAAGGTTTTACAGAATCCGAACGACTAAGGTGAGAAGCAATTTTTCGGATAGCATAACGGCACCTGCCATACAAATTACGAGTGCCGTACAACGTTCGATTCGACATAAGTGGAGAGTATCGACAAATTTTGTTTTTTGTATTTGGCCAGTTTATACATATTTCAGAGCGCTCAGTAATTTTCCTCTGTCACTTTGACAGAGCAGGAGAATGAAATATAAACACACTGCATTGTGTTCAAAGTTTTTAAGAGCGACTAAACCAAAAAATTTCATTCTCACTTTTTGACAGCTAAAGTGAGAAATTTTTGTGAAGAATCGTGTTTATATTTGTGAAGAAGCGCAGATCTCTGAAATATAAACTGACCAATTGTGTACCTCAATCGACAAAGATATCTGTTATTGTGAATATTATGTTTGATGAACGTACATACTTATTGTGAATAAATTCTATCTTTTGACATCTGGATGTCAGTGATGGTATGTGTGGAGAAAAATTCCTTTTAGCAGGAATTTATGATTAAAAATGACAACGATTGATTTTTTTAAATGTCAGACTTTTCTTTGGAAGAGATGTTTTTTTAATGCAAAATATAAACATACATTTTTCTTAAAATCTAATCATTCTGCTGCAAATACATTTCCAATAATTGTTTAATTGGCGCCTTCAGAAAAATGAGATTTCAGAGATTTTTCTCACTCAAAAAGTGAGCAAGCGAATCCAAAATTTTTTTTCCTCAGAATTTTGAAATCAAAGCTGAGAAAATTTGCTGAGGAAACTCTCATGTAAATGAGACTGCTGAGATCTCCGAGATCTTATTTTTCTGAACGTGCCGTGTTTGTAGTTTGTCTTGATATTTCCTTACGTCACTTTATCTGTCAAAAATAATAAGCATTGGTATTATATTTCTACCATAGTTACCTATAGGTGTTAGAAAATGCTTATGCAAACAAATAAGGTTCCTCAACAAAATTCAACATTGTCAGCATTTTTTTAAAGTAAGGCCTTTTTTAAAATTTTTAAGGCTGCGCTTGATATTTTACAAAAGAAGACATATTGAAAGTTTAAACATAAAACAAGTACGTAACTTTAAGAGATAGAGTAGGTTGATACATAGTTAATTTTTAGAGATTACTTATACATGATAGATAGTCAAAAATATATCTATGTATAGGTACCTATGTCTATGCATTTATATTTCCCTACTCATCTTTTATAAAGAAACAAGTTCAAAAGGTTATCTCAGACGCATTTTTAATCATTTACTTTTCTTTGATGACATTATTTACAGAATTCTCAAAGGATGCTCTCTAGGTAGGTATATGAACTTGGTACGGCGATTATTTGTATTGTTCGTATTAATCTTTTCAAGAAAGACTGTGTAAACAAAACACCCTTTTTTTGTTATTTTCTTACAGTATCAAAGCTTTTCTTTTTTTTAAGCCCTCCAGTCTGTAATAATGCATTTTCCTCCATGGAGCCCGCAAGTGAAGCTGATTATGTTGTTAACAAAGTCGTAACCCTTTAATATCTGGTTACATAAAATCTCTTGCAAAGTTTTGTTTAAAACCTCAACAGCAACAAGGCATTTATACCTACATACATACATACCTACTACAAGAATCATTATATTCACACAGATTATTATCATCATCATGATTCACAATAAAGCACGAAAAGCTAAAAAACGAATTTATTAAAACAAAAAAGCAAAATGAGATGAAATATAGGGAAAAACCCTCTTCAACGTCGACCTCCACACAAATAAGAGTCTTGCTTTGTTCCGAAGCATTAATAATGCCAAAGTATTACCAAATCGCTTGCGGATACAAATTGAAAATTCATTTCAAAATTCAACTGCGCTGCGGTCTATCTGTCGCGGCATGGAACGGTGTGGCGCGGCGCGGTGCGGCGTGGCGTTGTGTCTTTGACGTCGTTGTTCGTCGTCATTGTCGTGTCGTTTTTTTGCCAGTGTTTGTTAGGTTACTGCGTATACATCTCCTGCCTTTGCTTGGCTGTCATTATAAGACATCAGAGAGGGCAGATAGAGAATGAAAACCACAAACAAAATATGCAAACAAAATATCAGAAGAAAAATTCGAAACATCATCGATGGGGAAAAACTATTGCATCTATACTCAAATTGGTGCAGCCAAATACAGTAGGTACGAGTATATACTCCCATTAAAATTCCCATATTCAGCGAATCTATTTCGTACCGGATTTCATAATAAGTTAGGTAGTTATTTTATGTAAACTTTTTGTTTCGGTTATTTTTAATCAAAGTGAAAGATAACATTATATAAATAAAAATGGTACGTAACGTAATGTGACATAGCGGTAATAAATGGGTGGGTTCAATAAAAATAGCTAAAAAACTGAATTTTCAGATTTCTGAATTTATGTCGTTGAACGCAAAAAAAATCTGAAATTTCAGTCGAAAGTCCGTGAGTACTTGTGAGGTGAAATTATATGCAACTAAATCAGCAATAGGTTTAATTATTTTCATTAAAAGTTTTTTTATTGATATGTAAGTATGTCCTACAAATTTCTAGAAAAACTTTTTAAATATCAATATAAAAAATTGTTGAAATTCAGTAAACAATAAACAAAGAGTTAGTTCATTTAAATTAGTATTGGATTTTCATGACGAAAACTAAAAAAATCAACCACCAACAAGAAGAAAATTATAAAGTTCAGCTTTTATGTGTGCTTTTGGCACTTCCCCCACCACAAACAACTTTCATCTGGGGCCCTACTATGTAAATTGCTTCTACTTTCGAATCTATTCAAAAGTTGTTTTCAATGCTTAATTTAAGTGGTAATATGTATGAAAGTGGGATAAAATTTTGGTGCTTTCGACTTTTTGCCACAGAATCTTCAACTAGCGCTGTTCTATTTCCGTTTATATGCGTTTGCTAAAGAATTAGCGAGCTGAGATTTTGCGAATTCGAACACTTTAATTGTAGAATCGAGTTACATAGTTGGGCCCATGAATTTTCAGATGAGAATTTCTTGTCTGAAAATTCAGATCCAGTAACTAAACGTTACTAAAAGTCACTAAAAGTCATCTAACTTTTCAATCAGAAGCTCCAAAAATTCAGAAATCTGAAAATTCAGATGTAAAACGCAATCGATTTAACGCACCTAATGTAACTTGATGTAACGACGTAACGTAACTTACAGTTGCCAAAATTTTTTTACTATGTTTGGTATTGAGGAAGTAGTGAAAAAATTTTAAAAATTAGGTTCTATGACTACGTTATCTTCTCTTAATTTTAAATTATAATATGGAACAAAGAATTTTGCGACCAATTTGTTTATATAATATATCACAAATCAAAAAAAATTGCATCGGCCGGGAATCGAACCCGGGCCGCCCGCGTGGCAGGCGAGCATTCTACCACTGAACCACCGATGCTTGAGAAATTTCTTGTAAAACTTTGCCTGGAACGATGGGAAAATTTAATTCAATTTGAACAATTCAGCAAAAAAAAAGTGCATATACATAAGAGTACTGATAAAGTTTTCCGATGCCTGGAACAGAATGGCGTGAAGATTGACAGGCTTTGTTTGTTAATGGATGTGTTCGTTGATATTTTTTTTTTTATTTTATACTGTTCACTAGAGTCAAAATTCGTTTTGGTGAATTAAGACACGATTAGGCGTTAAACGTCAATATCAATAATATAATCATTGAATATAATTTTATTAAAAAATATAAATCCTACAGTTTTCATAACAATAAGTAAAACATCATTCAAAAAAGAACGATACCATATGACACCATTTTTATAAAAATGTAAAATAACAGTTACGTCCATTCAAAGAATAGGTCTAAAGTTTTAATTTTCATTATTTTGCAGTTTTATGACAGAAACTTGGACAGTAGTGTAAGTCCAGCATTAATGAGGAATCATGTCTTAATGATTTTGGCATTTATTATTTTTTTGTTTTAATAAAAATTACTTCAAAACCAATTTTTTATTTCCATTTACAGTGATATTTTAAAGAATATTATTTATTTTGTTATATTTGCTACCTAGTTTATGTAGTTAATCGTAGTTAAATTTAGTTAATGAAACAAGTTGTAGCAAACGTAGTTTCAAATGTCTGTCACCTGTTACTTTGAAATTCGAATTTTGAGTGACATTTCAATTTTTTTAAAGAAACTACTACTATTTTTCTAGATTTACTATCTAAGTTGTAGATGTAACAATTTGTAGTAAATAAGACTTGTAGTTTATTCAAGTACGCGCAGGAATTCAAGCGCCAATTTAAATCATTTTTACTTCCAATTTGTTTAAAAAAAAAAATATTATGTTGCGGTGACAGCTGATTTTGACATGTAATGCCACGGGTACCTACCAACCTCACTTTAAGTTTTAAATTAGTGGATATAAGGTTTATTCAGTGAGGAAAAAGTTAGAACAGCACAGAACAGGACAGAACAGAACATCACAGATTCGTGAAAAACGTCAGAACAAGTTAGAACAGAAAATGGCTACCTACGTTGCAACAAAAATTTTTCGGAGCATATATGCTTGTCACAAATTCACAAATATACGTCTTAAAACTAAAATTACTTCATGAAAATAGAATCAGAATTGATTAAAATAAACTTTTGAAAGAGTTAAGCAGAGATTCAAATAAAATCTCTCAAAAAAACAAACTGCTTTCATTAAAAAAATCACAACATCTGATTTTGACAGTTTTCACAAATCTCTTCTAACTTGTTCTACCTCAAAAGCAAGTGCAGAAAATCCTGTTCTAAAGTGCTCCAAACTGTTCCAAACAGACTCATTGAACAGCAATCCAGAACAGTTTAGAACAGAAAATTTCTCATTGAACAGCAAGATCTTGTACTTCTCTGTTCTAAAGTGTTCTAAACTGTTCCGAACAGCCTCATTGAACACACCTATAAAAGTGATTATGGCTTTTTAATTTGAAATTGACGTATTGTTTTCTTAACAAAACTAAGCAAATACAAATATGTAGATACAATTTTTTGAGTAATCAGCCACTTTTCGCTTCGGTAAAGCCTTTCAAAACTCACTACATTTGTTCGTTGAGCCCTGAAGTCACCCTGGGGTCGCCCTAAAGCGTTTTTTGATGCACCTGAACTCATCCTGACAATCAAATTCTGTGTTTTTTGACACCCTGAACTCGCCCTGAAGTAGAACTGGGTTTTCTACTGGGACGAGTTGAAGTAACGAATAAACTGCCAAAGTGACATAAGTTGTGAGGCAATTATTTTGTTGTGGATTTGCTTTTGTGCAGGAAATAGCTTATTTTTGAAAAAGAAAATTGGAAGATAACAAATAGAAATAGAAAAGGATAAAAGGATGTTGTTTCAATACATACAAAACTAATTTAAAGCTTCTTGTTTCTTGTGTTTAATGTCAACAACGCAATTTAAAGCCTTCTGGCATTTTTTGAAAACCGAAAAACACAGTTTTTTTTGACAATTATAGTAGTTGTCAAGAAAGCCTGGTTCAACCCTGGGTAAAGTTTAACGAACGAAAGTACTGGGTACCTTCGTATAAAACAATATGTCAAAAATGTTTGAAAAAAGTCATGTAAATTTGTGTGGAAACTAAATTTGAAATCTTCTGAGTTCTGACATATTTTACGGTACATATGTACATCACTTACAATTTATGTGATGTAATTATATGAAATGCAGACAAATGACAGTCCAACACACTGCACAGTTTGCAAGCCAATACCTCATGATTGATTGTTTATACATGAACATTTTAGGAATTGGTTCTTAGTTTTGGAGGTTATTTTGAAACTATTTTTTTTTTGCCAAATTGGAAGCTATGACGCTATGAAAATACAGTTTTTCAAACGAATTTAACAATCACATGGAATTGTTTCACACCTTCAATTTGACATTTGTTAATACATGTTAAGAAAGTGTAAACAGGGTTTAAAGCTTTAACATTTTGTGTGTCAAATTTTGATAAGAGACTGTAAGGCTGCTTTTAAACGATGCAATCACCCCTTGCGATTTTTAAGAAACTAGGCGGGGGACGTATGTGGTGGCCGAGGTAGACAAAATTGCTGAAGGTGAAAAAATTGCAGAGTTATCGCCCTTTCTTTTCTCGTGTTTTTTGAGACATAAGCAGAGTGAAGAGTGTGCAGATATGTTTCCTTTTCATTTAACAAAAATTGCAACCATTAAAAATCGCAATGTTTAAAAGCATCCTTGCAACCGAAATAAGACCAAAAGAGAAACGCCGCTTAAAATTCGCAATCGTCTAAAAGCAGTCTAAGGAATTATTACCTTCAATAAAATTTTGAATTAACTAACGATAATCACATAGTTTTAGTAAATCAATTTTCCCATACACACCTTTTGAGTTAATATCTTTCATAACCTCATAGCTATATAATTTGTCATGAATTTAACCCACCCTAACACGATTTGACGTTAACACGTTCCCCAAATCGACATTTGAAGATCAAAATTTTTTGCATTTCCCAACACTATGCTTATATAAATATATACATAGGTACACACCTTTAGTATATATGGAATGGTACAAGTTAACGTTCTGAGACGGTAGTTCGAGTTCCACGGGTAAAGTAGATATACGTAGTGTATTTCACTTTGGGTCTCACTTAACGTAACGAAGATTTAATGTGCTCAACGGTGCACACCCACTTGTGTTGAATTTTATAGCCTTCCATTCCAGATTTTCATGCATTCATGATGAATAAAAATAAAATTCACACCATTCGGGGTTCTGGTATAGTCAAAAAGCCACGAGCCATGAACCCAAATTATTCATTAGTGCCAGGGGATTATATCCTTTTTCTTCACCTGGGTGCTTCGCACCAGCCCAACCTTTGACTTGGCTTGGCTTGCCGTAGTATATATGTTTTCCAAGAGTAGGTATGCCAACCACAAAGATTTGTCCAATTTATATATTATGTGTGTAAGAAAGGAAGGGCACAGACACACATGTTATGGTGCTAAAGAACGACCATCAGACCAATTCAGCTGATGTTCAGACCGGTGGTGTTGAGTTGAACTAAGAGCAGAGCCACAGACCATACAAAAAATAAAATTAAATAAAATAAGAAACAAGCGCCACACATATTTTATTTGACGTTTTAAATTATGGTGAATTTCACCATCAGTATACTTTTTTTTTTAATGGACGTGTTTTATTGAGAAAATAACGTTGAAACTGTAGTGTATTCGATTGGTAATCTTCTATTCGGGACATAAATACAACAGGTGAACAGATATTCAAAAATCCAGGGATATCAAGAATGAGGTTCGGAAGTTTCACCAAAAGGTAAAACGAACATCTCAACCAGAGTGTGTATCAACGATCAAGCGAATATCGTAGTAGAATCAAAGTCAATTTTAAGAAAATGGAAAAAATCATTTCTCCAACTGACGGTTAATAGAACTAGTCTGTCAGACAGATTCCACCATTTAATCACACAAGTAACGTAAACAAACAATTCCGTCCACCCGATTTCAATGCAAGTCTAAAATGCTACTTAATCTGACAACCGGGTGGTGGCAGCGAAAACCTGGATGCGTAATAAAACTTAAATTTTGATGCCTAAAAGATCCCTGCTAAAATTCACCTACCGCGTCTTGCATCGCACAAATCCATGATCGCGTTGTTTCCTTTAACTGCTTTGCATTTTTTTGTGAAGTGATGAGGAAAAAGCTGGCAGTCGCTACTAAAAACAAAAAAAGCAAAAACAAGAAATAAAAAAACATCAAGTCGCGTATTCCTGCTCCATTCCAACAAATATTTTCCAACAAAGTGAAGTCAGTCATGCTTTGCGGAGAAAGTCGGAAGTTGATTCACTTTTCCGCAGTTGCTTGCAAAATTTATTACCACGTACGTACCTAAGTAGTATATCCAATACAATACACATACCTATATGTACATATTTTGTACAACAAGCTTCCCAGTGTGACCAATGCATCTCATGGATTTATCCACTTACAGAGATGACTGCTTTTGTATATTTTGTTAGTATAGATGCTTACTATATGCAACATGCGCCTGCCTCGCTCGACTGTCCTGATGTATGCCTATGTGCTTGGGCATAAATCTCTAGAAGATACAGACAAAACGAATTTGGACTACTCTGGCTCTATCTGGCTTGCGATGCAACGAGCTGGCTTGAACCGAGTTAAAAACATGCGGTTAGTTGCATTCAGTTTTGTCCCTGGTATCTCTTTCGGTTTTTTTTTTTTTTATGTTTAGTGGGTATTGTTTGGAGAATTTATTTTCAAATGGGGATGCTGTAATCCTAGTAATTTTGGACGTAATCCAATACAACAGTCGTTGTAATGGTATTACACATTTAAATGGCAAGGGATTTTATTAAGAGTACCTACATAATATAACAATACAATATTTCTTTCTGCAAAAGATTTTTATTGCTCTAAGCACTATATGCATTTTAAAATATTTACCATAAAGATTTGAGGTTTTGAAAGGGAAATTAAAAATATGGCAGATTGAAAAAAAAAAATATCACGAATGTCTTGCCAAAATATCCAATTAATTTTTCGGTGTGTTTTTTTCCAAGCTAACAACAATACAAAATTGTTTATAGGTGCCTTCCTTTTTTTTAATTCGTTGTTATCAGGGGCGGACTGGGAGTTAAAGGGACTCCCGGGACTTTAACAAACTGGCCACGAAATAGCAAAATGAGCAGAAGGAGTAAAAAGAATAAGCTCCGAAAACGACGATAAAAAAATCATATCGAAATTTGTAATAATCTTGGGACCCAACAGCTTTGTGCTTATTGTGAGGGCCCCTACTCTTGGGCCCTTAGAAATCCAATTTTATAAGAAAGTTTTCTTTTAAACGAAAGTACTGTAGAGACTTTTATACACTTTTTATTCTCCCAGGGGCCCACCGGGTAAAATCCCGGTGACCCGGTGACCCAGTCCGCCCCTGGTTGGTATATATTTTGCTGTCAAATATTTTGCATTTAGTGCGAGTTTTTCAATATTTTTTGTTGACTTTTAGTAAAACCCTTGTGGACTTTCCCTGTATCTGCAAATTTATAAATTTTCTATTCTTTTCTGTTTCATATTTATTCCAATAATATTTTGTCATTTAATCAACAGTTAACTCATAAAAAGTTATAATAACATAGAATTACAGTAAAAGCTGGCGCACTATACCTACAACTACAACAATTTAAATAAAAAGCATAAAACAAAAATCAGTACTTACGTAAGCTAATTATAAAAAATATTTTTTTGACGTGATCCAACAATCATTATTCAGAATTCAACGTGGAAAATCCCCGAATGGATTATTCCACTACGAACGCCGAAAAAAAGGATTCACCTAATCCGAATGGAATCGAAAATATAATCAGCCCTATCACAAATTCCATCGTAATCGAAAATTTGCTACGAATCACGAAAAATGTATTGCAGAATCCATTCGTAGTGGAAAATCTATTAAGAATTTCGAAATTCGGGAAATTTGGTATCACAAATTCCGAATGAAACGAAAATATGGCGCCCTTTTCTACGACAACTGATTCTTGTCTTAGCCAAGTGGTAAACGATTTTGTTTCATTAAAAACTAGTTTTTTTTACAAATTTTAAAATTTGCAATGCTTGCAAACGCAAATTAATCAAATTTTATTTATAAACTCTTAAAATAATTGAATACCACGCCATTAAGAAACAATTTACAAAGAAGTATAAACAAAACTATGTTCCTTAAAAAAAAACGAGGAATTAACAGAACGCATCACTTTTAAAACAAGCTGGGCTGAAATTAGTCCTCCACTTTTTTTTTATAACTTCTATTTATTTTTGTGTTGAATCTATTTTCCTTGGAAAAAAATGCTAAAATATTGAATAAATAAACAAATATCAAATAAGGATTCTGTTGATATTTGTTTATTTATTCAATGTTTTAGCATTTTTTCCCAAGAAAATAATATATTCAGCATTAAAATAAATTGAAGTTAAAAAAATAAAGTGGTTTCAAATGTACTGAGGAACAAATTTTAATCCGGCTTGTTTTAAAAGTGATGTGTTCTTTGACTTCCTTTGTTTTTTTTTAGCGCAATTGTTTTGTATCGACTTTTTTGCAATGATTCTCACTGGCGTTGCATTCAATTATTTAAGAGTTTAAGAACTTTTAACAAAATAAAAATTGAATAGTTTGCGTTTGCAACCATTGCAAATTTTACAATTTGTAAAAAAAACTATTTTTTTAATGAAACACAATCGTTTACCACTTGGCTACGACAAGAATCAGTTGTCGTAGAAAAGGAAGTCATATTTCCGTTTCATTCGGAATTTGTGATAGCAAATTTCCCGAATTTCGAAATTCTTAATAGATTTTCCACTACGAATGGATTCTGCAATACAGTTTTCGTGATTCGTGAATTTTTCAAAAAAACTATTGACATAAATAATAAAGATTAAAAACAGATTTCTGGCTTTCAATAATTTTTTTTTCATTTTAAGTCATTTTTTTCAAAAACTGCCCCCGCCTCATAAACGGAGGGAGATAACCGCCCCCTCTCATAGAAAAAAAATGCTTGTTTTTGACCTCGCTAAAAAATACGGTTATTAATATTTGGCGCCAAAGTTATTGTACTCGCAAGATTAATATTGTTATTAGAATAACACTTAAAACATGAAAATTGAGAACAATCTGTTTTAAGACAAAAAAAAAAAACAATTTTTCTCACTCAAAAATTGAGCAAGCGAATCCAAGATTTTTTTTCTCCTCAGAGTTTTGACAGCAAAGCTGAGAAGATTGCTGAGATCTCCGAGATCTTATTTTTGTGAACATGCCTAATAGCCTAGTTCCTTTACTTTGAAACTCTGTGCATTTCTGTGAATTTCTGTGAATTTCTACACCAAAGTCTGTCAAAGTTCATATAAAAAAAATAAAATGACGTAGAAATTCACACAAATGCACAGAGTTTTAAAGTAAAGGAACACACCAAATGAAACAAATTGTAGCAAACGTAGTTTCAGATGTAAAATAATCTGTCAGCTGTCACTTTTAAGTTTGAATTGAAATTTTCAGTTTGTTATCAAAATTATATTATTTTTCTATATTTATTATACATATGAATGTAGCAAACGTAACAAGCGATTTTGTTAAATGGCGACATTTGGCAGCAAAAGCAAATATTTTCATATTTCATTGCAATCAAAAAGGAGTAGAAACATAACAAAATCCATTGAATATAGAAGCAGTTTTCAACTTTTTGCTCAATATCAGATTTGAAATCAACTCCAAAGTTGAATTTCCCAACATTAGATTCATCAGCAAGTTGAATAAAAAAGTGAATTAATTTAGCTTAAAAGTTCCCCCAAATCGACGCGAATCTTTCGTGGCAACGACGAAAAAATGATAAGTAACAACTCGTCGTCGTTATAATATGCCTGTTTGGTAACTTTTTTTTTATACAAATTTCCCAAAAACTGAGTTTTTTTTTCTATGAGTTTTGACAGCAAATTGTGAAATTTTGTGAAAATTTGTGCAAATTCGCAAGAAATTTCACGTTACCAAACAGACCAAATAATAACAACGTGTTTTTTTCATTGAAAACCACGTGTTGTTATTGTTATTTTCGTCATCGCCACCGAAAATTCGCGTTGGTGTGGGGAAACCTTTATACTGCATTTTCATTTGAGCCGAAATTAGGTAATCTAGCACATAAAAGAAGAAATAATTTTCATCTCAAATTTGCTAATTTCATTTGACAGCTTATTTCATTTTAAATTTGATTTCGCAGTCGTTAATTTATTTCTTGTTTTTATTTTCCCTTTCTGTTTTTATACATTAAATGTTGACATTTTGGTGCAGATTTGGTTGAAATTTCCCAATTTTGAAATGTGAATTTTTATTTAATGGGATGTCATTATGAAGAATGTTACCCCAACGCGCGTCAAAAAAATAAAGTCGTTATCCATAGATACATATGTATGCATGAATAAAAAAACCTCTCAAAAAAACAACGTTATCTTTCTTAACTATGTATATTGAACTTATGGGATTTTGATATAGAAAATATTAAATCAGCAATTCTCATAGAATCATCTTCATAATATGCAACAATAGTAGATGTCACCTGCAAACAGACCAGACCAGCAATATACCTACAATATCTTAGACAAAGCAATTCTTCTATATAAACTTCTACCAGCACAAACTCTTGCCAGCAGGGCTTATTATATGGAAAGAGAAGTCCATATATACAACAGAGGCATTTACAGATTAACCACTCAGCTCAGAAAGTCTCAGAACCAGTAAAAAAAATCTTTACTTTAAAAGGACTTAAAGGGGTAATTGTTTCAGCTCTTGACCTTTTGGCTTATTAAATAATTCAAGATATTAAACTATAAAAACGATGAGAACATTTTATACTATAAGCACAACTTTTGCCAGTGTCAGTGCATATTATAAGGATCTAAACGAGCTTAAAAAGTAATATAGCAACTTAAAAGGGAAAATAAAAAAAAATACATCTCACACTTAGTATATATGCTCTTGAAGTACTGCACTCGTTTTAAGCGCACTCCCAAATCATCCTCGTCGTCGTTTTCGTCATCACCGTCGTCATAGATACACTAGGGATCATTTGATTTAAGTTAGTTTAATAACTTAACAACGCTAATTATTATATCTGCCTTTTTAAATGTTTCTATTCTACACACAGACCGACATGATGACTTAGTAATTTTTTTAAAAACAATTAATACTTTTTTTTAATTTTGACATTTTCATTAAATTTTGAATCGGATTATTTCAAGACATTACAGGATCACAGTGACAGCCGGTGATATAAAATTATCTCTTTTTTCATTGTGGTTGAATATTTCTCATGTGATTGTTGGCTTTTTTCTTTGCACTAAGCTCGTTTAGTTTGTAGTGTAAACTGTTCCATAATAATAATAAAAAAAAGTACTAGTTTTTGGATCTTGAAATAGATGAAGATGAAAGGCAGGATTACATGTTGTTTTTATATTAACGTGTTAAAATTTGATCCGGATTAGTTCATGTGGATGATAAAATGATATTTAGTATATAAATATCTAACTAACCTCCTCATAATTTCCAATTTGAATATTTTTTTGACGCTTTACTTGAAAATTGCTACTGTCAAGTTTCATACATACAACCACAAGCAAAAATCGATTCTTTTCGTATTCCTTTCGACGACAGAAAAAATTCAAATCTTTTTAGAAAAGAATTCGATTCTTTGGTTGAAAGGAATTCGACTTATGGCCAAACCACAACCACGCTTCGGGCGCTCGGGCTTTTGACAGGCTTTTCACCGACTTTACGATATTTTACGATATCATGTGTCATAAAGCGCGACCTTAGGAATTTGCAAAACGTAATGTAGCTTCAAACCTCGGGCGTTGAGATATGAGAGAATAAAAGTTTTGTTTCCTTAAAATAACACTGCGCAAATTCTTCGCAGATAATAGGGAACCAAAAATGTCCCTGTTTTTATGGTTTCAATTAGGTACTAACAACAATTGAAATAAATTGCTTTTCCAATGAAAGTATTTACTAATGTCGATGTTTTCTTTTTGATTTCAATGAAATATGAAACAACCGTCTTACCACATTGACACAATGCTAGTTTACATAAACAAAAAAAATTCAAGCATATTGAACTTTTACAAGTAATTCGAAGAATGACTTTATATTTGCAATCGGGATGTGAAAAATAATTAATTATTATAATAAATCTAAATCTAAATCTAAATTCACCATTATATGGTTTTCACAAAATCTCGGATTTCGGCAACAAGATCATGAAATCCGTTCACACAACACATAAACTAGATTTTGTTTGACATTTCGAACAAATTTCATTATTAAAGAAAACTATCGAAAAATGTATGTATTGTAGTTAGGTAAAAGTCCCAGAACAATTTCCTACACACATTTAATTTTTTTTTTCTTTCTTTTCCTATTGAAAAATTCACAAAACGGAATAAAATGCCTCTGCCTGTGAACAATTCACTCAAAACTGTAATACGAAGAGATAAAACAACGATCCCAGTGACAACGTTGTTATATACCTCTCTCTTTTTTCCATTTGTTTGTTTTATTTGTATCTACTCGTATCTGTTTCTTTACACTACTGGCGCCATTTTGCAAATTAAAACAGTCATCTTCTACCTGTAAAAGTCGGATCTTGTGTTGTTTTTCCTAACACACAAAATCAGACAAGTGAGAAGTCGGCATTACAGGTACAAAAACCAGAGAAAATTCACTCTCCGGAACCAGACAAAAATTGCCTAAATCAAACAAGTCCAACCAAACAAGGGTACTTCCAAAACAGCTGTTGAGCAGCAAAACATTTTTTTTTTAATTTTAGAGTGAAATGAATAAAACACAAACAGATTTCACTTTAAATATGATTTATTTGTTATGTTTTTATTCTATCCAATTAATTAAACCTTATCTACATGGATGTGCGTATCTTTTAGAATAATAAAATTATTCAAATTTATTTCCAAGAATCCATAATATTCAATTGAATCTGGATCTTGAACCACAATTTAATAAACCACACGTACATAGGAATAATTTAATTTTTAATACAGCAATTGTTGCATTTAACACTTATTTTGGTCACTCACACACAAATATTCCAATGGTTTTACTGAAATAACATATTTTTGTTTTTTTATTTTAATAAAAACTTTCACATCCGAAAGAAATGGAATAGCAAATAAAAAAAATTGATTGTTGTTTTTTGAGCTGTCAAAGCGCGACCAGAATAGAAAATAGATCTATTCGGGCGTTGCGCTCCGGCCTACGATATTTACGATCTAAAGCGAACGCGAAGCGTGAGGTAGCATTTCAGATTGCTTCATATGAGCCCATTGTTTCTATTCAATATGTCAAAGTCAGAGCGACCTGATGCGTGGTTGTGGTTTGGCTATTAAGGCCTAGTACGCTGCTGATGCGAAATGAAAATTTCCTGTGATCTCCAAACAGACAACGAAACGCTTGCGAAAACACAACGGAAAATATCCTTGGAGAGTTTCACTAATTCCAAAAACAAAATCAAACATAAGTCCCCTATTACACGATGATTCCTTGCGTCTGACTCTTTTCGAACATAATGAGTGCGATAGAGAAAAAAGATGAGACGGAAAACCAGTTGTCCTGTGAGTCGTGGGCCAAGTTTTCCGAGACTCTTTTTGACGTTTCTTTTTATATAACTTTATTTTGATGATTATAAAAGAGAAATTCGGACAAAGAGTTAGACGCAAAGAATCATCGTGTAATAGCGTGCGACTCACAGGATGATTTTCAAAGGGAAATTCGAAAAAAGAGTCAGACGCAAAGAATCATTGTGTTATAGGGGACTAAACGCAAAAAATCAGAGAAACCCATGATGTAAGAAAATGACAGACAAAAAAACACAAATAAAACTCAAATGTCATTTTTCCGCACACAATAAATAGTCTGTATAATTAATTCAGTGTGAAAAAGGAGCGGAGACTTCTCCAAATAATCTGCTACAATTATAAATTTTGCTCTTCAAACAGCGTACTGCAAAACGAAAAGCAGAACGAAATTTTCCGTTTATGATTTCGTTGTGTCATTTTTGTATTCGTTGTTTCGTTTGACAGCTGATATCATTTAGAATTTGATTTGGTTGTTAATATAGCATTTTGTTTTTACTTTCGCTGTCGGTTTCAGTTTTTATACATCGAATTTAAACATTTTCCATTGATTTCACTTTTAACGGGTCTCACTTAAGGTGCGTTGGTAGTTTCCTACCGAATTTAATGCAAATTTGGTTGAAATTAAATCATTTAGAAATGTGAATTTGTATGAGAAACGATATGAATTGGAATTGAATTTGGAAGTTTTCAATAAAATTACCTGAAAATGTAGTATCTATATGTATTAAGAAGCTATGTACATGATATATATAACATACATCAACTGATCTGGAGTGTTCATATAGTTAAGGTACAGTAAAGAAGTTACAAAAGGGTCATAAAATGACTCAACTTGTCGTGAATACTCTTACGAAAATGCACTTTTTATGTTATTCGTGTCCATGTCATGCCATGTGAGGAAGTAAAAATGTTTTCATTTCAACCATTTTTCGACTTTTTTTTATTATTATTTTCGTTTCCCTAAAACCATTCTCCTTTTTGTTTGTTTACTTTGCGAAGTTAAATGATTTAAATTAATTTGGGAGAAGTTTTTGTCAACATATAACAAAAAATTTATTTAAGAACATAAGTATACAATTTGAAGGTATATATAATTGTATATACATAATATATACGATAAAACTTCAAATAGGTACCTACTTAAAACATGCAAAAAGTTATAGTACCATTTTGCTATCCAATACAATAAATTTTTTATTGTCATTCATATTAATAAACTCAAATCAAAAATGAATTTGCCTAATTCAGCAAAGTAGGTGAATTAACAAGTTATTAAGTTAAAAAATTTTATGATATTTTTGCGTATATCTGAATAAAAATTATATTTCCTTCTCCTTCAGAATCCAACATTTGTTCTTATCAACAAATTAAATAAGAATAAATTTTCACGCAAACTGAGCAAACTAGCATATCGCAAACTATTCAAAAATGTATTTCGAAATAAATTAAAATGTTCGGCGAAAATATTTACTATAGATGCGATTCGCACGTCAAAACAAAGCTCTTTGTTAAAATTCAAATCAACTGATGGACTTTTTAAAAGAAGTGTAGCTTAAACAAGTAGGTATATTGAATGTTGATGACAAATTTAGATGCTAAATATAAGATATTTTGTTGATATTTTTCTTATTTATTCGATTCATGTAATTTTAGCTCAAATGCCAAAATATACAGTAGAATACGAAAAGGAAAAATTAATTATAAAATCAGATGGTGAAACTTGAAGTACTGGGGCAATGTTTAAATGAAAACCCGAGCAGTCCTGAGTTTTTTGACAGTTGATTAACACTAACCAGGTCACCCTGCGGGCCAGAGAACATTAAACAAATGTATATAGTTTGGCAATGACGGTGTTCACATTGGACTGCCTCCACCGACTTTTTCTGACGTCTCTGTTTTTTTTTCTCACTCCCACTTCATAGTTAGTAAGAGATGCCTTTCTTGTTCACCTCTTTTTTGGCCATGAAGTGCGAGTGAGGTAAGTATACAGAGACGTCAGAGGAGATAGTTCAATGTGAACACTGTCAATGGAAGACTAATGGCGTTTTCGATTGGTCCCCAGAAGCCTTCTAAACCCCACAAAATGACAGCTTTTCTTCTCGATAGAAGAGAAAATGCAGTTACATTTACTTCTGAATCGTTAAAAGCGTGTGATTAGCATTTATCTTCCGGATTACCATTTAATAACGCCATAATTTAAAAAAACCAAGTTGAAATAGATAAATTGACAGATGTTACTTTGTTTTTGACTGACAGACGATACTAAATATTTGTCAATATATATTTGTCAAAAAGGTTAACATAAATGGTCAAAGTGTGGACTCCATGACGTCACTAAACATATATTATACAGCCAATGAAGAATTGACAATGTCTCAAAATAATTTAATATTTTATCTGTTTAAAAGCGTTGTTTACCTTTTTGTGTCAAGGCGCGTTGAAATTTAAATCTGTATCTTGACGCGAAAATGTCACATTTTTATGTCGGGAAGTAAACATCTAAATTCAATGTCACATTTTTCCGGCTTTTTTCTGTTGAAAGATGGCTACGATGTTGATGGATAAAAAAACCTCCAAACATTCAGAAATGTCTGATATTGTGATGAAGGCTAACCCAACTCTGTGCTATGTTAACGTTGAGATATAATTTCTGTTTGTTTACTTCAACTTCTTGGTACAAGTTTCTACTTGTCATTTTTTTTCTATGTGATTTGACAGAAAATTATGCCAGCACGTCGTAATACGTTTTGAGTTACCAAACAGAAATATTATAATCAATGCAGTTGCACTGACGAGCAGTTTGTCAATGTTTCCCAACGGTGTAGTAATAAAAGTATTCAATGCATTGAAAGAAAAAATCCATGTTAACGCCAAGTGTTTACGCAGCCGTCAACTTAGTGAATGACAGCTGATGGACAATTTTACTCACCACAAGTGTCAGTTCATATACAGCTGTCATTAGATATATGTACCTTTCGTTGCGTTTCGATAAATGAACTGGCAACCGGTCAAAGATATACCGTTCTATTTTTGTTTTAAACTTGAGGAAGCCAATAGCAATGCTTGAAATCAAAACGAGAGCAATATGATAAGCGTTCATTTAATGGAACTTCAAGGATATCTGAAATCCCTTGTGGATCCCATGCTGGACACATAAACGGTTTTAAAAAGATTAATGAATCATCAAGAAGAGTTTTACCTATCCATTATTTTTTCAATTTTGAGTAAAATCAGACCAAACCTAGTCTTTTTTTGACGAACAAAAAAAACTCAAATTGAAGTGGTGGTGATTAAGTTTTTACCTTACTGTTTGTATAGTGAACGACACCATCATCGATTTCTGTACGGTATTAAAGTATGAGTAGGTACTATGTACCTACATAATATCTGTTAAAAATGTGACAGTCTCCATTGAACCATAAATCACATCAAAAAACATAAGCCTATGAGTACCTACACCTTTATCTTCTTCCTACAGCAAAACAAAATTTCAAACATAAAAAAAAAAAAAACAAAAATGTCACCTCTCTTATCCTAATCCTAATCGAAAAACGGATGTTGAACATAATACGAAGTCATTTAAAACCCATTCAACCAAAACTACGATTTATATTCCCAAATCATTGTAATACGTCACCAAACTCCTATCACAATTCTGGCCAACTTCATGCAATCTCTTCTCCATATAGCCAAATTTAATGGCATCATTTTTTTTGTGTATAACAGCCGACTATAGCATTATATATGGAGAAGATGAAAAGATTCCATGCCGCAAATCCTGACGTTTATGCGCTGTTGAAAAACAGTTCCTGGTGGTTAACAAGCGACAAAAAATAATCAAACCCCAACCCAAACGCCACACTCATAAATGTGCATAATGTGAAAATTCACAGGAAAATGGGCAGCCAAAAAGTCTCAACATACGTCCTCTTCCGGTTTATTTCACGACCTCAACACCATTATAATATAACCACCCCAAAAGGCCTGAGAGGAGACTTGTTTGTCCTGTTGTCCCTGTTGCCGTCGTAAATCGAAATCCACTTTAAATCCAATATGGATGGAAAAATGATAATTCAGAACACCATAGAGGTATACATAAAAGCACAAAGGATGCACGGTGTAATGTTGGATAAAAAGTTTTTAGCTTAAACACACCTAGAGTATAGGTACAACTCTGCCATCCGGCCGGGGAGGAATCCTGACAACTGTACTGTTAAAAGAACAAAAGAAAAACAGGAAACTCACCTCTAAATACTTTTCGCTTGCCAGCTATCTGCAACGGCAAGGATACGCCTGCATCCAATTGCAGCAGGACACGGTGCTCCCGTGGTGGTGGGGGTCCTTGTGGATGCGCAGGACAATAAGTCCGGTATTCCCCATTGGCATCAACGTAAATTGGCGCCTCAACCAAAGGCCAGGCTGCTGCAGCTCCTGCTGCTGCTGCCGCCGTTCCAGGTCCTTGAGCTAGGGAAATAACTTGTAAGGGAAAAATGTGTGTATGGGGATGACCCGCTGATCCTACGGGTGCTGTTCCAACTACACCACCATTTGTCGCCTGTTGACCTGCCGGGGAGTGCAAATGCACGTGTGGATGATGCACACAATGATGGTGATGATGATGATGGGGCTGAATTGCAGTTGACACTGCTAACGCAGATGCACCGGTGCTGGTGGTGGGTGAGATTTGTTGGTTAACTGCTCCACCGGAATGTGCACTGAGGGTTGCCAAATGAAGTGGCTGCAAGAGACCCCCCTGCACTGATTGTTGTGGTTGGTGTTGTTTATGCAGGGACTGCTGCGGCATCGAATGCTGTTGAGCCATTATTCCAGGAATACCAATGATCTGAGGAATTGAACGGTTAGGTAGGTTATTGTATGGCTTTGTGGCACTGATGGGTACTGGAATTGATATGGTAGTTGTAGGAAGATTTGAATTTTCAATTACGTTGTTTTCTTCGTTAGCTGCTTCACTTGTTTCATTCGCTGCTTCTGGGACGGTTGCTAAACCAGTTTTCATTGATTTTTCATTATCACAATTCTTACTACCATCATCGATACTTTGGTGGCTTTCGATAGCATTTTCGATTTCACTGGCATTTGGCTTTGGTTCTCCGTCATCTTGTCCGTAGAAATAACCAACACAATATGTCTCTTCTTCAATTTCATCATTTATATGTGCAGATGCAGAATTTTTGGATTTTTTGGAATAACTTTGATTTGTGTTATCGGTAACATCTGGAGCCAGTACACTTTTATCGTCTTCGTTATTGGGCATTAAATTTTCGATAACTTCTTCTTCTCCGTTTGCTCCCTTTAATTCTTTACTACCGTTATCATTCTGCAATTCTTCATCTTCTTCATCCCGATCGATAACAAGATATCTTATACTATGTTGCGATGAACAATTCGATGAATTATCATCGTCATCGGTTTGGGTACTTTGTTCGTTTTTTGGACTTGAAATATTCACACTATCAATACTGTTGCCATTTATTTCCACACTATTATTCGAAGTGGAATAATCAAAAACTTCGGATGACAACAATTCTTCGGCAATAATGGCTGATGTTGTTGTCATATTATGGTGGCATGTTCTGTTGTGGGTGTCATTATTAGCGGAAGCGGCATAGCTATTAGATTCATTTGAAGTGTTTTCTGTTTCTAATAAATTATCACTATTCGTGCATGCAGCTACATTTACCACCTCCCTATCGCTATCAATTGCAACAGTCACTTCCGCCGCCGCCGACTGTATGACATTCGATAAGGGATATTTGTTTGGTGCTGGATCTGCTGGTGCCTTCACCATCGAAATGTCGTAGTTCGATAAAAATAAAGTTTTTTTTTTTTTTGCCTTTTTTTTGTTCGAGACGTTACCAATATTTGTTGCGAATATAGTTGTAATACTTTGATTGCGCGAATAATATGGATTGATTCAAGATTCGAATTAATAGCCTTTTATTAGCTAGTGCCGAATGAATTTCTGTAAAGAAAAAATAAAAATTGAAATTGAAAGACAAATTTTAAAAAAATTACAAAACAGGATTTGAATTATTTTGATTTAAATTTCTATTTACATTCAAAAGTAGCCATTTAAATACAAAAGCCTCGGAAACTGAAGAACAAAATCTTAATAAAACTTTTTATACATAAACGATTTTTATGCCAACCTGGCAGTGACGTTGTCCGTACACCACTCTCTTCCCTCGCTGATAAATGGTGAATTTGTGATAAATGAGCCAAAATAATTCAAGATCTGTGTCAAATCGCCAACAACCAAATCACAAAAATGCCAAAATGAAGTAATGTCGTAAACGCTCAACAAAATTGTGTGTGATGTGGTACTTTTTTCTCTCATCAATCGAAAAGGACATACCAAGTGTCGAAAATTTTAGATTTGATAAATTAGAATTGGGCGATGATTTGATTAAAGCTCCCCAAACATTCGGAACGACGACGAAACTTTCGGCTCCCAAAATATATTTACAGGGCGATAAATAAGGGCGAATCTCATGTAAAATATATTGGCAGCTGAAAGTTTCGCCGTGAGTACTTTCGAATGTTTCGCGTTGCTTTGAAAAAGCCTTTAAGTTAATTTTGACTTTTTTCTCAGTTTTTTTCCCTTTCAAGAGTTGTGGGCGAACAGATAAAAAGTCATTTACGATTCTAACGATTTGATATATTTTAATGTTTTTAAGATCTGAAATTGTGCATTTTGACACTTATATAGGCTACAAATATTGCATCTAAAAATTTTCAAAAAAGGATTTTAATTGTAAAATTAGTCATTTTTCCATAGAATCATTTTTGTATCTCCTGATTATAAAAAATAGTTTTTGGGATTTTTAAGGTTAGGAAAGAGCCACCATTTTGAAAGTGAGATTTATTTAATTTTTATTTAATAGCTTTTTTGTTCATTTTACAAACAAATTTGGAAACAAAACGAACATTAAAATGGGTTAAAATGATCTCTTATTCGAACTTGCATAATTGTTGCCCCTATCAATATAATTTTAACAGAATCTTTTTACACTATTTTGGGTCCTCATTGTTTTGTCGGTTGATTCTTTTTCAAAATAAAACATGACCAATTCATTTTTGAGAGGATGTTAAAGGATGTGTTGGAATTTTTTTTTAAGTGAACACCAGTGGTCTATTTCACCAAATTAAGTAAAATTACAAATTTGTATTTGTTGATTACATTTACAAATTTGTTTACAAATTTTCTGTTTCACCAACTACAAACTTAATTCCGACAAATTTGTTAAAAAGAGAAAAAAATCAAGAGAAATTGTATTTGTTATTTACAAATACAAAAAAAAACCGTTTCACAATTTAATTTGCAAAGTTGTAAACAACAACTATTTTTCACAAATGTGTAAGCAATATTAAACAACCGTTCACGAATGCTTTCGTGTTCTTCTGGCCAACGCACAGTATTTTCAAAGAAAGCATCAACAGTGGCTGAACATACACGATAGACAGTTCTGCATACCGTAGATTTAGATATACCGTGCATGTTTGGAATCCCGTGATACTGTCCACCATTTCCCAGCCAATGTAAAGCTGTTAAAAATTGCTGTGTCAGTGTCAGTGAAAAGTTTTTTTCAGATTCATTTGCAATCTTAGGTCCAATTTGTCATATTATTTGCTCTGCCTTAACACGTTTTAACCGAAACTTTTCGTTGAAAACAACCTTGTTCTATTAAAAACAAAATCTTCACTTATATCACTATCGGTGCTACTGCCTACTAACGGGTGATTTTTTAGCTGGTTTAGTTTTGGCAACACTGGTTTTGACAGCTGACGTGTGTTTAGTACCTTGTGTCACTGTCAAACAGCTTCAGTTTGGTTTGCAATTTAACCATGGATCGTCTTACAAATGAACAACGCTTGCAAATTATTGAATTTTACTATCAAAATTCGTGCTCGGGAAAGCTGGCCGAGGATCCGCTTTTTTATCGAAAAATTGTGTTCAGCGATGAGGCTCATTTTTGGTTGAATGGGTACGTAAATAAGCACAATTGCCGCATTTGGAGTGAAGATCAGCCAGAAGCATTGCAACAGCTACCAATGCATCCCGAAAAAGCCACTGTTTGGTGCGGTTTATGGGCCGGCGGCATTATTGGGCCATATTTCTTCAAAGATGATGCGAATCGCAGCGTTACTGTCAATGGTGAACGCTACCGAGCGATGATAACAAACTTTTTTTTGCCCGAAATGGAAGTTCTTGACTTGCATGATATGTGGTTTCAACAAGACGGTGCCACATGCCACACAGCACGCGAAACAATGGCGCAATTGCGAGACGAGTTTGGTGAACAGTTAATTTCACGTTTCGGGCCGGTCAATTGGCCGCCTAGATCGTGCGATTTGACACCATTAGACTATTTTTTGTGGGTTGACATCAAGGCTAATGTCTATAGGGACAAGCCCGCTTCGATTGACGCACTGGAAGCCAACATCCATGCATTCATTCGTGAGATACCGGCCGATATGTGTGAAAGAGTATGCCAAAATTGGACTCAGCGGATGGGCTACCTGAGACGCAGCCGCGGTCAACATTTGCATGAAATTATCTTTAAACATTAAATTGCAAGGTTCAAACTATCGATTCAAATAAATATTTCATTCATTTTTTCGAATTTTTTGTGTTTTTTTTTTAAAAAAAGTTCTAAACCTCTTAAAAAATCACCCGTTATATGCCTTCGACGGAAGGACAATTTAAGGCTTGAAATGCGATTTCTTTCGAAAAATACAAATTGTTTTTAAATCGACAGACGATCTTTCTATTGTAAGAAATTTTCAGAGTAACTGAACAAATTTGTAAAATTTCTTGATTTCGTGAAACACAAACTTACAAAAAAATATGAATTTTAACAAATTTGTACTTGTTAGCAACAAAGAAAATTAACTTTTGGTGAAACGGATATAATGAAATTTCTACGAATTTCCCTTTGTAAATATTGTGTGAAACAGAATGAATCGATTTTTCTACAAATTTGTTGAAAAAGTGCTTGTAAATTACAATTAGGCCACAGGTGGCCCTCCCGGCTTCGAACGAGGGTAAACAAAAATTAACAAAAGAAAATATAAATAAGTAAAATAACAGTACTGTGTTAGGGAGGCAACGCTACTTGGGTCACTCCTCGTGGCCGCTATTTCTACCTACCTACCTAGGGAGGCAGTGTCAATCACCCGGATTACTAAATCCGCCAGCTTGTTTCATATTCGAAACTTAAGAATATGTGAACCCAAGCACTAATTCGCTCTGCATACAACTATTTTCCTTTTATATTCGCATCGAAAGTGTTGCGGATAGAAAACAAAACATAAATTTGGTACGCAATGCATTTAATTAAATGTGAAAAGTTCATGATTACCCGGGAGTCAAAAATTGAGGATTTGATAATCAGCATGAATGACTTCAAAGGGTACACAATGATGTAAAACACTGGAAAAGTTTACCATTTGGTTTATCATGTTTGATGTTGGTTAAGTTTACCATTTGGTTAATGAACTGTCAAATTTTGTATGAGAAATGATTAACACAATTTGGTTAAAATTCTCCAAATATTTTGATGGATAAAATTAACTCAATTTTTTTGGTAAACTTAACCAAACGTGATTGTGAGTTTTAGAACTAGGAATGTTCAGAAATATGATATGCATATTAGGTATCTCAGAGAACTAAAAAAAATTAACTTGAAATTTTTTCATTTTTTTTTTTTTCAAAATTTCGAGTTTGAAAATTAATTTTTCAGAAACTATTCACTAACACAACTTAATTTAAAATGAAAACTAAAGAAGAGATTCTTGGCTTTCCAAAATGGTATAGCATGGTATTGTAAGTTTTACTGTTGTTTTTAAATAATTTTTTTCCGTTTTAAGTCAATTATTTAGAAAATTGCCCAAATGGGGGGAAATAGACCCCACCCTCCTATATGAATTTTTTTCTTGTCTTAACCCAACCTTTTCGTTTAAGCTTTTTGGTGCACCTTATACCAATCACCCTGTATAGTATAGTTAAGCTAAGTACAGACGATTGTCAGATCTTACAATATTGTCAGATCTGTCAGTGAAAAAACTGTTCCGAATGTCTAACAATCGCGTGAACACACAATTTTTATCGTTGTCAGTCGATTAGGATATTGTCAGACTCATTGGTCATTGTCAGATATTGAAAACATCTGACAATTGTTGACAATTTCTTCATTGTTCGAAATGTCAAAGAGTTGGTTAAAGAAAGATACAAAAATAGCTGACAATCAAATTGGGAAGAAATCTACCAACCGTGTGAACGGACAATTTTTTATTGTAAGAAATATATCAATTGTCAGCTAATTGCTAGCTATTGTTAGACCATTGACAGTTCTGATAATATTGCAAGATCTGACAATCGCGTCTGTACTTAGCTTTAGAAATTTCCAAAAAAACATGTCCGCAGTAGCCTAGTTTTCATATTTCACATTCTGTAAGTACTATCCACTAACAGCTGTCAGAATAATAAAAAAAACACAAATAAAAGAATATTTGCTACAAATGAAAAGCAAAATAAAAAATAATTTGAACCAAAAATGAATTTTATTTAGGTACATAAAATAGACATTTGCATTCGATAATCGAATAAACGTCACAAACCTATCCGCAGTAGGATTCAACTTCTTCTTTTATTGACAGTAATTCTACTGTGGATGTTGTATTTGTAACTTTTATAAAATCCTACTAAACTGCAGTGAATAGCTTCCCGAAAAAAAAACACGGCTAATAACAAATATTTTTCTGAAACCCGATTGAGTGTCAAACTAGGTATTTCATTCCAGCCATTTCAAAACTTGAAATGGAGGGTTGGTGTTTAATGTTTGATCTAAAATTGATAGAACATTACTTCACTATTCCAGGCACTAAATGGGATTTAAATTTATTCTCCTAATTTTAAATTTAAAAATTTTTAAAGAAAAATCTTTTCCAAAATCTCAAAGGAATGTTACAATAATTTATAACACCGAGACATTTATATGTATTTACTGATTTAAATTCTCTGTGACAGGAGGATTCCAAACTATGGTAATTAAAACCGTAATCTCGTTAAACAATATTTAAAGTCTATAAAGTCAAACAAAAACCATAATGTTTCATTTGTTATAACTTCTTATAACCACCAAAATTTTAACCACATTGCTCATTTTATCAACCGCCAAAACGGCACTATACAATATCGTCCTCGTCGTCATCATCTATATGTATAATGACAAATCACAAAAGCCTAAGCGAACGGATGGTTTTGTGAATGCCTATATAATTGTCAAGTTAAATACCCTATCTCACCACACATGACATTTCATATACAGCACGTTAAGTATATATATTTAGACATCAACAAGTTTCTAATTAAACAATGTTATCATTCAAATTCACATTAATTAGGTTCATTTAAGCCTTCTAGTTTATTCATTAGCTGTCACTTATTTTGAGTCTCTATATATTGTAGATTGGTTGATGATACTCACAGATATCATTTTTATATACATGTGTACTGTACATTGTAACGTTTGTAGGAAGTACATACAAAATATCCTTAATTAACCACTTTTAAAGCCTTTGATCCTTTTTTTTGTATTTATTTTGCAAAATAAAAAAGGATACCAAAGCGAGGACTACCGCACACTTTTATTGTGTTTGTTTCTTCACTTACTGTTATATTCTATGCTTGGAGCAACAAGTGGACATTTCTATATCTGTTTTCGTGTACCTATCTGAATGTTTTTTTTTTTTCCTTTTTTTTTCAATCTCCATTGTCCTTTTCTCTGACTTCTCGCTGCAAACAAAAAAAAAATACTCAAATTGGGGAGAAAAAGTTTGTATCTATAAATTCTACATACATATATGTACATTATACATACATTTATACAGAAAAGCTTATTCAATGTTACTAGATATACATACATAGGTTAATAAAGTTTTACTTGATTTTTTTTTATATCATAAGCGACATGCTCCAAGAGAGTTACAATTTAAGGATTAAAGGTCGGTAGTCTAGAAAATTATTTTCTGCATCAATTCTATTTTTGTAGATACAAAAAAAAAAATATTTTATAGACCTTAAAATGTATAGGAGCAGCTGTGAATTGATACACATAGACAAACCCAGGTGAGTGGAAGGATGTCCAATTTAAACGAGTGTCCTTTGGATTTGGGTATTATTGAACTTTAAAAGTGAGACCAAAGTTCAAAAGTCGTCAATCATATTTTGTAACATTTAAAAATTTATAATACTTGAAAACAGATTTTTTTTTTTGCTTTTTCTAAATATAATTTCAAAAGCTTTCATCCAAATGTATTTCTGATATTGATGCGAGTTTAATGTACGAGTTGGAGATCCTTGATTATCCTTTCATTTGTAAAAAAGGGAATGTTTCATTTTTGAACTATACCAGAATTTGTAAAGAAAGAAAAGAGAACAACAGCAAGAATAGACATAATCAACTACAACCTACGCTCTTTTTTGTTTGTGTTAAAGGACAATAAATGTCACATTCTATTGCATTGAACAAGAATGATGAAGGTTATTTATTTGTAATTTGCGTGGGCTTCAAACAAAAAATCATCGTAAATATAGATTCTATAAAATATATAAAGTAAACGACTGGGTTGGACTTACTTACTGGTTATGGTTGAAGTTAATAAAGTGGGAAAGCTAAAGCATAATTGAACATGTTAGATACTGGTGTATTAATAAATGCAAATTTAACAAGAATTACATCTTGATCCGTGAATTAAGTATGCGAAATCTTGTCAATAAAGCCTAGTACGCTGCTGATGCGAAACGAAAAATCCCATACAAAAATGACACAACGAAATCATAAACGGAAAAGTTCGTTCTGCTTTTCGTTTTGCAGTACGCTGTTCGAAGAGCGAAATTCATAATTGTAGCAGATTATTTGGAGAAGTCTCCGCTCCTTTTTCGCACTGAATTAATTATACAGACTATTTATTGTGTGCGGAAAAATGACATTTGAGTTTTATTTGTGTTTTTTTGTCTGTCATTTTCTTACATCATGGGTTTCTCTGATTTTTTGCGTTTAGTCCCCTATAACACAATGATTCTTTGCGTCTGACTCTTTTTTCGAATTTCCCTTTGAAAATCATCCTGTGAGTCGCACGCTATTACACGATGATTCTTTGCGTCTAACTCTTTGTCCGAATTTCTCTTTTATAATCATCAAAATAAAGTTATATAAAAAGAAACGTCAAAAAGAGTCTCGGAAAACTTGGCCCACGACTCACAGGACAACTGGTTTTCCGTCTCATCTTTTTTCTCTATCGCACTCATTATGTTCGAAAAGAGTCAGACGCAAGGAATCATCGTGTAATAGGGGACTTATGTTTGATTTTGTTTTTGGAATTAGTGAAACTCTCCAAGGATATTTTCCGTTGTGTTTTCGCAAACGTTTTGTTGTCTGTTTGGAGATCACAGGAACTTTTCGTTTCGCATCAGCAGCGTACTAGGCTTAAAACAAAATTGAATAATTGATGTTAATGGTTATAATTCAGGGGAGTAGGTAGATTAAAGAGTACCTAACTACCTGAACACAATAGAATTTTGCAACTGGAACTAAAGCTGGAACACCTGTGTCGTTCGTACTTTTTTTCCGTGTCCACAATCCAGCTTTTTGTATATTTGAAGGAAAGAACATAGTGTCACGGGCTTATTGTGCACTTTTTGTATTCCCGATATATTTCTTATAATTTATGATTTTTTCGCGAAACAAATAAGCACTAAGTTGCTGTACTGGAGTGAAAAGTTAAAAGCAGCACCGTCTGCAGCTCCTATTGCAGATGCGTTGCGTTATGTTCGTAACGTAACTTTGAATTTTTATGTATTCAGTATTTTGACAGGTTTTCCAACTGCAGCTCCGTCTCCAGTGTGTTCCGGTAATAAAGCTACGTTTAAACGTTCAACGTAAACGATCAACGCGTTAACTACTTGACGTCAAAAAAAATATGATCAATACACTCTCAACGTACACTGTTGCAACTTGCAACGGATAAAACGTTAACGTATCACGAATAATTTTTTTGTGTGATTGATTGATTGATTTTGATTATGGAATTTGACAGCAGCAATTTTAAAGTAAAGTGTCAAAAAAATATAATGCATGTTCAGGAAAATGAGTTCTCGGAGATCTTAGCAATCTCAATTAACTGAACAGGATTCCTCAGCAAAATTTCTCAGCTTTGCTGTCAAAACTCTGAGGAAAAAAAATCTTTGATTCGCTTGCTCACTTTTTGAGTGAGAAAAATCTCTGAGAACTCATTTTTCTGAACACCCCAATTCAATTTGAAAATTATGAGGTCAGTCAGATATTTATTTATTATTATGTATATTAATTGAAAAACAACACACAATAATTAATGTAAATTTCACTGAAAATTCGTTGCAACCAAAAACACAATTTATTTTGATCTTGAAAAAAACCATTCTTTTAGAAAAAAAATTCGATTTTTTGGTTTAAAGCAATTCGACATATTATATAGGCTATCCTATCCCACCAGAACGCGGCCAGTGTAACTTTTTCAGGGCGGCGTGCGGCGTGGCGGCTGATATAGACTGTCAAACTATATAAACTGTCAAATTCCATTGAAGGATATCTACGATGTACATAAATAAATTTTGTAAATTAATTTTTTTTAAATTCTCCCTCTCTGGGCATCTATTTCTTTCGATATAGGAAGACAAAGTACAGAGTTGTAAAAAAAAGTCGGAGGAAGCAGTCCAAAAAGAAATCAGACATTTTTGTTTGGAATTAAGCTAAACTCAGACTATACGTTTACGCGGTAGAAAATTTGACTGTGTCAACATTGAGATACAGTCAACGCGGTGACGAGCAGTCTGTTGATATATTCTAACTACGTTTACTAATGGTATTTTCGATTGGTCGCCCAGAAGCCTTCTGATCCCCACAAGACCCTTAATATAATGTCAACGCCACCGTCAAAGCATTGACAGTATTTGGCGTTGACGATCACACACCTTGACAGCTTTGGGTAGAATTTAACGTTAACGTCATTTTGACTTTGCCGATCTAAAACACTCATAAAGCAGCCCCAAAGGAAAAAGTCTTGGTGGCCAATTCAGAAATGTCAAATCAACTGTTAATCGAATTCTTCTCACAATAAAGCCATAGTTACACTGACTCTACGTCATGGATCGTGCCGCTTTGTTAAAAAAAAATGTCGTAAATTCGATTTCGAACAAAAAACGATTCTTCGATTCTTCACAGTTATTTTGAAGATGTATGGATAGATGATTTTATTAGCCACATCAACCAAAACAAACCGTTATTTCATCTGGGATATAATGGCATGCTATTGAACCTCTTCAGCCCACAAATACATACTACGGGTTGGCTACGTTTTCCCGCGGCACGTTTTCCCGTGTATGAAAAGTTTTTTTTTATCATTTGGTAGTTTTTTTTATGAAAATAAAAAAAAAGTATAAAAACGCTTAAATGAAAAAAAAACATTAGATATTTTAACAAACATAAAATATTTATTGCGTAAATGCAAAATTTGCGCTTATTAACGAAACCATTAATCCAGAAATCGGCCTCATCGCTGAACTGAAAAATTTTAGTCGAAAACAGTGGAAATTCTTTTTAAACAATTTCTAGACCAAATTTGTTTCATGCAACCAACAACTTATATTCAACAAACAATTAAGTAACTGTCAAACTTTAATTCGTAATCAACGACACATAGGACACATTTCCACAAACCAGCCAAATGGAAAATTTTTTCAAATTTAACGTCAAATACTCATTTTATTTAAAATTGTTTATGCTTTATGACATTTCAAAGATGTTGACCACCACCACTATTATGTGAATGAAGTGTCAACAAAATTCGCTAATATTCCCAATTCGCTGCTCGTTTCTCATCTGCAAGGTACTTAAATGAATCACATTTTTATTTGTATTTACTTTTTTGTTTACTCCTCCTCGATAAACTAAAGCCTTGAAAATTTAAACAAATGTATAATACCTGAGCTTCATATCTTTAATAAATATCAAGTCAAGGTAATTTTTTAACCGAACAATTAGACAGAGAGGCTGCAGCATAGAACGGGTTAATTAATTGTTCAAAAATGATTTCCAAACAGCTATTTAGATCATATCGCATCGCAATGTGGTTAAAATTTGTATTAAATCTTTTCTCTGGATTAATTTTTCACATTTCGATGGAAATATTCTCTAAAATACTGTCAAATATAAAATAATATTTTAATTCAGTGAACAAACAGCCTTAAGGCTCCTTCTGTACCCAAAATTTAATATATGTAACTGTCACCACAAAATTATAAATGTTTTATGATGCATATTATATAGGTATATCTACCTACTATATTATGTCTATACCAAAATCTTATCTGGAACAGTGAAATTTTGATAAGTGACATACTTACCGCGAAAACCTCTAATATATTGACGATGACATTATTATACACAATGTTTATGAATTGAGTGCAATGATTTCAATCAACCACAAAACTAGGTGGGTATACCTAACTGGACTGGCACTTTATTTATGTTTTACCT
The DNA here is from genome assembly GCA_929447395.1 of Epistrophe grossulariae. Lineage (NCBI taxonomy): Eukaryota > Metazoa > Arthropoda > Insecta > Diptera > Syrphidae > Epistrophe > Epistrophe grossulariae. The sequence continues at coordinate 34,972,393 of OV839566.1, forward strand.
CATTGCCAGGTGTATAGGTACCTACTCATATAAATGTCAGATACTAATCAAACCATATGTGTGAGTTGAGTATTGCTGCACTTGAAATGCATTTCCCTGTGCTAATTGACATTTCTAGTGGTCAATGGGTTACCTTCAGACGCACTTACACAGGCATGCTTGTTGCAAAAAAAAAAACAACAAAAACAAAACCAAAGAGAAGAAGGCGTTTATAGATTTTCCGCCGAAAATATAAAAAACAAAATAGAAATACAAAAACAAAGCAATGTTTTCGAGTATAGAGAGTATATGCAGAGAGAGAGAGAGAGTTTATTGCCATACTGAACCGCACGAGCGATGACACTGTATGCGCTTTAAATTTATGTGATTGTGTGTCACTTTTTGCGCTACCATACTGCCACCTATTGTTGACGTCTTTAATTTAAATAAAATTGGATGGATGGGTTGGGTGGGTGGATTTTGATGGCGATGTCGAAGGCTTTAGGGAGACAAAATGTGGTATATCGGAAGTTGATATTATGTATTTGGTTTGGGATTACAAAGAGAAAAGAATGTTAAAAACATTCTTATATGGTTAACAAAACAAATCCAAGAAAAAAAAACAATAATTCTTACAAGTTGCGCCACGGCAACAGTGTGAACAACAGAAATGTCAAATGTCACAAGAAATTCTGAAAAAAAGGGATAACAAGAAACACCATCCCCTTTGGAAGCAGCAGCAAAATCAACAGCAACAACAACTACTTCTGCCAAATAGGGTGGCGGGTCAATGTGTGGGTGGTTGGATGTGCGCGAAAGGGTGCCGCCAGCAAGGCAAAAGCAACACCATATTGTTGCAAATTTTTTCACCTTCTTATCATAAATTTCATGAAATGGAAGATATTTTTCAAACAGTAAGTTCTTTGACAACCGTTGCATGAGAGTAAAAGACAAATACTTCACTTTAAAGTAAGTTTTTTTAAGATTAGAAAAATTAACTAGGTAGAGTTACCAACACGCCCACTCAAAAGCCAATGCTGTTAACAAATTTCTTCTATACTTACTTTTGTTATTTTAGTTTTTTGTATGTTCATGCAGATTTGTTTTATTCTAATTAAAGCTACTAGCACACTTTTCACATCACTCGCACTTCGCGGTATGAAATTTTCGGTTTTTTTTTCTTTTTTCGTTTGAAATTTTCACTACTATAACGCACTTGATGATGGTTAACGTACAAATTTGCATTTACGATACGACAATTCGCACACAAGACAAAAATTCCATCGGGGACGAGAACGAGAACAAGAGCGCACACACGAAAGCGAAGGAAAAATCAGATTGTTTTAGATTTTTTCTGTATTTTTGTTTGACGCACACAAAACTAACACATACTAATTCATACATCACATTACATATGTATGGTATGGATGAGTATTTATATAGAAGAAGAAAACACCGCGAATTTGGCATTTTCATACAGCGAATTCAATTTCTGCACAAAATGCGGCGAAAAATTAAAAAAAAAATACCAACAAAACAAAGTCTTACATATTTATACACCATCACCACGTCATTCGCCGGGTTTTAAAGAAAAACTTTAGCGGTAAAACGAGTGGCAACTGAAAGGTGAAAAATGTATGTCAGTTAACCAAACAAGTGGATTTCAAATGACAACAAATAAAATGAAAAAACTGCGAGTAATAACAGAAATGTGGTAAGAAATATAGAAAACCATAAAGAAGATTGTTCTCTATGTCATATTATTGTGCTATACCTTAAAGATTTCTTTCTTTCCTTATATTCAACAGTAGAACCGTAATTTGTCAAATAATGTTAGTTGAGTTGTGTTATCTATACCGAACCTATTAAAAATATCAGCAAACATCATTCAATCTTATTTATTGCCGGGGGAAGTTATGCACTCACGCAACATTGGCATTATCTGGCACAATAAATGTAACTCTCTTAGTTATGACCACACAATTCAAGTTCCAAACACATTTATATTTTATTTCTAAATCATAATTCCTTATCTGAAAATACTATAATACGCCATTTTAACTTCTATATCGATTATTCAATAGTAAGGTTATAGGTATATGACAGCTGAGGAATGTTGGGTTGTTCTGGTCTTTCCCGCATCAAGAAAAAACATAGATAGATTCTTCTCTCTTTTTTTTTTGTTGTTTGCAAATTTTCTTATGAGACATCTTTCTTTATTCTGTTTTGTTTTTGTTTGTATACAATGCACTTGCAACGCTGCGCTAACAAGTGCAGTCAAGTCAGTGTACAGAGTTGGCTGGCAGTGGCATATAGTGCAATTACCTCGTGGTGAGCTTTTGTGGTGACACAATCTGTGTTAGTTCATTGTGGTGGATTTGAATTGAAGCTTGATGATATTATGTGAGGATTTTAAGCTTTTATTTTGTATAGGGTGTCAAGAAGTGATTTTAATCGTGTTATTGAAAAAATACTTGTTTTGTTGGTTTGCGAATTACCAATCAAAATTTTGATTAAAAAAATTCATTATTAAGTAGTATTTTTGTTTATAGTTTTCAATGCTCTAATTAATTTTTGGTCAAATGCTAAACAAAAATGATAAAATGTCTTCTAGTTTTTGAGCAAATTGAAAATAACCAAATGTAATTTACTACTTACTATGTGTAAATAGGATTTTAAAAGCAAATTTAAACCAATGATTGAAGCCCAATTAATTAAAGAAACTTATTTCAGATATTTCTCAAAAACTAAAAGACAATTAGGATGAAAAATAAAACTTGAAAAGAATATAGATTTGATTTTTTTTACATTTTGAGCTCATTTTAGCTCATTTCCTAATCGCATCCTAATCTTTAAGTAAACTTATTTGAAATCGATTAAATGATTAAACTGTAACACTACTAAACAGCTAATTTAATATTTAATTTAGATTTTTCAGATTTGTTCCCACAAAAAATTACGTATACGCCCGAGTGCCCATTAAGTGAATTTGTAATCTATTCCCATATATCACCATTCCAAGACAATATGTATTGTATTTGTATTTGTTGATTTACCTACATACATGTGTATACCTGTGGCAGTAAGAAAAGGTATAGCTTAAGTTAAAAAAAAAAGAGTTTTGAGAAAATCGCAATTTTGTCAAAAATTTTTAGTGGTAGCTAATTAATGTAAATTTTTGTTAGGAATTATAAGTTAGCTTTTCAACGGGTAATGATATACATATGTATGTATATGTATGGCATGTAATGCATTCTTTAAAAAAAATCGAACTCGAAATTTTGATCAAAGTTTTCATTACGATGATAGCGAAGTCGAAAAAAGGGGTCTGTCTGTCTGTCTCTTTTTTTAGCAAGAAATTAAAATTTTATTTTTCTCAAAAACATGCCCACAGCTCAAAAAAAATTTCAGTTATTTATTTTACAAATAAGCTGCCATTTAAAAAAAAATCCAGAAAATGGTTATAAATGCAGTACCTCCCACAGAACCATTTTTTTGATTTCTATTTTCTCAAAAACGGCACAACCGATTCTGATCAATTTTTTTTATGAAGAATGTCTTAAAATGTTCTAAAAGTTGTGTATACCAAAATTTTCAGTTTGTTTTTTTATGGATTTTTAAAAAAAGTTTTAAAATTTTTTTTTGAGAACTTTATAATTTGAAAACTATTTAATTAATTTTTATCAAATTTGGCATCAAGCTGTTTTTTAACATTATATAACAGATTGAAAATAAAAATTATTCTTAAAACCAAAAATAACGGTACCTCCCATACAAGTGTTTCAAAATCTGTAAGAAAAATCTCATTTTTCTCAAAAGCAACTCAACTCCTACAATTTTGCTTAAATTTTTTGTGTCAGTTTTTAATCAGCATCACCATTGTGTAAAAAAAATTTTCTATCGATTAAAAATGGTATCTCTAATAGAACCATTTTTTTAGTTTTCGAGTATCTCATTATTTGTTGGACCGATTTCGATGAATTTTTTTACACAAAAACTTCTGTTAAGTTGAAAAAATATTGTATATAAAAATTTTCAAAAAAAATAAATTTCGGATTTTTAAAAAAATTCAAAATTATTTTTTGAAAATTCGGTATTTCAAAAATGGGTGGAAGATTTTTTTTCAAAATTGATTTTTTAGTTCCGCATAAATAAACACTAAAAATTAGCGTACCATTTTGTTTTTCTTAAAAATGTCTTCAAAATTTCAAAATTTTATATATGTATGTATAAAAAATTATTTTTATATATTTATGTATAAAAAATTATTTTTTTTAAAAAAGGCTCCAACGATTTTTGATATTTTTTTCTTTATTTAAAAAATCAGATGACGTACATAGCGTTGGTGTCAAAACAATTTCAGATTTTGTTTATTTAATTTATTTCTAATTACATACATATACATATTAATTTTTTACATATTTTTCAGTTTAAATAGTAAGTATCATACATCGCGGTGCTTTATTGTTAATTTTTGTATTCCCACATAATACCTACTTCCTTATATAAATATACGTTTTTAGGAGGTGCCATAAAATATGTAGGGTCCCATAACTAACGTATTTCTTTTAAAATCAGACTAATAGAACTTAATTATTCAGACTTTAAAACCGCAGTGTGATGGCACATAAGGACAAGTTCGTGCAACTCAGTCGTGCGATTTATTTTTTTATAAAATGGTTATCGTTATGTAAAGAATTACGTAATTTTTTTTTTTGAAGTTGTGCGCATGTTTAAGAGAAAAATAAGATTTTAATTTTATGCAAAAAATATTTTTGGCCCTAAGAAAAAAATATCCCAAAAAACGCTTGGTAGCAAGTTTAAAGAAAATCGTTCCAACCGTACAGACATGCATAGAACCACTTTTTTCATCTTCCCTAGATGCGCATTTTATTATCCACATGATCTGATCTATTTAGATCAAATTGTAATACCTAGATACAAAACTAGCATTTAATCTTGCTTTTTATTTGGATCGATTTCATGATCGATCTTTTTGTTATTAATTTGGTAAGGTATTGTAAACTGTAGTGCAAAGAAAAAAACCAACAAAAACATGAAAAATATACAAACACCATGCAAAAAGAGACGGATATATATCCTGGCTGTCGCACTTGTTTGTTTTATTATGAGGATCCAGATCAGATCATGTGGATAATAAAATGTAGCTTCTATCATCGAAATGTCAAGCTAAATGCGTAAAGCTGCTAAGTTCACTTTTGACCGAAAAAAAATATTTTGGTGCCATTTAATTAAGAAACACGATCAGCACAAATTACATTAATCAGTTTTGTCCAATGTATCGTAGTTGTTGCAGAATCTCAAAGAGAAAATCAGTTTTTGTATGGAGTTTTATGCAAAATTTTTTTGCTCTCCTGTAAAATTTGCCAAAGTGGTAGTTTTATGTATTTAGCCGACGATATGTAAGTATATCTATTCCTGCACATATTTATATCGCAAGTAAATATTCTGAAAAATCTTAGAATAGAGTTATGTACTTTTAGAAGTCAAGAAATCGCAATGTAAATATTTAACGAACTCTTTGAATATTAAGATTAATATATGAACAGTTAAAATTCTTTCCTGGTTTCATAGGTTCACACGGTAATTTTTGTTATTAAACTAATATCAAGCTATTCTATTTTCGCCACCTGAGCTGGTTTTTGAGATATGCCTCATTTTTTAAAAATGAAGAAAAAAATCGATCTTCGCAGCTTTTTTTATGTTAACTAAGAAGAGGGAATAGTATTTTCAAAATTTGTTAATAATCCCAAAAGTAATAATCTTCTTCTTTAATATTTGGATTAAATTTTAATTTTCGAGCATCTAGGTATAACTTTTAGGATAGAGAGCTTTGTCTACGTTAGCTTTGCTATAAGAACCATTCTTGCTTATCGCTGTTTCTTTGGGCTTAGAAGCCAATTGATTATAGTAAGACCTTAAAGTAGTAAGTAAGTCCTATTTTACACTTTATGAATGCATAACATGAATTCAAGATTTTACTTCCTAGGTACTAATTAACTAACTCACGCAAGTGTTTTACACTACGGTTAAAATTTTTCTCTAAGGACTGGGCAGAGGTGCCTGACTTGTAGATTTCTTACCTAGGTATGCATTTTTATTATGCTTTTATCTTACCAGAGCCTTTCATAAACTTGGGAAAATCTTGTTATTTTTCGGAACAAGGTCTTTAGTTAAATATGATCTTCAAGTTTGCTTTTTTAATACTTATAGGTAGGTATACAGTATACATAGTTGGAAAAAACTTCAACTTAAATGCATACGTTAATAGGGGCTTAGGTCAGAAATAATAGTTTTTCCGAAAATCGGTTTAAATTATGAGTCCTAAATGGAATTCAATGACATTTAGGTAATTTACCAATATATTTCTTAAGAATAACAGTTGCTCTGAATTTGTAATTTTGATACCTACCACCAATCAAAAAAGATAAAAGAATTTAATATTTCAGAATAAAAAATCTGAAAAGTGTAATTTTTTGACTTACCTTATCCAATAAAAGGTACCTACCTACATTAATTCAAAGAAATTGCAATAAACATATACCTATTACATTTAGCTAAGTAATGTTTAATTAATATTTTAATTACAAAATTTAAACCTATCCCACTTAAAAATAGCATTGTCTCCTTTTTTACTTCTTCACTTCAACATAAGTAAGTACCTATACCCAGATCTGCATAGATACCTACCTACCTATCTACCTATGCAGTTGAATAAAAAGAATAAGCAATTAGAGCAGGATATACAAAACTATACCAACACCAGCATACATAGGAATCTATTATAAAACCAAGAACAAAATTTTTGCCAAGAAGGTACCCTACCACCACCTATACCTACTTTATTCCAACGATACGAAAATCCATAAAATTACCTTTCAAGTTTCACCCCTTCACCCTTTAATTTCTTCACCATCTCCCACTATTCAACCCATCATCGTTCATCTTGCATACACACAAAACAAAAAGTTAAATTTATTCCTACAAACAAATTCGCTCTAAGACAACACAATTCCATCCCCATTCCGAATTTCAAACCCATTGCCCATTACCCCCTATCACACACGCACAAACAAACGTAAACTCTTCAACAAACATTTCGCTGCAAGGAACTCAATCATCCCCTTATTTTTGAAATCGTATTTCTCGCCAGCATTACTCATTGCTTACGACTTATGACTATACGAGACGACAAGCAAAACAACTTGAAGAGGTCAACCGTCAACGTTAAACCGCTCTCAGCTCAGTGGAGTAGAGTAGAGATAGCGTTTAAATGTAAATCAAAGAAAAACAAAAATAAATTAAAAAAAAAAAAAAAAAACAATATAAAAATATCTTTGCCTCGTTTTGTGTGTATCAAACATTTTACGTGGTTTCCCGTCCGTCGTCGTCTAATTGTCATTCGTTATTTAGTCGGTGTATGCGCATCAGCATCTTACGGTATTTCTCTAGTGTTCTTAAGTGTTTCTTTAGTTTTTTTTTTAAATATCGTTATTTATTCAATTTGATGTTTTTTCCGTTTCGCCTGCACTTAAAAAGAAATCAAGAAAAATAACTGAAAAAAAAGCGCGAAAACAAACAACAACAGCGGCGTAGAGAAACGAAATGACCTTCGCGACCGCTACTCATTCCATTTACATTTTTTCCATTTCATAGTAAGTTGTTGTAGTCGTCGTCGACGGAACAAACAAACATTTACCTCTTGGAAAGGGGAACAGTGGCAGGGCAGGAGGAAATAAACGAACAGTGGTATAAGTGCAGTTAATATACGACCGAACCGAAGACGGAGAGAGATACATTCAGCTATCTAATCTCTGGACTGCTGAATGGCGTCGGCAATTCGTTGAATCGGTGTGGATGAGGAGGGGGAAGGTAACGTAAACAGCTAAAGGTGGCTCTTGGTTTATCGATTCGCTCTGCGCAGTTTGTCACACATTTTTATTGCCATCTCCTTCTCTCTGTGTTTGCATTAAGTGTTTGAGGGAGCATTACAAGTACATGAAGAATGTATCCCAACTACGGTGCAGAGGGAGAAGAACAGACAACAAAGTGTTTTTTTTTATTGTTTTGTTTGAAATCGTGAATTTGTGTTTGTGCTTGTTACATGGAAACGCGATTTAGACGAAAACAAATTCCCATTCGTTGGAAGCAAGTCAACGCGAGAGAAGAGCAAGTTTCGCTACCGCTGCCACTGCCATAGCCGTTGTCGTCGTTGCTTCGTCACCGGTGATAAACGACGACTATCAAACGCGTAAACACGATTAAATGCGTCGCAAGATTGTGAAATAAACTTATTTGTTTATTTTCTACACTAAAAATTCATTTGTGGTAAACAACAAAATAACAACAACAGCAACAGCAACAGCAACAGCTTCATAAATACAAAAAAAAATAAACCTTCGTTTAATATGGAATGGTCAATGGACGATGCTTTGCAGTTGATCGAACAATATCGTGTGCATCCGGAACTGTGGAACAGAGCTTATCCAAAGTATAAAGATAAATTGTGCAGATTCCGCGCGTGGTCGAATATTGCAGAGGCATTTGGCTGCAGTAAAGCAGAAGTGGAACGAAAAATGAATGTCTTGTTGACGCAGTATCGGCGCGAAAAACACAAACTTTTGATGAAATTATACGAGGGAATCACGCCGGGCCCCTCCAAGTGGTATGCATTTAAACGTTTCGAGTTTTTAGAGGGTGGTGGTGATGCTATATTATCTATGGGGGTTGGTCGACGGAAGAGTCGTGACATGAAGTACTTTAATACGGTAAGTTGTTTTGAATTTTGAAAATAATTTATAAAAGAATTTTTTGTTATTTAAAAGTCACATTAATTGTGTTTTCGTTGTCGAATTTATAGCTATTTTGACCTGGCGTTTAAAGTGTAACATCAAGTTCGGTTGGTAAACAATGGTGTGTTTTATTTAAGTTGACTTGTTTGTAATAAATTAGTTGCTGCTGAGAGTATAAATATGAGTGGGTACTTTATACAGTGGTGTTTGGAAGTTATTTTAAACACTTTATTCTCCTTCAGGCAGATAAAGTAGGTAGTCGGAGTACAAAAACAATATACATTTACCTAACCTGTTGTGATTGAATGAAAAAATATGTGAATTATGTGAAATCATCAGAATTGAAGATGAAGGACTATATATATACCTGTTTTGGTTGTGTGATTAAAGTGGTGAAAAAGCTTTTCGGTGATAAACGTAATTTTGAGATTCTCGTTCTGTGTAGCGTAAAACCTACTGTCAAAAGTTAATTAACAACGCTGAATTGTGTCTGATAAGGCCCAATGATTATTTAAAAAGTAACCAAAAAACTGATAATTTTTGTATGCACAACATTCAAGAAGACAGAAAAAAGAACCAGTGAGTGAAAATAAGTTATAAGGTACATGTTATTTAAAGCTTTGTTAACCAATTCGTTTTAATTTAAAAAAATAATAATTGACAAAAAAATTAGTTTAATTTTATTTTGTTTATATAAAGTTGGTAATCGATAAATTTACGAAAAACTGGTTTCTCGATATACATCAGAAAGATTTGATGACACTACACTATGTTATGTTATTGGGCAAATGAATGAAAATTTGGAGTAATAAATTCCCGAAAGTGGAGTAACACAACAGGATCAAGGATCATCTTCAAATAAAACAAAATGCAATAACTCCAATCTAACGTATTCCCTGCTTGTAACCCTGTAAATTTAGACAACCGGTAAGTTGGCGCATGAATCGTGCTACAAAAATAAATCGTAGTAACTTTTTTATTTTGTAGGTTAAAATTAAAAATTAAAATGAATGCTTGAGACAACGAAACGAGGATTTGCATAGTGGAGGGGTACCATGCTTTGCAGTCCACCCTTTCCATCCAAAGAGAATTTAGATGGTGTTGACACTCCCCCTAGTAGATGGACAATCATGAAGACCGTACAATCAAGATTCCTATATTCGGGTTCAGGACACAATCGCGGCTCTAGCCTCATCAATAGAGGTAAATCCAAGCATTTCGACTCAAAACTTATCCGCGCAAATGGGAGCTAGCAGACGGGATAGCAGGGATAATTTGTTAAACTTGTTTCCGTACGAAGTTTAAATTATTGAAGCAGTCGGTTAAAACGATAATTGAGACGATCATTGAGCTTCAGCCCTTCAGGCCGCATTGAATAATTTTCTAGTCAGGTGTCGCATATGCGTGAATGAGCGTGGAGGTCATTTACGGTCTATCATCTACAAAGAAAACAATTAGATATGTATACAAAATAAAACAGAATTTTCCATACAATAAAACAAAAAAAATTCAATACCTACACTGATTAAAAAAAAAGTTGTTTGAATTTCTTAATGTAGCAAGATTTCTGGGTGCCGTGAACTAAGGCCATAATAGATTCAAAATGGGCGGGTTCAATAAAAATAGCTTAACATCTGAATTTTCAGATTTCTGAATTTATGTCGTTGAACGCAAAAAAAAATCTGAAATTTCAGTCGAAAGTCATTGTGTCAAATTCCTGCATTTACCTAAAGGATTTACATTGAAGCGAAATAAAATAGAACTTTAATTACATTTGTAAATTAAACATTGAGAGTGAGTAGTTGAGAGGATGAAAATATATGTAACTAAATCAGCAACAGGTTTCATTACCTTCATTAAAAGTCCTTTTATTGATATGTATGACTTACAAACTAAGAAAAACTTTCCAAACATCAATTAAAAAAATTGTTGATTTAAAAATTCACTAAACAATAAACAAAAAGTTCGTTCATTTAAATAAGTATTAAATTTTCATGACAAAATCTAAAAAAATCAACCACCAACAAGACGAAAATTATAAAGTTCAGCTTTTATGTGTGCTTTTGGCACTTCCCCCACCACAAACAACTTTCATCTGAATTTTCAGATGAGAATTTCTTGTCTGAAAATTCAGATGAAACGTAACTAAACGTAACTAAAAGTCACTAAAAGTCATCTAACTTTTTATGACAGCTGGCCAATCAGAAGCTCCAAAAATTCAGAAATCTGAAAATTCAGATGTAAAACGTAATCGATTGAACGCACCCAATAGCTTTTAACGGCCTTTAGTCCTACAAAAATTTGGCGTTTCGTCCCGGCGATCTCACTTGGACTCATCAGTTGACTAGTGAGGGCCTTTGTCAATACGTTTAATAAGTTCAGTTCATCATACATAGATTTCGTGACGAATATCTAGTGTGAACTATATCCAACAAGACTAGAATTCCTAATCATTAAATTGGAAGTTTTGGTTTTTGTTTTTTGCCCGGGGCCGTGGCAATGTTTATATAAGAAGGTTTTTTTAATAATACAAATTCTATATACTATCTACTGAAATACAAGTAGAAGACTTAGCACTATTTTATTTGGACTTGTTGAATTATTGATTCAAAATAGCCAAAATAGCCGTAGTTCACTTTCAAATGTGAATTAACGCCATATTCCAGTTATGCCTTAAATTCACATTTGAATGAGAGCTAACGCCATCAATTGAAGGAGAACCAACGCCGCCGTATGGTTTTAGTTCACTCCCAAAAGCCAAAATGAACTAACTCCCACCAAAATTTCAACCAACAAGCCCCTCCAGCCAGCTCGGTCTCTAGCTAGCTGCCTCCAGTTACGCACTCCAAGTTGGTTGAGGTCGTTCTCCACTTGTGTACGCCACCTAAGGTGGGGTCTTCCTCTGCTGCGCAGACCGTCCGGGGTAGATTCGAAGACTCGTCGGTGTCCCAGCCATCTCAGCCGCTGTACTTTCAGCTTTTTAACCAAGTTGACGTTGCTGTAAAGCCGGTAAAGCTCGTTGTTGAATCTTCTCCTCCGTACTCCATCGATACACACTGGACTGAAAATCACCCGAAGAATCTTCCTTTAAAAGCACCCAAGCAGATTCTCATCCGTTTTTGACAGGGTCCATGCTTCTGCCCCATATAACAGGACCGGGATGATTAGGGTCTTATATAAGGTCTCCTTGGTTCTTTGAGAGGGCTTTACTACTCAAATGCCTTCTTAGCCCGAAGAAGCAGCGATTGGTAAGAGTAATTCTTCGTTTGATCTCTGCACTGATGTCATTTTGCGATGTAATAGTGGAGCCCAGGTAGACAAAGCCTTGACGACTTCGAAGTTGTACCTATCCATCGTGACCTTTTGCACGAATTGACGATGTTGAGATTCCTTTCTCGATGATAGCATTTACATACTTCTTCTTGTCCTCATTGACAACCAAACCCATTTTCGCCACCTCCGATTCAATACTTGCAAACGCGCCGGTAACAGCTCGCACCGTTTTCCCAATGAGGTCAATATCATCTGCATAAGCAAGTAGTTGAACAGACTTTTGAAAAATTGTACCACTGTTGTTGACTTGCGAGTTCCATACAATTGCTTAAAAAGGTGCCTTGACTCAAGTTAGTAGTTAGTTCCAAAATTAATGGAAATTAGTTTATAATGAACCAAGTCCCAATTTTAGTAAGAGTTAGTTCCTTTGGGACTTAGTTCGTTAGGCCCATTTTTCAATGTGTAACATCTCATGTGAAGCGTATCTCTTGTATTTAAATTCACTCAAAGCGTAGCGGAAAAATGTTATGAATTTAGATTGCTGTGAGAGACTTTATTTCACATTTAAATGAGAACTAATGCCATATTTTAAACGAACTAACACCATATATGACTTTAGTTCTCATTCAAATGTGAATTTAAGCCATAACTGTAATATGGCGTTAATTCAAATTTGAAGGTGAACTAAGACCATTATGGCGTTAGTTCATATGGCCCTAGTTCACGGCACCGATTTGTGCGCCATCTAACCGTTTACTTTAAAAGAATTCAAACAAAGGTCTTATAAAAAAATTGTTACTATCTTTTTTATGTACCTATAAAATTTCATAAGCTACAATTTTTGTATTGACATCGACTACGAGTATCTTCCAAAAAACTGATAGCTTTCAGAGCAATTTACATAAGGACTTAATTTTACTCCTTTCATCCAACGAAATCGTAATTTTAAGAAATGCTGAACACATAAAAATACAAAAATTTAGGTTTATCTAAATTTCTTTTCATTTTCATTTTCATTCTTTTCAAATTCTTTTTCTGAAAAGCTAATAAAGCATGTCATTTTATCTTTTATTTATCAATTTCGGAAGAACCATGCAACAAACAAAATAATCCATAAACAAACGAGTGAAGCTGAGCAAAATGTTCATAAATTCAACAGTCAACACCCAAAACTTGAACCAAATAAAAAAAAAAAAAAACAAACCGTTCAAAATTATATTTATCCAGCTGTACAACAATCGGTATGAATAAAACGGAGCACTGGCTCAGACCAACAATTTCCACGAATAAATTCTCCATTTAGTAGATATTAATATAAATGGTATTTTCATTACACCTGCTCAGCTTTTTATATTGAGTACCTGCTATGAGCACGTGCTCCGTTTTATTAATATCAGCCAATTTCTTTGATATTTTTAGAGTCACTTAAAATTCATATGTATATATAAGCAAAATAATAAAATGATAATTAAATCTTAACTCTGCTAGTTTTATTGCTTGTATAGCGCCATCATGTTGTTGTTTAAATCAAAAGCACTAACGGCTATATTTTCGTAATCACTTGAATCACTAAAGCTGATGAATGATGATTAATCGCTTGAGTGAATCAACATTCAAAACCCAGAATTTAATATTAAATCACGTTTAAAAAAAATTAGAAATGGTATTTAGGAAAGGGGTAGGAAGAAACCACGTTGGAGAAACTTTCGATATTGATCACGAATATAAATATCTTGAGGTAGCTACTTATGACAAAGAATCTTAGGGAGTTTTTCGTGGAAGAAAAGATTTTACTTTTTTAACATTTTCCATTTTTTTTCACAGAAAATATTTAAAAAAAATCAGAAAAGTAGAGGATTGAGTGTTTCATGACCAAAAACCTTCTCCTAAAAGTACGTGTCCATTTGAGAGTAAAAACATTGCGAGTAGGTAGCTCTCAGGCCACTCTCGAGAGGAAACTCGCAAGTGGACACAGGCCTGAGAGTAGATCGCGAAGAGGTTAATTTTTGCTCCCAACATTCGAACTATTTGATAGTTACTCGCAAGTGGACACATGTTTTGATAAATAACAGAGATAAGCTCGCAGAATTCCAACACTTTTCGTATTTTGCGAGTAGCTGCCGAGAGTTTACAATGTGAAACTGTGGTCTTCAGGAGGAAGCAAATCAATCAATAGTGGTTTTAAAATAAATTTTTAATTTAATTTAGACATATCTGATCCGTAGAGGCGATATCAAGCCTAAAAATTCAACTGAAGTGCTGTATAATTGTACAGAAATTTTTTTTTTAATATGTTACATAGGACATAAGCTAGACTGGCCGGTATCAAGGTCTACTGCCGAACGAAAGTATTTCTAGTTTTAAGGTTCCCCCACACCAACGCGAATTTTTGGTGGCGACGACGAAAACAACAATAAAAACACGTGGTTGTCAATGAAAACAACACCTATCAGTTCCAAAATTTTCTATCTTTCTACCTGAAACTAATCATACACATTCACAAAATTTCATTGAAATGTGTTTGCATTTAAAGGCTAGAGTGTAAAATTTATAAAATGGATTTTTGGTTTTAAAAAAAAGTACCTATAACATGACATGACATTTTAAATTTGTTGTAGGTGAATTTTAATGATTTTGTTTCTATTTCAAGTCGATTTCCGCTCCCTCATAAACAAGGTGAAATAGATCCTTCTTCACATACGATTTTCTTTTTGTCTTGTTCGAATCTACACGCCCTAGCTTTTTGTCGCGTCTCATCCAAAATACCCTGTATACGTCCTATTAAGATGCAAAAAGGAAGAATTTATTAAAAATTCAATTTTAAAATTATTACACACAAATAATAATTCCAATATTTTTGAGTTTGAAATTTCACAGCTGATCATCAAGCCCTATTTTTCTATTCTATTTTGTTCTGACACACATTTTTTCACATATTTTTGCTATTCTGCTCTGTCTAGAATCTAGATCTAGTTTTTCTTTATTTAACACAGATATTCGGTAAAGTTTGGCTTATCCCCCAAAACTCAAGAATAAAATTTCCACAAAGCCTAAAGGGAATGTCATACCAACCAAATTATTTTCTATTTAACCCTCAACTGCACAAGAAGCCATATATGGCTTTTGATTTTTTAACGCCTAATATTGAGATTTGGCTACTGCTATTGGAAAAGTACCGTTTTGATCATTTAGAAAAGTTCTTTGTTTATGTGGTTTTATGTTATTGGTTTTCTTTTTATTTGTGCAATCCCAAAAAATTGCAATCGCAATTGGATTTGGATCATAGTGCGTGCAGTAGAGGGTACGAAAATTGTCATTTGGCTTAAAATAGTTTTTGTTTCCGAATTTGGTGTCACTACACCGAAGCATCTTTTATTTTGGGCATTATGACGATTTGAGTTTTTAATTTAATTGCTCAAAAAATTTCACAACGCCCAAAAACTGGCAGTCCCCGACGCTTTTAGAAAACACACAACTTTCTGAACCATTCTGATTGCTAAAAAAAACACATGCCTCCACGTCTAACTGAATTTCGTTTGTTTGTGTGAATTGTAACGTCACCGATAATTCTGAAAACCGATATATTTTATTCAAAAGAACAACAACACTATTCTCCATTTTGAGAGGATATCTTTTAAATTACAATGAAAAACGACATGTGATTGTTGTTATATAAATATAGGTACAGGGTGTTTTTTTTTAAGTAAGCATGTTCTAAGAAAAAATATTCTATTTCCATTTCGAAGCTATTCCATTTTGTTTTTCATTCAGACTAATTGTGAGAAAAATATTTCGCCTTAAAATTTGTTATTCCCTTGGAATTTTAAATGCTATTCTGAGTTTCGCCCGAATGAAATTTTGTGAAAATATTAAGTGAAAATATAGGCTGTCATATTGGCGTTATGAATGAATGTTCACAATAAAGGGAAATAAAATTTCGTGTGAAACTCACAATAGGCGAAAAGTGAAATGTCAAATTCTCCGAGTGGAATGTTGTTCGAGTGAAACTCAAAACAAGGCTGATTATATTTTTACGATATTAAAAAAAAGAACTTAAGATTTACTAAAAATAACTCTAAAATAATAAATAAATAAATTAAAATCTCATAAATATCCTTTTTTTTTTTATTTTATTTTTCAGATGGGATTAGGTTTGCCTTTGCTTATAGCAAATAGCCAAAGTCTCACAGGATGGAATGGAGGAGGTCCTTTTTCGCCACCCAACGATAGGAAGGGTCTTTGCCCAATACCGATTGGTTTTCCAAACGTTCAAAACACAGATCTACTTAATCCGCGTAACAATCCCTTCAATCAGAACCAAAATCATAATCAAAATCAGAATCATAAAAACGACAACACCACCACGGCGACAACCGAGACGATTGAAATCGATGAAAAGGACGACGAGCATCGAACAACACCAACAACCGCTGCCAGTCGTGACACCACACCTGCTGGTGTTAATTTTTCCCCGCAACAAGACAATGAAGAACTGGAAATTAAACAGGAAATGTCTGATTTTTCACATCACCCGCCCTTAGGACGTTCCGATTCGCATAGATCGTTCAACAGTTCACCCGATGACAACAGAACCGAAAACGATGATTTTGCCCAGGACTTGAGGGTCAGTGCTGCCGCCCAAGGTATCGATTTTAGTCGTTACAATTTGGCCCGTGGTCTGTTGCAACAATCGTCAAGATACGATGCCAATTGTTCGCCCCCGTCCGTGCCACGGAAGCAACATACCAATCAAATGCACTCGAATACACAACAGCAATCGGGGATGACAACATCGGGAAATGCCAACGAACAAGACGATTGCGATTATGTTGGCTCCAATGTTTCCATAAAGCTGCGTTCAATGGAGCGCACTCAAAGGATAATCGCTGAAAAGCTCATCGGCGAGGTATTGTTTTATGGGCAAATTGCTGAACTCGAAAAGACTGCTAAAATACAACCTAAGTGAGGTGTGGATATTTGTATAAATAAAGACATATGTATGTAGTATAACTGTGATGACTGTTAGCGGAGCGAGAATGGGTTGGTTGGAACTGCAGGTTTCCCGACTTTCGCTTGTCCATAGTAAATTTTATTTTATTGTTTTAAGTTACATATTATTAAACATTTTATCGTTGACTAAACCTATGCTTTTGTAAGACTGTTGCATTTAATTTTAAATAAATAAAATTAAAGTAGATATGTATAGTATATGCTCCTAGAATTTAAGACGACTATGGTAGAATATGACGTGTAAAGTTATTCAATACAATAATTATCTATAATTAAAAATTAATTAATTATTATGTTTTTGTAGTAATTCTTTTTTATAAGGTCATTATCATTTATCATCATAAGGTCATAGTGCGTCTGGCACTATGGAGAAACTTAACACTCATCTCAAAATCCAAATCTTCTGTTTCTCAATATTTGTATTAAAATTCAATTTTGAAAATTAGAAGGTATTTCGATTGTCAATTATCAACCAATTGAACATTGAAAAAATCTGTCAATCAATTTGAAATTCGGTATTGTGTAACTCAATTGACGAAGGAATTTTTTATTGCAAATGAAATTTTGTTCAGGTTTCTCCTCAGTGGAGCTGACAGAAGTTTGCTCTTTTTTTTAAAAAAATCTAATAAAAATAATTTTTATTGAAAGTTAAGAAATATTTTTTTGTTAAAAATGAGTTCAGTGAATCTGGTTCGATAATAACGACGACGATTTTTGAGAAGAAGTCAGCTCAGGAATGCATCGAATCTCTAGAATTGGAGAAAAGTATGTAAGTAACACCTCCACTGGACATGTAGACCGGAACATGTCTACAAAACAATGCGATGAACGGTTTAAGTACAATAATAACATACTGAATGCAGTCGAATCTGCTTCAGACTTTTTTAATTGAAAATTGAAACTACAAAGACATACCATTGACGAAATTGAATCTTGGCATTTTCCTCACACAAAGAAATATCAGTTTAAAAATTTTTGCTCAATGAAAAAAATAGCTCCTGATTGCAAAATAAAAATATTCTTCAGATGTTGATTCCTGTTAAAAGCGCTTTTCCTACAAGTTATCGCCTCTTTGAAACTGTGCAGATATTTGGTGCTAGCACATCTTTAAAAAAGTCATTATTTTCGGCACTTTCGAGAATAGACTAATCAATTACTGCGAAATCTTTCTTTTATAGGATTAGAAAAAAAACGTTTGAATTCGTTGGAAATAAATGATATTTTGTGTAAATTTTCCGAAAAAAGCGAAAAATAAAACTTGTAATTTTAAATAGATATTTGTACTTACTTATTTGTATATGTATAAATATCATACATACCTACTTCTTGATCTCCTAAGTAGTTGTATTTAGCGGGTTTGGGAACACCGGTGCCACCGGTATTTTTCACCGGTGCCACCGGCATACACCATCACCGTGTTCCCAAACCCGCTAGTTACAACTACTCTCCTATACTTTTCATTCGTTATTTAAAAAACATAAATGTGATATTGCGCATACCAACGGTTTTAATAAAAATTAACACCCTTACTACGGTTGTCAATTATTATCAATTAATAGTAAATAAATTTTAAAAATTGATAATAGAAACCCAATTAATACAAATTTTGATCATTGAGATTAATGTAGAACGTTGTGAATTACAAGAAAATTAATAATTATCACGAAATAGTTGATCAGATTTTGTAGAAATTGAGTTTTCATGTACCAAATTTCAATATTGATCAACTATCAATTGATAATTGACAACCGTAATAGGGGAGACCGGGGACAAAAGTAACATTTTTTACTTTTGAGGTTCCTGCTCTTTCGTTTGTAGGAATAACAGAAAACGAAATATGCCACCTTAAAGATGGGTTATTTATCTAGTAAAGTTTTAATAAAATGATGAATACACGATGGAGAAAATGTTGTAATAGTTCGAGAATACAAGTATCTTGGCATAATAATCACGGCAAATCTCAGCATGAAAAAACATTTCCAGTCCAAACTAGCAGAGGCCAAACGAGCTGCTTCTTTAGTTTGGGACCGTTGAAAATAATAAATATGTCGTACATAGCTCAAAACATAAAATATTTCAGGCAACGGCAGCTTCTATAATTCTCTACGGTGCCCAAGTTTTGGGGTACTGTCAATTCGAAGAAGTGGAAAAGTTCCTGAGGTATTTTTTAAAACGCATTTTCCGATTACCGACTTGCACTCCAAACTATATGCTGCATTTGGAAACATCTGCACCTCCACTGTTTTTAAACACCCTTAAGCTGCATTTTGAGTATGTTATGAAAGTATTGGAAATGAATGATGAAAGACTTCCAAAAAAAGTTCTTAAGAAGATGTTGTTTACCAAAGGAAATCTTGTGATAAAGTGGGAAGAGCTGGCTTTTGGCTTGAGTGAAAATCTACAGTTTTCAGTTTTCACCTTGCAGATTTAAGGAAAATTTTTAATAGTATTTTAGAGGCGTTAGTCACTCCACATATTCAGGTTTCAAGTTAGAAGCACAAACTTCACAACACAGAATGATCTACAGCCAACTAAATTTGGATCTTAGAGAACATTCACATTTCCTCAACCGCTATCCCCTCAATATGCTAAATGCAATATTTAAAGTAAGAGGTGAACTCATAAATTTAAACTGCATTCCGCATTGACCTGAACTGCCAATCCTATGCGATCTTTGTAACCTCAAGGATAGGGAAGATGTACATCACTTTATCGCCAGATGTCACATGTTAAAGGAGTTTCGTGTCAGGTACTTTGGTGTGACTTCGATGGAGTTCAATGACACCCTGGAAGTTCTAAATGGAAAATTGGCCTGGGAAATCATATATAAATATACGTCAACCGCTCTGTGTTACAAACATCGGATCCTCGATGGAGATTTTTAAACAAAACATACCTAATGTCAATCTGGCCATTGGCCAAACCATATTAAACTTAAGAATAAAAATAAAAAAAAAATTGTGAATTTTAAGCTATGAATAAAGTTTCCAACTAACTAACTAACCGATGAATACACATAGTTGTTATCATTTTTCTAGGATTCTTCCCTTGTTACTTTCGTCCTATATGTCCAGAACGAAAGTAACACGAAGTTAACTCTAATTTTTCATACCGTATTTAATCAATGATTCAATCATATTGCCTAATATGATATGGGTTTCGTTTATCATATTTGTTGATTCACAGTAGTTAGAGATGAAAGGGAGGAGCCCTTGACTTATTGTTTATTTTTATAAACGTGTTTATAAATACATGTGTCAATCGTCCCTTGAACAGTTCTTCTTACATGAGTCTTACATGAGTACGATTCATTCTAATTACGAAAAATACAAGATAACTTTCAAATAAACATTTTAAAAAAATTTTGGATGAAATTAACTTGTAACTTTCATCCCAGTTACTTTTGTCCACATGCCCTCATTTTTCGAAAAAATGTGAAAAATTTATTCAGATTATTAGATTTTTTTAAATGATGATCAGCTATAACAAAAGAATATTCATATTTAAGAATGCTTGGGTAAAAACTTGTCTTAAAATATTGAGATTAAATCCCTTTTTTAGATAAAAACCCGCCAGCCAAACAAATTTCAAATTATGTATTTTCACGGCCAATCGACAACATTTCCCTAGTAAAGAGAAGAATTAAGTTGTTTACAAAATTGAATACCAGAAAATGCTCCAACACATTTATTAAGGCTGTGAATCGGCTTGTTACTTTCATGATAAAGCTTATTGAGTGACGTAAAATAACAACAAATAAGAGTTATTAAAGATCCTTTCAAAAGTTTGAGATTTATTTTCCACCTCTGCCTAACCAACAAAAATTGTTTAATGCTTGTGTGAAAATAAAACAAATATGTTACATTTAATCAAGTTATTTCAAGAACTTGTGTATATTTTTTTCTTTTAATTTTAATTTATTTTTGTATGGTAAATCGTAAATAAACGCTAACCAGATATTTATTGTAAAAAAAATGAAAAAAAAAATCTCAAATGTCAAAAAAAAAAGAAAACCAAAGGAAATAAATTAAAGTACATAAATGTATTTAAATTATTAAAATCTTAAAATCACTTATGTATAATAATAATGTAGTTGCTTCCAACCAAACATGTTTTGTTTGTTTCAACAATCGATAACAAGTTTCCATAATATGATTTTAATAATTTCATTTTTTTCTTTTCAACTGATTTTAATATCACATTTCATTGTGGAAACATAATAATCAAGTGTGTATTTATTTTTGTTTTTTTTTTTTTACTATTTTTGTTTTACTCTAGTCTGTCTATATTCTCTCATCTTCTTAAACGAAAACAAAATTGAAGTTATTTTTATCAAGACTCTCATAAGTGTTATTATAAAATGACTACTCACAAACTAAATAATTTAAGTTTGTAAAAAAAAAATTATGAATAGAAATGAATAGAAATGAATTATTAAATTAATTGTCAGTAAGTTTTAACAATTTAACAATTTTTTATAGAAAACAATAATTCTTATTTAAATAATTTATATTATTTTTTAATATTATTATTATTATTATTGATGTTGTGTTAAGAATCCTGAAGATTTGCTTTATTTTATTTTTGTTGTTGTTTTGTTTTTGTTTACTGTAGTTTATTTGTTTCAAATTTTCAAGGAATATTAATTTTTTAAGTCTCTGTAGTAAAAGAGATCTTGATAGAGAGAATCAGAATAAAGTAAAGGTGGTACGTAATATTAATTTAAATTCATTGGAAGTCAAAACCAAAATTGCCCCCACTAAACTGGAAAAACTGCCGGAACATTTGATTTGGATCGAATTCTGAAAAGACAATAAAATAAAATTATATTAGTTGAGAAATAAATACAAGCGATTTTTTTTAGTTAACAAGAAATTAATGTACAGGGTGGTCCATAATGCTTCGAGTTGTTTTGAGAGGAAGATTCTCCGGGTGATTTTTTATAACCGGGGATTAGAGGAGAAGATACAACAACAAAGTGTATGGGCTGTATATCGACATGGAACTAGCCAAAAAAAATAAAAATTCAACAACTGAGGTCGCTGGAATTAGAGCGAATGGACACCAAAGCTCCTGCCCGAAGAGTCTTTTCTGTAGTATTCTGAGTAGTATCCTCAAAAGAGAAAACCCACGGCTTGTGTAGCGAATACAAGTGGAAGAGACCCTCATCCAAGTTGGTGTGTGAAACTGGAGACAGCTAGCTAGGGACGAATAAGCTGGAAGAAGTTCGCTGGTTAAGGTCCTGGTCCGAACTGAAGCGGCACCTTGCACACGTAACCAAACATTGAAATCTAAATTCTATTAAAGCTTTTTATTCACTGGCTTAAATATCATAAATCATAAGTAAACAAAAATGAAGACTTTCCTCCTTAATAATTGTAAACCATCTTCAAATCAGAATAAACAAAAATAAATAATTTTTCAAACAAGTTAACAAAAAAAAATTCCTGCCTTCAGAAATGACTGATGGAAAAAAACCTGAATTAATATTGTGTCTAGAACAAACGAGGTTTGTTTATTAGTAAGTAAACTGTCTCTGTACTCAGTTGATTCACCTCTTTTTAACAATAATTGTCTGTAGGATTGAAACGAGATCTGCCTAAGTATTTTCAACCTTGATATCTGTTTTGTTTATTTTTGTGGACTTTTGAACTGCAAGATTTTCGATTGATTGGCCCAAGTGAGAGACAACATTCATCCCTGCTAATCACATTACGGATGACCTAGCGTTGAGTTTTAAACAGTGATTAGAATTATTATCGATGCATGATACAATTAAGACATCAGCTCCTTGTGTAGACTTCACAATTCGGTAATTATATACGCAGTGCTTATAAAATAAACAAATACGAGACGAAGCCCATGACTTCGAAAATAAACAAAATACCGCGCATTTCTGGAATGCCGCAAATAATCATCCCTCCATTTAGAGTCACGGTTAGGTTGGAATCAATGGAGACAAGTAGTAGTAGAGCAGTGCTAACATTTACGCTCACAACTGTATTATCCGTATCTTTCAACAAGATGGCGCTTCTGCTCATTCAGTTAGAGATAGGGTAGCCCCAAAAATAGAGACATCAACTAATTTTCTAGAGTATAAAGTTCTAAATTATCTCTATGGATTTATTTTAAAGGAAAGTTGTACGAAAATAATCACCACTCTCTTTAAATAAAATAAATAAATTGGATGGCGCGACAGCTCGTGTAGACCACGGTCTAGTGGCTAACAATTCTCAACCATTCCTATAGGCGTGTTATTGGCAGGAATGGATTGTACCTACAATTTTTTGCCGATTCCAAACGGCTTAGGTGCAACGCACTTTTCCATGACAAGAGATAATCTTGGATGATTTTTCAATTCCTCTCAAGAGGCACTAACCCGCGAAAACCATTTCTGTTCTTTTATATGCCTTAAAAAGAACATTAAGTTCGATAGTCTTGTACATGTTTTGCGATATAGGCCTTCAGTTTCTAATAAAAATAAAAACTTCGTGGAGATCCAGGGTCCGGTGACTTGAAAATCTCAATAATTTCTGTGAACAGGTTTTTAGACGCCAGGAATGGAGAGCTAAGATGAGATGCACTTTTTCATGAAAAGAGATAGTCTTGGAGGATTCGTCACTACTTCGCAAGGGGTGGTAGCCGTGAAAAAATAATTTTATTTTTTATGTGCAATACCTCCAGCGCGACGAGACAGTCCAACGGTTCACAATTACGCCGCGGGTACTACTCAGATTCTAATAGGTATGGAAATTAATGACGAGAAACTAAGAAAAGAAGTTGTTTCAAAATCGAAAGCTCAACCAAAAGAATTAATACACACAAAGTTAAATAACTAATCTGTGTTCTATATGTATACCTTGTTCCTGTTCATCCATATCTTGACCACTGTCATATCGCATCTTCTTTCTTGAATCCGATAGAATTGCATACGCCTCACCGATTTCCTTAAATTTAAGCTCTTCGATTTTGCGCTCCTCAGGTGTTGAGTTTGCATGTCTGTCGGGATGATGTACAAGAGCTTTCTTGCGATAAGCTTTTTTGATTTCATCTTCTGTTGAATTTTTATTAACTCCCAAGATTTTATAGTAATCCTTTCGTTTTGATTTTTTCAATGCAAACTTAGCATCGCGTAGCATATTCTTGATGTCGTTTGTTTTTTGCAATTGGAATGCTGACTCATAATCAGCCACACATTCCTCGTATTTCTCCAAATCGTTATTACATCTGGCACGCAAAAGTAAAGCTTTCAAGTAATTTGCATTGATTTCAAGAACTTTTGTACAATCTACAATGGCTTCGCGTAGACTGCCAATTTTTGAATTTACCAAAGCTCGATTGTAGTATAATTTGCTATTCATATCTTTGTTAAAGGGATCGATTTCAAGCGCATCTGTATAAACGGTAAGTGCCTCACGGAAACGTCCTGATTTGAAAAGCACATTGCCAGACTCTTTTTTCTCTTTGAGTAGTTTGGATTTAAAGCGCATGGTCTTAGCCTTTTGATGGTCTGGATCGAGCTGTAGAGCTCGCTCAAAGTGCAATATACCCTTTTCCAGATTGTCACTGTAGTACAAACACAATCCACGTACATAAATCGCATCAGCTGATGTAGTATCATTTTTCATTACACTCACAGCTATGTCAACAGCCTCATCTGTACGACCCAAAAATGCCAAACATTCGGCTTTCATCAACTTGTACTTGAGGCAAGCTGGTGCAATCTTCAGAGCATTATCCAAATAATAAACGACATTTCTGTAAGATTGATTTTCATACTGAGTCTGGACAGTCTTCTCGATTTGACGCAATTGCTGACATGACTGTTGTTCCGCTTTGATTGCACTATTCGATGGGTCAACTTCCTCCAGTTTTTTAATGGCCTGCTCAGTTCCAATAATATCACCGAGAATAGTACAACATTTGGCTATGCGTACATAACCCTTTTCGAATTTCGGATCAATGCGGATAGCTGTGCGGGCGTCATTTAGAGCATTTTGATAATTTAACAACATCATGTGGCATGCAGCACGATTGCCATAGAAAGCAGCCGAATCAGGACATAGTGATATTGCGTCGGAGTATAATTTAAGGGCAGCTTGATAGTTTTGTGCTTTGTATTGATCATTACCCTGTTTCTTCTTTTCCTCAGCAATACTGCAAAAAGAAAGAAAACAAAATGGATTAGAATAAAATTTCAATTTTGGAAATGTAAACTGTAAAACATACAAAAATTTAATTAAATGAAAAATAAAATATTGTGAGAAGAAATTACTGAAAAGAACTTCAAGACATTTGACACCAATTTCAACTTTAAAGCAATTTTTTAACTGAATTCAAAACAAGCGATTCACATGAAGACTGTGAGGGTCATTTCTTTTCGTTTTTTTTTTGTTTATAACTGGAAAATAAGTTGTAAGTCCAGTATCGATTTCCACCAAGTGTTAAATCCCCGCTCTATTGAGTGTATTTATATAAATATATTAACCACTGGCAAGTTTGGTGTTGACTAATTTTAGTTCAACACCGTATACTAAAATTTTTGCGGTCAAAACATTCAAAAGTTGAATTCAAGGACACAAATATAATTTTGTCTTTGTGAATTCAATTAAGTACTGCGGTTTTTAATTAAAAATAAATTTAATTTTTAAATTGTTTGCATCAACATGTCTATTCTAAGAATAAAAAAAAGCACCATAATTACGTGATTGAAAATTAAACACAACGATTAAACTAAATCATTGCCCTGGATCTTTTCAACAATACATAAAATGCATGATTTGATTGTGATTGTGATTTCTAATTAGAGGTCAATTTAATCAATAAAAAAACGAATGAAAAGGTATAATGTGAACGATCCGACGACGCCGACGTGTAGATTTAGATTAAGGTGAAAGTAAGTCCGATTATGCGTGACAATAATTACAACTTAATGAAAATTTATGGTAATTTCAGATTGTTTAACACACATTTTTAATTCCTATAGAAAATCGTTTTGAATGTTTATTCTCAATTTGTTGCTTTAACTTCTAAGGCTAAACTCAACCTGAAGCTGCGATGCGAGAGGTGAGCAGAGCATTAAAAACAAACACATGCTTTCTTATGAGAACTGATACCTCGATGCTAGAGGCCTCAGTATGAGAGCTCTCATAAGAACCAATTTGTTGCTCGCAGCTCCAGTATTAGTTTAGCCTAACGTGTTAGGTTAAGTTAGGAGGGGTGACAATTGTGGATCCATTGTGCTGTTCCCATGCTGTAAATAGGTATGAGGAGAGGTAAGGAAATGAGCTAGTGAAGCTTAGATATGTGGTGCCTCCCTGAACCATCTTGAATTCCGAACGAATTTAAGAATATTTTATCGGTGGCAAAAACGAATAAAAATATTAAAACTAATGCCTTAGTCATTTTATTTAAATGATATAAATTATTTTTTTAAAATTGGTCATGAGTCGTAAATTCACCATTTTTTACTCTTAAATGGAAATGTTTTCGAAAAATTATGTATTATCTCCAAATTTGTTTAGATCATATTATTCTCGTTTCTAAAAAGATCCTGATATTTTCTCTCTATGAGAGTTAAAATGTTTTGCGACTTTAATAAAGGTCAATTAATGTCGACAATGTTGGTTTTTCTCATACAACTTTTAAATGGTAAATTTTATAAAAAAAATTATTCTCGGCAAATTTGAAAATTATGACCGAATTCCTAAATGCAAAACTTGCGCAAATTATTCTTAGCAAACAGTTCCAAAATGCAAACGTTAACATCCCTGCTAAGCAGATTCTCCCTAAAGGTAGTAGTTTTTTTTTTAAGTTTTAAGTTGTTTGAATAAAGCTTTTTATAGAGTGCACCCTCTATCTATTGCACTCAAACGATAATCATTCAAAGGGTTAGATTTTTTTTAAACATTGGTTAGGGTGAAATGGGATAAACACAAAATAGCACCTGATCTTAAAAATTCTTTTTGTGTTTGAAAACTTATAAGGCGGGTTATATTTTTTCCAAAAAATTACTATTTATAGAGTAAAATGGAGTAAAAACAAAATGTAGTATGTATCGCATTTAAAAAATGCCTTGTGTTTTAAAATTAATAAAGGCTGCTGGATTTCAAGAAGTACCTAGGTATTTTTTGAAATGTACATATAGATATGTAAATATTTATGACGAAAAGTTATGGTGAAAAATAAAATTAAATTCTGAGATTCTGTTAAGATTAATCAATTGTCGTACTTTTTTTCACAATCAATTCATTTTTACGTCGCTAGAGAAAGACCAAATTTTTAGAAGTTTTTTTTTGTCCGAAACTTTATTTTTTTTTTTAAATTAAGTTTCTTCTGCAGTAAATTAAAGAGAAAAAATAAACAACGTATCAAGATTTTATTTCGAAAAATCAACCGCCACGCTGTACATTTTTCCTAAAATCTTTTCATCTAATTTCAACTTTGGATTATAAATAACGGAAATCCTTGACATGAAAAAAAGAAATTCTTTTCAAACTCTTGATGAAATACGTATGATTTTCCTATCATGGTTATTAATGTTCTAGAGCACAACTTATCTGCAATCCACATCCACTTTCTTAGTCATTATTTAATTTTCTGATAGGGAAAGAAATATGAAATGAAAAGTTCATTGAAGTTGAAAAAAACTTGATATGCCAAATGCATTTATGTAATAATAATGTACATATTACATATCTTTGTTCTTTTAATCTAAAAGCAGCTGCTACACAATTCCCATATAAATATTTTAATTACAAATCATTTTCTAAGTTGCATTTTAAAACCTACAACAAATATTTTTCCTTATCATATAAAATTGATCGGACCAGAATTCACCCTCATATTATATACTCGTTAATATTGTTTTGACTTATAAACAAACAATTTTGCTATATCGTGCCATGCCTTATCGGAAAAAAAACAACAAAAAAACACATCGAGTGACTCAAAATAAATTATTTGTAAAGGGTGATTTTTTAAGAGGTTTAGAACTTTAAAAAAAAAAAAAACAGAAAAAATTCGAAAAAATGAATGAAATATTTATTTGAATCGATAGTTTGAACCTTGCAATTTAATGTTTAAAGATAATTTCATGCAAATGTTGACCGCGGCTGCGTCTCAGGTAGCCCATCCGCTGAGTCCAATTTTGGCATACTCTTTCACACATATCGGCCGGTATCTCACGAATGAATGCATGGATGTTGGCTTCCAGTGCGTCAATCGAAGCGGGCTTGTCCCTATAGACATTAGCCTTGACATACCCCCACAAAAAATAGTCTAATGGTGTCAAATCGCACGATCTAGGCGGCCAATTGACCGGCCCGAAACGTGAAATTAACTGTTCACCAAACTCGCCTCGCAATTGCGCCATTGTTTCGCGTGCTGTGTGGCATGTGGCACCGTCTTGTTGAAACCACATATCATGCAAGTCAAGAACTTCCATTTCGGGCAAAA
This sequence comes from Epistrophe grossulariae, assembly GCA_929447395.1. NCBI lineage: Eukaryota > Metazoa > Arthropoda > Insecta > Diptera > Syrphidae > Epistrophe > Epistrophe grossulariae. The sequence continues at coordinate 35,000,925 of OV839566.1, forward strand.
AAAAGTTTGTTATCATCGCTCGGTAGCGTTCACCATTGACAGTAACGCTGCGATTCGCATCATCTTTGAAGAAATATGGCCCAATAATGCCGCCGGCCCATAAACCGCACCAAACAGTGGCTTTTTCGGGATGCATTGGTAGCTGTTACAATGCTTCTGGCTGATCTTCACTCCAAATGCGGCAATTGTGCTTATTTACGTACCCATTCAACCAAAAATGAGCCTCATCGCTGAACACAATTTTTCGATAAAAAAGCGGATCCTCGGCCAGCGAATTTTGATAGTAAAATTCAATAATTTGCAAGCGTTGTTCATTTGTAAGACGATCCATGGTTAAATTGCAAACCAAACTGAAGCTGTTTGACAGTGACACAAGGTACTAAACTCACGTCAGCTGTCAAAACCAGTGTTGCCAAAACCAAACCAGCTAAAAAATCACCCGTTATAACAGTTTTTGTGAGGCAAGTTTTTTAAAGGGTACCGGCCACGACCTCATATCTCGCTCTATACAAACGAAGAAAGAGATTGAAGATATTTGCCGAAATTGAGCATTTATTTGATATCAGTTGATGTCGACAAGCATTGCGGCTGTAAATATTGAAAAAAACAAAAGAAAATGCAGGTCCAGTAGCGTCCATTCCGCTGGCGCCGCTGTTATACTGTTATATGAGGGTACCGGCCACGACTATATTTTTGCCTCAAAAATTTTGTATGAATACACTATCCAGTGTATATAGAGATCAGTGGTTCAGAGCATGTTCAGAGCATGCTCTATGAGCTCAGAATAAATTGATAGAGCAGACGGAGTTGAATAGCTGAACACAAAGAAAATGACAACTGTGAACAAATAAAAAAGTGACAGCTGGGGAAGCGTGTTTTTTTAAATAAATCTGAACTTTCAGAGCAAAGCACGCTCTGTTCAGAGATCGCTCAGAGTATGTTCGGAGTGTTCAGACTCTCTGCTCTGAACTAAAAAAGAAACACGCCCATTGTGATTCGACAAGTTTCGAAGTTACTTCTGATATCCTCCGATAGGTTTTGCTCTCAACTTAATAGTGGTCTGGACCACTATTAACTTTTGAAAGCGCTCGCAAATCAGCACTAATATACGTTGATGAATAGGTTTACGAAGCTATTAACCTAATAGTGTTCGATGAATACCACCCTTAGTTTCATTTATTTATTTGTATTTATTTATTATTATTTATCAATTTTTATTTTAACTAATCGTTAGCTTTCTATCGAAACCTTTTAAGTTGAAAAATTATATTTAAATGAATTTCAGAACAACAAAAAAATCACTGAATTCAAATATCAATGCCTCGTTACTCTATAAGTATTCTTTTGCACCAAAGTTTTCATTTTATTATTTTTCTCCTGACTAATTTTTAATTTTCAATTTAAGAAGTCTTGGTAAAAACCCGATGTCATTAATTGTTTTGTATGTAAACTTATTGCTTGTCAACAGAATTAAAGAAAAAGTGGTCTTTTCGAAATGAACAAAAACCATTCTAAAGCTTTGAGTTTCTAGTTTTGGAATTTTAAGCAGATATTATTTTTGTTTTAAGATACCGTTATCGGCAATCATACCTAAAGAATACCAGCTGACAAGATTTTTCTAAATTTTTTGTATGAGTACAATTTTTTTGTAATTTTTTTGAAACAAACCAATAGGTAAGGCGCCAGTTATAGCGATCAGAAAATCCCACCCGAAAAACTTGAAACAGTATGAAATTGATTCTTTTTTCTGATGGTTGTTTATAGCAATCAGAAAAAATGTTTCAGAAAAAGTGAAGCAAACCGAAAACAAACAAACAGCCGCCAAGCATTTTTCGGATTGAAATGTCAGAAAAAAATTTTCGGATGGAATTGTTTCATTGGAACAGAAAAAAATTGGAACACAAATCAGTGGAACGATTTGTTCCCTTTTCTGTCAAAAAGCAATCAGCTGATACGAAAAATGAAATTTCATCCGAAAAACAAGTAAATCCATTTAAAAGATAAAAATATAATGTTTTGTCAATTTTTTTTCTACGCTGAATTACTCCTTGATTTTTATATCATTTGGCTATCAAATCGAATTGAAAAGTAATAAAAACTTCAATCGATTTTTTTTTCGGATGGTTTTTTCTGATCGCTATAACTGGCGCCTAAGTCAACTTGTTTGATAAACTTTTATTTTTTTTTGTCCTTCTATGAATTTTCTGGTATGTTTTTTTTTAATTTCGAAATTTTAAAATGTTAACTTCGAAATTTCAAAAATTTGTTTTCGAAATTTAAGTTAATTTCCAAATTTTTTAATTTAATTTCAAATTTTGAATTTTTAAAGTTTAATTTCGAAATTGATTTGACTCAAAACAAAAATTTCAAAGGAAATCGCACCCTTAAAAAAATTTAAAATGCTATTTCTTAAATAAAATATCTGCTGAAAAATCTCTAAACTAGAAAGTAGAACCATGAAGCTTAAGAATTATTTATGTTCCATCTATTAACAAATTTGATAAAAATCTTTATTCTCTTATTTTTTGCATTTATAAAATCTCTTAACATTTGATAATATGTAATCACCGAATTTTGCCGTTAGTAATATAAACAAAAATATTATCCAAAAAGTAAAGCATACTTTCAATTATAGTGCACAGAAAAAAATTGTATCAAAATCGTGTAAGTAATTTTCGAGAAAAATAATCTTTTTGCTAACGGTTGCCTAACGACCGCACTGTATGCCAACCACGCTATCAGCTAGCTCTTATATTACACTTAACAATATTATTAGCACTTCCATTTTTGATCAAAATACATATACATACATACGTATTTTATTTTATTTATCGAAATTTAATAAATCAAATATTTAATTTGACTCGAAACATTATTTGTTCCTCTACCCATGTATAAATAAATTTGTATATTGAGAACGAAATTAAGCAACACTTTTACATTTCTTTTATCAAAAAAAAAACCTGGGCGGCATATAAAAACGCATATTTTAAAATACTTATATTATAATTATTTATGAATGGATACGCATTGTTGTTCTTTTTTTTATAAATTGACCTGAATATTATTGAATTTTGTATTTTTTTTTCATCACACACATTGAAAAAATAAAAGAGAAAAAAAAAAATAAACACACACCTTCGTATGTTACTCCTTTTCATATTGCAATTTATGTGCTTTTTGGTGTAAAACAAAATTTAGAAACAAAAAAAGTTTTTTTAAAAAAAGTGTTATAATATGTAATTATGCAATTCACGTGTATAAAAAGTTTAATGGTTAGTAAGTTACACACACACACACATTCACTTACTATGTCATTGTTCTTAGAGACATTTTCAAAAAGAATTTTAATTAAACAAAAAAAAATGTTAAGGCGAGAGAACACTTGTTGAACTTTTTGTCGCTTTCAACAAAGACAAATTTTCCTAATTTACCACGCGTTGAAACTTAAACCACACAGTTTTTTTTTTAACACAAAGTGAAATGAAAATTATAAAAATATGAAAAATAAATAAATATAAATTAAGGAAAAAAAAAGGAAATTTCTTTAAGAAACAAAGAAATTTCAACCACGACGAAATTTCTTCAGACCATGCAACTGCGACGAAAACAACGACAATGGACGTGTATACCCTAGCGACGATCGCAAGGAAGTAATAAAGAAAAGAAATTCAGTACGCTGGGGCTTACTGTTTCTTGTTCGTATTTTTTTTTTTTTTTTTTTTTGCAGAAGGTACAATTAAATTAATAAATTGGGCACACAGTATGTGCGAGAAATAATCGCTTTGCCAAGAGCAAGAAAAACCGCGAAGAGCACAATATGAATAACTTGACTCTGTGAGTTGAGTATTGCATTGCATTTCGTCCCCCTCTACCTATATTCATAATATCAAAACTTAAGTCAAACACAATGGTTGCCAACATTGTTGAAAAAGTTTATGAAAGTGGGGTTATTTAGGTTAAAGATGAAAAAAGAACAAACTGCCTTTGTGGTGTAATTGGGTAGGTAATTGGATTTTTTTTTATTTGGTTGTGTTGTGCGATTTCCGAAAACCAATAACTTCCTATTGGATTGATTCTACTGAGGCTCATGCATTTTGCCAATTAGACTTTTTGTAGTAAATATTTATAATTATGGCAAAATACCTTCAACGTTCTCTTTGCATTCAAGTGGTTTTTAGCATAGCAACAAAAAAGCCTGGACGATAAAAGAAAAAGCTCAATGTAATTGAACTGAAATTTTATACTAGCAGACCAGTGCTTTCGTTGTTTCGTTTAATTTATTTCGTTTTTGAAAAATAAAAACATAATTCAATTTCAATTTATTAAATACGTAATAATAAATGATGCTAATTGAAAAGGTGATTATTAAAAACAGGAATTGAACTTTTGAATTTAATTTCGAAATTCTTAAATTTTATTTCGAAATTTCAAAATTTAGTTCGAAATTTCAAAATTATCAATCGAAATTTCGAAATATTAGTTTCTAGTTTTGAAATTTTAAAGTTTAATTTCGAAATTTTAAAATTTAGTTTGAAATTTTAAAATTTTATTTCGAAATTTTAAAATTTTATTTCGAAATTTTAAAATTTTACTTCGCAATTTTAAAATTTCATTTCGAAATAAATTTTATTTCGAAATTTTATAATTAAATTTCGAAATTTTAAAATTTAATTTCGAAATTTGAAAATTTTATTTCGAAATTTGAAAATTTTATTTTGAAATTTTAGTATTCTGTTTCGAAATTTTATAATTTAATTTTGAATTTTGATTTTTATTATTTATTAAATAAAACTTTAACAATTTATCCGACTCAAATGCTGTTGCTTAAGTAAAATATGTGTCGTAAAGTTAGATGAAAAAGGTGCCAAATAAATAAAAAATTACAAATTTTGGATTCACCAGCGCAGCCCCCTAAGAATGGTTTAGTTTTTAAAGAAAGTAGGTACGGCAAACAAAAATGTATCTTGTCAAAATTTTGATACGTCGTATTTTTTTTATTGGCCACGAAGAAGTTTCGACGAAGAAAATCAGAAGTTACGACCAAAAATAATGTGTTACTTCAACGCATTCTGACTTTTTTATCGTAACTTATTTGATGCGGTCTATAAAAAAATAATAGAATAAAAAAAGTAAAGAAAAATAAAAAAAGTTATACTTCGAGATTTTGTCAAGAGAAATCGATTGTACTCTTTTCCTTAATTGATTCATTTATACAGCCCTATATAGTGGGATTAATTAAGTCTGTAGAGCAAGGAATCTAAAATTTTGCACAATCCATTCCTCGACGAGCCCACTTAAACCCCCATTTTTTGTAGTCGTATATTTTTTCAGTATCTAGTGTTTTTTCGGCTTGTCAATAATTTGGGAAACAATTTTGAACATGTTTTTATAAAAAGTCGTAAGTAAAAGGGTTAAACAAATTTTCAAAAACATTTGACTAAAAATTTATAAAAAAAAAAAAATGAAAAACCACGACCAGTCTTGTGAAATAACTTTTGTTAAAGTCAGAAATCAGGACATTCATATTATATGATAATCAATTTTAAGTCAAAGACTAAAAACCAAAAAAATGGTATTTTTTATAAAAATTGAAAATTAAGAAAACAACTTTTTTTTCTTACGATAAGTTTCTGATTAAAAAAAAATCTCTATCACAACTTTGCAAGCGTTGCCGTTATTTATTTTTGAATTTTTTATCCATTTTGAGTCAATGTTTTATAAAATTGCTAGCCCGGAAAACCCAACCAAAAATCTGCGGTATTTAACTATAAATAAATAAACTTTTTCACTTTTACACCCATATTATGTTTAAAACTTAAATCCGGGCTTAAATTAATACTAATTCAATAAAAAAAATCCCGATTTAAGTTTTAAACTGGATTAATCGAGTGTTAAATAAAACGATAAAACAAAATCATACTCATAGACCGATGTTTTTGCAGAATTAACCCCGAGTTAACTCTGATTGAAACAGGGGCCTCTCATCACGTAAAATGAACACGATCGGACGATATCGTTTTCAATTTTGCTCTCTATCATATCTGTAAAGAAAAATAAAGACAGCTTTTTTCAAAACGATATCGTTCAATCGTTTTCGTTTTACGTGCTGAGGCCCCAGGAAATTATGTTATATTTATTATTAACAACTTTTGCAGTGTATTTAACATATGTCAAAAATATCACTTCAGTTTTAACCTAAAAATTAACTCAGAGAATTGGTTGTATTACGTCTAGTTTTCATATTTGAGTTTTGGGATTTAACTTGAATTAACGACTGAATCATATTTTCAGTCAAGCAATGAGGCAAAACTTATTATTTTTTTTATTTAAGACAAATATGTGGCAACCATAATCCACCATATATGTAGTAGAAGAAAATAAATTGCAGTTTAAAACTATTTAGACCGTAGACTTCTCTGATGTCTGATATCTATAAATATACAAATACCAATTCACGATGAGTGCAAGCAAAACGAAGATGAATTAAAATCGAAGGAAAGTAAAGTATGTATTGGTTTTTGGTGTCTCATCAACGTCAACGGTATAGTGAGTTCGATGAGCAGACACATATATGTAGACAGGACAGACAGCTGCTTAAAGGCAAAGTCTATAGAGGATAAAAAAAAATGAAATTCGTTGACCGTTTTGTTTTTTGTTGAATTTGGCGTTGGTCAAGCTTGAGAAGCCACAATAACTCTCTCTTTCGCTACATACTGCTTTCTTGAGAGAGTATTTTTTGGCTTAAGTAAATGAAATGAATTATCTACTTTACAAATTACAACTGCTACCGCAATGCTAATGTTGTTATCACCACACAAATAATGTATAGTTTTTTTCCACCACTCAGTTTTATGTATATGTACTTTTGAGTACATAAATTATTTTATATATATAAAAAAAATATAAAAACGGAAAGAAAGAACATAAAAAGAAATTAAATTACATTATTGATACCCACTCTGTAACTTGTAAGTTAATGTGTTATGAATAGTTTGTTGGAAGAAAAGGAAGGAGCATTTTGTTAAGTGTAATGAAAGGCAACTGCTTAAATTTATAATGGTTTTTGATTTAATTAATGAATTTTAATTTATCAGAAAAATCATTTTAATTTCAAATGAAAATTATTTCCACACAGTAAAGTCATTAATCACTTTATTGTTAGTGTAAGGAGTGATTTAACACTCTGGGTCATTTAAATAGCTTCATAGACTTCGAATTCCTCTTTCACACGAGGAAACAAGTTGCTGGAGATTTTTTGACGTTTTATTTTAATTTCCAATCTCCACCAATCGTATAGACGGTTCACTCTTCTTACTTAGTGCCTTTCTCATCTAAAAAGTAACTATGATAGAAGCTCAGTTTTCTCGTGTGAAAGAGGACTATGTATATATGTAAGTGATTTTTCACATTTATTTTGTTTCAATTTTTTGAAAATCTAATAATAGGGCTTTTTAAAATAAATACCAAAATGTCAGAGAATGTGAACATTTTGATTTGTATAAAATAGACAGCTCACAACTTATAAGTATTGATCAGTTGATCTAGAGAGTATAGGTATATTATGCACTTTTATTTGAAAGCTAATTTTATTTCTTTTTTCTTTTTTTGTTCAAATTTCAACATCGAGATGAATCAGGTAATTTTTTTTAAGACTCACAAAATGGGATCCACTCAACACCTACATGTTCTCGAAAATGGGCTTGTGTGTATATGTTTATTTTATTTTGGCGCAATCGACAGCAATTAAATAAAAGAACACAAAAGCGTTGGCAGTAAGTTACTGCTTTAAACCGTTTTGTGTACATGTTTTATCTTTGTTTCAGATTTTCCTAACTTTAATAATTTATTATGAATAAAACAATTTGGAACAGACAGAAGATGCGAGTGAATATAGGTGTAACTCAATTTGAAATTGGCCAACGAACTTTAAATAGTCCAAGATTTAGTGTTGAAAGTATTTTTGATGATTCGATTTCGACAGACTCTCTTCAGAATGTATTGGAATTTTGGATTGGCGGATTTTAGAAACTAAAATCATAAAAAATCTACGGCAACACTTAAAATGTTAAATAAAGCCAAAAATTAAATAGTTGAAGTGAATAGTATTGGAAAAAGTGATTTTTAAACTTAAAATTAAAAAAAAAAAAAAATTAATTAAAAATAAGGACACAAAATTTTAAAAAATTGTTTTAATTAATTTTTTTTTAAATTTTATGTACTAAGTAGTATTTTTGTTTTTAATATTCAATGCTTTTATCAGTTTTTAGTCAAACACTAAAAACCAGATGCTTAAATGTATCAACTTGAGAGGTCACAATTAATTCCTATATTTAATTCCTATATTTAAATGTAGATATGTAATTCTAGTTTTTGAATCGAAAATAATAAAATCTAATTTACTACTAAATAGAGGCAACTTAAGTATGTATTTTGAATTCAGGAGGAAAAAATAACACTCAAAAGCTGGGGTCAAACCGCTGAAAATGTGTTGGATACAAATAGTCGTATTCTTATAAATATTTAAAGTCGTTATCTTTCAATCCAGGTATAACTATTACTGTGATTAAATCCATCTACGTAGATGGATTTCTAACAAAAAAATCACATAGGTTGTAAAGAGCTTATTTAAAAAGTCCCAGTTTTCGAAAATAACAGAATTAGGAGAAGAAATTAGAAAATAGGCGTGGCTGTGGGTGGATAAGCCAGAGAGCTTATTATTAAAATTCCAGCTTTCTAAAGTATAACAGAACGGGGACAAATTTTAAATATAAAAAATAGGCGTGGCAGTAGGTGGATTTCTTAAAAAATCGGCTCCAGGGAGCTTATTTACTAAACTATGGTTGCTTGTTTAATGAACAGAATAAGGAGAAAAATAAAAAAAATAAACTTAAAATGATTAAGTATTAAAAACGATTTTATACCAAAAATGAGTTAGTACCAAAAATGAGTTAGTACCAAAAATGAGTTAGTACCAAAAATGAGTTAGTACTAAAAATACTTTAGTACTAAAAATACTCAAATACTAAAATAATTAGCACTAAAGATAATTTAAAACTAAAAAGTAATTAAGTACTAAAAAGTAATTTAGTACTAAAAAGTAATTTAGTACTAAACTAATTTAGTACTAGGGTACATTATTACTAAACTAAGCTAGTACTAAAAATAATTTATTACTACAAATAATTTAGTACTAGTAATTTAGTACATGAATTTAGTACTAAACATGATTTAGTAAGTTCGGGCGACCTAGTTGTGCATTATATTTAAATGGCAACAAGATTTCATGTATCGCCTTAAGTTCTAGAGAGCTTATTTTTACAAAATTTTAATTTTCTAGAATTACAGAATAAGAATAAAACTTAAAATTAAATTAACGTTGGCTGTAAAAAAAGGTAAAAAGATCACTTGTCCATGTGTAGTAGTTATACTCGACCAATAAAAGAGTTTACAGTTCAAAAATGCACCGAATCGGAAAACTAAATCTATCAAAATATGAAACCACTAAATTTTCATTTCATTTTAATGCTTTCATTTATGGTATTTAAAATGAAGTCTTCGTTCTGATTGTACTATGGTATAGTTTTTTTTTATGTGTAAATATCTATACTGGCGGTAGGGTCTCTTGTGATCGTGATTCTATGATTGTGATTCACGTTACGTTACGTATGTTTGCACATCTTAACCGTGAGTCCCGGCACTCACACTTTTTTTTTAAATTGGACACGAGCACAGTAATTCTATTTCGTTTTCAATACTTTCGTCGTGACCTGTGAGGATTTTTATATTTCTTGTGATTTCATTCACAGTTCGAAGAATAAATCACGTATTACGACCAACACAGTTGTTTTTCTCGTCGTGATTTTTGTGAGTCGTTTCTCTTCGTTTTTGATTTTTAAATTGTGGTTATGAGTTGTGAATGTGAAATGTATGTACATCACATTTAAGGCACTTATGAATCAAACACAGGTTGTGATTTTGTATTCACTGGTTAAAAATAACAACTCGTGATTTTTTAATCTTCTTTAGAACTTTGGCAAGTATTTGTCAAGCTTATTTAAGGCCTTGGAAATTTTTAAGTAAGGAAAATTGTGACGAGGAAAACTTGTCAAATAATCGTAAGGCTCTTGTTGGGCAAGTTTTGCTATGCCATCAGAAAAACTCCTAAAATAATATGAAAAATCAAAGTACAAAGGAATATATTTATATTCAACATTATATACTTGGGTATTGCCGTGGTCGAACATCAATTTCAAATTATGAAGAATTAATAAAAGTCGTTGAAATATGAGCCCTAAATATTAAATAAACTATCACGTTTCGTAAAAACGATGCTATTTATACACCTCTTACTACTTAATTACTTTTTGAACGACAACCACTGAAAGAAGATGGATTTAATGACAAACAAACAACACAGTTAAGTAAAACATTTTGTTAAAATAAAAATGAATAATTAATTGTTGGTATATGTATATTTCCATTTGTTTGTTTTTTGTTCTGTTGTAAGCGATACCTTACCTACTTTATGAAATTTGCGCATAAATAGAAAAAAAAAATAATTTTCATACAAATCACAACGATTAAGGCCGTTTTTTGTTATAATGTACAAACATGCAAAATAAGCACTAGAAAATCGTTTCCTTCAACAACAGCAAACAAATATATACATACATTAAGATGTACATATACATATAAAACATGATAAAAAGGTATGATTACCATGATGATGAGGTACATACTATAATAATCTTTTTGTCATATTTCTATTATACAGAAAAAAAACCACAGTTTTTCCACAGAGATTTTCTTCTTTTTTTATCAAATAAATACATTATATTCTATATTCTCTTGGGGCATTGACACAAAAACTGTATAGGCTTTTTTTTATGTTGTTGACAAAAGACAATAATTATTATTATGAACAACTAAAAATAAAAGGGTGTTCCATTTAAATATATAGCTATGTATGTAGATATTTTGAAGAGCTCGAAGATAAATTTAAAATCTTTTGAAAGAATTTTAAATTAAGGTTCCCCCACACTAACGCGAATTTTCGGTGTCGACGACGAAAACAACAATAACAACACGTGGTTGTCAATGAAAACAACACGTGGCTGTCAATGAAAACAACACGTGGTTGTCAATGAAAACAACACGTGGTTGTCAATGAAAACAACACGTTGTTATTATTGTTTTCGTCGTCGCCACCGAAAATTCGCGTTGGTGTGGGGGAACCTTTAATCTCACAAATTGAATTTTTTAATAATGATCCTTTAATCACAGATTTGCTTTTTTACTTGTGATATATGAACATAGGTACTACATACATAAGTAGTAGAATAGTAGTGCGTTTGATTGAATGAAAAAATGTTTATAAAAGTGCTATGTTAAGCTAACTTTAGATAAACTTTATTTTAATACAAAACGCATACATCCTTTCATATTTAAGAAGAATTCATATTTGGTTATATTCCAAGGAAAAAATAAAACAGACTTAAAACTAAATTAATACATGAAATATCCTGTTCAAAACAAATAACGGGTGATTTTTTAGCTGGTTTGGTTTTGGCAACACTGGTTTTGACAGCTGACGTGTGTTTAGTACCTTGTGTCACTATCAAACAGCTTCAGTTTGGTTTGCAATTTAACCATGGATCGTCTTACAAATGAACAACGCTTGCAAATTATTGTATTTTACTATCAAAATTCGTGCTCGGTTCGAAATGCTTTTTTATCGAAAAATTGTGTTCAGCGATGAGGCTCATTTTTGGTTGAATGGGTACGTAAATAAGCACAATTGCCGCATTTGGAGTGAAGATCAGCCAGAAGCATTGCAACAGCTACCAATGCATCCCGAAAAAGCCACTGTTTGGTGCGGTTTATGGGCCGGCGGCATTATTGGGCCATATTTCTTCAAAGATGATGCGAATCGCAGCGTTACTGTCAATGGTGAACGCTACCGAGCGATGATAACAAACTTTTTTTTGCCCGAAATGGAAGTTCTTGACTTGCATGATATGTGGTTTCAACAAGACGGTGCCACATGCCACACAGCACGCGAAACAATGGCGCAATTGCGAGGCGAGTTTGGTGAACAGTTAATTTCACGTTTCGGGCCGGTCAATTGGCCGCCTAGATCGTGCGATTTGACACCATTAGACTATTTTTTGTGGGGGTATGTCAAGGCTAATGTCTATAGGGACAAGCCCGCTTCGATTGACGCACTGGAAGCCAACATCCATGCATTCATTCGTGAGATACCGGCCGATATGTGTGAAAGAGTATGCCAAAATTGGACTCAGCGGATGGGCTACCTGAGACGCAGCCGCGGTCAACATTTGCATGAAATTATCTTTAAACATTAAATTGCAAGGTTCAAACTATCGATTCAAATAAATATTTCATTCATTTTTTCGAATTTTTTGTGTTTTTTTTTTTTAAAAAGTTCTAAACCTCTTAAAAAATCACCCGTTAGTAGTATTTTAAAGATTTAACAAAAATGATAGAAAAGTCAAAAAAAATTAAAAAAAAAAAATTACATTATTAAACTAAATTAGGGTTAATCTTTTGTTATGAATAACAGCCTTACACCGACGTTGCATAAATTACTCACATCAGTCCACAATATATTACGCAATTGCTCAACTGGTCATTTAGTATTATCTTTGACAAACTGGAAAAGCTTTTGAGGATGTTTCTTTTTCAATAGTGGTACTTTTCGGGGGCTTCATACTTTGAGATCTTTTTCTAGAAGTCGTCTGTTAATAGTCACTGCCATAGCATCTAAATTTATACTCTTTTGGATCCCACACGACGAGGCAGAAGGCTGAACTAGCTATACCGGACAATTCGCTTGTCGTCTAAGGCGGCCGTTTTTCTCTTTCTTCGCTATCATTTGGAGTTGCATAACCTATTTTGCTTTGAATTTCTACCTTCTTTTCTCAATTTTCTTATTAAAATCGGCGATGGACTAAAAACAATAATAAAATAATGCCATATAATTTTTTAGCATTTTGAATAATTTTTTTTTTCTCAAAAATGGCTCCACAGATTTTACTTAAAAAAAATTCAGTTAATTTTAATAGATTTTGATTTTTTTTATATACAAAAATGTTCATATTTTTTGGATTCAAAGTTTCAAACAGTGTCTGATTTTAGTGCCTCTGTTTATGTTACGTAAACCTCGGTAAATTTTGTGTACAAAATAGCATTATTCTCGTAAAAGTGATTGAAGTGAACTGAGGTCCTTTTTGCAAATAAAAAAGCAATAATATTTTGTACGAATGAATAAGTAGCAAGTGTTGTACCATTTTGAAATCTTGATGAATTGGGCCAATTTTTTAAATAATTTGCCGAGGGTAGTATAGTACATTTTTTTTTTTAAATATGAAGTTATCAAAGTTAGCTTACAAAATTTTTTTGAACCATGACTTAGTCAAAATATATTTTTCTTTCGAAACTTAAAATATTTGTTTTTGTATTTGTGATTGCGATCAATAGCATGGTTATTTAGGATGATGTAAAAAAAAACAACCACAACATTTGGAAATTTGTGCCCACAGTACCTAAAAATGTGGCCTAGGGTATCGATTTTCACTATTTTTCTAAATATTGCTATTATTACTTAACCAAGCGAGATGGATTTTTTTCTTATTTTTCCAGAACAGGTATAAGCTACCCTATCACCCGGTCCTCGCTGGAAGTTGAGTTTCGGGACACCCTGTATAAAAAATTATTTAAAAAAAACCATTTCAGCGATTTTAATATTTTTGTTCTCATAAATTGAGATTTCATCGAGTGGTGTCAACAAAATTTTAGAAATTTTTACAGCAATTTATTTTTAATTATATTGGCGCATAATTTTTAACAGCCTGTTGCCTGGGATAAGCATAATACTAATTAACAGTTTTTTACTTTTAAAGCTCTTTACCAAAATGTTATTAATTTTAAACCTATTTCTACACTCCATCCGAACACGCCTAAAAACGGTGAAAATTCATGATTTTTACATTTGTAAATTTCAAAGTGACATGTAATGGACCACAATTATGAAGTATGGTACTAAAAAGATAAAATAGGCATTTTGATTTTAACTTTAATAACATTTTTAAAATTTGGAAATTCGTGTTTTTAACCTAGTATCACAATAAAAATGCTTTAACGTTTGATTTATTTTGCGCCAATAATTTCAGCAATTTTTCAGTTTAAACTATGTAAAAGTTTGAAGTTACATGCATGCATTGTGCAACACGTTGCAACATAATAATATATTGTTCATTTCTGTGCACTCACAAAGTACTAACTTAAACTAAACAACATTGTTGGCAGGTGTCATAAAACATAGGCTCCATAAATAATTTATTCCTTTTAAAATCAGATGAATAGGTTTACAATATATTGTACATATTACATATGTGAGAACAAATTCGTGCGACCTAGTCGTGCTTTTTATTTTGTCATCCAACAAAAAAAAAAAACATTCTTTACATTTTCGTTTTAAAAATTATTTCTTTCAAATATTGTAAATAACCGCTGCTAACATGATTCATTCTAAATAAATATGCAACACCCTTTAATGAGTTTGCATTTCCCTGTGACAAGTATATATTTCTATTTTTTTTTAAGATGACTACATTGGGTGAGTATAATATGTATGTACTTTAAAAAGATAAATATATACATTTAAGTCTTAAACTGAAAGCAAGATTGATTGAATACAAATAGTAAATGACAGTTTTTTATAAAGTTTTGTTTTTTTCTTTTTGGAAGTTCAGATTTTTCACATGTTTTTTTTTTCTTATAAAATAAATTGAAATTTATAAGTGCTTTGAGTCACTTTATGTTACGTTAACTGAATTTCACCCCGTATTGAGAAGTATGTACTTAAATTGATATTATAAGTGACAATCATCCTCCACTGTAAACGTCATGTAACTATATGTAAAGAAATTGAAAATGTCAAAAGCTTCTTGAATGAATGGCATTCTAATAGGTGCGTTCAAAAAATTGAGATTTCAGAAATTTCATTCCGTCCAAAAATTAAGCAAGCGAATCCAAATTTTTTTTCATCGATCAGTTTGACAGCAAAGCTGCAAAATTTTGCTGAGAAAACCTTTTCATGAAACTGAGATTGCTGAATTCTCCAAGATCTCATTTTCCTGAACATGACTAATAAAAACGTAGTTTAAGCAGGACGTAGTATTTCTTTTAATTAGAAGCAGGGTTGGACGAATTTATTACACTACATTTTCTACATCATTAAAACTACTCGTAGTTAATTCAATAAACTAAACGCCTTATTTACTACAATTTTTTTATTTGCTACATACATAGTAAACACAGACAAATAATAGAATTTCAATAAAAAACTTAACATTTCGAACTCAAAATTCAAACTTCAAAGTGACAATTGACAGATCATTTGACATTTGAAACTGGACGTTGGCTTCAATTTTTTTCATTAACTACATATAACTACGTTTAATTAAATAAACTAATAAACTATGAAGAAGATGTAGTTAATTTAAAAAAAAACTGTCACACCAACCCTGATTAGATGTTATTAATTTTCTACCTTTATTTAATTCTTCTTTTTATTGTTTCTTAACGCTAGATTCAAACACTCCGCAAAAGGTTTTTATAATCGTTACAAATTTTTAGCTTGTAGTTTTTTTTTAATTCATCTAAGGTAGATCAATCAACAATTTATCATAGTTTTATCCTTGAATAGAAGATGAAAAATGTTCTGAAATTTAATATCGGATTATAACACCTACTTATAGACCGACTTTAAAACCCGCCTACGACTTCGTGACCATGGGTAGAACTACATAAAATTGTCATGAGGGTATAGCGAATGACTCCGTCATCCCAAAATAAGTTGACACGAGCATATGCTAAAAGGTAACAAGTAAAGTACAAATAACCGTATAACAAACCAAATCAATAAAATACAATCTTTTATGGACTCTACTCGAAGAAAAGGTTTGATGGCATGTCTCCTATTTAACCTTTTGGAAAAGGCAAACAACCGGGACTTTATATCAATGAATTTGTTAACAAATTAAAAACCACTTGGCCTTGGTCTATGATTACAAATCCGTAACCAACTTTTCGGACATTTTGATTTATGTTTATTTAATTGCTGATTAAATCTTAAACGAACTTACTCAAAATAAAACAACAACAAACTTCTTTTCTTTCTTTTTTTCGTTTCACTCCAACTATGAAAGTCTTTGAACCCCAGAATAAAACTCTAAACAAAAGCTCTATTGGAGGAAATGTCACACAAGTTGACATTGAATATACTTCATAACAAAACAATATTAATTTAACACAATAATAATTGTGAATGGAGTGAATGAACCCAAATAACCTTAACATAGATTACATAATTTAATTTCAGATTTTGTCATAATTTTTAGCTTTTTGCTTGATCCCGACGAATTTACAAGTTGAAACCGCCACCACAAGTACAAAAAGTCATACTACAGTATACAGTTTTTCTCTCAGGCAGCCTACACTATTGTAATAATAGTTTGTTTATATTATGGTTTTTGATGACTGATGAGCCAAGCTCATTCAAGTCAGCCCACTAAACCTTAATTAATTGAAGTATGAAGTCATTTGGTTGGTTATATTAATTTTTATTTTGTATAATATATTTATGTCCCTGACCAAGAAAGAAAACTTTCACTAGTATTATTAAAGAATAACATTTAAAATAAATGTTCATTGATCATTAGATTTAATTGATGAAACAAAAAAAAACCTTTTGCTATTAAAACGTTAGTGCAGACTGATGATTCTCTTTTAGAGATTAGTCACATTTTAAGACTCAGTTGTGTCCCAAATAAAAATAAAAAACAAGTTTCTATTCAGAAAAAATGGATTTCCATTCTCAAATGAAGTAAGCTTCTGACTCATTGGTAAAATCACCACACCTGGTCATAAGGCATTTTTATAAGTAATTTTGATCTCGATGAAAATAAAACTGGTTGTTTGAATATAAACTTAAAAATAATAATATTACCAACTTTATAGGTGAGACCCTGGTCATTTTCGGTTCCTATTATCTTATCAATCATTTGGAAGGTTCTTTGGTGGCAGCAAACTAAAGTGGGTTCGAAGGGTTTGCACAAAGTCACTTCTCCTTGGATATAGTAGGTGGCAATGGAAAAATTCACTAAATGGAATCAAATCAGGCTGAAATACTTAGTGGACAATTTTGATGGACTAATACTACTACTATCTGGCTACTCATCTTGAAATATTACTAAGGGTCCGATCCTCCAGGTTGGTGCAAGCCGTCGAGATATGACTACCCGGCCTTAGAGATTTATTAAGATACAAAGTAACAACAAGCCTTGGATATCAACGGATTTAAATTACTGATGAAGTGATCAAGTAAACGAAATAAGGATAACGAGCTTCGGATCTATGAAGCTAGATCCCTTAGATCTATGAACGTTAGATTCCTAAATAGATTTCTTACAGCCGAAAAATTAGCGGATGCCTTAGATTGCTGTAAAGCAGATGTCATCGCCAGCCAAGAAATGCGATGGAATGTGCCGGGCAAAAGAAAGACAGCAACTGTTATTGAGAACATAAACAACGTCTATTTGGATATGGATTGGACTCGTTTGAGGCTGGATTAGCCAAGAAGTCTTGAATTCAATAACGTTAGCGATGTGAAGGAGCACCTCACGACAATCAAAACCAAATTCGTCTACATAAGCTTCATATGCGTCCATGCCCCCACAGAGGAGAAAGTTGAGGACAACAAAGACATTTTTTACGAGCTTATTTCTAAGATATATGAGCAAAAGAGTGCTCTAGCTATGATATTAGAATTGTTCAAGGCCATTTAAACGTCAATCTAGGAAGAAAAAACATCTTTGGTAATTCAGCCGGAAAGTATCATCAACCGCCACCACCTCCAATAACGAGGCTGGTAGACTTGCTGCGAGTTGTGGTTGCTAGTACGCCATTCCCATTTCTCAAAATTCACAAGCGGACTTGGAGATGTAAATTTCTCGATCAATGAACAATCAACCAGATAAACAACATTGTGATCCACGCAATGCACTCCAGTCCAATATCATGGATGTCTGAACGTTCCGACTTCCGAGAATCCAAGTCAAGATATATGTAGTTGCGGATATCTCCCTTACATCCAAAACAATGAAATGTTGAGAGCAAGTCCGACGTCGAACGGCTCCAATCGCAAGAGATTGCCAGTTGCTTTTCTGATCGTGTATCGTCATCAGGCGAGGCATACAAATTTGCGTTGCATGAAAACACTAGGGAAGGAAAAGAACCTCTTAAGGTTACAGGGTCCGAACCGAAGCCTTCCAGGACGATCAAGTGAACATTGTGGTAGACACTCGGCTGTTCAGAAAAACCATTTATGCAGGCAAATTGAATCATTCAACCTAGACGTGTCATACAAATTTCAACAAAATTCCAAAAAGTTGCTGGATCACATGGCCTTGATGTCGATATCTGTTCAAAGAAGCAGGAGATGATTTGACTCGGAGTATCCACCATTTGAAAAATATGGTCCAAAGAAATCGTTCACGATGAATAGTGAACTAAACTGTGCCAACTATAGAGTCATCAGTAGCTTTAAAATCGGCTTAAGGATATTTCTCAACTTATTATGCGAACCTCTGAAGTCAGCAACCTAATAGGCTTCGATATGATTATCTTTTAATAAAATATCCACGTACATATTTATTTGAACAATTGAATTGAACTGGAAAAAAGAAAAAATAATAAGTGAACAAAAAAAGGTGAAAATATGACTCTTTGGTTAACTAACATTGGCTTAGCTCAATAAGTAGTAACCTTACTCGCTATGAAAGATCCCGTCTAAGTGGTATAAATAAAATAATTTAAGTTAATAAAAAACGATTTGAAAAACTTTCCGGTCATTTCCGGTTTTGAGATAATTACATTTTAGCTATTGTATATCCTTTTCACATAAGTTCAGGGGTTATAGCCTCGCAATTTGATGCCTCAAATTTTTGCTACTTCCTTTCATCAACATTGTTTATATTTTAAACTCAATCTCATTCAAATGTTCCCAAGTTTCCTTCAAAGCAAAGTTTTAAATTCTTTCCATAAATCTGAGAACAATTGCGTTTTGCCTTTGTAACCCAGATTTATTTTTTCATTCATCTAATTTACTTTTCTTTTTTTTTTAATTTTCATCATCGTCATTATAAAAGCAACCAAGTACGACCCAGTGGTGTACTTTATTTTTATCTTTAAGTTTTTCATTTCTATTTTCAGAGTTTTTTTTTTGTATTTGCCTCTTCTAGTTAAGTGGAACTGATCCTTGAATCCGACATGAACTTTGCAGATTAAAAGAAACAAAAAAGTGAGGGGGTGTGTTAAGCGCGAATATGAATGTGAATAATAATAATTTGAATGCAAAAATATTATACATACAAAGACAGTGACCTTATTTCTTAGTCAATCAAGAACTATGTATAACATCGCAGTCAAGGACACTTTTGTGTGCAAAAAGTACGAATAGTAGTTTTTCTGAAGAATTCCACGAGAGTAGAATTACCCACACAATTTTCTAGTTGACCTTTAAAGTAGATGTTGGATGTGATTCAACTGATAGATAAATTGTTAACAGAAATCCTTGAGCATGGATTTAAAATGCATATACATAATACACATGGGATATTCTTTTGAGTGTTGATTTTCATCGATTGGAAGGTTTAAAATTACATTTTATTTATAATCACCTGAGTGAGAAAAATCTCTAGACAACACATGTCTATCCTCGTGGATATGTAGGATTTATTATTACACAAAGTCCCTTTTTAACATTTGAAAGTCATTTATACAAACAGAGTTTGATACAATTTATCAACAACGTGAGATTAAGGGCTAATCTGTTCACAACTGGTCAAATGTAGGTGGAAATGGTGAATGCCGTGTATGTAGTGCTTCACTGCTTACTTATAGGTATGTGTTTGATCCACACTCTAGGCAGCATTGATTTCTATATATACTTCCAGTTTCAACTGGACGCCACCCTTGGGATTGCATGAGATAATAAACACCTTATTTCTCAGTCCACTGTGCCAACAAAAAATCTTTTATATTTTTTTATTCCTTTTTAACATTTCAGGTCTTAAATGCATACACTTCAAATTATTATATTATTATTAATTAGGTAACGACACATTTCATGTTAATCCATAGTTATGTCGAACTTTGCATTTATAGTATTAAAACTATTAAACAAGCAATATCTGACTACTGGCAATCAAGCTAATTTTAACTTAATTATAAATAAGTTCAACCACAATGTAAAAGAAAATTTTAATTAATTTAAATAGTGATTATGTTGTATAAGAGGATTTGTTTTTTTTTTTAAACCACATTTTCATTTATGTAGCAATTATACGAACATACAAAATCTATTATAAATCGATTATAAATCACGTGAAATTTAACTAGACTTTTCGACTCAAATTGGTTCATTTGATCGATGAAATGCATAACTCGTGTGACCGATTAAATGTTTGTGGTTTGGTTTTCTTCCGCATAAATGCATCTATAAAGTAATTCATATCTTTTAATAAGATTTTTTTTTACAAACATCCATATGTAATACTCGTACATACGAAGGTGTTCATTATTTTAAAGATGAAACACATGACACTGCCGTTACTATATAATATGCACTACATTTCAGATCGTCTTACACTATAAATGTAATGGAATTGGGTTCCTTGATAAAACCCAGTCAAAGAACAGTAGGTTTTCTATCATAATGCATTTTCTAGGTTCAACAGTAGATGATATATTATATGGATATTTAAAATATTGACTGAACATTCTCTTCAAGCACGTACATAGCACATATTTAATTTTTTTAAACACTTGACAACACCTTTGTAAAAACAATGTTTTTAGCTATTTTTAATTAAAAAAACTAACAAACACTTTTTAATGCATTTGTTTCCCAAATACTTATTAATTAATGAAGACAATTAATTTTTATCGATTGTGGCTGATTTTATTTATTTCTGTCTTAAAAAAAAAAAACTTGCAAATAACTCATGTTCCAGACCTTATTAAAAATAAAATGCATGACTGGATCGCACGTGGTTAGAAACTATTGAAATTGTACTAGTACTAAAAACAATTGTTAGTGCCGGTACTCAAGGTTAGAATGCGTCAACATCAAATTTGTCCAATTGCCGTAATTTTGTTATTGAACGTGCTCAATTGCAACGTAATGTGTTACACTTAATGTGTGACACGTAATATATTACACGTAATGCTAAAGTTTTTTGCTTACTCTACCGCCGGCATATATGTTTTCACATCAAACATTTATTTTTTTAGTTTATAAACATATTTTTAAAAGCAATATTGCCTATTTAAATCAGCTGGATCGAAAAATTATATAAAAATCACTCCAGCCATTAAAAAGGTGAATAACCCCAAAAAACAGAACACAATTTTCTCATCGAAGCCCTAATTCAATTTATTAACGACAGTCTTGTTTCTGTTATGCGAGAATTTTTGTTTGATGCATAGCTGACGTTAGTTTTGGATTTTCAAAAAAACGAAGGTGAGTCAACGAATTAAGCCTGAAGATGGATGAACAAAATCCGAAACGCGTAGCTTAAAATTAAAAATAAAATTTTATATGTTGATATCATTAAATAATAATAAATAAAGTTAAATAATACTTAAATTAAACGTTTTTTTAAAATTCTTTGATTTAAGTTTTATACTCTTTACATTGAAATCGTTCATAAACACACAACATGGAGACGACACCTCTAACAAATGAAGGTGAGGTGTTTCCATCATTTGTACTGACGAAAACTTGTTTTGGTGTATTAATAATTGTATGGAGCCGGCAAAAAGAAATTAATCTCTTACTTTACCATTTTTGGTGTTGATAAAGCAATGAAGACATTAATTTCCAAATTTTGGCAGGATACAAAAAACAAAAAGGATTACCGATTCAAAATAGCTTTAAACGGCCTTTAAGTACTACTAAAATTGGCGTTTCGTCCCGGCGATCTCACTTGGACTCATCAGTTGACTAGTGAGGGCCTTTGTCATTACGAAATTTTTGCTAAGTTCAGTTCATCTTCCATAGATTTCGTGACGAATACCTAGTGTGAACTATATCCAACAAGATATATAACCCAGGGCCTGGCTAGTTTTTTTTAATAATACAAATTCTATATACAATACTACTGAAATAAATCAGCCAAGTAGAAAACTTAGCACTATTTTAAAATTGGCGTTTCGTCCCGGCAATCTCTCTTTTGTAGGACTTAAAGGCCCTTAAAAGCTATTTTGAACCAATAATTCAACAAATTCCATTAAAATATTGGTAAGTCTTCTAATTGGCTGATGTATTTCAGTAGTATAGTATGTATAAAGAATTTGTATCATTAAAAAAAAAAAAAACTTATAAAAAGGACAATTTTCTTTCTTGTCAACGTTTACCTACTTTAGTAATAACTCAAATATTCCGAAAGTAAATTTTCTTTTAAGACAAAAATGTTAGCACCGGGAAAATGATAAATATGTATTTAGTTATTCTTAAATATCCTAGCAATTTTTCAGCGGAATATAGCGAGATTTTTTTGTAGCTCTATTCAAACTATTCAAAATCTCGTAAAAAAAAGTATTGTTTTTTTTAATATTAAAATATTATTTTTTTTAAATTTGAAATTTTTTAGTTAACATAATTAAATAAAACAACCACGTAACATTGAAGAAAAGTAAGATTTTTATTGAATATGCCATAGTTGCAATAGGAAAATAAATAAAATCGTTTTTTGTTATTGTTTTTTACTCTAGAACACAATTACCCAACTTTGAAAAGCTTTATAAACCGAACAATTTAAACAAAAAATATTGCGTTTGCTGTTTTTGAAGCTCTATTTTATTTCTATTAGAAATAAAAAACAAAAAATTAAAAAACATATCGCATTTTGAATTTTTTCCACGACTTTTGGCTTTGTGGACCACAGTACGACGTTAAAGATTTCCTAAAAAATACGCGACAAACAAACTCACTGTTTTGTTTTGATTTTTAGAATTTAGTCTTCCAATCGGTTGCATCTGCACTCCAATCCTACTGACAGACATTTTGTGTGGCCGGGTTCAAGGCATTACGTTTTGAAATCAGAATTTTCAGATTTCTAGATTCACGTCAGTCGAAAATAATTGTGCCAAATTCTTGCATTTACCTACAGGATTTACATTGAAGCGAAATAAAATATAACTTTCATTATATTCGTAAATTAAGTACCTATTGAGAGTGAGTAGGTAGTTCTGAGGAAGACATTTAGCTTTTTATGAAAGCTGGCCAATCTGCTGTAAAAATTCAGATGTAAGAAGTAATGCCTTCAACCCGGCCTATATGACAGGTAAAATACGCGTGGCCTCTGATAGATTTTCAAGTCTATTTTGTTTGTCTGTTCTTTTCCGATTTTTGGCTAATTACATGAAAATGTATCGTACCCTAAAGCCCTCAAACCCTACTTACATATTGATTTTAAAGTTCTCAGAGAGTCAAGAAATAGAAACACCTATCTGTTCCTTCTTCCCTTCAAATGATCCCATAATACATATGTGAGTAAAGTGCATCATCACAATTTCAACTGATGTTATTATTATCTGTCATTTATTTCGATTAAATACGTCGGCAGTATTAAAATTATAAATACAAAAATTTTCGTCAAAGATTGCAATTGAATTGAATAACAATTGTATTTATTTCAATTTTATTTTTAAAATTTAATTTGCTTTCTTTGTTTTTTTTATTTGTTTGTATATTTCACTCTATTTATAATATTTCCTCTTGCGCAATTCAAATTAAATAAACTGTACATACATAAATAACTTTTTCATATCAAAAAAGAAACCAATAAACGTATTCCTTATTTACCTGTAGAGATGATTTTGAGTATCGATTGATGATTTTCTTTTTTTAAATTGCAAAAATAAGGAGATGCAATTAAATAAAATTAAATTATATTTTTTGGTGTGAATATTTCAAAAATACCGGAAATACTTGATATTGCCTTACTAAGAAAATTATTTTTATTTTTAGTCAATTTATAAATTATGAATCAATATGACCTGTGTGTTAAGTCCGTATGACACTACATTTGTTTCTTCATTTTTAGCTCATTTGGTGTGTTCAGAAAATGAGATCTCAGAGAATTTTCTCACTCAAAAAGTGAGCAAGCGTAACCTAGATTTTTCATCCTCAGAGTTCTGACAGCAAAGCTGAGAAATTTTGCTGAGGAATCCTGTTCAGGCAACTGAGATTGCTGAGATCTCATTTTCTTGAACATGCTACTTTGTCAGCCAAGAGAAAAGGGAAAAATGTTGTTGATTTTGTATAGATAGTAAATACAAAAAACAGTTGTTTCAGTAATGTATTGGCTATTATCACGTACTTGAAATTGTTAGGCTTAAGTTGGTGAATCACTGTTCAATTTTTTTTATAACAAATAAAATCAAAAACATAATTATTTCCTTACAACTAAAGGCGACTAAAAGTTCAATACATGCTTTATGGATTTTTACTGTGACCATGATCCATGGAACTAGATATCCTCAATAGAGTGTGCCGCTTCTAATTATATCTTTGGTCACGCAACTCGCTTATACCCTGAGATTTCTATTTAAAGGACATTGTCGCTGTGTTGTAAGCTGGTTTCCAGTGGGAATGGCATGAGGCAAGACAATGACAAATCTATACGAACAGTTCATCACGAATTTAGGTGTCGTTTCATGGCCATTGACAAGATACATAATTTCTTATATCATAAGAAGGAATACATTCTGTTCCTAAACTTTATCAGACACACAGTAATAAAAAAGGCCAGTTCTTCGTTTTAAATCAACAAGTTCTTTTTATTTTTAACCTGCGTGTCTAAGGACAGTAGTTACTGCAATAATCATTACGAATAATCACCCATCTTCATTTATATAAAATTATAATTATTAACTTCATCCATGCGAAACTTTTTGATTTCAATAAATTTTCGATCGATAATACTAAAAATGAAATGTATGTACCTTATTTTAGTAAAACATGAAAATTCACACTGAAAGTGATGCGAGACATTAGACACTCAAATATCATAATACCTACATATGTACTTGATGTGTCTCTCTATGCCTTTCATATATTTTTTTGTTTTGCTTTTCAAAAACTTTCCATCATACATTTTCAATCGACAGAAGAGATTTTAGTATAGCATTTATGCCATGCGGAAATTAAGACTCAAGAAATTCATGTTAGCAATAATTGTATCTCTCCGTTGCACGTTATTTGCAAATTTAGGTCATTCATTTTGAAATGCATGCCAGGCTATTGTTTTGCTAAGAGAAATTTAATCAAAAACACAATACAGTAGCAAGCAGTAGCAGCTGTCAGCACAATCTGATGAACAAAAAACAAATCTATCAAAATCGCTGAAGGCATAAAAACAGTGTTGATGCACAAAATGTATTTGTGCAATGGAATAATATCGCCTCATATGTCCTTGAATTCTATACAAAAAAAAAAAAAAAATTCATCAGTTGATTTGTTCTTTTGTGATTTTTTATAGAATTTCAAAAAAAAAAACATGAAAGAATATCAAGTTTCTGAATTAAAGCCGTCTTTGGCTTTATAGGAGGAGGAGGAGGCTATGTTGCTTCAGGAAATGCCACTAATATAAAGCTACAAACTTTGCAATGCCAAAAAATATATAAAACTCATAGAAAATTGAAATCGACAAGCGAGAAAGGTTATTTTATTATTATAAACATGTTTGGATATGAAGGCTGCAAGTAAGCATGCGTTATGTGCTTTGTTGCATGACTAAAAGTATTTCTATTGTTTTACACTTAATCATCGAGTAATTTCAACTTTAAGCTGTAAACGAGAGATTTTATAATTTGAAAAATAAAAGAAAATCTAGTAGTGTTGTAGTTGGAAAAATATTATAATAATTATATTTGGATTTGTATGCCTTTAGTTACATGTTCATATGTGTTAATTCCTGCTTACTTAGTAAAACATACGGTTTTCGACCGGTGAAGATTCTCATCTGAACATAAACCCAAACACTATACTGGAACAAATCCCAGGATTCACTATAGGTACCTCAAGGTTGTCCTCCAGCTGAGTAACCTGTGCAGCTGTATCCACATTACTTTAGTTACTATAATATCTTATTTATTAAACTTTTACCAAGCACTTTGGTATTACCTAACATTAACCAGAGCATTTGTCCGTGGATCGGAAAACATGGAAATCGACAGAGATGACCAACAATCAAATTGTTGTCGAAGTTTGGCCAAGAAAATAGATCAAGTCTTTGATCTTCATATAACTTAAAGTTCATTTTGTTGATCAAAGTATTTTTCGTAAGGAAAGACTACCTTAGATTTGACAATTGATTTCTTTTGTTGTGGTTAGTTCGATAGGGATTCATTCTAATATTGGAACTTTCGTTCTAATCAAGGCATGGATTATGGATTGCATCTTCTTTAAACATTTCTCATGCTTGTCAGATTTTTAGTTAAATTTTTCTGTTGATCTGTCCCATTTTCTGAAATGAAACTTAAATATGTATTTATGTTCAAAATAAGCAGTTTACAGGAAGGAATAAAAGTAGCACATGAAAAAGCGTTTAAGTTGAAGATATTTTACTTGTATGCGGGTATACCTACGTAGATAAAATTGCGACGCAGCCGTTTATTGATTTAAATTTTAAAACATTACTTTCTCAAAACAAAAGTTAAAAAAAAAAAAATAGACATAAATTAGTCATACCAGTTTTTTTTGTGATAAAGAGCAAAAAAAAATCACTAAAACAAAAGAGAGTTCGCAAAATAAATGATAGCATTAGGATTTAGGTGTGCTACACGGCCAGTAAGTGGGCGTTGCACAAGGTGATTTTGTTGATACTAAGCAAACAATAGAATCAGCTGAATGAAGTAAACGACAAGTGTATAGGTAAGTAAAAGATAACAAACTAATAATTAAAATGTGGAAACGAACTTGTAGGAATAACATACACAAAAATTACCTACAAGCGATTATGGAAAAATGAAATATGTAGACTTATTGCGTAATTACATTTCTGGAAAATAATTTCACTGAAACCTAAAGTCTATATCTACATTACAGGGGGAACCAGAAAACACTCCAATTAGAACTTGTTTACAATGTCTGAAGAAGAAAAATCTGACTTGAAGAAGACTACATAAAAAAACTTAAATAAAAAAACATTAAAATCTCCAATTCCATGTGCTCGAAGCTCTAATTGGTTGCCTGCAAGGTTGCAGAAATGAAAATCAATAAATTTGCGTAGAAGCAGAAAAGGCAGCTTCTCTGAACGGGGGCACTGCCGTCGCCGTACACAAGACATCACGGTTTGTCCAACACGGGGAGAAGTCGTATGAATCTTAACGTAGGTAGCAGGACGGTGGAAACAGCTTGAAAATATGATTAAACCAGTTTTTTGTGAACTTCCAACTGTGGTTTGATTTGGTTTTAAAAAGAAAAATGAATAATACATAAAATAAAACCCATAGAATCTACATCGCATGACAGCAACAAAAGTTGAGGTTACATAAACTTCGCAAGCAAACAAAGAGAACGTTTGGAGGTTTTCTTTTCTTTGGATAAATTGTTTTCTAATTTATTGTTTGATTCTAGAACTTACGTTTCTGTATCCTTGGGGACAATTACGTCTTGATCTTCAATATCCATATCTGATGAATCCTGCTCTAACTCGGTGTCGCTGATGACGATAACTTCTTCCATGTATAGCCGACGCTTGCGGTTGAATCTCTTTGACGTAGCAATTTTGCCCGTTTTAAGAATTATAATTCTTTATGGAGGAACACGAAATTCGCAAATATATCTATTTTGTGTTTGATTGAGCGTGTAGTTTGGGGTTGTAAAAGAATTAAAAATTAAAACGAAAAATAAACTTCTGGCAGTCTCGAGACGTTAACTCCAAAGGAACACTTTTGCACCACAGAATATAGAACTTAAAAACTTCCAGAACACGGATTTTACGTTTATTTTTCTTTATTAAAAGAAAATTAAAATTAATTATTTTTTTTCAATAAAACTAATTAAAAACCCCACTGACAAGCTTGAGCAATATAGTCCACGACACGCGTCCTCCTAGGGCTGGGGCGAAGTGAAATGAAAAATTATTGGACTTTTTTTTTCGTCGTGCTGATGGTTGGGAAATTTTTTGTACTTTTTTTTTGTTAAAATGTTCTGAAATGAGAGAAAAAATATTGCGAACAGTTAGAGGAAAAGAGAAGAATAATTGACTTGCGTCAATGCGATGGCGAATTCGGTGGAGCTGTTCGCTGAGCTTTATGACAGAAGGAAAGGTGTGTTTGTTTTTAAAATTTAAAGACAAGCGAATTCAATTTTGGATATTTCATAAAGGAAATTTTGTTAGTCCCCTGTTACACGGTGAAACAATTTGATAGATATTTTATTGGCTTTTTTTTTTAATTTCTTCAATTATTTTAATACAAATAATTTTAGTTTTTTGTTTTTGGTGGCAAGAGGGATGAAGTCCTAAACATCAGTGTATATGCTTGTGTGGTGTGTTTTATTGCAAAAACAATTCAGGATTTAGGTGGATTACAGTCAAATTAACAAGAGTTAAGGCTCTCCCAAACCAACGCGAAATCGACAAATACACAACGCTAAACAGCTGAATTCGCTGATGGTTTTTTGACATTTCTTGCGAATTTGCACAAATTTTCACAATAGGGTATTCCGATGCAACTGGTTTGTATCATTGCAAAAATAAAACTTTGCACTTTTGCAATGATGCAAGACCAGTTTGCATCGGATCGGGAATACCCCTAATATTTTTCTACACAAATGTTCACAAAAAATGCATACATCTGATAGAACTAAATATACAAATTAATGAAATCACATTTAATTTTGTTTAAAGTTGAAAAAACTATTAGAAAATAAATAAAAACGAAATAGAAAAAATTACATTTGAAAATATACATGTACCTTTTGACGTCTGCTTAAATCCAGCAGCAAAACAAGCAAAAATAGCACCGGTTCTAACTTTGAAATCTAGCAGCGCTTCTATCAAAAGAGCCAGCATTGACGCCATTTTCCAGCTCAATAGCCAGCACGAAAGCCAGCAAGCATTTCTAGCAAGAAAACAAGCGTCGTGTGATGCGGGCTTAATGAAATATGCGGATCTGGGGCCGAATTACGGCATCAGTGACTGAACGACATGTGAGGGAAATTTTATACAAAATATCGATGATATTCGATATTTCGTATAAAATTTCCCTCACTTGTCGTTCAGTCACTGATGCCGTAATTTGGCCCCTGTTTCCTTGTTTGCTCCTGTTTGTAAATAAGTATATATAGAGTAAAGGTAAGACCGCACTCGACGGAACTTCAGCAAAACTACGCTATATTTTTCTAATATACCTCAGCGACGCAACAGTACGCGTCAAATTATGAAAGGGGAAAACACTTACTAATTTTGACATTTCCAAATAGGATTAAAATTATAAAAATGCATCTGTAATTAATTATAATAATTTCTTTGCAAGCCAAAAAAGAAGAAAATCTTGAAAGAAAGAGAAATTGGTTGCATGATATTCCAAATGCTCGGTACGAACTTCATGTCGCGACAAAGTTGATCAGATTATCAACTTTGCCACATATAGTGCCGTGCCGTGAAGTTCAGTTGTCGCTTAGTGCAATATAGCTCATATAATTAATATTTTGCCGCGATTGTGAAGTTCAGTTCCACCGTGTGCGGTCTTACCTTAAAAGAGTGAAACTAGGATGATACTTCATAAAGCTACTTGCAAACCAACCCAATGGTGGTGGCAATCACGATAAAAATGTGGATGCTGCACATGTGAATCAATTAGGCAGAGGCACACATCTACGCGATTGATGTGTGCCTTCCATTTGAATTAAGGTTCCCCTACACCAACGCGAATTTTCGGTGGCGACGACGAAAACAACAATAAGTCCCCTATTACACGATGATTCTTTGCGTCTGACTCTTTTTTCGAATTTCTCTTTGAAAATCATCCTGTGAGTCGCACGCTATTACACGATGATTCTTTGCGCCTGAGGCTTTTTCGGATTTCCCTTTGAAAATCATCAAAATAAAGTTATATAAAAAGAAACGTCAAAAAGAGTCTCGGCCCACGACTCACAGGGCAACTGGTCTTCCGTCTCATCTTTTTTCTCTTTCGCACACGTTATGTTCGAAAAGAGTCAGACGCAAAGAATCATCGTGTAATAGGGGACTAACAACTCGTGGTTGTCAATAAAAACAACACGTTGTTATTATTTTCGTCGTCGCCACCCAAAATTCGGTGTGGGGGAACCTTTATGTGTGTGGCATCCACATTTTTACCGTGATCGCCACCGCCATCACGTTGGTCAAACGGAATTGGCAAATTTGCAATGAAAACACTTTTTCTGTAATTTACGAAATTACATCATTTCAGATCCAATGAAAACGTAGTATAAATAAACAAAATGGGCCATTATTTCAGTCTGTTCACAGTTAAATCTATAATTTGTCCATCACAGAATCCTTTGTTATGGATGACTGCTTTAAGATGCAGCAAAAACGCTACTACTACCCTCTGCAATTTTAAGCACGTTGGCGGGGAACATAATATACGGTGGCTGGGGTAGACAAATTTGCTGAGGTTAAAATAATTGCAGAGTTATCGGTCTTTATCCTTTATACTTTTTCTTATTGTTTGCCACATAAGCGGAGTAAAGAGTGTGAAGAAATGTTTCCATTTCATCTAACAAAAATTGCAGATATTAAAATTTGAAGTGTATAAAAGCATCTCCGCAACCGAAAGGAGATCAAAAGAGAACCGAAGTTTAAAAATTTCAGTCATCTAAGGGCCAGTTGTACAATAGTGGTTCAGCCTCGGTTCAAGATTTTAACTCACCGATTTCGTCGGATTAACTAAGGTTCAACGCTGGTTCAAGTATGTAATTGGTTATTATCACATACTTGAACAGTAAACCACTGTTGAAACTCAATTAATCCGCCGGAATCGATGGATAAAAATTGCTGAACCACGGTTTAAATATTTGTAAAACTGGCCCTAAAAGCAGTCAATCTGTGATAAAAAACTTTTCGAAATTCGGAAAAAGCAAAATCACAAAAATTTACATGAAAACTCTTTTTCTATTATTACCTTATCGTCCCTTTAATGAAAACGTTATTCGGAAACATAAAAAAATTATTAAATCAAACGTAGCTAATTGGATATTTTATCAAGTTCAACAACCCAAAGAAGCTTTTTCGAAAGACGAAACCCAACCTTTTTTCGAAATAAACACTACCGTCAAATTAAAAAAAATCCCAATCAACTGTCAAAATTTTCCTTATGCAAACGAGCTTTTTTTCATACCGAAAATAAAAATTCAAATAAGATTTTTCGAATAGCGAAACAAGAGTCGAAAAACGAAGCTTGTCGACGTCGGAGGTGCACTTGTTACTTAAAAAAAAAGAAAAAAAAATCTGCTGCCACCGTAAAGGCCATACAAAATAGCAAGTTTAACGTCTTTGATAAAAAAGATAAGTTTAATTAAAGTGCAAAAAAAACAAACTGTAACATTTTTTCACTTCAAACTTCAAATTGCCCCGTACTGCCGCATAAAAAAGTGTAAAAAGGTGTGAATATTTTCTTCTTTTTTTCCTGTCATTCTTTTTAGTGCGTACAAGAAAAAAGTTTGTGCATATGACGTGACTAGTGTTTGCCTCTTCTAATTCAATAAGTTCAATAAGAACGCTGAAAAGAAAAAAAAAACAACAAATTTTCTTGTTTTTTCTTTTCTTGCGTGTCTATATAAAGAGAAAGAGATTCTTTCGTTTACTTAACTTTTTCGTCTTCTCTTCATTTTTTCTCATTGTGGTCTTAAGAGCTAAGCCAATATGAAGAAGAAAATGTGTTTTGTTTATAAAAAAACCAATTGGAAAAGTGTATTTATGCTAAAAAGGCAGAAAATGCAAAAGAAAATCCCAAATCCAATGAATATTGGAAATGGAAAAGAGTGTGTGTGAATGTTCGATTCGATGAGTTTAACCAGTATTATGCATGTACATTACATATCTATGAGCTCGAATTAGAAATGTTATCTAGCATTTGGAAAATGTTATCATTATGGGATTAGGTAGAGATTTTTCAAGGTTATTACTTCTTATTACATAGTTGTATGGCGAAGGTAAATGGGTTGCAATTGCAGATGCAGGTGCATTTTGTGACGTTGGATTGGAATTGTAGGGATTTGCATCATTGTGTCACTAGGTGATTAATGATTATTATTTGCTCACTTTATCAATGAATTGGGAGTTGCAAGTGTTTACTTTGGTGAAATATTTACTTGATAAATCCCACATTGTCATGTAAGGTACATACATAGGAAGGTGTATGCAAACAATTATGTTTCGACTAAAATTGATTGCTTTTGGAGTAGTCAGAATGTTTAAAGTAAAGTCATTAGGTACCTAAGTACATACAAAGTAATAGCACACTTATTTTAAACGTAATTTAGTCCCCTGGTTTTAAGGAGGTTAGTGTCAAGAGTTCTAAGCACTGTTTAGCTGACATAATCTCTGCGTTAGTCTTGGCGCGTATTAGTAAAAAAAGAACTCAAAAAACTAAGAAAGAACACTAGAATAAACTTTTTACTACCTTTCTATATTGGAAGAAATCGAAGTACCAAAGTATGTACCTATATAACCTTTATACGCCGTGGTACACATTTTTTTCTTGAAAAGTGAAAAGGTTCTTTCAAAATTAAAGAAAAAATAAGTAGATAGATAGTGGCACCTATTCTCGAACAGCCCCAGTTACCAAACACTTTGCTAAAATCTTATAATTTCGTTAGTTTTTCATTTTTTTTTTCAAATCAGTACAATTGCTTTTGTGGTACATTCCCTCTCCAATTCCACAAAATTCTCCACGGATTCAGTTGTATTGTAGGTGTTAAAAAATTGTCACTTCACAAAAGGTTTTCTAAAAGTGCGATTCTTTAAATTTTAATAAAAAAAAAACTTGTGAACTCTCTCGGGGAACTACGAATTTAGTAAAGAAATTTTGAAGGTTAGTACTTGCAACTATTTTATTTATCAAATATAGGGTGATAGCATGTAAGGTCAGCCCCCTTCAGTAGTCGGCCACCTCGTTATAAAATACAGAATAATAGTAAAAGTATTAGTTTATTTACCATGACATTTTTTTTCTAAAAGCCTAACTTATCTTCTACCTGGATGCAAAATTTTGTATCAATGCAGCTGCTTGTTTTCTTTTTAAAAATGGAAGTTTGCTTCAAGTTGTTCTCATTGTCGGTTTTGTGATTTTTTGTTAAATTAAAATTTAGTAGAAGTGTTTTGGAAAAAGAACTATAATTACCAAAATATTGAAGTTAAGTGCTTAATATGATTATTTATAGTTCAAATTCCACTTTTTTAGCTAAAAATATTTTAAAATATTATCTAATTGATATTTACAAGGGGGGCTGGCATTAGGAGATAAAGTTTTTATAATTCTCCTAAAATCAGCCTCCCCCGGCTGACTACTGAAAATCACATTTTTATCGTTTTTTTTTATCTGAGTACCTATGTAGGTATGCAAAGTGAATAGAAATTTGTCTCTTTTTTTTTACCAAAAACATATAAAAAAAAGCCTTGGTTTCAGTAGTCAGCCGCCTTTAAACTTTAAGGTAGAATGAGCGGCTGACTATAGGAGACACATGTTTCTTATGTCAGCCGCCTATATTATTTTTACTAATAGGGGCTGACTACTGGATATTTCAAGTGGCCGACTACTGGATCTTAAGGGCCTGACTACTCAAAAATCACACTCATCTCAAAAAAAGTAAACAATTAGTTTTGGGTAGAAAATTTACTTAAAACACCTTAAAATTTATAATCTACATACCTATTGGAATTAATCATAAATCTGAATACTCTTTACCGCAATTGAATATTGGATTTTTAAGGACTAGTTGAACATAAAAAAAAAGTTAAAGGGCCGACTACTTGTGCCATCACCCTACGTATTATGCCTTTTTTTTTAATATTTGAAGAAGCTTTAACTTGTTTTTTTTAACTGTTTGAGAATAGGAACCAATTTTTGTCAAGTTTCCTTGTTCCGAACATCTGTTCGAGAATAGGCAACTGCTTCATTTTTTAAAATTTTTTATATACCTAGGAATTTGTTGGAAAATACATTGTCTTCAATTTTGTGTAACTACCTACCCCAAACTCTGAAAAGAATTGATATGTATTTCTATTTTCGAACACCTTATTTCATAGTGTTCGAAAATGGGAAACAGCAATTTTCTATAACACAATATAATGTGATTCTCATATCATAGGTCACTAAAATGTATCGACAAAGAAAATACGATGAGTCCTTGTAAGAAGCTGCTGAGAGATAAGAAACAATTTTATGAGCAAAAAACCTGCCTCAATTGTGTGCTTAGTTAAAATTAACATTATTAACACCTATATAATTTTATTTTATTAATATTGAATTAAAAAGTGCAAACCACTTAAATATTATACTGAAATGGTTTTTAATTACTTTTGATTCGAAAAGAGCTCATATACCTAATATTGGTGTTCGGAGTAAGGAAACTCTTTGTTCGGCTTTGGGAAACAAGTGTTCGAGAATAGGCAAAAGTAGTTGTTTTTCATTTTTAATTTATTTGCGTGAAATCGATAGCAAAAAAATGCTATGACGAATGAAACTATTTGAGTTTAGCTATCTTAATAAACTTACATTATATTTCTAAGCTCAAAGCATTTATTACAGCTCTTTTATTCTTTTTACTGTAAACTGTTAGGGAACTAGTGCCACTACCCTAGTATACTTAGGTACCTACCTACCTTATGTACAATTTTCAAATAATTAAATTCGAATTTTTTTCATAAGATTGGAAAAGTTGGAAAAGTTTAAAAAATATCTAGTTTTCGTCATGCGTACATAGGTACCTACTTGGTATTTGCATACAAAAACCGGATAAAATTCTATTTTGTTTATAATGGGTAGGTACTAATGTTATAATGTACCTACATACGTACAGTGGTGAACAAGAATTTAACACACTTATTGAAGAAAATAAAAACTCATTTAGGCTGCCAAGCTTTGGCACCATCATACCTATATGTAGGTATATTGAAATAAACGTCGTTCCATAAGTTCTCGATCGGATTAAGATCAAGGGATGATGCAAGGCGTTGGTTCTATAGTTAAAACTGACCCAAAAATGGACCATCACTTGTATAAATGTATTGGACCATATGATACCATTTGCCAATTCATGGAGTTTCTGCAGCCAGTCTCATAGAGTTTAATGCACGATAATGACCCCAAGAACACTTCAAAGCTAGTGAAGAGTTATTTAGAAGTGCAAAAAATTAGTTTTTTGAAGTGGCCAGCGCCATCCCCCGATCTTAATCCGATCGAGAACTTATGGAAAGATGTTGAATAGGCATCACATTGGACGAAAAAAATAAAGAAATAATTTGAATTCAGGCAAGAAATACAGAATTCTTGCTATTCAATTCTAAAGCAGCGATGTGAGTTTACCGCAAAGAATCTCTACTGTTATAAAGAATAAAGGACTTCCTCCAAAGTATTGACATAAGTTGAATTTTTGATTACGGTAAGTAGCATACATCAAGCCTTTTATCAAAAACTTGCTAATTTTATGTCCAGGCAAAAAACTAATTTTTCACAATTAATATGAAAACAACTAAAAAAGATATATCTTAGGTAGGTAGATATATATTTTTTAGTTTTTATATTCTGTAGGCTATTTAACAAAATTCGGCTTCCTAAAGTTTTGAATTTCTAAATAAATTTTTGAACATACTTCAGCCACTCAAAGCGCAGGAAGCACTCAAATCTTTTAATTTTAATCAAAAAACAACCAGCATATCCTTTTGAAAAAATACAATTTGTAAATACACGAATATTAAGCAAATAAAAACACGTGTTTTAAGAGTACCTACGGATTTTTATTTGCGTGTAAAAATTACACGGAGTCCGTGTATCCGTGTTTTTCAAATACACGGACTGAATCGTAGGCTCTAATATATATACCTAATATTTTATAATACATAGGTACCTAGGTACTATTAATTATAAAAAAATGTTGTATATAATTCAAAAC
Source organism: Epistrophe grossulariae (assembly GCA_929447395.1). Taxonomy (NCBI): domain Eukaryota; kingdom Metazoa; phylum Arthropoda; class Insecta; order Diptera; family Syrphidae; genus Epistrophe; species Epistrophe grossulariae. The sequence continues at coordinate 35,037,184 of OV839566.1, forward strand.
TGTAGCAGATACATATATTTAGGTATGTACATACATACACTACTTATAGGTACAGTACATAGTAAAAAATTAAATGTTAAAAATTGTAAAGGAGGAAAACTTTGAATTTTAGTTCATCTAGACCGGGTAGCTCCCGTCCAACAATTTATTTTATTACGGTTATTTAATAATTGTAATAATTGGGGTTGAATACAAGTAAAGAAACTAGAATTTCTACATTTTTAGGGAAATTATTTTTTTTTTGTTTATTGCCGTAGATATATGAAACTGTAATAACACATTCCACATCATTAGCATCGCATTTAATGACGAGAATGGCACATAATCCTTTTTTAATGTTTATTTTTAAATATAGCACCATTAGTAGAAATCACAACAAAATTTTTTTTTAAATAATTTCGGCAGTTAATTTATGCTTCTTAAATAAATCAGACAAGTAAGACTACACACTATTTAATTGAACTTGTTGAATTTCAATTAATTAAAAATGAACTGGATTTAACAGAAATTACGTCAGTGCAACTGATGATCGCATGTGTAATCGGCGGGACAAAACGGCGGGCTTTATGTTAAGTAACCTTTTTTTCCCTTAAAAAATGGTTTTTCAAGAATAACTCCAAAACGGTAAGTTGTACAGAAAAAATGTCAATGACTAATTTGTAGCTTAGAATATTTCCTACAAAAAAGATTAACATACCTTTTTTCATAAAAATAACAGTTTTCGCAATAAACCAATCGGAAGAGTCAAGGGTTGGGACTGCTTAGTTAAAAAAGTGTGCATTTTGTGATAAAAGCATCAATTTTGTTTGGTACATTATTTTAAGATGTTGGCCCACTTTATTTGTGGGAGGGGAAAAAAATGTTTAAAATAGAAAATAAATATTAAAACCCAACGACAACACTTACAATATAATGTTATATTGTTTTTAAAGCCAGTTATTCATTTAATTTATTTATATTAAAATTTTAGTACCTAAATAGTTCCCATTATATGGAAATTACGCATTTATTTTTTTTTTGTTATAAATTACTGAAATTATATTGATACCTATTAGTATTGTTTAGATGAGTTTGATAACCGCAAACAAATTTTTATAGGAATTATGTACATACATAGGTAAGTATTTAGGTTTTAAGAATCCACAAACAAAAAAACTTACGGTCGATACAGAATTAGGGACAAGCAGAAATGAAAAAAAAAAAAAAACCAACTTCATCAACTCTAACGCCAAAAAAATATTCTTGAATAAGTCAATTTGCATTGATTTTCCTTCTGAGTAGGTACCTACATATAGGTAGTTGTGTGCATGTGTGTATTTACTTGATTTGTGCCCCCATTTTGATCTTGATCTATATTGCTTTCAGGTGTAATTTTCTTCAAACTACTTACCTTTCATGAGTAAGAACATTAAACGAAATTAATTAAAAAAAAAACAACAACGTATAATTTTCTTCCAATTTATATCAAGGAAATTAATTTTACCCAAACGAACACCTTCTTAGAGAGCTGATGTAACCCCACGTTCGTACAGTGCGCTTCACTTGATTATACCTAGTCGAATTTCATTATTTTTTGTTATCTAATAGGTACCCAATTTTTTAAGGGGGCAGGTTTCCATTAGGAACATAAGCAAAATGTGCTTATGTGTGTATGACACTCCGAATGGAAATGATCCAAGAAAGACAGACAAAGTTGGGTCAGTGAATTTGCTTGAAGGGAACCTAAAAGCAAATGTGCAATTCACCTAAAAGTATACAACAATTCTGATATACATTTATGTAATTGTGTCAGTGAAAAAGTTTTAGTTGTCAGTTGGGTTGATATTAAGTTTTTTTGTAATAAACAGTAGTGGGGGTGGCTCGCTTCGCGGGTTCAAATGATTTTAACTCCCTTTTTAGGGTCCAGTCCCGCTCACGCAACTCCGTTGCTCCGCTTAGGGTATGTTCAATCGCCAGGCAGGCGCCTATGTCATCGTTTGGTATGTTATCAAATTTTTTGTAATAAACAATACCGTAGGTGGCCCTACTAGAAAATTTTAATATCAACAATTTTTCTGACATAATGATATCAAAAGGGTTGCAGGTATCCTTTTAGGAAAAAAGCCTTTTTCATATTTTGTTTCGTATACCTAGTAAGTAGTTTAATAAGAAGGACCTATGCAAACTTAAGTTGTTTATAACTTTGTTAATAATCTTTTCCGCACAAAATAATTTTTATTTTCATGTTTATAGTCCAGCTGGCATCCAAAACATATTTTTTCATATTTTTATTTTAATGTTCCTAATGGAAACCTGAGCCAAATAAATCAATGAAGCAGGTTTTGAGAAAATTTGTTTGAGGAATTTTAATTTAGTTACTGTGTCTTACCTAGTGAACCGCATTGCATATATTTACCCATATTATAATATGTATGTATAAACACAAATTGCAGCTCGCAAAACAAAACAAAAGTGTAATTTTGTCAGGGGTGAATTGAAAAGTATCTTTTAAAGCGACGACTACGAACGCGGCTAGCGACGATGACACGATATGGTGGCAGTAGGTAGGTAGAATCAGAGAAACATAGGTAAGACGCTCTGAGACTTTGAAACGCCAAAGGGTTGCTGTCGTGTGGTTGTTATGTTATGGCTGCGTTGTATTTTTTTTTTTTTGCTAAAAAAGACGAATTAAAAAAAATACCAAATACCAACACAGACGCAATAGCTCTTGCGTCATCGTTATTTTTGTTATGGTCCTTATATTTTTGTTCTTGTTGTTAATTTAGCTTTCTTTTATTATTAGAAAGAAAGAGGACTCGTTATCGAGGAATCACCGCACTATTGTCGGCTTTTGAGTTTCACTTGATTTATTTCGAACATAAAATTAATGCGATGCTCTGTGTATAACTATATATTGTGGTATGTCTTTTTTTTTGTTGTTTGTCTTCTACATTTTAGATTGCCCCTTGGGTGATACAGTGTGTATCAAAAGTAAAGGTGTAAGTACCTTTCTAACTTTATGTGAAGACGGAAAATTTTCGACACATTTTCAAAACATAAATCAAAGATCTATAGTAATTTTAGTCAGTTAGGTACCTACCTACATATGTAATTATAATAATAATCAAACGTTGATGTTTTTTGTATTTTAATTTTTCACGACTGGGACAGAATTTATTAGTGCTGTTTCTTAACTCCCAAAAACTGCCACTTTCTACCCAACTAAGCTCAAAGTGCATATATAAAAAAATTGGACTAGAAGTGGTCAAAATGGCAGTTTTGGGAAGTAAAAAAACAGACCTATTTTAATAAATCGAGAATTTAGATTTCATTTCGCTTGTTTGAATAAAACATACTTAGGTACTTACTTTGTTCATAAAATTAAAAAAAAAAAACCTAGCATCATACTAAAAATGCTAGGTTAAAAACAGGATTTTCCACTAAATTTTAAACTAGTAAAAATAACCAAATGCTTATTTTAACTTTTTAGTATTAGGTATACTAACTCCACTTTGACAATTAAAAATGTAAAAATGGTATGTTTGCTTACTTTTTTGCATGAAATGTCAATTTTTTAGGCGTGTTCAGCTGAAGTTTATTAAGAAATAAGGTTTGTCTCTTTACTTCCCAAAACTGCCACTTTCTAATCATTTTAACCCAAAGTTCTGTCAAAGTTCATACAAAAGAAAATAAAATTGGACTAGATTTGGTCAAAATTGGCAGTTTTGGGTAATAAAGCAACAGACCTTAGTTTGTACTAGTTTAGTATGTTACTAGTTTTTTTTTTTTTTTTTGAAAAATGTACCGTTACATTTTCTGCACACTGTCCATTTGTTTTTATATAATATTCACTATACTCTAACGTAGATTGTTTGGTCTTAATTAATTTATTAATGGAAATGTGAATTGTATTCTATGGGGAAATGCGCTTGGTCATGGCCATAAGTTAAGGATGAAATAATAAATTTTTTAGGTTCATATTATTCGTTGTTATATTTTTTGCATATACTGAAGTAGTTAAACAACGCATTTTCCTGTGGCTTCTTTATTATTTATATTGCGTCTTAAATATAACTTACGGTCGAAGTGTGTAGCTATACAACAACTGTGTCACTTGCTAATAGTTCTTTGTTAAATTTTCTATTTAGAAAATTATTTTATCGCTAGAGACATGAAAAAAGACAAAAACTGGTTGTTTGACTATTTTATTTTTGTTGATTTATTAAGTTTTCTTTTTTTTAACAAGGTATGATGACCGATTCTAAATTGCCTATATTTGTGTTTTTATACACGAACAAAATAAGCTTCTACTTTATATGGCAGTTAACCTAAAAAAAAAAAAACAATTTCTTTATGTGTATGTATATTTTGTGAGCTATTATTTGTCAATGCCTTTACTTTCTACTAAGAAAAAAAAAACAGAAACATTGTTGCTGTGCTCTTTTGTGGCTGTAGTAGTACAACGAAATAAATTGATTGAATTCATTAAACAAAAAATGTATAAGTCGTTGAACTTAAAGTTCAAAAACCATTTGCTGATGTTCTGGATCAAAATGTATTTCTATAAAATACATACATGCATATAAGATATATTCCAAGGTAAACAAAATGGACGAGACTAGATGTCAGTTTATAACAGTTATAAGAGTTTATCGCTATTTAAATTTAAAGATTGTTTAAGGTTAAAAACGGTAGTATGAAACATACATATTACATGCGCAAATATTTAATGGCAAATTATAAAAGAGAACTTTATCTTTCGTTTTTAGTTTTAATACATTTATCTTGTGCATAATCATGAATTTATGTCTGCAATGCCGAATCAATGAACACAGAATTCATTAATATTAAATGTAATCAGCAGATATCCAGTATGCACTGATGAAATAATAAATAAAATTTACCATCTTCTATTACAATAACATTAATCGCTTGAATAGCAAAACATATTAGTAAGCAAACATTTTGCCGAATTTAAAATACATACTTTTATAATTTCTCAAATAATTCAGTATCAGTTGGTTTTAATTTCACGGAAAGTGATTTCGAACGAAAATTCAGAATTATCAAAACGCTTGAAATGTGCAGAACAGAAAATTGGAAATGCGCTCATTCGATTTGCAATTTTGAGTTTATTTTTTATTTCACTCGAATTCTGTAAAAATCGTTGTAAGCCTTTTTGTGTTTAATTTCATATACATTTGTCACTTGTAGTATATTTTGCGTTTCTTATTTTTAAAGTAAGGAAAAAATAGAAAGTTGAAAAGATAAAGTTTACGTTTTTCTATCTTCATAAGCGATCATGAACTTATAAGTTTATTTTGTTAATTATTTGCGTTTATTAAAAATTAACTTAACCCTGCCATGCTTCGCGGCACCACCTATTGAACATTTGTCAAACTAACTTTTAACTTTAAAAAACAACTTAATTTGTTTATCGTTGACCTGATTGCAAGAACCAGATAACTCAATTTTTTTTAATTTTTGAGGTGCTTGGGTTTTTGCTACCTTGAATCGGTTCGCTTCGTAATTTTTACCCTTAAGCTAAGTACAGACGATTTTCAGATCTTACAATATTGTCAGATCTGTCGGAGAAAAAACTGGTTCAAATGTCTTACAATCGTCTGAACACACAATATTGTCAGAAACGTCATTGTCAGACGACAATCTGAAAAAAAACTGTGAGGTATCTTACAATCGTCTGAACACACAATTTTTATCATTGTAAGTCGATTAAAACATTGTCAGACTCATTGGTCATTGTCAGATGTTTTCATTGAAAACATCTTACGATTGCTGACAATGTTTTCATTGTTCGAAATGTCAATGAGTTGGTTAAAGAGAGATACAAAAAATGGCTGACAATCAAATTGGGAAGAAATCTACCAACCGTGTGAACGGACAATTTTTCATTGTGAGAAATATGTCAATTGTCAGCTAATTATTAGCTATTGTCAGACCATTGACAGTTCTGACAATATTGTAAGATCTGACAATCGTCTGTACTTAGCTTTACCTACGGGTCACTTCTCATAAGAACGTGTGCATTTAATCGAGCTGTGTGTTGTATACGTGCATCGACGCGACGTAACGCATCAAACGACGGATTCCGTGGGTCTTCCCCTTAAAGCTGTACTTATCTGTTCTGACAGTTTGCACACACTTGTCCTGTCCTTCTCTGGTCTAGTTTTTCTTCATTAAACAAAACTAATGTCTACACTTGACAACTATTGCAAAATATATCCAAACATTGTAGAAACCCTGATTATAAGGCTTTATTTAACTACAGAAAAAAAAATCTAAATGCGTATTTCAGTAGACATGTTATGCATTAAAGGAGATCAATTATACAATTTATATTATTTGTAAAAAATACATCGTAATTTGCTGATTCATTTCGTACAAATATATAGATACTCAATAAATTCATTTAAATGACTCAGAATCAATGGAAATGGAAACCTAATTGTTTCTTCTTTTATAGGCCTTTAATTAAACTCATATTAAAAATGGTTCAACAACTATTCGAAACAAAAAGCAGCGAATAGAAATACTCAGCGTGGGTCTAAAAAACTTCCCATTTGTCAATGTCATCAGAGTCACACAATTAATGCCACCCAGTTTCAAGTTATAAGATTCTACTATACTTCAATTATTTTATATTATATCGTTTGCCTTTAACTTCCTAAAACCACCCAAACGCACCCCACGCGCCATCTGGTTGGTATTGGTATTAGCAATTCAATTCTTATTTGTTTTTTTTTTTTTTTTTTTTTTTTTTACTGAACAATAAATTATTTGCGTGGGAAAAATGAGAAACAATTTGCACGTTAGTCGTCTCTCAAAGCACATTTTCGTTGTTTTATAAATAATCAGGTTTGAATTTAAGCATCGAAAATTCATGAAACCATACAAAATGTTGACATTGAAAATACAAAATGACAGAGAAGAGAATGACGCGCCCTTAAGTCCATTTTTGTATAATTTGATTTTCAACTTTAACCTCGCTTGAGAGAGACATTTTTTGACAGCAAATAGTCATTGTCGTTTAATATTATGGTCTTTTTATGAAAATCTGTTATTTTTATGTCGAAATTCAACAGAATGAAACTACCTTGAGAATCATTATGTAGGTACCAATTTTGTATTCGAATTTGTTACGTGCCTTAGAACAGCGACTAGAAAAAAATAATGTTTACCTCTTGTTTTATATTATTTGATAGCGCCGCTTAGTATTCAAAATAATCAAATAATACGTGCAACAAGTAGGTATACTTTTACAAGTTTAAAAAAATTGATATCTAAAATTGGTAAATTGGTCTTATTGAAAATCAATTATTTTAAAATGTCTTATAGACTCCCGCATATACGCAATTCGCTAACATTTAAAAAGAATATTTGTTGAGTATCAATCATTATTGATGTTTTTTTTACAATACTTTACCGGTAACCCTAGTGCGCTGCTGATGCTAATCGCTTTTTGAAATTCAGAATTTATTCTTTTATTGAGGCATTGTTTTTTTTTCGATTCCTTTTTTTTCGGGGTTCGTACTTCATAGTGGAATAATCCATTCGGGGATTGGATGGATTCTGTGATAGGCCTGGACAATTTTAGCAGATTATTTGGAGAAGTTTTTGCTCTCTTTTTGCTTAGAATCAATTGCCTGGCAAATAATTTAGTGCGAAAAAGTGAGAATTGAATTTTATTCGTGTTTTTTTTTGTTTCTTTTTTTTTTCTTTTTTTTTTTTTTTCATTACAGTGCAAGGCTCTCTGTGATTTTTTTGCGTTTGCGTTAACTTTTCTTTAATTTTTGCAATGGTTGACACTTTTAATTGGTATTTTATCGCTTAGTTTAAGTTGGCATTTCGCTGTCATGTAGAATAAGGATTTCCTGGTTAATTTCCAAAAACTTGAATTGAAATTAAAACGGATTTTTTTTGGCTTTTCGGGTATAGATATGTATTATCTACTACTTGGCAGCACTTAACACAAATTCAATTGTCATTTTTTTGGCAATGTCATTCTCGTGCTCAGTTTTTGAGAGTAGGAGGCAACGAAGCAGGTTGTGTCGAGTGGCACAACCTTGCAAAATCAGTTTTCTTTAAAAAAAAAACAGTAAAGTAAATTATTTTTAAATAATTATTCCACATCGAAAGTTGGTACTCTGTCGGGGGCGGTGTCCATCTGGATGGTAACAGGAGTTGTACACACACTCCAGCAACTGAAAAGCTAGTTTCCAAGCTGTGCCGCTTGAACTAGACTTGAAGCCAATCCCGTTAATTACGGGACTCTGGCGTGGTATCACATTACCCGCTAGCATCTGTATCATGTGAACGTGACCGACGTGTTGCCCACATGAAATCCTAGCATGGAACTTCTCAGGGGGAAGGATTCCATGTGGATCAAAACCGGAGACGACCACACACTCCAGCAACTGCTTAACTAGTCCCCAGACTACTAGCACCCCTTGTGCTAATAACAGATGACTAACCTTCATCACAACAATGGACAAAGGATGACTGCCCTGCATCATACCAAATCAATGAGAAGACCATCATATCATAGAAAATTTGTTAAAGTGAATAATTATCTCTTTATAACTGCTCATAATGTGTTAAAAGTTTAAGTGAATTATCTTTTGTATTCAATCATTATTGTTTTTAGTGTTCTACTAAGTTATACCCTTTTACATATCTTTTTTCATTTTCTATCGCCTTGCCGTCAACATGTGCTTTAAAATTATTTAAAACAACTCGTAAGATGTGAATTTATGTAAAAATTGAAATTGTATTTAAATAATCGTCTTTAAATAACTCATGCAAAAGTAATTTCATTAATTTTGAAAATTCCACATAGAGCGTTCTCGCTCTATAACATGAAATTTTATATATATATATAAATGTATTATATGGCATATTAGTTTGTAAGGTATTTGTATTTGTAGGTATTGTATATATGTATATTTTTATCCGTTGCAACAGCCAACACGTAACTGAAATATTGCTCCTGAGCAAGAGCAGAATGACTATATATTTTTATATATTATAAATGACAGCCACGAGGCTTTCCAAAAATGTAACTAGATAGAGCAGGCAATACATTATAGCCGCAGTAAAACATAGCTTTGCTAAGAAACATATATTATTATGAATTGTACTCTGTAATTGTTCTTAAGTCTCAATAAAATTCAATTCAATTCAATTCATTCTCGTGCTCTTTGCATTAGGTGTTAAAAACCTTAGAAGAAGAAATACTATCTCTAAGTCGAATTCCTTTCAACCAAAGAATCGAATTTTTGTTTGTCAAAACAAATCTTGCTATAGCAAGATTTAAGAAAGATTTTAAACCGATTTGCACACACACTAGCAAGATTTGAAAATATTTCTAAAATTTCAAATTGAATGTCGCGGTGTTTTAAGAAAACAAATTGTGTTTTTGGTTGCAACGAATTTTCGGTGAAATTTATATTAAATATTTGTGTGTTATTTTTGAATTAATAATAATAATTTCCAAATGGAATATTGTTTTTGATATCTTACTTCAATATTGCTGCGTCCAGTGCCAAACACTCACAATGGCCGCGTTCATGTTTGTATCCAAAGCGATCTGGATAGCTTTGTGTTGTTGTAATCTCTTGTAAAATCACAGCTGATGACAAAGCAGCTGTTGGCGAAAAAAAAATCTCAAGCTATCCTAAAAATTCTGGGATATTCATCTATCCTATGGGAAATGTCAACAACAGCTGATTTGCGTTCAGAAACATACTGGATACTCGAGTATCTTAGATAGGCTATCCTAGTGCAACCTGAACGCGGCCAATTAGAAAAAATTCGATTCGTTTAAGACAAAAATTCGATCCTTTGGTTGAAAGGAATTCGACATTAGAAAAAGAAATACTTCTTATTTTTATGTGAAAACAGTTGTTCTCCGAGAAGAAATTAGGTCTGTTCATGTACTTTCCCGAAACTGCAAGATTCTATAAGTTTTATTTTTTTTATATGAACTTTGACAGTATTTCGGGCTAAAAATGGTAGAAATGGGTAAGTTTGGGAAAAAACGAACAAGGGTATTATGTTCAATTATAGGTCTGTTTGGCAACGTAAAATATCTTCATAATTTTCTGTCAAAACCCATAAAAAAAACTCAATAAGTTACCAAACAGGCATAATTTCAAAGTCTTTGTATTTTTTTGTTTCAAGTGAATTTTATCAAATAAAATAAATTCTTTTTTTGCTGAGATAAATCGTTTATTCCCAAATATTCCTCCATTTCGATTTTTATTTTTCACAAAACATAATTCAAACAAAATTTAAGAATTACATAATAGTCCAGTCAATAAAGCATTTGACTCGGAAAAAATCGCCGAAAACTGGATTTTCGTATACAGTCTCCTCATCGTGTTCTTAAGAAACTATCAAAAGTCCCCATCCGTATGAGCACCGCTAATAATTTTACGGGGGGTTGAAGGCCCCCTTAATGGTTTTTCAGGAATAACTCCCAAATGGTAAGGTGTACCAAAAAAATTTCAAAGACAAATTTCTAGCTTGAAAAATTTCCCACAAAAAACATTAGCATACTTTTTTTTCATAAAAATAACCGTTTCCGAAATAAACCAATTGGAAGAATTAAGGGTCCTTCTTTTCTATATAGTTGGGCGGCTTAGTTAAAAAATTGTGCATTTTGTGATAAATGCATCAATTTTTTTTTGGCTGTCGGTACATTATATGAACATGATTTTAAGATATCAGCCCACTGTATTTGTCTACCCCTTTAGGTGGGAGGGGCAAATTAAAAACAAATATTTAAAATAGAAAATGAATATAAAAAGACAACGGCAACACCTTCAATAACATGTTACAACTTTATTTTTTAATTATGTTTTTAAAAAAAGTTATTTTAGTGCTTAGTTTTTGAATAAATGATTTTTAAACTCTTAATTTTTCGAATTTTATTTTCACAATTTTGTTTTACATATATGTACTATATTGAAAATACACTTCAAAATTCTTTAATGACATCTGGCAGGGGGTTGGCTGAAAAAATTTTGTCTGAGACTTATGGTAAAATAAATTCAAATAAATATTTTATATTTAAAAAGTTTCAATACATGTTAACTTTTTTTTCTTTACATACTTTTAAGTCGTCTGGGGCGGGTGAAGGCTGGAAGTCTTGAACCTATATTTTTGTAATCAGAAGAATTTTTTCTAATTTTTTGGTGTATAACTCATGTGGTTACACCCTCAACACCAAAAATTGATTTTCGCGCACTTTGGGTGACGTCTGGCAAGGTTGAAAGAAAGAAAGATGTGATGCGTTTGGTTCTAGGCTCGTTCCGAAAATTTCTGTTTCTGCTAAAATTAATATTATAGTATTACGTAACTACTATCCCTAAAGCAACTTCAAATCCAGCCTTAACTTGATGGTCGTATACTTAGTGCCTGCCTGTTTACATAGGAGTTTTACTGAAAATCGTTTTACTGAAATCGTGTTTACACATAAAGAAAAAACCCATTCAGTCCAATCTACCTTTCCCTATCTCACAACCTTAAAATTCATGAATATCTCACTCACACAAAAAAAGTCTTTCATGTGTCACCCGAGAATATTACTTGAAATTAGCACATCGGTGAATTTTGGGTGGAACCTACCCTTCTCGCTTTTACGTACATAAAATCTACCTGTCTCACTGAATACGCCCTTCAGTAAAATGCCTATGTAAACAGGCACTTAAATTGGTGTTGAAAAATATTTTTCTTTTCACTATTCCTAGGAATTGTTTACATCTTAAAACCTATTTATTTTCTTTATTTAAAATCAATTGCAAATTTTTAAAATGATGTGTTTGGTTCGATTGAATATAGTCATGAAATATATTTACTGCCTAATGGCGATAAAAAAACGTCTATGTTAAGCTTAATACACAAAAAAATGACATTTTCTTTTTATTATAAGGACTTTTCGTTTTACATCAGCTGCGTCTCATAAAAATAAAAAACATAAACCTCTAAATAAAATTCGCCATACAAAATTCTTCAAATTAGAAACGTTAATTTGAGTTTGATTGATATCTGTATAAAAAGGAAAAGCCTACGTAGTAATTGATAAAAGAGAATCATTAAATTCATCAGAAAACAGAACAAGAACTAAAAATACAAACTCTTGTCTATTTTACTATTGAAAACATCCATTTATATATTTTTTTGTTCTGAACAGAACGCTCGTTATATTGAATAAAATTAACTTTGTCAGCGATTTACTATCGCGTGAATGATGAGGCTTATTTTAGCATTTAGATTCAACCATCCATAGCGAACTCAAAATATTTTAGAATTTGCTTCCAAATTTGCAACTTGAAAACTTTTTTTTTTTTTATTTTTTCTATAGTAAAATAAATATAAACAAAAATGTGTGTTCCAGTGCCTCTTGCTTCTAGAATTGAATCGCGTTTCACGTGTGACATCATGTGCAATAGTGATTCATTGCTCTATGAAATCTTTTGAGTTTTGTCTTTTTGTTAATTTATATATGTTTTTTTGTGTACCTACATAACATATTATGTACATCATACAAGGTATGCATGTTTATTTTAAAGAATAAATTGTGAAAAATAGAGACAAGTATAATTTGACAGATACAAAATATAAAATGTGTTCAAAAGTGCACTTAGATTTCAAAGATGCACTTGGTTACTATACAAACGAGCTTTTAAAAAATGAATGCAACGTAGTCATTAGGTATGTATATGTGTACAATGTATACATTAATACATATATTAACCTTGTTTATTTACTTCCCAAAACTGCCCATTTCTACTATTTTTACTAAAAGACTGTCAAAGTTCATATACAAATAAAACTTGTACAGCCCTATTAATAATCTCAAAATAGATATGAAACAACACTAGGTGTGTTTTATTTATTGCTGCATAGTCAGCACCGCAAAATTTCCCTTGGAAAAGAAAAACAATTTGATGGCTGGCGAAAAAGAAGTCAGTAAAAAAAAAAGATGGCTGTGCTGGCGATAGAGCTTTCAATTATTTAAATGAACGTATAGAGTGAGTGATCGTTTTATTTAGACTTGTGTTGCGCTGGCTATGCAGCAATGAATAAAACACATCTACTAACTTATGTTTTAACTTATAATTCTTAATAATAAACGTGTTTTAGCCTTAAATGACATTTGACAATGAACGGATAACTTATCTCACCAATTTTGGTGTTCAATGAGCGGATAACTGCTGACTGATATGACAGATAGCTTTCAACAATGAAAGACGTACTTCAATATTTAGTACAATTGGGGGAAGTGCTGCCTACTTTTCGGTGTTATTCAGTGAACAGATAAAATTAAGAGAGAATAAGTTTATTAATATTTTATTTTATCAAACGTGTATGTACGAGCGGATGGTGTATTTTTATTAATAGGGCTGGTAGAATCTGGCAGTTTCGGGCAAGTACGCGAACAGACCTAATATATAAAATCACACCATCTCTTCATTTACTTGCCCAAAACTGACAGTTTCTATACCAGTTTAATTTTTTAAAATGAACTTTGACATTTTTTTTGGAATAAAAATGGGCGATTTTGGGAATTCAACTAATATAAAGTTAATATATCACCAATTATAGAATCCGATGAATGAATGTCAGTTTTGACATTTCGCTAATAGTTAATATGTCAAAATTGGGTTTCTATAACAGTCTTTAATATCTCAGAAAGTTAAAAAAAATGTGCCCGTGTTCTGTATTTATCGCATTGAGATTAGTTGACGATACCTATATATAAATTTTGAATTGGAACAACAAACAAAATAAAATTATAAGCATCTCTAGATTAACATTTTGATTATTTCTTTCTCACCATGAGGAGCAAGTGAGACAAAGTAAAGTCCTTAAAATGAGTCACGAGGGGTGAGTTCAATGTGAATATACCGTCTTTAAATGATATTTTGGCAATTTAAAATGACAGCTGTCAAAATATAAAAAAAAGAGTGTGCGTACCTATGTACACGCGCTAGAAGTAAAACTTCTTTCACGACAACAGGGCAAGTATTTTTCAAGTCCTACCACTCAGAGCACCCGATTTGAAACTCAGAACCGTTGCAAAATCGTGACGCTGAATTTTGTAATTCGTGACGGGAATTTGTATGTCGGTTTGACATGTCACTGACAGCTCCATAGAAAAATTTTTTGCCCCCATGCCGCAAAAGAAGTTTTACTTCAAAAAAAATATTATTATTTTTGGCCTTAAAAACAAAAATGAGAAAAAAATCATGTATGGGTCCTATCCAGCCTAGAACCAACACACGGAAGGGCACTGTTATAATTATATGTTTGATCAAAATCTCAAGTTCAATTTTTTTTTTTACGAAATTTGTACACACATCAAAGTAAAGGGACATTGACTTACTGAAAGTGACATTTATCGCGCCATTTGTCGCGCCATTGTGGAATTTTCGTAAATTATTGTGTTTAGAAGTTTTGTGAAAACGAAATTCGATATGAATTCGAAACTATGTAATCCGGTTAAAAAATCAAATAATTTCGATGTCATAGTTTTCTTCTTCATCACCATCGACCGATTGAGGTTATTCTGGTGAAGATTTCGTGTAACCGGTGTCGAACTCACAAACGATGAACAAATTCGGTGTACGCTTCTTACGTTCAGATGGTTTTATAATTTGTATTTTGTTATAAATTAAAATAATTGAAATTTATGCAGTGATAGTATATGAAAAAAATAAAAATTCCTGCTAGGGATAAAAAAATATCGTGTTTGTATTTTATTTAATTGATATTTAAAACTAATTTAACACGAGGAAACAAATTGTTGACTATTGTTTTGGCGAGTGAATTTAGATTTACACGACTGACAAGTTGGCATAATTTCGTTAATTTGACGTTTAAATGGTCTCGGTCTCGGTCTCGAATCTGCCAGTTTTATTGTAATAAGAAAATGACAAGAATGTAGCTGACGTTTAATTTTAACGTTTAATGCTGGATTTACACTATTTATACAAATTGTCAGATTTTCTGTCACAAAATGGGCAAAAGATTTGAAAAGTTTATTTTTAAAATGAAAAGAATATTTAAGTTCAATCTTTTTAATAATTTGCAAAAGGATGTCACCACAGTAATTACACGATGTCAGCTAAAGGTCAATATTAAACTTGGTTAAACTTATCAGTTTTCTATAATGACAAAAATACTGACAGATTTTAGAATGGTGAAAATTGTATGAAATTATGATAACTTGTCATTCGTATAAAGCACCTGTGTGGTTTTTAATACAACAGGGAATTCCGCCATTTGTGTTGCAAAAATAAAAATGCCAACAAATGTGTTAGAATTAATTGCTGAGCTATCTATCTATTGAGGGTTAACATTTTTCTTTTAAACTGTCAGTGATATGACAATTGTCGGAAAAGCGACTGGGTTATTATCAGCCAAAGGAACAGGTCAGAATGTCAGCGACCGCCCAAATTTATATTTTTCCAAATCTTAAATTGGAAATATCGACCAAATATTTTCAATGTAAATTGTTTTTGTAAAATTTGGGCTTTATTTCTTCTTCTTTGGAATAGGTGCGAGGCTAGGTGTTTGCAAAGTCTCTTTTAGCATTTAAAGAAAATTATGCATACACCCAGCCTAGCACCTACACCAAATCCTCTTATGTGCACAAGTAGGGTGGTTGCATCTCAGTGTTCATACAGTGGTTTATTTTTCAAAAATCCATGTTGTATATGTTAGTATTGAGTTTTATTATTATTTTGGCGTTATTTTTTAAGATTTGGGCCTTATTTCCTTTTTCTGGATTTCTTTTTCCAATTTTGGGCGTTATTTCAGATTTTACTTAAAAAATTTTTTTTTCAGTTCAGGTTCTACTTTCCTTCAATTTTGATCTAGATATAATAAAAAGTAAGCCCTATTCTTCTATTTTATTCTATTAATATATTTCCACCGAATTCGTTTTAAAACCAATCAATTTGGTCGTGGTAAATAAACACTGCACTCCAGAAAGACGCCAACTTATTAAAAAGCTTATTATAGACAACAAAACTTAGGAAGTTCAAGAACTCGTTTGGTGTTCTGCGAAAATGTTAATAAACGCTATCACATTCAAGAAAAATCAGAAACACGGGGGCGTAAACAAGATTTAACGCCATTTTACATAAAACGTGTTATACGGTTTTCAAAAATACATACTATTGCAACAGCTACACAGATTGTGGATGAACTTGATTTACTATGCGTTCAAACAGTGAGAAGACAATTTGGGGAATCACAACTTGAATGCTCGCAGTGCCACAATTACAAGCTTTCTTGAAATGAAATTCCAATGAATTGAACTTTTTGTACCGTTGTTTTAATTAAACGACTCGCTTTTTTTCAATCTGTTTTGTTTTTGTTTTATTGCTTGAATCATGATGAATTAATTACAATTCAATTCATATAAAAAACATTTCAATAAAAAGTAAAAAGTTTTGCCTATAATAATTTCTAAGATCAAACTTGTTTTTATTTTATATTTTAGACTTAAAATATTTTTTCAATTGCACTGCTAATTTTCTGCTCGCAGCTTTGTGCAATCATTATTTCAGTGTGTATGAACAAATTTCCCTTTCGCACCTCTTAAAGCCAACTAAATTACAAAAGACATACAAAGTTGCAATTTCGCTCAATAAATGTGAATTAAATTATTTATAAAAAGAATGTTTATTTTCTTTTTACACAAAATATATACCAGACAAATTATAAACTCAAACAAAAATACCAACAATAATGAAACCTCTTAACGCCAAACACTTCCAACAATGAACCGGTTCAAACCGGTTTAGATCATGGCCGAGCCCCTGGTAAAATCATCCGATCTTGTCTATATAATATAAAATTATAAATCAAACAGATTTGATGGCACTGCTATAACCAAACCACAAGGTATAATAACTTTACCACAAACAAAATAATTCTATATAAATACATGTGGTTGCTTGTTATAAGTTTATTTAAAAATAAAAATATTAAAAATACCACGTTGATAACAGAACATTTTATAAGTAGGTAATCACTTATATTGTGCGTTTGCGTGTGTGTGACGTTTAATAGACATAATTTTTTTTAAACATTCATTCGTGTGTGTGCAACTATAATTCCGGTTGAACTCATCATCATTGCATCGTTTATATACACAATAGTATTTGACTTTTGACATCGTGGTGTCAAAAACTACTGAACAGAGAAACTCTCCAAAAGATATAAAAAAACCATCAAATTCAGAATAAGGACACAATGATGAATGGCACCCTCATGGAAGATAGAGAAGCATAGCATCATGTCGAGAATCGAGGATACTAAATTTGATGTTTGGGGTTTTGTTGCCAAATAGACATCACTGCTTAAAATCATAATAAAAAAAAAGAAACGATTCCAACAAACAAAATGAAGATACATACATATACATAAATGACAATGCTCGTAAAACAGCCACAAGCAACAATAGGCGCACATGCAATATATTCTTTATTTATGTAGGTAGGTACACTTGAACTAGTGCCAAACCAAACCGAACCAGAAAAAAAAGTACAGTTTTTGTTGACGTTCGGCTTTCGCTTCTTTGGTCCGGCGGCAGCGGCAGATTAGAATTGTTGAGGGTGGCATATTTTATAATAAAGGACAAAGAATATATTAGCACAAAGTGCTGACAAATTACCCCCCACTTAGACTGTCTTAATCTTTGAGTAGACTTTTAGGTTAATGCCCAAAAACTAAACAAAAACAGCAAAAAAAATACTTGATCTCTTGTTGGGAAAGGCCATGACATAAATAGGATACGTGTTCTGTATTGACAGATTTATTCTTGGCTTGAAATCTTCTCTATATGCGAGCTTTGATCAACATTTACGAGCAAGTATTACATAGGGGTTGAAATGTAATGGGCCTCTGGTATCCTTGTGGATCCAATAAGTTGTATGTACCTATTTAACTGCTCACTTATAGTAGGAATTTCTAAAGAACCATCGAGAAACAAAATCCCCACGGAGTAATGTTTTGTATGTGAAACATCTTGTAGTTATCGGTGTGCAGTTGGGAGTAATTTCGTGAAAAAAACGATTTCTGTAACATATTTATTCGTGTTAGTATCGTACAAAAGGGTTCAAATTTGAAAATTATACAATGATCATTTGAATTAGGGGTGTTTTTTTTCTGATGTGATGGCACTTAATTAAATCACTCCCTCGAAATTCATAACATTTTCAGGCACAATAAAAAATGGTATAAAAAATCATAAGAGTGCAAATTCGCCCACTGATACGCCCAATTGTTTTTTTTTTTAAATGACATCTGTCATCTAGTGGTCAATATTCATTAAAATTAATTCTGTGGTTCTTCAGAATTGTATAGATAATTTTTTTGTCAACAATCGAGTTTTTTTCCCCACCCACTTTTTGAATGTTTTCAACAATTTTTTGTATTCCTGTAATATATAGAGTGATTGTTATTAAATTCGAATTAAAACTAACGAGCTACACGGTGGATCAATACAGGAAAAAATTCTTATGGTAGGGGTGGTCTATGTTTCCAACTGAGTTACAAAATGCATCAGATGCGTATTTGATGCAAAGTCATCAGTTACGAAAGTCAAAATAGAAAATGGTGACAAAGTCATGAGTTTCTAAACGCATCCCAAACGTCAGAAATGCGTACGAAAGCCATATTGTGGCAAATATATAACTAATATAAAAGAGTTGGTAATGCAGTAAAGCCGCAGTTTCAATAAAGCCATAAAGATGTACACTGTAAACCACTGATTCACGGAATTTTATTTGGAAAAAACGCCAGACGCATTTTAATAAAATTTTCTGAAGACTGATTTTTATTCCAAATTTTTTCATGAAGTTGAAGATCGCTGCATCCGAAGTTTTTTTTGAAGTAAAACTTCTTTTGCGGCATGGGGGTAAAAAATTTTTCTATGGAGCTGTCAGTGACATGTCAAACCGACATACAAATTCCCGTCACGAATTACAAAATTCAGCGTCACGATATTATATTTTCGTTAAATGCAATGGTTCGTGCATTTAATATATTCGTTAAGATGGTTAGTGAATTCGAGTAAGGGTTTTTTGTGGGAAGAATTTTATTTCTGATGATTTTTTTCTGTTGTGTTGGATTTTCGGCCATTGGTCGATTTAATGCGAGGAAGCATAAATTATGTATAGTTGTAGGTTTATTGGTTTTGCATGGAAATATTCTGCAATCTATTGTGTCTCTCGCTCATTGGGTGTTGT
Organism: Epistrophe grossulariae; assembly: GCA_929447395.1. Classification (NCBI taxonomy): domain Eukaryota; kingdom Metazoa; phylum Arthropoda; class Insecta; order Diptera; family Syrphidae; genus Epistrophe; species Epistrophe grossulariae. The sequence continues at coordinate 35,056,449 of OV839566.1, forward strand.
TGAAGTAAAACTTCTTTTGCGGCATGGGGGTAAAAAATTTGTCTATGGAGCTGTCAGTGACATGTAAAACCGACATACAAATTGCCGTCACGAATTACAAAATTCAGCGTCACGATTTTGCAACGGTTCTGAGTTTCAAATCGGGTGCTCTGAGTGGTAGGACTTGAAAAATACTTGCCCTGTTGTCGTGAAAGAAGTTTTACTTCTAGCGCGTGTACATAAGTACGCACACTCTTTTTTTCTTTAGACTTGCAGGTCTCGATAAGTATCAATGGTATTGAAAAAATTTAAACTACAAAATATTGAGGCAATTTTTTCCACGGGCGGTATCCGTTACTTTTTTTTGAATTGAACCTCTTTATATTTTTTTAACTGAGTTTCTAAACTATTTTTTTTAGACGTGCAGCTAGGCCATAATAAATGTTTTTTTTTTTCCAAAATAAAGTTTGAAAATTAGGCCAGAATTAATTTTTTTGTCTGGCTCTATTTCCATTTCACTTTGTGGCTCTTTTTCCACAGGTATCTGGCACAATTTCCAAATTTCTGGCTTATTTTCCAAAAAAAAATGGCTTTTTTCCAATTTTAAGCCAGAAAAAATTCAAGGGTTTTTTTCAAAAAAAATTCTAGTCTAATTTCCGGGAGCCCATACCACTTTGTAAAATTTTAATAGAAGTCTCAATAAAATTAAACTAAAAAAAAAACAACTGAGCAACAAACACATCTAATTTTATTTGGATGATTTCATTTGACAATTTGACGTTTGAACTGAAAGTGAAACTAAAATATGGAATGTCGAGCGAAGTTACATTATTTTTTTGTCTATTCCTTAATTTATTTTTTTTTTGTAAAATATGGTTTGTTATTCAACCTTACGGTTGTCTTTTAACTTAAACGACTTCTAACCGCTCTTTCATTTTTAACTGCATAAAATGTGTTCGAATAATTCAAACTGTTGAAAAGTATAATGGATGCGTTCTATATGCTCATGAATAGGTAGTGTACTTCTACGACATGAACACTTTTTATTTGACGTTTTGAAATTCAGCCTCAATCTTTAACCTAATATAGTGCAATTTTCTTTAAAAAATGGATGTAAAATTAAAAAAAAATATTAAATACATATAACGACAACATATCAATATTATGCTAGTGTTTTTTTTTTTAAGTCAGAAATCTGTTATTAATTTATTTTTTTTATTTATAAATATTAAGATTAAAATATTAGCAAACTCTTAATTTTGAAAGAAAATTAAAAGAAAATTTTTAAAAACGATTTTTTTTTTCAAATTTTACGTTAACTTTTTTTTGTTTTAATCATTCGAATGCTGTTATCAATGCTTAGTCCAACAGTAAGAACCAGTCTAATTTTTTTTAAGAAATTTTTTTTTAAGAAAATTGAAAATAACACAGGGCTTCCCCAATCAAAATTCATTTTACAAAATCCGGAATACAATGGAAATTATACCATGCAAACCACAATTACTTAATTCTTACCATCTCTGTGGCAATCAATTTGCCCCTCCCATCCTTTTTGGGCACTCCCCCAACACATTTTTTTCATTTTTTGTTAAGACCAAAAATAACGGTTCATGCCGTAAAAATTTTTTGGCAGAAAATGAAAATCTTATTTTTCTCAAAAACGTGCCCACAACTTTTTTAAAAATAATTCAGTAATTTTTTTTACAAAAACTCAACCATTTTATAAAAAATAAACTTTCCGGAAAATGGTTAAAATGATACCTCACATAGAACCATTTTTTTGATTTTCGATTTTCTCAAAAACAGTTCAACTGATATTGATCAATTTTTTTATGGAGAATGTTTGAAAAAGTTTTGTATACCAAAATTTTCCAAATAAATTCTTTGAGAACTTTAAAATTCGAAAACGACTCAGTTAATTTTTATTAAACTTGGCACCCAGCAGTTTTTTAACATTATCTAGCAGATTTTAAATGAAAATTATACTTATAACCAAAAATAAGGGTACCTCCCATACAAACGTTTAAAAACCGATTTTGAAAATCTCATTTTTCTCAAAAACGGCTTCTACGATTTTGATTAAAACTTTTGTATGATGTAGTATCTGTACGATCTACCATATTATTGAAAAAGAAATTATCTATTTTTTTAAAAATGGTATCTCTCATAGAAGCATTTTTTTGATTTTTGACTATCTCATTATCAGATGAACTGATTTGAATGAATTATTTTGCACAAAAGCAATAATATTGCATACCAAAATTTTTAAAAGAATAAATTATTGATTTTTAAAAAAATTTCAAAATTATTTTTTGAAAATTCCATATTTCCGCATTAATAAAGGCTACAAAATTGGGTACCATTTTTTATTTTATTTTCAAAATTTTGTGGATATATAAAAAACTATTTTTTAAAAAACCGCTCTAACGAATTTCAATTTTTTTCGGATGATGTACATCGCATTGGTGTCGAAACAATTTCAGAGGTTGTTTAATCAATTTATGTTTGATTATATATTTTTTTTTTTTCTACAATTTTTCAGTCTAAACTGTAAGTTCCATGCATATTTGCAACACAGTGCTATATATTGTTCATAAATAAATGTACCTACTCGCATAATACTACCTTAAACTTAACTACGTTTTAAGCAGTTGTTATACAATTTAGGCTCCCACAACTAATTTCTTTCTTTTATAAGATAAATATAGTTTTTGTAATATAAAAACTTTAAAAACACAGTGTGATTGCACATAAGAGCAAGTTCGTGCGACCCGGTCGTGAACATATTTTTTCATCGCAGCGTGTTACATTAAATATTAGGTCTGTTTGTTAACGTGAAATTTCTTGCAAATTTGCACAAAATTTCACAATTTGCTGTCAAAACCCATAGAAAAAAAATCATTTTTGGGAAATTTGTTGAAAAAAAAGATATCAAACATTTGCATTTCGCATACCGAAAAATAATAATTCATTTTAACCTTCTGTGTCTTTTAGATTTGTTCGGATTCAAATCTTGAATTTGAATTTTTCTCCAATCAAACACACAAAAAATCTTTTTGTTTTCAGGAAGAACCTATACATAAATAAATTTCCAATTCTTATTTCAAAATTGATTTAAAAATTTGATAGAAGAAAAAAAAAAAAAGACAAACAAAAATCTAACTTGTAAAGGTCTCCCGAAATTGATATCTATGCCATCTATACGGTAAAAAATTCATTTTCTGTAGACTGTAGTCTGTATGTACGTATGTATATATTTTGATTAACTAATGGATTCAGTTCCTCTTTTACCCAACATATACTGTTATATATACTCCTTTAAAACGATGCATAACAACACTTAAAAGTTTTTTCAACCAACCATATAGACTCGGTTAGTGGCTGGCGGCGTCACCGTCAATAATGTCATTCGTCGGTCGTCGTTGGTCGGCAAAAAATGCAAACACAAAAAAATACAAAAACAAAAATATGAAGAAACATGCCCTAACACAAAATCGAATTCATAATGCGCTGGGTGATGGGTGTTCATTTTTAAAGAAGCATAACAAAAAATGCACTCGAGAGGCCGAAAAGAAAAACCTTGTTCTCAAAATCACACCCCTTAAAGAAGGTGCTGGGTGAGGGAGGGAAGGGGTCGATTAGGGTGAAAGTTTCGATCGAAATGGAAGCAGAACTAAATAAAAATCCATTGGTATATAACAATGTTAAAGACTGGCATGGCGAGGCGCGGCGCTTCACTGTACTATAATGTGATATAGCATTTATATATAGAGGGAAATAATTTACTAAAAGATTTCTTTTTTAACTCGGGACGGCTGCAGCGTATCAAGAAAATTAAGGGCATGTTTTGGATTCGTTAAATATCGATTGAATTGATTTTTTGATAATTTTTTTATTGTCCTGTACAAAATACCAAAAAATTAAAAATTGTCAAAAAGAGTGTTTATTATAATTTTGAATTTTCACCATTGCCTCGGGCTTAAATCGTTTCTAAATTGTCCCCATAACATTGATCTTTAAGGGTACCTACCTCATAAAAAAGTGTACCGGAATCGCGCTTCATTATCTACAGATCTGACGGGGTCATTTTTTAACACGTAATAAAACAATAACTTTGGATCCTGCTCTGTATCTGGATCTATTTTAAAGATCCGAAAATAAGTTTTAACTCTGGCGAGTAGACGGCTCTTTAGTCGGTAGTGAGTACAAATTGTAGGGTAAAGAAAGAAGACAGTATCTACATGAAAAATAAACAAACATAAGAAAAAAAGAGATGAGAATACAACACTGTTGTCATTATGGATCCGTATCATTTTATTTTCATGGGATGATCCTGACTGTTTGATAACTTTTATTTGCCAACAAATTTCCCAAAACCGAGTTTTTTTTCTATGGGTTTTGACAGCAAAATATGAAAATTTGTGCAAATTCGCAAGAAATTTCACGTTACCAAACAGAACTTATTGTTTGATGGAGTGTGTGGCATGTCACGCGATCCTATTTGGGAAGTACCTACACGAACAAGTTGATGCAGTTATCAAACATGCATATTACGATCAAGTATGTACAACCTAGTTTTTTAACTTTATGTTCATTTTATTTAGTTACGAAAATGATAATAATAGAAAGAAAAACTTCCCCTCCCTTTTGCTTAGGAAAAATCTAAGAGAAAAAAAAATAGTTTTCCACCTTTGGTTTGTTTTATTTTCAACAATTTTATTCTTTCGCATTCAATATCATCAGAATAACTGGACATTGTTGCATAAGTAGGAAACGAAAACAAAAAGAAAGAAAAAAAATGAAAAAAAAAGAACTGTGTAGGTACATACAATATACATACATACATATACATATAGCACACAGTAAGAGAATGAGAAGAAGGATTCGGCTCGTCTTGAGGCGACTACAGCACCTGCAGGTAAAATTCTACATTCACGTGCGCGTCAAGTGTTTGAGAGATAAGTGGGGACATTCAATTGGTAAGATTGGAGGTGGGAAAAAGAGGGCCGACTAGCTCAACTAAATAAAAATGTCCTTTATAATAGAAAGAACAATGACTTTGAGATGGAAGAATTTCTATTTTTTATTATAGGTATACCATTTTGTATATTATCTATGTGAGCTATGACTTTGAGCTTTTATTGTTTTTTTTTTTTTGAAAATGTGTGTTAAAAAAGAAATAGAATTGTTTGTGCTTTAAAAATATTTTAGCAAATCTTTGACAAAAAAGAAACAAATAGAGCCAATTTGAAATAACAGAAAATATTTTTCGTTGCCAAACATTTTTTTTTTTTAAGTTTCAAATTTCTTTAGAATTTTGTTTGACTAATGGCAAGAAACTATATGATAATTTAGGGGATTTTTGGAATAGATTAAATAAAATATACGATACCATAGTTTTTTTTTATAATCAATTATTACAGAGGCCTGTGGAATTTTTTGAGTTTTCGAAAGCAGACTTTAATTTTTCGAAGGTTTTGAAGCCTTGAATTCGATTGATCTATCACAAGGTGTGTTCCTTTACTTTGAAACTCTAGGCATTGTGTGAAGTTTTACGCATTTTATTTTTTAATATGAACTTTGACACATTTTGATTAAAATCCGTTGAAATTTTTGTAAGAAATGTTACGATGAAAATTGTAGCGTCTTCATAGGAATTCAATAAGGCCAGGTGAAGAATATATAGGTAACAAATGGCTAAAAATTTCTTGAAGAAGAAAATAAAGGAATGTCCGTCAAGTTAGCGATTGTTAATTCAGAAATTTCAGTGTCCAATAATTTTCATACAAAAATTGGAAACTCTGGATTTTGGGATTTTAAAATAGCTTTAGCATGACGTTGTAAGTGTTGCCATTGTGTTTTAATAAATTTCTTATTTTTTTAATTTAAATATTTTTTTGATGCCCTTCCCATCTATACGATTTTTATTTACGATTTATGTACGAGTATACATAGGTACTATATCGACGCACGATTAAAGTGTCCTCGTAAGTAAAAAAAATTCCAAAAAATATTATGTACCTATGCAACAAAAAATCAGCAGAATTAGAACCACCTTTTGGCAATTTCAGCGTAACAATGTTGTTCTGAAAGACCAGAATTTAAAATTTTAACCATATGTCGCCTTACAAAAATCGGCAGTTTTTTTTTAATTTTTGAAAAACATTTATGCAAAAACTATTTACGAGGTTCTGCACTTTAATGTCGATATGACAAATTATGGGTTCGTAAAAAAAATTGATCTCGAGATTTTGATAAAAACTTGACACTTGATTACTTGATAGTAGCGAGTTCGAAAAAAGTGGGTCTCGAATTCTGTTCGTCTTTCGGCTGCAGCCTGAACGGTTGGGTCGATTTTCTTTAAACTTAGTACTTAGAGTTTTTTTTGTCAAACCCCGACACGTTTTTTATTCAACAACTTTTTTTTTTTTTAGCAACAATGAACATTTTATTTATTCTCAAAGACGTGCCCACAAGTTTTGTAAAAAAGAATGTTGCACACCTATGTATATAAAGGATGTCCGCTGTAGTAGCCCGAGGAGTAATAGTAAGTGCGTAGAACTATTCGATTCCCAGCCTATGCCACCTAAAAAACAAAACTGCGTCCACATTTGTAAATTTTACAGGAGAGCAAAAAAACAAAAAAATTACATAAGGCTCCATATAAAAAATGATTTTCTCTTTAGGATTCTGAAACAACTAAGATACATTGGACAAAAGTGATTAAGCCAATTTGTGCTAAATTTTTTTCTTAGGGGCCAGTTATAGCTTTCATTGAAACTCATCATTGAAAATTTTAATTTCATTATTGAGACTTTTTGAAAGCAAAATCAGTAAATATTTTGATGCCAGTAAAAAGCTGATAACTCAATTATTATTTCTAGTCAAAAAAATATTTCATTTTGGCCCAACTTTTCACATAAAATGAATTCTAAGATTTCATAGATCAATGGTAAGGTAGTTCAATCATTGAAATAAAGAAAGTCATTTCACGTGTTTACTTGGGCCAAAACGAAAATTTTTTTTTGACAAAAAATAATAATTAAGTCTGTAGCTTTATATTGGCATCAAAATAATCACTGATTTTGCTTTATAAGTGTCTCAAAACTTAAAATTTAAATTTTCAATGATGAGTTTCAATGAAAGCTATAACTGGTCCCTTAAGAAAATGGCATCAAAATCTCAATTTTGGTCCAAAGTCGACTTAGAAGCTTTACGTATTTAGCCGACGAAATGCTTTTCACGGGCTACTACCTTTTGCGAGGAATTAACAACTCCTCCAAGATTATCTCTTGACATGAAAAAGTGCTTCTCACCTAAGCTGTTAGGATTCGGCAGAAAATTGTAGGTCACCTCAATTCCTGCCAGTAACACCCACAAAGGATTGGTTGAGAGTTGTAAGTCACTAGGCCTTGGTTCTACACCAGCTGTTGCGCTACGTTTTTGTATTTTTTTTTTTTTTTTGAAAAATGGTTATATGTAAATGGTACCTCCATGGAACCACTTTTTATGTTAGATTTTCTCAACTGATTTTGATCAGTTTTCTTATAGAGGATGTTTCCAAAAGTTTTGTATACCAAAAACTTTCAACATTTTTTTTTTTAGAGCTTAAAATTCGAAAACGACTTGTTCGTTTTTAATTAACTTTCCAACTTTTCTTATAACCAAAAATAACGGTAACTACCATCCATGTGTTTAAATACCGGTAAGGAAAATCTCAATTTTCTTAAAAACGACTTCTAAGATTTTGTTTAAAATTTTTATGTGAGCTAATATCAGTACGATCTACCATATTATTGGAACAAATTGGTCAATCAAAAAACTATTTAATTGGAACAAATTTTGTATCTGCTTGATTCTCTGCAAACTGTGATTTTTCTAAATCAAAATTATGCTAAAAATAAAACAAATTGAAAATAAGGAGGTTTTTTTAATAATGCAAATTCTATATACTACTGAAATACATCAGCCAAGTAAAAGACTTAGCACTATTTAATTTGGATTTTGTTGAATATTTGGTTCAAAATAGCTTTTAACGGCCTTTAAGTCCTAGAAAAATTGGGGTTTCGTCCCGGCGATCTCACTTGCACTCATCAGTTGACAAGTGATGGCCTTGTCAATACGTAATTTTTGCTTAGTTCCGTTAATCTTACATAGATTTCGTGACGAATATCTAGTGTGAACTATATCCAACAAGACTAGAATTCATTACTATTAAATTGGAAGTTTTTATTTTTGTTTTTTTCCCCGTGGCCTGGCATTTTAGAGGTTATTTAATCAATTTATTTCTAATTACATTAAGATTTTTTAATAATTTTTCAGTCTAAACTGTAAGTTCCATGCATATGAGCGACACGGTGCTAAATTATTCATATTATTTATGTACTGACAAAATACTACCTTAAACTAAACTACTTTGTTGGCAGGTTTTATACGCATAGATGCGTTCCTTTACTTTAAAACTCTGTGATATGAACTTTGACAGACTTTTGTGTAGAAATTCACACAAATGTACAGAGTTTCAAAGTAAAGGAACACACCTTATAAAGGGTGTTTTTTTTAGACGTGTGGTTTTCAAGAAGAAATAAAACGCATATAATTTAATGTTATGGCCAAGAATTTAGCTTATTAAAAAGATAAGGTATTGCCATTATGTTTTCGGGCAAGTGGCCGCCGCGCTGCTGGTGGCTTGAATAAATTCCAGCCGAGAGGCCCAATTTTCGACCACTTTTGCAGCAATTGGGGCCTTATGTCAGCAAAAATGCGCCGAATATTCTCTTCGAAGGCGTCAATCGTCTCGGGCTTATCAAGCGACTAGACAAGCGACTTTACATAACCCCACAAAAAATAGTCCAGCGGTGTTAAATCGCACGATCTTGGAGGCCACGACACAGGCCCACGACGCGATATAATGCGCTCACCAAAAGTTTCCTTCAATAAATTGATTGTTTCGTTAGCTGTATGGTATGTAGCGCCGCCGTCTTGTTGAACCAAAGGTCGTACACATCAACATCCTCCAATTCAGGCACGAAAAAGTCATTAATCATGGCTCTATAGCGTTCCCCATTGACTGTAACATTATGGCCGGCTTCATTTTTGAAGAAATATGGACCAATGATTCCCTATGCCCATAGAGCACACCAAACAGTGACTTTTTGTGAATGTTACGGCGTCTCAACAATGGCTTGTGGATTATGATCACTCCAAATACGACAACATAGTTGCCACCCGACTGGAAAGTCAGGGAAAATCAGGGAAAGTCAGGGAACGCGAATTTGGTCAGGGAAAGTCAGGGATAGTCAGGGAATTTCGAAAGTGGTCAGGGAAAATTTTTTGAGCACTGAATTTTTTTGGACAATGAAAAAAATTGAATATTTCGTTGAACTCAGGGATCCTACTCTGTATTTTGTTCCGAAAGTCGGTTGTATTCGAAAGTGATTTTTCGTCCCGCTTTTGAATTGGAACTTTGTAAAACTTTCGAAGGGCAAACAATAGTATTTAATACTTCATACACTTATGGATTATTTTTTTCAGATTGCGAATATTTTTGATTAATTTTTGTAAATCCTGGAAAATGTTTTTGAAAATAGGGTACTTAACTCGAGCTAGACCAGCTTTTAAATAATCAAAAAAATTTGGGCCAAAAAAAGTTAAATTGTTTAAGAATCGAATTTAAGTTATAGTACGAGAGCTAACAACGTCGACAGAAAAAAGCATTTCAACAGTCATGATTTTTTTTTTCACTATCTCGAGTGAAATATAGAAAGTCTGGCTGGTGGGATGCGTTTTTCTGTACGCGTCACTTTTGAAACCGTAAAAATTGATTTTTAAAGTCATTTCAACAGTTTTGGCTTCTTTTTCATTCCGTTCTATAAACTATCAGCGGTTGCAAAATACGCCTGACAATATTTTTTTAAATAAAAAAAAAAATAGAATATGAAATTTTAATTTGGAAAAAACGGTAACATAATATTACTATAGCTTTTTGAAATCTATTCTTTTATTTCACATTTAAATTACTTTATTTGAATGAATAGTTTTTTAACATTAATTTTCAAACTTGAAATTAAAAAAAAAAAAAAAAAAACGTGTTACACATATCTACTATTTTTTTTTTTTTCTTAAAAAAATGTAGGTACACATGTTATTAAATTCCTGTTTATCTTTTAGTATATAATACTATCATCCATTTTTATTCGATCACTAAAAACTATAGCTGGTTAAATGTCTTCTATTTATTAAGAATTTTTTTTTGAAATTTTTGTTCGGATTCCTAGAGCTCTTAAATAGCTCCAAAATACTAGACTAAAACTTTTTTCCTTACGTTTTAAACTTTTTTCCTTACGTTTTAAAATTTTTCCGTTGATTGCCCTGCTAAATGCATTAATTTACAAGAAAAGTACTCGAGCACTAAATTTTTTTGTTTTTGTCACAAAAATTAAGTTATGTTTCTCAAAGAGTTACTATTTTAATTTTTTTTAAATTTGGTCAGGGAAAACTTTAAAATTGGTCAGGGAAAGTCAGGGAAATTTGTTTTGAAAAATAGTGGCAACTATGGACAATTTTGCTTATTAACGTACCCATTCAACCAAAAGTGGGCTTCATCGCTGAACAAAATTTTCTTGTGAAAATCGGGATCGGTGGCCATCTCTTCGCGCGAATTGAACCATTATTTTGGTAATAAATTTGCACGATTTGCAAATGTTGCAAACCAAACTGAGCATAAATCAAGTGACAGCTGTCAAAAAGACCAACTCCGAAAAAAGTATTGCCAGATTGAAAACCACACGTCTAAAAAAAAACACATGTTATAACTAATTTATTTTTATTATCAGATAAATAGTTTCTAAAATATTAAGACTTTAAATCCACAGTGTTATCGTGTATAAGAGCAAGTTCGTGCAACCCAGTCGTGCATTTTATTTTTTTTTTGTATCTAATCGACCCAACCTACATAATCGCTTTTTGTCGCACTTTATGCGAATCACCCTTTATATTAGTAGAAATAGAGACACCAAGGTCTATCTTTTACTTCCATAGATTTGCCATGTTTCGTCTTATTTTTTTTTCTTAAGCCTTTATGCTATAAACCATCACTCTGAAATATCTAATTAAATCCTGAATAAGTTATTTAATGTAAAAATAGATCAATTTATAAAAAAAAAGTTTGTAATAAAATAACACGGATAAAATAAGGTTATATTGATAATGTTTATTAATTTCCCGCAGAACACAAACACAAAAAAAAAAAAAAATCAAGAAAATATTCACATAAATATTCTTTTATTTTCATTTGACTTTTCCATATGCAATAAATATTCTCGATAAAAAAAAATAACTCCTTTAGCAGCAGCACTCAGCAGTAATATATAGCATGCCTAGCTGTGTATGAGGAAATAATTCTTCTTCTTCAATCAACAACCATCATTCTTTCACAGAGAGAGAGAGAGAGAGAGAGAGCATTTTAACCTATAAAATACAAATATACAAATATAGAAATAGTATAGTTAGACACCTTTGTGCATAAATTATTATAGTATTATTCGTTTGACTATAAATAAATTGCCCTTTTGTAACAGGTAGCAGCTTCTAATGTGGTGGAATGTCAAATGGCTTGTTATATGGTAGCGTGTGCTTTTGAATGAAACTTAACTCTTTTTGTTAAGGTATTTCTGATATCATATAAAAAAATCAACTTGTTATAAAACAAAATAGAAGTTCTAAATGTATGTCTTATGTCTATGTAGGTATGTAGTTTAAATGAATATAGTTGAGTTTTTGTTTACATTTCGAATTAACTTAAATTAACATTTCAAATAAACTTAGTTGAGTTTGTTTATTTATTTTTAAAGAAAATTACATCAAGTGAACATATACATATTATATGTAATTAAGAGCTTAACAAATATCTTATTTAATCATTAGACGGACGTATAGAACTAAATTACCCCTATTAAGGACAACACATCATTAATTGTGTACCAACTACTGCACTGATGGTTAATTGTATATGACTATTATTACAAAAAGTAATGGAAGATATACAATTTTAAACCCAATTTTTTAGATTTATTTAAAAAGTTCTCTGTTAAACAATAAGTCCTATAATAACGAAGGTGAAGAAAATTAGAAAACTACTTCTGTTTTAGTGGAGCAATTGAATATAATTCAATTATTAAGTTCAAGTGACCTCAAATCCAAAGATTGCGTTTCGCCCAGGTACGACAATTGGGCTCATCAGTACGACGCAATATTTGGAGTTGAGGTCACTTGAACTTATTAATTGAATAAGTCCTTTAACATATCGTTGGCTAAATACATAAAACTGCGAAGTACACTTTTGGCCGAAATTGATATTTTGATGCCATTTTCTTAACCCTTTACCGCATACGAAGCCAAATATGGCTTTCTATAGTTATGTCCTCTTTTGTCCTTTCTTCAATAAAAAAATGATCAAAAGACAACAAAATCATCTTCTGTGCATTTCTGAGAACAAATAGCTGTGCTTTTGCACACGTGCACCAAACAAGAAGGAAGATATTCATGTTTGCAGGTCAGTGTGTTACTTGTTGTCAATGAAAACGGAAGTGTGAAAAGTTATATTATTTCAAATAATAATAACCTTTCTATTAGGTGAGTTAAGTGATCATAAAAATATATTTCGGATTGTGTGTCTAATTCTCGTTGAAATGAATACATTTTTATTAAAAATAAATTACAAGCCATATTTGGCTTCGTATGCAGTAAGGGGTTGAAAATATACATATTTGGTTGAGTTTTTTATTTAAACGAAAAATTTTGTTTGGTTTTTAATTAAAAAACGTCTTAAAACAACCTAAAGAAGCCATTTTAAGCGTATTTTATTTTTTTCCTCTTTAAACAATAATTCATGCGGTAAAGGGTTAAGAAACACATTCTGCACAAATTGGGCTAATCACTTTTGTCAAATGTATCGTAGTTATTGCAGAATCCTAAAGAGAAAGTCAGTTCTTATATGAAGACTTATGTATTTTTGTTTTGTTTTTTAGTTCTCCTGTAAAATTATTCAAAGTGGACTGAATGATCGGATGAGTTTTTCGACCGTGCAACTTAAAATCTCTACCGCCTCGTAGAAAGACTTGGTTGCTTCTTACAAAATTGCGACTAAGAAAAACTATGTAATGACTGCGGCTTACGAACTTGAACTAACGAAAAGAAAAAGGCGATGTGTTCCACTATTGGTGGTTTGAATAACAATTTTAATTCAGAGTTTTTTGGGTGGGTTTTTATACCCTGATAGATAACAGATTTAGTACAAACTTAAATATATATAAAGCTTAATTTTAAACATTAATATGAATGCCAAGTTATATGGCGCGAAAATTCAAATTTTATTATCAAGTTAAGTAATTTAAGTAGTAGATTTTAAGAACTATTTTATTGGGCTTCAACATGGACTTTAGCCGACGATATGTATGTATGAATTTACTTGTTTTTACATAAATATTAAGTTTTTTTTTATCATGCAATTACTATGCACAAGCTAATTTGTTTATTTTAAAATCGTTTAGAAATTTAATTCACACTTATAAGTGACAAAAGCAGCAAAAATAGATGGCGAACAAAAATGATTAACACTAAAATAAAGCCTGCAGTAACCAGCAACCCATTAAATTATAGTCAACTAATAAATACATAATAACAAATATCCTTACATAAATAATAAATTAACTAATTTTAATAATGATAACATTCCCATATTCGAAAGCGAGTACAAATGAAAAAAGAAAATAAAAATATTTTCGAAGACACTCGGGCGTATACGCAACTTTTTTTTTTAAATCCCCAAATGGCATCGTTCGTTTAACTATACAAAAATAGAGTTTGTAGCATCTGCCGAACATGAATTACATGCCTTACTTGTTAGGAAAGATGAAGTTGGATTAAAATTGGATTTTAAACTAAAGTGTTTTTTATCATGTGAGTTGAGATCTTGATACAATGTGGTTATTATCTGCGGTCAACCTTGCTCAATTGATCGTAATATTATATGCCAACTGTGATTTATTAATTCAAAATTTTGTTTAAATTAGGTGTGTTCCTTTACTTTGAAACCAAACATTTGTATGAATTTTTGTATATGAACTTTTACAGACTTTTACACAAATGCACAGAGTTTCAAAGTAAAATAACGATAGGCTATTAAAACTCATTGAAAACAATTTTGTTTATTTTGTTTATCTTTACATAGACATGGTATTAAATCTCTACCACAACTTTTAAGGAACCAAAAAATAAAGTGAAAAGTACTAAATCTGAAAAACACCGTGCCTGAAAAAGTTTTTTTGTTTTTGAATTTTAATATACGTTCTCACTCTTTTTGACAATATTTTTGATGAGCTTCTGAATCCCCTTTTACGTTTTGACGTTTTAAACTTTGAAAGGAAATTTCTTTTCACAAATTGAACCTTTTTTGGTTTTTTAAATCCTCTTTTCAAGGTTATAGTCTATATTGTTATACTGGATTATTACTTAACACTTATTGCACGTTTTTGTCTTAATTTGTTTGTCCGAAATTTTAGTTCCATTTTAAAATAAAAAAAAAATGAGATGATTTTTTAGCATTATTGCTTAAAATCAATTAATTTAGCTTCATTATTATAAATTTATATACCACGGTACTGACATTTTGGCATTAATATAACTTTGTATCTCAACGCCTCTGAGAAAAAAATAATTTCCGAGAGAATTTTTGTCACTTATGTAAATGACCCCCAAAAATAAAATATCATAACACGCTTGGATAGCACTACCACGGTAGCTAGGTATAAACTTAATATGTATCTATTCATTTACCTGCAACTCCACCAACTCAATTGAATTTTTTTTTCAAGGAAACACGTCGTAATCAGAGTATGCGTACTTTCCACAATTTTTGTGCATAAGCCAAAGCCAAGGCAAGGCAACCCGAGATATGGCGAGTTATAACTAAAATCTCTCGTTGGATAGAACAAATTTGGATGTGGATGTTTTCGGTATATCTTAAACCAAATCAACTTGTTCAACGGTGGGTTGCGCAGAGAGAGAGAACAAAAATAGTGCGCAAGAGATTTAATGAGTGAAGACTGAAGCTGAAGGAAAAGGTTGTTTGTAACGGGTGATTTTTTAAGAGGCTTAGAACTTTTTTTTAAAAAATAACACAAAAAATTCGAAAAAATGAATGAAGTATTTATTTGAATCGATAGTTTGAACCTTGCAATTTAATGTTTAAAGATAATTTCATGCAAATGTTGACCGCGGCTGCGTCTCAGGTAGCCCATCCGCTGAGTCCAATTTTGGCATACTCTTTCACACATATCGGCCGGTATCTCACGAATGAATGCATGGATGTTGGCTTCCAGTGCGTCAATCGAAGCGGGCTTGTCCCTATAGACATTAGCCTTGACATACCCCCACAAAAAATAGTCTAATGGTGTCAAATCGCACGATCTAGGCGGCCAATTGACCGGCCCAAAACGTGAAATTAACTGTTCACCAAACTCGCCTCGCAATTGCGCCATTGTTTCGCGTGCTGTGTGGCATGTGGCACCGTCTTGTTGAAACCACATATCATGCAAGTCAAGAACTTCCATTTCGGGCAAAAAAAAGTTTGTTATCATCGCTCGGTAGCGTTCACCATTGACAGTAACGCTGCGATTCGCATCATCTTTGAAGAAATATGGCCCAATAATGCCGCCGGCCCATAAACCGCACCAAACAGTGGCTTTTTCGGGATGCATTGGTAGCTGTTGCAATGCTTCTGGCTGATCTTCACTCCAAATGCGGCAATTGTGCTTATTTACGTGCCCATTCAACCAAAAATGAGCCGACCATAAAATGGAAGCAGCGCGCGATGAACATTTCGAACCGAGCACGAATTTTGATAGTAAAATTCAATAATTTGCAAGCGTTGTTCATTTGTAAGACGATCCATGGTTAAATTGCAAACCAAACTGAAGCTGTTTGACAGTGACACAAGGTACTAAACACACGTCAGCTGTCAAAACCAGTGTTGCCAAAACTGTTGTTGTTTTGTCCGAAGTAGATTTGGAAAAATCGCAGTAGATTTAACTTTCTTATAGTAGATTTTTATATTTTCAAAATATAAATAAGAAATAACATAAATAAACATAAATAATTTAAAATAATAAAATAAATATTTTTTTTTAGCTTTGATCGTTCAGAGCTTCAAATTTGTGTTTCTTTTTTAGTTCTGAGCATGTTCAGAGCACGCTCTGTGAGCTCAGAATAAAATAGTAAAGTAAACGGAGTAAAATGCTGAACACAAACGAGATGACGGGAAATTAATAAAAAAATCATCGTCAAAACAATGAAAATGGCGGCAGAGGCTGGTTGCTCTAGTGGAGAAGGTAAAATAATAATAATAATTAAATAATTTCTAATCATGACCGTACATTGCTCAAGTTGTTTCAT
The DNA here is from genome assembly GCA_929447395.1 of Epistrophe grossulariae. Taxonomy (NCBI): domain Eukaryota; kingdom Metazoa; phylum Arthropoda; class Insecta; order Diptera; family Syrphidae; genus Epistrophe; species Epistrophe grossulariae. The sequence goes on from OV839566.1 coordinate 35,072,880, forward strand.
AATTAAATCAGAGAGCTCTGAACATACTCTGCAGTCTGTTCAAAACATATTCTGTTCGCTCAGACTCTGCTCAGTGCTCAGCTCTGAACTAAAAAAGAAAAACCAAAAGTGCAGCAGATTTTATTTAAAGGCAGTAGATTTATTTTTCAAAAAAAATTCAGTAGATCTACTGCAAATGCAGTAAAGTCACAACCCTGATACCAACTCCTCTCTGCTGAAAGCCCGCTATATTATGCAAAAACAATAACTAAGATGTAGATTTATTGACCAAAACAATAACTCTTTACTCCGGCTTATTTTTTTGAATTTTGTGAGTATTTTCTATCGCTGCACTTATGGCCGATTTCACGAAGGACTTTTAAACATTTAACAGGCTTCTAAACCCTAAAATGGGATTTTTTGGTTTCACCAAGTACTTTTAAATTAAACAACCTTTTAAACACCCTTATATACAAAATGCCCATTTTTGGCTCATTAAATTTTAAAAGTGTCATTGAAATGTCATCATATTCAGTTAACAATTGGATATATCAGCTGACATTTGGATAAAAAAAAATTTGAAACATTTTAATTTTCAATTTTTGGAGATACAATATCAATTAGCCCATTTTTCAGCTTCTGCGTAATTTTTGCCTCTTTCTCTTCTTTTTATAAGTGCATTCATTATTAAATTTAATTGAAACTCACTTTATGAAAACCTTTCGGCAGCTACCCAATGTTTGTTTTTGATTTTGAAGAAGTTTAACGATTTATTTTGAAATTCATCGCATTTGTTTCAATAAATAATGCTTCTCGCTTTTTCTCATACATTTCGCTTATTAGAAAGAAAAAAACAATTTATTTTTCCAGGGTTGTAAAGAGAACTCGATTTTAACAAAAATTTCCCTGAAATTTCCCTTTTATAGATTGGTGAAACTAAAAATATTTAAGGGCCTGATAAAATTTAAGAGGGTTTTTGATAAAAGTGCTTTTAGTATTTGTTTATGAAATTGGACATTAAATGAGTAGGTCATTTTTTTACCGTTTAAAAAACGAAAAATTTAGTTGGCAGGTTGAATGCAATGTGTTCAAGGCTAATTTATGTGTTCTTGCTGTGAATCAAATTAAAATAAAATAAAATTGAAAATTGAATAAACAAAATCAAAGTAAAAGCAGTGAAAAGTTTGTTCTTAAAACCACAGATTTCAAGGTTAAGAAGTTGTGTTTTTTAGGTATTTATAGTTATAAAAATTGACAATTTTTTTCAGTTAAAAATGGCATTATAAGGTTTAGATTGTTGCTTAACTGATTTTTTTAGAGGAAGCAAATGACTTAAACAAACAAAAAAAATGTATAGTTCGGCCGCGCTGCTCCTTCTACGAAAATAGATTATAAACGGAAGGATGGTTTTATTTCTCATTTTAATAAATCTTTATTCCAAAAATATACTTGGTTGACTGGTAGTTGCAAAATTAATAAAACGTTTTGCTACTTATTATGCTTTAAAATCATTGTTTAATTTATAAATTAATGATTTGAAGTATGTATACAAAATTGGCTTCAATTGCTTCACTTGGTTGATCTGGAAATCAGATCTGCAATATATTTTTAATTTTGGCCACATATCAATATTTTAATTAATTTACGTTTGTAGGTAACTAGTCTTAACTTCGACTTACCATTTAAAATTATTCACGCTACGCCACTTGTAGGTACTGACATTTTGACGAGTGATTTTGTGACATTTTTTTGGAGAAAAAAAACACTTAACTCTTACAACACATATGTATACGTTAATAAAATAAATTGACTTTTGTTAACAATAAATGAATAGGGTCTCTTTCAAAAGCCACCACACAAATGCCATCAAACCAAAAAAAAGGAAAAAAGATGGTCAAATAAAATCCAGGGACACTATTCAATTATGATTATTAAATCCAAAAGCAAATAATATGTTGACTTGATATTATCAAATTTAATTAAATAACTATTGCACTCAAACTTCTTTTCCGAATTTAAGTTTTAAACTAGATTAATCGAAAAAATTCTAATTGCGAAATAGGAGTTAACTCGAGAGTTAAAATTTCCTTTTAATAAAAACAAAACGTTCGTTTAATAGCAAACTCTGACGTTAATTGAAAATCCTTTAAGACCGTATGACACTAAATTTTATTCTCATTTTTAATTAATTGAAAATGAAACCAGAGTAGTGTACGTATACGAAGAATTCTTTATTGAAAATTCCGATATGACTCATTATGTACACATTAAATGTGTCATAAAGAGTGTATTAAAAATGTGAGTCGATTTACATTTTTCATTTTCTTTCGAACGAATCTATTTGATATCAAATATTTGTACTATTTCAAATGCAATAACGAGAAAAATTAATTAAATGTTAATAAACCTAACCCCAAATAAACAAAAAAGTATAATTTTACACTTTAGATTGATAAATCTCGAAAATGTAAGGTTATTTTGCAATTCAGTACACTCTACTTCAGAACATATCACACCCTTTGAACGAAAGTGACCTAACTAAAAAATTCGGCATCTCTTTTACCACCTGGTTTTAGAGTTAATTTTGCTTTTTAAGGTCAGTTTATTGAAAAATAAGAAGTTACGAAAATTTTGAGTTAGGTCACTTTCATTCTAAGGGTGCGATATGGCGTTTTTCTTTTTTGGCTCTGAGCAGAGGCTGAGCGATCAGAGCAAAGCTCTGAGGAGATTATGATCAGAGCCTTTCAGATTTAGTTATGAAACACACTTGAGCACTGAACTGTCATGTGCTTAGTAATGTGTCAAATTACCTAAAAATCGTATGAAGTTGGCTTGGCTCAGCGTTTTGCTCCATTTGCTCGGTCATTTTATTCGGAGCATACAGAGCATGCTCCGATTTAGCTCATGATGGAAAAAAGAAACACGATGTGTTCTGATTTGTCTGAGGTAAAAAAGAAACATAGTATTTATTTTTGACAGCTCAGAATTCTGCTCTGAGGTAAAAAATAAAAACACCAATAAAAAACCTGCTTCAGAGAGTTACCTATAGATACATTTGTATTACGTTTTTTGTATAAAGTATGGAATCTATCAACCCCATTCATTAATCCAATAAGAATTTTCAATGAATATTTCACTTATCACCAATTATTTATTCTCCTTTCAATTTGAAGTGAATCTGATTCACGTGTCGGTAATGATGGTAATAAATATTAGCTTTATTTTACTATTGCTAATGATTTATACAAGATCATCCCGTACATTCAACACTATTCGTTTAGCTTTTTTCAACCATTCATTAAAAAAAATTAACCAAAACAATTTATCAATTGAATATAACACAAGCTTTTCACTTTAAATAAACATCTACTGCTGTTTGCATAAATGTCAAATTGAGTTATGATAATGCAGTTCATCCGATTTATATACCAGAATGTTAAGGTAGAGCGAAAGAAAAACTATTGGGCGAATTGAATGTTTGATTCAAGCACATAACAAAATAAGTCTCTTATATGAATTGCAATTAAATTTCAATTGGTTGTTAGATAATGATAAACAATATTAATTTAAATAAATGCAAAAAGCTAACCGAATAATTATAAACAAACTTGAATTTATCGTTGAATTTATATAAGGAATATCGCATGGTAACTGCAAAAAATATTAGTTATTTTCTTGTCATTTTAGTAAATATTTTGCATCAGTATCGAAAGTCAGTCCTAGGTATAAAAATGAAGAACCGTTGCTTATAAAAACTCGTTTAATAAACTAATCATAACTAAAACTGATTAATTTATAATTTGCAACTACATACCTTCTTTATTAATCTCTGTATATTTCTCAATTATTTTTTTTTATCTTTACCACAATTTATTCGATTTTTTCATCTTTTGTTTTATTGATTTATATTCTACCGGGTCACACATAATATCTCTAACCGATAAAACTGTTTTTCCTCTTTTGTTTTCATCGTATTTTTAATTGACTGTGTATGTTTGTGTGTGCGTGCATTGGTTTATTGTAATCTCCTATATTTTAATGTTATTAGTTTGCCCCAATACAATCATGTAATGGGTTAAAAAAAATTAAAGAATATTTTAAGAGTGTTGTTATTCTATTTATAGTTAGAACATAATAATATTTGTATGGCAGACCGCTTCGGGGTTTAATTTTTTTTTTTCAAACATAATTTAAATGAAGCGAGAATTATTTACATAAAATTTGAAAATAATTAAGAGAATGACATGGAAAACAATACAGTGTGGAGCAAAAGTAATTAGGAAGAAGATTTATGTTTGCAAGCATTTTTTTAATGAAAAACAGTGGCAGTAAAAATGCATTCAATTATGGAAAAGTTTGACGTTTGATTCGTCAAAAAAACGATTTGTCAATTTGTTAAGGACGTTGTAGTCACTACAAATGGATCTCTTTAATGCAAAATGTACCGTAAAAAAACATTGTGAAACTTATAACGAAATAAATATGTATCTATTTACATACATATGTGTGTATGTATTTACATTATGTATCTGCTTATCTTAATTAAAAAAAAAGAAAATCTTTTTATCACGAAAATATCATTTTTTTTTTTATATATATACTTATACATATGTATTTCTTTTCAAATTTTCTGGTTTAATTCAGAGCAACTTCATTTTTCTTTTCAATCCCTATATGAACCCCATAACATTTTCCATTTCGAATTGGAAGCTCAAAAAAAAAATATCTGAAATGTCTCTAATTTAAAAATACTTCACTGATTTTTTTTTGCCTTCCCTGTATTTCTTTTTTTTTTTGTTTTGTTTCATTTTATTTAAAGGAATGTATGTAGCTTTAGTGTGCCCGTATAAGATGAACAACAAAATAGTGTGACCAACATATAACTATATATGTATAATATTTTAGAATATGAAGTTTGCTCATTTTGAGGTACTTAAATAAATTATCTAGAAGTAAATAGAATGGATGATTGAATCGCAAGAACTTGCTTTAATGTAGCTAATGTTAAAATTGTTTAGATGTATCGGAGTGCAAAATTATAATAAAATCCTTCTAGCTTTTTAAAAGATAAAGTGAATAACTCAAATATGTATAAGTAATTTTATCAAAAAAAAACTTCAAAAACCCTAAATATTTCCTTTATGCGAATTTTGTTTTCGTTAAAAACCTAAAATGCAGTATTATATGAATTGTCTTTGATATACATAACATATAAACGAATTTTTAATCAAAATTGTTAAAGCTGTTTTTAAGAAAATACGAAGAATCCAAAATCGTTGTATATGGCAGCTAACCGTTTTAGATTAGCTAAATCAAAAATTAGAATTTATCATTTATAGAGAATCAAATTTAAGTGCTCTGTACCAAATTTCAAGCAAATCCGTCCATCTCTTTAAGTTCTAGCTCGATGTAAACCTTGAAAACAGACCGAAAAACGGCAAGCTTAAAACCACTCTTTTTAATTTCTCCACCAAACGTTTTTTTTTTTAATATATACTTGCCTTATGTAGAGCAAGTAAAAACAACAATAACAAATCTTTCTTTTAGTACAAGAAAAATTAAGGTATGACATGAGAAAAATGTCTAACAGGTAAAACTTTACATTTTATTGTTCCTCAAAGTATACAAAAATTTGATGTCCCCATTTTATCATTTAAATCGATTTATTTTTATTTCTTTTGGTCGGAGAAAAAAAAATTGTAGGAAAAAACTGTTCTGCTTGAAATTTTGAACATTTTATGTTCATAGTAACGAATCTTTATTGTGCCCAAAAAAATACATAGAAAAATTTTGTTTTCATGCTTTGACATCTACATGTAGCGACGAAGTGAAGGTCGAGTTCATAAATACAAAAATGTTGCAATCCTGCAAGATTTGTGTTCATAAATTAAAATAGACTGCATTATCTTTGGATGATGGCAATTTATGAACTGTGTTCATCAAAGCAAAATGACAATCACAATGCGATCAAGTTTGCAGTGGTTTTTGTTTCGTTGCCGCGTTGCAGGAAATATTGCGGGATAAAATATTTAAAATATTTACTTTTGTTGCTACCTGATTTTATTGATGTGTAAACATCTATACTGGCGGTAGGGTGAAAAGAAAACGTAACGTAACGTTGTAATCTTGATCGTGATCGTGGTCGTGATTCTGAGTTTTACGAAAATTTAGTGCGTTCAACAATAAGTATATGAAATCGAAAGGTCGAGTTCAGTTCGGGTTGAAATTTGGTTGGCTGCTTAGAGGATATATTAAGCCCCTATTACACGATGAATCTTTGCATCTGACTCTATTCGAACATAATGAATGCGAAAGAGAAAAAAGATAAGATGGAAGACCAGTTGCCCTGTGAGTTGTGGGCCAAGTTTTACGAGACTCTTTTTAACGCTTCTTTAGCATTAGGCTACGCGCAAACCAACGCGATGGCGGCGGCGATCACGATAAAAATGTGGATGCACGGTGTTGCGTGAGTAAAATTTTCGATGCAACTATTTGACGTTTCTCTTTTCTCTTGTCCGTTTTTTACTATTCTGCTTCATATGGTTTTGTTGTTCAAAGAGTAAATTTCGATGCAACGCACTGTTATTGATAGCCTTATAGGCTTTCCAGAAATGAGAAATTCATCTTTAAAAACAAAATAAATAAAATCAATTATTGCTTTTCTTGCCTGATATTCATTTAAAGGCACACAAACCTTTCTTTCTTCAATATATCTAATAATGAAAGCAAAAATAAAAACAGAAAAAGTTTTTTTATTGCTTGAGCACAGCCCAACACGAAAATGAAAAATAAAGAGAACTGTCAAATTAGATTCATGACTTTGTTTTCAACGTGTATAAATAGCGCTTGAAACAGCGGACGAAATAACAAAGAAGAATTCGAAAAAGGTGCATGCAACTAGATTCATCGTGTAATAGCAGACTTATGGTGGTGGCTTAAGGTGAACTAAAAAACGCATTTTCCACGCATCAAATTTGCATCAAATTTGATTTATATAAAAATACCAGTAAATTTTTGCTTCATCCACACCCTAATTTTAATGTAGGCTCTCGGTCTATGAGGCATTTGGACGAATGTTGATGTTTACACATCTTAACCGTGAGTCCCGGCACTCACACTTTTTTTTTTAACTATGACCTATTTTTTGGCAATGCAAAGCTGCCGCATATACTTGCAGCAGTTTTTTTTGTTCATAAATACATTGAATAAATATTTTTGGATTGCATGCACAACAATTTTCCAATTCTGAACTCAACCGAAATAAATAAAACAACGTATTCCTCACTCTCATTTAAATATTTTTTTAGTGAAAACATGGAATTTACACACCTGATCAGTCGAAACGTTTTATTCTCACTTAAACAAGACACGTGAAACAGACATAATATGTTATCTTGCTTTATGAGTCAAAAACGTTTTAACTGATTGAAAAATGGCTTTTTCTGAAGCGATAAATATATTTTCATTGCTTATTTCAGATGATTTTTAGTGCATGGTAGAGCACGAGTACGATAACTTTAGCGCCAAAAATTAATAAGGGTTTTTTGTAGAGGGGTCAAAAACAAGCATTTTTTTACAATGGGAAGGGGGGGGGGGGGGGTTTCTCTACCTTCGGAATAAATGTGATAAAAAATGTTAGTTTCTGATAATTTCGGACGAGCCAACGGCCCTATTATGATGTATATAGAATATTTCATTCCAAATGGCACTGCATGAAGCACTAAAATTGGGTGTGTAAAATAAAACTTGATTTTTGCGATCCGCAGATGTGTCATCCTTTGGTGGAATTTTATACTTGTCAAAGTTCTTTGAATTTCCAATCGAAAATGCCATGAAATTGATAATTAATTTAGATTAACTTGACATGTCATTGTCATTTGATCGTCAACGTTAAGAATGACGATTTTTTTTCTCATGTCAATTCAGCGCCAACAGTCAACTTGATCGAATGTGTTCAGTTCAAGTCGTGTAATCGTCAACGTTTTACATGTCAAGGTAAAAATCGCGTTGACAGATATTAAACGTCAACGTATGCATTTACAATGACTGACGAGCGTCATACGTGTCATTTTGAATGTTTTTAAGCGTTGACTTGGTGAAAGTTAACGTGACTTCGAAAGTAAAGCTTTATAGCAAATCCACACAAAGAAGAAAAAACCAAAACAATAGAAAATATTGTTTTTTTTTTTTTCTTTTATAGTAAATCTACATGATTGACAAACTGTCAGAATTTCTATCATAAAACATGAATACATACATATACAAACAAAAACGGCGCTCCGAATATCGAATGATTAATTCGAAAATTGAAATTAAAAACAAAATCACACTGATCTGTATTAAAAAAAAACAACAACTTAAAATGATAAAATGGTCTCACTGGCAATGGGTTTTGGTTTTAGTTCTTCTATACAACCGTCTATATTAGTACTCATTTTGAGTTGGCAGACGGATGACGTGTGAATGTGTGTTCGTATGGATGTGTCTCTAATGTTGATTTTTATTAAGCATTAAAACAAAGTGAAATGTTTCGTGATTCGTAATCCAGTATGAACCTAATAAGGCATAGGAAAATAATACATGTGGGTGGAAAACTTGTGTCCTCTCTCTATATTTTTTGTAGTGTATATATAGGTAGACTCTTTCATCCCTCATCTGTAAATTTGAATTATGAATGACGATGACGACGCATACGGTTGTATCCGAGAGATGGTGTCGGTGAACGGGGTTTGAGTTGTTGTTGAAATATATTTGTTATGAGAGTTTCACATCTGTCTGTCTGTTATATGAAGTTAGGAGGACTGTTAGAATGTTGGAGAATTAGACAGTGGACAGCTCTCAATCTGACGCGACCCAATTGTTAGTTGGACGTTTCTCATTCACACCAGTTGCTGCATTTTATATTCAAAATAGCACTTCGTTTTGTTTTGTTCTTGTTTTTTTTTTAAAGTGGAATATTTTGTTATTTAATTGCAGAGTGAAGGGATTAAAGTTTGAGTTTCGTCTAAAACATATATATTCAATCAAGTGTGTCGAGCCGAGTGACCAGACCAGTACCAGACCAGCCAGTAACAGTGTTTGAATTATAAATTTTGATTTTTGATATCAGGTTCAGCAGGACGACGCACGACGACGACGCACCAAGACGACAACAACGACGACAACGGTGAAGACGACAACAATGATAGACGACGATAACAGCGATTTGTTGGCATCGGCTTCAGAAATCCAACGAAGTAAGTATCCATCTATCTATGTTTCTTATTTATATTCGCATTTGTAGGTAGGTAGCTATATTGTTTTTGTTTGATTTTTTTTATATTTTGTTTATCCTATAATTAAATTTTAATTGTATCGTGATTTTGAGAGTAAACAAGCGAGCGGATGATTATTTATTTGTTTGTTTTGTTTGTGTATCTTCTTAAAACTATAGACGAGCCCATTATGAGCGCATATACATACATATGTAGGTATGGTACGTGATATAATGGGATCATTTTTCTTTTCGCCAAAAAGGTGATGTCACTGTTTTGATTTTTGCGAGTATAACAATATTATTTGTATTGACTTTATTTTTTTTTTTTTTAATTTATGAAAAAATCGATTTTCTATTGGTTTTGTAAAAATATTCGAAGATTAAGAAAGATGGACTTTTGTTGTTTTAAAGCTTAAATTAATTCAATAAAACTGTTAACTCTTAATTAAGTAAATTAAATATCATTGGTGTAATAGTAAAATTATAAAGCAATATATTAGGTCATTCAATAAGTAAACATCTCAAATGGATATAACTTTGGCAAGTATTCTATGGTGCCAGGTAGAAAGGGGTTAAGACGTCAGGAATGTTTGCAAAATTATCTCCCTCTAGTTAAAAATATATTTTTTGTATTTTGTCGCTCACAATATTATGGCGGTTAAGGCTCGATATATCCGATTCTAAAATGTCCGTTAGCATTTAAATCGACCGTTATGGTTCTGTTCCAAAGCTTATATCTTTGGCTCTATAACTGTCGGAACTTAAAAATTAAGGTCTCTAATGTAGGTTAATTGTAAGGATACATTTCATTTTAAAAATACAAGAGGCCCAAATTTGCATACCTACTCTCAATTCTTTTAGCGTTGACAGTCAATTTTGTGTTTGCTTATTTTTTTTTTTGTAAATAAAAGTGCGATTTGGCAAAATAATAGCCGATGACAAATTTTAAGCGAACTTTTGGAAAAATCAAAATATATTTTTCCGAATTTTTTTGATGCACTAAATCCAACTCCGATGAACATTGGTCCATCACATAATCAAAAATATCGAAATTGTTTTGTATCTCAAAAACCATATTATCATGGAATAAAATTAAGGTCAGGGATTAAGATTCACTGAATTAAAAACATCTGGAAAAGCATTTACAGTAGAATCTCAGAAAGATGAACGGTTCTAAAAGATGAACAGCTCGGAAAGATGAACGGAAAATTTTCACTTTTCAGTGTTCAAAAAGATGAACGGGTCAAAATTTTGTGCTCGAAAAGATGAATACGTTATTCCCAACATAATTTTTTACTCTTCTTTGCTTTTTGTTCCTCCTGAACAATACTTTTGAACTTGTTTTAATTTGTTATGTAAATAATTTTTAATGTTTACTATATCTTCTTCCTCAAACATACGTTGATGCTCGAAAAGATGAACAATTTGAAAAGATGAACGGGCCCTGTTTTATATCTGTTCATCTTTTCGAGATTCTACTGTATTCAGTTTTTTTCACCAAAAGAAGGCTTTTTCAATTTGTTCGGATTGTTTCAATTAAAATTAAAATCTTATTTTTCTCAATAACGGGCCCACAATCTTAAAAAAAAAGAAATTCAGTAATTTTTTTTACAAAAAGGCAACCATTTTATAAAAAAAATTTCCATAGAACCATTTTTTGATTTTCGATTTTCTCAAAAATAATTTAAATGATGTTGTTAAATTTTTTTTATGGAGAATGTTTGAAAATTTTTTAAAGGTTTGGTATACCAAAATGTTCAAACAAAATTTTTTTGGATTTTTCAAAAAAGTTTAAAAAATTTTTTTGAGAACTTAATTCGAAAACTACTCGGTCAATTTTTATTTAACTTGGCACCCAGTAGTTTTTAAGCATTATCTAGTTCATTTTAAATGAAAATTATTCTTATAACCAAAATTAACGTTACCTCCAATACAAATGTTTAAAAACCGTTATTAAAAATCTCATTTTTCTCAAAAACTGCTCCTACGATTTTGATAAAAATTTGTGTGTGAACTAATATCAATACGATCTACCATATTATTGGAAAACAAAATTATCTATCGTTTAAAAATGGTATCTCTCATAGTACTCATCCTATTGACAATAACTGTTTTCAAAATCCCTATGAGATAGGTACTCGTCAAAAATCGGTACCTGAAGTGACCCTGTCCCGCCAAAACTTCCCTGAAAAAGTTTGCCCCACCAGTGGTATTGAGAATGTTATTAAAAGTACTATCGATTGGTACTCATCATTTTCGTAATCCCGATGAGATAGGTAATCCGACGGTCGCCTCCCTTACTATAGAACCATTTTTTTGATTTTCGACTATCTCATTATCAGTTGAACTGATTTTAATTAATTTTTTTGCACAAAAGCTTCAAATAAGTTCTAATAATATTGCATATCAAAATTTTCAAAAATATAAATTATTGATTTTTAAAAAAAAAATTTCAAAATATTTTTTTGAAAATTCCATATTTCGAAAATGGGTAGATGATATTTTTTTGAATTAATTTTTTAATTCCACAATAATAAAGGCTTAAAAATTGCGAACCATTTTTTTTTTTTTTATTTTTTCAAAATTGTCATAGGTTGTTTAATCAACTTATGTTTTTTTACAATTTTTCAGTCTAAACTGTAAGTCCCATGCATATTTGCCTGCTCGCATAAAACTACCTTAAACTTATACAATATTGTATACAATATTGGTTCCCATAACTAATTTATTTCTTTTATAAGATAAAATATAGTTTTTGAAATATTAAAACTTTGAAAACACAGTGTGATCGCACATAAGAGCAAGTTCGTGCGACCCAGTCGTGCACATATTTTTTTTTTGTTTTCGACTATTTCATTATCTATTGAACATATTACTACATATCAACATTTTCACGAAAACATATTTTGCATAATTAAAAAAAAAATTAAAAATATTTTTTTTGGAAATTCAATTTTTCGAAAATGGGAAAATGGGTAATTTATTAACTCCGAATTAATAAATGTTTAAATATTAAAAAAATTGTGTACCAATTTCTTTTGTCTAAAATATGTAGTTTTAAAACTTTATAAATGTATCTATACAAAGTATTTTTTTTTTCAAACCGCTCCAACGATTTTCAATTTTTTTTTTCTCATAAATTGAGATTTGTCTAAACACGAGTACGATAACTTTGGCGCCAAAAATTTTTAACGTTTTTTTTTAGATTGTTCAAAAACGAGCTTTTTTTACTATGGGAGGGGCAGTTTTTGTAAATTTCAATTTTTTTCGGTTCGATTCAGAACTGATATAAGCATTGTCATAAAAAATCCAATTTAGCACTTCATTTCACAATTTTGAAAAAAAATTGTTTTAAAACTTTTTTTTTTTTTTTTATCAAAATTTCGAGTATGCGAATTTTTCAAAAACTATTGACATAAATAGTTTAAAAATTTAGGATTGAAAAACAGATTTCTGGCTTTCAAAACCGGTATAGTACTTCATTGTAAGTATTGCCGTTGTTTTTTAATAAGTTTTTAATAATTTTAATAAGTTTTTTTCCTTTTTAAATAATTGTTTTCTAAAATTGCCTCATAAACGGAGCGTAGTAAAAAATTCTGGTTTTTTTTTGGCGCCAAAGTTATCGTGCTCTCTCCTGTTTAAGGAATCGTGCGATCCAGTCGTGCATTTTTTTGAATACTGGCACACACTTTATCAAATATAACAAAAATTCAACAATAATATAATTAAGGTGCTCAATTTTGTTTTTTTTTTTTCATAAGTGGCTTATGGGAGTAATAAGGGGATAAATTTTAGGGGTCCCGTCAGTGTCCGGTCCAGAAAGACCAGAAGGTTTCTATGTGGTTTTGTGGGGATAATAAGGTGTAAATTTCCCTTATATGTATAAAGAAAAAACATTTTAATTACAATAAAATGATATTTCAGTTAAATAGGAGGACGATAATATAGCAATTACTATATTTATATAATACACTATTTTTTATAACACTATAATGAATTCTGCATCAAAACATTTTAGGATAATATTTTTTTTTCCACATAGCTTGACCAGTTTACCTACACTTATTGCTTCATCATAATAGTATACCGCCTCTCACTTACAACAATTCACATCATCAACGTCTCATATATAATCGTAATATCTAACTTTTATACACAAGGTTCAATTTACATCTTCACATTGAAAGAGATAGGTTATATTGTGTTTGTCCATAATTTAAAAAAGCTGATTATAAAATATCCAGAATGGTCAATAATCGCATACTGGTTTTAAGTGACCAGAATATTGAATATGTAATTATTAAAAAAAAATTAATATTCCGCCCAACACAACAATCAATACAAGAATACATTATTTTTTCTTCTTATAAACAAGCTGATCAGTTTGAAAATACAACAACAACACAAAAATGACATAATCAAACTTAGCAGGTTGTCAAAATTAAACATTACATTAATATGTGTAATTAATGACTATAGCTTCAAGTAAATAAAATCAACTAAAAACAAACGACAAAAGAGGCAAGTTTAGGTACTTGTGTCAGTTTAAATTGACATCACATCATCATCATCCAAGATCAATTTTATTGTAATCTTGTCTACTTTTGCACATCAACATGACAGTATCAATTGCAAACTGTCCGTCTTACATTTAGACATTGCTGGAGTAAGACATACGAGGCCTCATAAACAACATCAAATAAATGAGGGATGGATGGCATATTCCTTAAAGCAAGTAACAACACGGAGAGATTCAACTTGTTTCTTTATTTTTTAAGAGAATGGTTAATCTTGTGCCAATGCGAACTTTTCATTGTAAATTAAAAAAAAAACCTTGCAAACACAATCAATTGGAATCCATTTTAAAAGCCTTGAAAAGCTTTTGTATTAAAATGTCAAATTTAGATGAATGAACAAACAGAAACAAAAGCAACCGAAACTAAATTAAATGTGATGAAATGTCAAACAAAATTAGTAAAGTTAATGTCGAATTCCTTTCAACCAAAGAATCGATTTCTTTACTTGACAGCTGTAATATGGTGCAAACCGTTCATAACATAATGTGTGAAATCAGGTGTTTGTTTTAAACCAAAATTAATGTTAAATTCTTTTCAACAAATATAGTTCACTAGGGACGTGTTTTCCATTAGTTTTTCGTTCCTTGTTTTTACTTTTGTTTTAATATGAACGAAAATCATCACTGAATATTTTATTTAATAATTTAAAATTCGTTGTAACCAAAAAAAAAAAATATTTTCTAGAAACACCGCAACTTTTAGACTTATTAGAAATGTCAAAACCTGATAGTCTATGCAGTTCGGTGTGTGAAATCTTGCAAGAAATTTGCAAAAGTTATTTTGACAGATACAAATCGTTTGTGTTTAGCAGAGATTATGAATTATAAAGATTAGAATCCTCGGCTGTAATTCTGGTTTGGCTACAAGCTAAACAAAATGGCGGATGGTGGCGAATTCATATTTTTGCACTAGTGTCCTTTTTTAACGCACATTAGTGCAAAAATATGAATTCACCACTCCGTAAATTGTTGTTGCAATTCACATCTATTCATCGACACGAGATGAAATTACAAAAACAACAATGTAAACAAATGGGTTTTGGGGGATGGAACGTACGAAAGATTCCAATCTTTATAATTCATAATCTCTGGTGTTTAGAAACAAATTCTAAACTGAATCGATTCTTTGGTTGGAAAGAATTCGACATAAAATGCCTGTTTTGCAAGAAATTTTCCACTATGGGTTTTGCCAGCAAATTGTGAAAATTTGTGAATTTTTTTGAAATTTTGTGCCAATTCACAAGAAATTTCACGTTACCAGACAGATTTATGATGAACATACTTTTTCTGTCTTTTGCGAAAAACCTCATTTCTCTTGCAATTTAAACGTAGGCCTTATTACGTCAGATTTAAAATTTTGACAGCTATTAGGTGATGCTTATTCAAAATTAGATTGACGATGCCAAATTGGCAGCCGCCATTTCAGGATTACGTATCCAGCACCAATACTTGTTTTCTCCTGGCTTTCTCTTTCTTTTGTATTTTTGACAGTTTGGATGAGGGGTGTAGAAACGTAGGGGGAATGAAGTAACGAAAGGATAAATTTCTATAAACTGTCAAAAAGACAAAAGACGAAACGACCGAAAAAACGAGTCGTGTTATCAGCTACATACAAACATTTGGTGCATCAAATTTGCTACCTAATTTATGTAGTATGTAGTTAAATGTAGTTCATGAAACAAATTATAGCAAACGTAGTTTCAAATATCAAATGATCTGTCAGCTGTCACTTTGAATGTTGAGTTGAAATTCGGCCAATTCTGGTTAGAGCGTACCACAAATATTGTAATTTAACCTACACTATAGCCTTGTTCGTTTATACTTCCCAAACCTACCCATTTCTGCCCTTTTTGGCCCAAAAGACTGTCAAAGTTCATATAAAAAATATGAAACTGATAAAATCTGACAGTTTCGGGCAAGTAAGCGAACAGACCTTAGGTGTGTTCGCGTACTTGCCCGAAACTGCCAGATTCTACCAGATTTGGGTGCTTTCATAAATGCATGGTTGCGAAAGTCTGACGAATGCATAACTTTCATAAATGCAAATGATAAATGTCAGATTTCCATAAAAGCAAAACGCAAATATTTGCAGCGCAAACGTGCAACTATAAAAAACTCACATGCAATCTGAATTTCTTTCTTAAAGAAAGAGTGTTGCACACACTCCACCATCTTTAGAATAGCCATCTCCTTCCCACCCGTATATCGTTAATAGGAAACTTTTTGTATTTTTTTTTTTTTTGTATTCCTCTTTGTCATTACGTTTGCCTCGATTAAAGAGTTATGAGGTGATGAATTAAAACAACAGAAATATGTGAATATCTGTGTTAAAAAAAAAATTTACAAAACATGTAGATCAATAATATCTATGAGCTGTATGATTTTGAGATTTTTTAAAGCATTTGTTAAAAATAGAAAATTAAAAAAGTGGTAAAAATTGACATATGACGCAAATCAGAAAAACAGCGTAAAACACATGCGCAAATATTTTGTATGACGTTAATATGATTGCAATTGGATCGCATGTAAATAAAGCAACCATGCATTTATGAAAGTACCCTTTATTTTTTTAATAATAAATAAGGGTATTCATGCAACGTCAGAAAAGCATCGTAAACGTGTTAAACGTCTTAAAGTTTACGACGTCGTAAACGAACTGTCAAAATTTGTATGGGAAATCTTTTCAAACAAATCTTAAACTTTAAGACACCAATTTGTGTGTTAAACGAAGATGGTAAACATCGTGAACATGGTAAACGGGCACATCGAGGAAAAATGAGGTTTTTTTTTTCAAAATAGTGTGAGTTACACAAACACAAATGCATTCACACATGCACTTATGTATTGATCACAATTAATTATCATTGAAAGCAATTTGTTCATACAATTGTATAAATTTACTTTTTTGGCTTATTTTAAATTGCGGATGACAAATTTTAGGAATGTTAAAATTAAACTAAATATTTTGAGCTGTTTGACGTTTAACGAACAGCTGATTTGTTTACCATATCGTTTACCACATTTACGCAAAATGTTTTTTGGTGCGTTCATGAAACGTGTGTCGGAAACTTTACGATTTTACGACATCGTAAAGTTTAAGACGTTGCATGAATACCCTTAATATGAACTTTGCAGTCTCTTTCGGACTAAAAATAAAACGGGTAGGTTTGGGAAGTTAACGAATAAGGTTCTTGTGTTCACACAAGTAAGAAATATGCTTTTCCTTTACTTTTGATGATTTGAAGCACGTGACCATTTTAATGCGAATTGGCAATACATACCTATACGTTTTTTTTTATGCTGGGAGGAGTAGAAAGTTTCTTGAAAGCCGTCGTTTCGAAATCGACTATTCTTTGTCATTGTATGTATAATGTATGTATGTATATTATGTATATACAAACTTGCGTGTTTTTAAAAGAGTCTTAAGCTCATTCTTAATGCTCTTATACTTTGTTAATCCGCCGCTGGAATTAAGATTGCAGGCAGTGAACAATTTAATCAAGTAAATGTTAAATCCAATGACATAGTCATATACACTCGGCTGAGCTAAGGTCTCTCATGACAGACAAATTTGAATTTATTGTTGTAGTGGTGTTGCAGTTTGAAAAAGTCAAAGCTTGGGATTTCAAGGGAACTTTAACTGGACGCAGTGGGTGTTTGTGAAGCGGAAACATTTTCACCTGATGTTTCTTTCCTCAACAATATTGACGTCGTCGGTCGTCGCGGAAAACATTTTTATTCCAATTTATTCATGTATGTATACCTGCTCGTACCTACAACTTAACCATAATATAGAAAACACCATTGGCAAGACATTCCTTCAAAACTCCCTCGTTGATCTCACGTGGGGTAAATGTAATAATCATTTTCATATGCTTATTTGTACAAAGTTAACTTTCCAGTTTTTTTTTTATAACGATAACTGAGTAAA
Organism: Epistrophe grossulariae; assembly: GCA_929447395.1. Lineage (NCBI taxonomy): Eukaryota > Metazoa > Arthropoda > Insecta > Diptera > Syrphidae > Epistrophe > Epistrophe grossulariae. The sequence goes on from OV839566.1 coordinate 35,090,622, forward strand.
GTAATACAACGTCCCTATAATAAAGTTCGTGTACCGGAAGACAAGCTAGGATTGTTTTTTTTTTTTTATTATTATTGTTATTATAATTTTTTTTACTTTAAAGCAGCAGTTGGTCGCGAATCATGCCAAAGTTTTCTTTATTACAAAATGTCAAATGATTAAAATAAAAATAATGCATAATGAGGTCACGAAAAGGTATGTGTGTATGTGTGTGTGTATTGGCAAAAAGAATGACTTAACCACAACAATAATTACCACATCTAGTATATATAGATAATCGAACATATAATAATTTTTCATCCACCATTTAACCTCTTTGGCTACGGCTAGGGCATAAATAAAGAAATTAATTGATGCAGTTTTGTAATATTATGGGCAAAATTTAATAAAAAAACAAATTGCCAATTAAAACTTAATCTATCCTTCATAGTTTATAAACAACTTACCGATATTACTTTTACATAATTAGATATCAGCTTGAATTATGAAACTTTTATAGGACTACGTTAAAAAATAGTCTTGATAAAATCCTAAATACACCACCTAAATGGGTTCAGCTTAAAAAAAATCAGTAAAATGATTTGTCCTGGACGTTGTTGTCATCAAAACTAAGGACGAAAAAAAATATTTGAAAATCTTTAACACCGTTGGAACTTACAGTCGTATTTATTCCTTTGAACACTCTTGGACAGTTGTCTATTCAGTCGTTCTCTAAATAGTTGGACCTCTCCTTATTTTTATAAACGCTTACTAACAGTTGTCTAAGGGTAAGGCCGATTTTATTCACTAACAATTAAACAAAACTTGAGGATTTTTATTTTCAACTTGTGAATTTCTTTTTATTCGCTCAAATTTTACGTTTTCAACTCTCGATTTTCAACTTTAGTGCCTGTTTACATAGGCATTTTACTGAAGGGCACATCCAGTGAGACAGGTAGATTTTATGTGCGTAGAAACGAGAAGGATTTTGGGATGGAATTTACCCTTCTCGTTTCTACGCACACATAAATCTACCTGTCTCACTGGTTGCGCCTTTCAGTAAAATGCCTATGTAAACAGGCACTTAGAGTTGACTAGTTTTAGAATTGTCAACTCCTGGGAAAAGTAGAAGTCGACCGAGGTAATTATTTTTCTTCGAGGAAAGTTTTTTATTTTTTTTTCACCCATTATTTTTCAATTATTTATTCACAATTTAGCACAATTTGACACAAAAAACACAATTTAACACAAAAGCACAAGGTCTCTTTGTATCTTTTTTTTTTTAAGGTTTAAAACCTGTCAAACTTTGAAAGAAGATTAAAATACTCTCAGAGAGGGAAGAACTTGTCAAAAAGTTAACAAACGCACTGAACCACTTTATGTATAAAAAGTCACTTTTATGTACAAGACGTCAAACGGTGACAAATCATTTTGAATTTTGTAATTTTTAATTTGTAAAATAATTTTTTATACTGAAAAATATCGAACGAAAATGTAACACCGCTTTTGATGGATTTATCTGAATTTTCATCAAGTGAATGCAGACAATCTGAATGAATATTTTCTGACAGACACTGACAGCTGTGTATTTGACAATTTTTAAACTCCTTGCATACATAAGGACTGTTTGGTATCTTTTTTTAAGAAAAAGGTGTAAAACTTGTCAAACTTTGAAAAAAGGAGAAAATACTTTTAGAGAAGGGAAAACTTGACAAGAAGTTAACAAACGCACTGAACCACTTTTCGTATAACATGTCACTTTAGTGTACAAGACGTCAAACGGTGACAAATAGTTTTGAATCTTGTAATTTTTAATTTGTTTAATTATTGTTTATACTGAAAAATGCAGAACAAAAATGTAGCACTGGTTTTTATGGACTTATTTGAATCTTCGCCAAGTATGAAATCTACGATAATCTCCTTCAGGATAAGAGCTTCTGGGGACGAAAACACTAGCGGTGATTTTGTGGTTTCAATTTCAATTCCACGAGTCACTACCGATTGTAACACATCGAGTTCGGCCGTAGGCGATTTTCAATTGAGGTGGTGAATATCTACAATATTTTGTAAATTAAGCTTAGTGCAGACGATTGTCAGATCTTACAATATTGTCAGATCTGTCAGTGAAAAAACTGTTCCAAATGTCTTACAATAGTCACACACAATTTTGTCTGACAATATTGTCAGACACGTCATTGTCAGACGATAATCTGACAAAAAATTGTCAGGTATCTTACAATCGTCTGAACACACAATTTTTATCATTGTCAGTCGATTAGGACATTGTCAGACTCATTGGTCATTGTCAGATGTTTTAATTGGAAATATCTTACGATTGCTGACAATTTGTTCATTGTTCGAAATGTCAATGAGTTGGTTAAAGGGAGATACAAAAAAATAGCTGACAATCAAATTGGGAAGAAATCTATCAACCGTGTGAACGGACAATTTTTCATTGTAAGAAATATGTCAATTGTCAGCTAATTGTTAGCTATTGTCAGACCATTGACAGTTCTGACAATATTGTAAGATCTGAGAATCGTCTGTACTTAGCTTTACTAGCGATTTCAAAGGACAGACACTGGCAGCTGTGTATTTGACAATTTTTACACTTCTTGCACGCAGAAATTTGTGTAGCAGAAATTTGCAAGTTATCCAATGGAGGGGAAATAATTTGATATCTCGTTGCAACTTTTTTGAGTTAACAAACAGGAATTTGTGACAATTTGTGAAAAATTGTGACAATTTTGCAAGAAATTTCAGAGCTACAATTGAGCACAATAAAACAGTTAGTTTTTTGTTTTATATTTCACAGATATCCCAAGGTTATTTTTGAAACTGGAAGTTGGCCAACTTTAGATCTTCAACTGGAAAGTTGAGAAAGCAATTAGTGAATAAAAAGAAATTTCAACTTGGGTTTCAACTCTCGAGTTTTAGCCAATTCTTAAGTTGACCAACTTGAGAGTTTGCCTCAAGTTGAGCAATAGTGAATAAATTTTGTTTCCACTATTTTACTTGTAATCTATCACTTGACTTTTTTTCCACTACTTGACTTGTAATCTGTCTTTTTTGATTTTTTTGTCCACTATTTGAATTGTAATCAACCAATAAAATATTTTTTTAGTACACTCTTGTTGTTGAAGTTTAAGAACAAGACTAACTTTATTTAAATTAAATATAACATAATTCAGTATGAAATTTACGAAGAAGTAATTACATAAGAGTATATACATAGTATGCAGGAGGATGCTACAGAGAGATGAGATTAACCTGTGTTGCCACTTATTATATTCATATATTTTCAACACTCCTCCTCAACACATTGTTTCTTATTTTACTAGTTTCACAAATAATTTATAATTCAAGTATTTAATTTGTATGTACCTACATATAAGAATAATTCATAATTCAAGTATTTAATGTAAATAATTTCGAAGTTAATTTAAACCCATTGAGAGTGTAAATTTGTTGTGCTTTTGTTTAGTAAGATTCTTGGTCAAAACATCTGCGATCATGTTGTTTGTGCAAACATACTGCAAATTAATCTTTTGTTGCTGGAAAATCTCACGGACGTAATGGTACTTGATGTCTATATGCTTACTCCTCGAGTGATAGACTGGATTTCGTACAAGTTGTTGTGCACTGAGATTATCCCCATTGATGATCATTGGTGTTTTATCATGATAAAGACCGATCTCACTCAAAAGTTTTTGGAGGTAAACAGCTTCTTTTGTTGCAGTACATAAAGCCATATACTCTGCTTCGGTGCTACTCAAAGCCACACAATTTTGTTTCTTTGATTCCCATGAAAAAACACAGCCTGCAAAGATAAAAACATAACCAGTGAATGATTTTCTATCACTAATATCTGCACCCCAGTCAGCATCAACAAAGCACTCCATTGGCACCCCAGATTTTCGATAAGTTAATTTAAAATTTATTGTTTTGCTTAAATATCGTAGAATATGTTTTAACCCTGCTATATGTTCAGCATGTGGATCCTTATTTCTCTGTGATAACTTGCATACAGAGTGCAATATATCTGGACGAGTCGATATCGCCAAATACATTAATGACCCAACTAGGCTTTGATAGGCTCGTTCGTCGATTCGCTTACACTCCTTGGATGTACAATGCACCTGAAAACCAGAATCTAAAGGTGTAGATGCTTCGCGACAGTTTTCCATGTTGTTGTTTTTTAGCAATTCCTTTATATATTGTTTTTGGCATACTGTAATAGAATTTGTTTCCCTTTTGACCTCGACTTCCATTCCCAAAAAATAATGAAGTTGGCCTTTGTCTACTACCTCGAACTCATTGGCAATACTCGCTTTGATTCTAGTCAGTGTGGTTTCCTTGGAACAAGCTATAATGATGTCATCGACGTAGACTGCGATTATGTTGATCTCGCTCTCAAAATTCATGACATAAACACAAGGCTCACTTTCACATTGCGAAAATCCGATTTTCTTTAATACTTCATCAAGCAGCGCATTCCATTCGCGCCCAGATTGTTTTAATCCGTAAATTGCCTTGTTCAATCTCAGTACCATGTCTGGACAATTTTCATCGACAAACATTTCCGGTTGTTTCATATATACCTCGTCATGTAGCTCACTATTTAAATAAGCGGTGGACACATCCATCTGGTGTATAAACAGCTGATACTCGGCAGCTAAGGCAATAATCATTCTGATGGTTGCGAATCTGACCACGGGAGAAAAAGTTTCCTCATAATTTACTCCATACTGCTGACTACATCCCTTGGCAACGAGTCTTGCTTTAAATCGGTCAATCGTCCCATCTTTGTTTTGTTTTAAACTGTAAACCCATTTACAATTTATTGCCTTTTTGGTTGGAGGTAGATCGCATAACGTCCATGTGTTATTTTCTATAAGAGAATCAAATTCCTTACCCATAGCTTTTACCCACATTTCTTTATGTGGATTATCGTTAACAGCATCAAACACAGTCTGCGGAACTTTAACGCTTTGATTAGAACTCATCAAATTTACCAAATTGAACTGTTTTTTGGGACGTCCTGGATTGCCAGTTCGTATTAATTTTGGTCTGCCTGGGCCTATTCTAGGAGCACCTGATTTTTCTACAGCCTTTTCTTCTTGTTTTATACACCTGTCGCTATCGGTCTTCTGAATTGTGTCATCTACTTTCTCACTTTTCCCGCACACTCCTTCAGCGAGTTCCACAGACGAATCAGTAGTTGCATTATTCTCTAACATATATGGAAACGATTCACATATTAAGTCTTTTACCTCAGTTTTCCCATCTTCTATGAACGCCACGTCCCTGGTTACTATAATAGTTTTCGTCTCAATGTCAAAAACTCGGTATGCCTTAGAATTCTGAGAATATCCCATCATTAAAACATTTTTACCCTTAGAAGCGAATTTTTTTCTTTGCGTTTTGTTAAGTGCAATTCCCTTAGAGCCAAATACCTTTAAATGTGCTACGATTGGCTTATGACCTGTCCATACCTCAAATGGAGTTACATCAACTAGCGCCCTGGTAGGTGAACGATTTCTTAAGTACGCTGCTGTGCTTATGGCTTCTGCCCAGAAATGTTCCTTTAAAGCTGCATGACCTAACATACTTCTCGCCATTTCAACTAGTGTTCTATTAACACGTTCTGCTACACCGTTCTGTTGGGGTGTGTACGGCACAGTTAATTGTCTTTTAATGCCATTTTCACTCAGAAAACTATTGAAAGCATTGTTGACATATTCAGTGCCGTTATCACTTCGGAGTTCTTTGATCAATTTTCCTGTTTGGAGCTCTACTTCAGCTTTGAATTTCTTAAAAATTCCAAGAATTTCATCTTTGGACTTCAAAAAATATACAAAAATGTACCTCGAATGGTCGTCAACGAAAGTGACAAAATATCTAGCCCCACCATTTGAAAACGTGTTGATAGGACCACACACATCCGAGTGGACAAGTTCCAACATATTCTTTGAACGATTTTCTGACATTTTGGGAAATGGTTTCCCGCACATTTTACCATTTAGACAGCTTATACATTTAAAGCTCAAAGCTTTTTCAGATATGTTTGCAATTTTCATGCCATGTACCATATTTTTTCGAACAATCTCACTAAGACTGCCAAAATTTAAGTGCCCGAACCTATTGTGCCACATGATAGAATCATTCACATTACTCTGTGCGATAAGACAGGAATTGGTGTTCACATCATCATATAAAAACAAGTTATTCACCCTCTTTGCCTTTAAAACAACAACACCCGTTTTATTTTTTATCCATGCACAATTTTTCTCAAATAGAACGATGTAATCATTTAAAACCGCTTTGCTTACTGATATGAAATTGCTCTGTAAGTTTGGTACATAAAGAACATCTCTAAGCATCACTTCAGAACCGTTTGTTTTTAATTCGACATCTCCTCTACCATATGCAAGCACAGTTTTGCCACCCGCTACTTGGATTTCTTCTCTGTGGTCTTCAAATGCAGAAATTAAGTTCCTGTTACAGCACATATGTGCCGTTGCCCCACTATCGACGCACCATGCACCACGTGATAAGTTTTCTGTACTTGTAGCTGCTACAATTGATAAGAAAGATGCATGTTGGCATGATCTCTCGTCTTTTTTTCGCTCTTTACACTCTGATGAAAAATGACCCTTGCGCCCACATTTAAAACATTTCACATTGTTTTTTTTCTTTGTTGGTTTCTCTTTCGCTGTTTGCCCTTTAGATTGTGCCAAGTATGCTTTGCTATCTATCAATAAACCACCGCTACTTTTGTCTACCCTTCGTTCCCCTTCTTCAATGATCTTAGTTTTTAGAACGCTTAAGCTTGGAAACGTGTCTCGAATTTCAATAGCGATAACAAAATTTTCATACGAACCTGGTAGACTTGAGAGCAAGATAATTACCAAAAGTTCCTCCACAATAACAACACCAACTTCATTTAGTTTCTCAACGATGTCAGTAAATGAATTAAGATGACGGCATGCATCTCCATCTTCTGTCATTCTCAAGCCCAAAAGCTGCTTAAAAAGGGATACCTTCCTTGCGGGACCCTCTCGCTGGTATACCTCACGGAACTTATTCCATGCCTCAGATGAGCTCTTACAATGCCTAATGTGGTTAATTTGGGATGGCTTAATAGAAAGCATAATAGATGCTAATGCCTTCTCGTCCTTAGCCTCCCATGCCACCACCGCAGCGGTCGCAGCTGCCACCACCGCAGCATCACCCTCTGTGTGTAACTCAGGTTTTACCTGCCTCCCGCAAACAAAAGGCCACAACTCCGAACATATAAGAACGCTTTTCATTTGTACGCTCCATGAGTCGTAGTTCCCTTCATCTAATTTTTCGATTTGAAAATTTGACCCACTCATAATTTTTTTTTTTTTTTTTTTTTACTTTAATTATGAAAATTTCGCAACTCTTTCACGACTAGTACCTGGGCCCATAACCTGTTGAAGTTTAAGAACAAGACTAACTTTATTTAAATTAAATATAACATAATTCAGTATGAAATTTACGAAGAAGTAATTACATAAGAGTATATACATAGTATGCAGGAGGATGCTACAGAGAGATGAGATTAACCTGTGTTGCCACTTATTATATTCATATATTTTCAACACTTGTATGCATTGGCGGATCCAGGATTTGGTCATAAAAATCGAAAACTTAAAGATAAACTAAATTTGCGTTGGCTTTGTGCTAACTGCTACTTTATTTATGAGCGTGAATTTAGCACTGCCATTTTGATTTTTAGAAAAAAAAAAAAACAAACAAGAACAAACAAGCAACAGCGCATGTATGTATAACTTGTAAAAAATCGTAATTAAAAAAAAAAGCAAATTTTTTAATTTAAAAAATATTTACGATCAAATGGCAGCACCAGTAAGCACAATACAGCACAACTATATTTTTTTTTGGAAATTCGAAAATAGCTGTGCTAACTTCACGCTTCGCAAAATTTATTTTTGGCCCTAAATGCTGTAAATATGCGAATCATTTTTGGAGCAAAATACAGCACAACTGTGATGTTTTCGAAAATCGTAATTTTGTAAAAAAAAAATGCATCCCTAAAATTTCAAATAAAAAAATATTTACGGCACATGGTGGTACAAATTGAGCACAATACCTATACAGCACAACTTTTTTTTTGAAATTCGAAAATGATGGTGCTAAATTCACGCTAAGTTCCTTCGCAACATTTGCGTTCGGTCGTAGAGGTTGCAGATATGCGTTTTTTTATCTCTTCGGTTGTATCATATTTTGAGACCAAAACTTTAACTTAATGTTGGAAGTTCTCATCCATCCGCAAAAATTTTTAAAAATATTTACGGCACATCGCAGCACAACAACATACCTTAAGCCCTTGAACTAATAAGTTTCCCTCATAAAACTGTTACGCAATCTAATGTATGTAAGTAGGTATACTATTTTTTACAATAAAAAGTATTTGAAGTTCTTGAAGAAATTTTTAGTCGAAATTTTGTGAAAAGTTGTGCTTTCTGGAAATAAGTAGGTCAAACGTAGACCAAATTAAGGTCGAAGAGAAATAAATTTTTAATAAATAAATTAAATTAATTATTATAAAAATATTTGGTTTAAATACTCATGGAGGGGGGTCCGGACCCGATCGCTTTAAGTAGAAATTACATATTTTTTAAACAGAAAATTCTGAAACACCCTGTATATTTTGAAACTCACTAGCTTGATAGCCTTAAAAATTCCCTTTAAGTTAAATAAAAAATTGTTACGATATCTTTATTCGTTTAAGAGTTATGAATTTAGCAATCAAAAAAATCGAAACGGGCCACTGTGTGTTTTCAACTTAAAATTACCTGAAAACCCCATGGTTAAATAAACTTTTTTCTTATTCTGGCAGTTATTTTGAATGTTCAATGCTGTTAATTGCTTCCAAATATTGTTTGCACTTGATTATAAAACAATCAGTACACTTACTCTCAAATATTAACATACATATATGTATGTGCCTTAATTGTTTACCTACAATTAACAATCACAATACAATCTGCATCCCAATAAAAAATTCTAGTGCTGTGCAGATTGCCTGTTATAGGGCTATCTTTCTAACAAAACAAAAAAATGAAATTTTTCTCTGCATTCACCACTTGCAGTTCGTTTGTCCTAAATAATTTGTCTGTTTTTTGTTGTTTTTCTAAAAAAACCGAAGAACTTATTCTAGTTTTGCGTAACTACACTCGACTTCGTTACATCGATGGCCTGGTTACAACAAAACGTGACCTATATTTCGCTATTGTTTACACAAAAAAAAGACATGAATATGAACTCATATTATAAACAAGCAAACTGTGCAATTCAATTCTATTTAGTTCACTATAATAATTTGTTTCACTCTGTCGTTAAGTAATATTCCTTTCAAATAAAAGGAATATAAATTACGTGTTGCGCTTTTTGTTGTTGTTTTTGTTAAAGAACTTTATTTCCGTGCTTAAATTTCTTTTGTCCTTGTAACATTTTTGTATATTCTATTATTGTTCATTCAAAATAATGAATGGTTGACGGATGCCACACTACATTTTGATGTTCTTTTAGAACTTTACGTAGTGTAAATTAATTATACGTCATTAAAATTGAAGACTGGAAATTCCAACATGCAAATTATATCTATCAAAATTCTTAGAAAATAGAAAACTTTTCTTAAGATTGTTTACATTCTATTCATCTCTTAAGTCTTTGGAGACCTACATACCTATTATGTACATTGTATGTATGTAATAAGGATGATTTTGCAAATAACACTTAAGTGAGCCTAACCGCAAAATAAATCATTCTGTTAAATCGACTCATTATTTACCTTTGTTTTTTTTTATGAATTTCATTTCTCAAAACTCGATTATTCCACACTGAAGTGGGACATTATGCCCCAAGGATGTAGGTATATCTATAGTTTAAGAACTTCTTTAATTTCTTTTTGAATTATTATTTTGTCTGTTCCCGTACTGTCCAAAATTGTTATTTTCTACGAATTTTAATTAGCCAGTTCACGTTTCTGAGATCTCACTGAGCAAACATCTGTCAGCTCCACTGAGGAGAAGGAGAAACCTGAACAAAATTTCTCCTTAGAAGTCAAAAGCACTCTCCATCTCGTTTTTATAAATTGATCAACTGCGACAAAAAATAATTGAGCAAACGAATCCAAAAAATTTCAGTCTCAGCTTTTTGACAGGAAAAGTGAGGAATCTCACTGAGGAATTACGTTTAGATTTCTGAGATTGCTGAGATCTCTGAGATCTCAGATATCTCAAGAAACCTGAACTGGCTAAATAAAAAGTCTGTCAAAGGTCATATACAAAAAATAATAAAATTTGTAGAAATTCACACAAATGCACAGAGTTTCAAAATTAAGGAACACACCTAATAATATTCTTGTTTTACGAAAAATAACATGCATTTAAACGAACCATTTTATTTATTTTCCAGATCGACTGTATTTTGTGGCCTTCAAAAAGAACTTTAAGCCAAAGAACACACCAAGTACGCATTATTTTAGCATAGATGAAGATTTTGTCTACGAAAATTTCTACAATGACTTCGGTCCTCTTAATATATGCATGCTATACCGTTACTGCCAGAAACTCAATCGAAAAATAACCTCAAAATGGCATTCAAATAAAAAAATCATTCACTACACATCGATGAATCCGGCAAAAAGATTAAATGCTGCCTATTTGATTGGTTCGTATGCAGTAAGTGAAGTTCTTTTTAATCGAGATGTTTTCTTTTTTTTTGTAATTTGTATTAATAAAATATTGCATTTTTTTCCTCCTGCTTCATTTAGGTCATCTATCTAAATAGGACACCAGAAGAAGCTTATCGGCCTCTGGTAGCCGGTGATATACCAGCTTATACACGATTCTGTGATGCATCCTATGGCCCAAGTGGATATAAAATATCACTTATTGATTGTATAAATGCTGTATACAAAGCTCTGAAGGCAGGTTTCTTTAATTTCGATGATTTCGATGCCGAAGAATATGAATACTTCGAACGTGTTGAAAATGGTGATTTCAATTGGATTGTACCAGAGAAATTTATAGCTTTTTGTGGTCCTCATCAAAAGTCTAAAACACTTTCGAATGGTTATCCTTGTCATTCACCCGAAACATATTTTGAATATTTTCGTGAAAATAATGTAACAACAGTAATTAGATTAAATGCAAAGGTCTATCATGCGTCAAGTTTTGAGAATGCAGGATTCGATCATAAGGATTTGTTCTTCATCGATGGCAGTACGCCGAGTGATTTGATTTTGAAAAAGTTCCTTAATATTTGCGAAACAACAAAAGGTGCTATTGCGGTGCATTGCAAAGGTGAGAAATGAAATGTATGATTTAAAAAAATAAGATATTACGAGTGTTGGGTGCTTTTCCGACCAATAAAACTATACTTTTTTTTAAGCTTTTGAGAACATTAAAATAAACATTAAATAAATTTCAGCTGGACTTGGCAGAACTGGAAGTTTAATAGGTGCTTATATTATGAAACACTATAGTTTCTCGGCTCTAGAAGCGATAGCATGGCTACGACTCTGTCGACCAGGGTCAGTTATTGGTCATCAACAACAATGGATGGAAGAGTAAGTTAATATAAACTCCTAACATACCTTCTACATAATTATTCTCATATGTTGTTTAATTTTTAGTAAACAAGCTTGGCTATGGACCGAAGGTGAACGTCATCGAAAACGCTGGAACACCGAACCACCAAAACATAAATATGGTATCTACTCTCAGATTTTAAATGGCAAGGCAAGCAATCAATTAAACGACAATTCAGAAGTTCTCCTTACAAGTCGAGTGAAAGGTATTTCACAGAAAGTCGATACAATGCATATCAACGATGAAGAAAATGAAAATGGAAATGTTCCCAAAAAGAAGGTGCTAACAACAAAAAATGTCGAAGAAGATGAATCGTCCAGTGATGATGATAACAAAGACGATGAGAAACTATTACACCGTGGCAATGATGTTGTTGATAACAATAAACTTTCCATAGAGCCTTTGTATGCAGAAAAGAAACTTAAAAAGCCGTGTAGTATTTTTGAAGCAGCTAATAAACATACGATAGCATCAACGGTCAAAATGACCCAAGCAGCTATTGATAAGAAAAACGCCCAAACTCAAGGCGATAAACTTAATCAAATTAAAGCAATGCGCAGGCAGCATAACTCAAGATCAGTCAATGTGCCGGGAACACTGTTAGTTTTTTTGTTTGTTTTTATTTTAATTATTTGTAATTGGTATTTCTTCTTTTTTAGTGACTGTGATAATCCAGCTAGACATACCCGCGCACGATCGCAACCATTTAGGAATAACAATGGTAATATTGTTAATATATTGAGTAGTACTTCATTATCGCCACAACTCTTGAAGACTACAATCGATTGTATTGAAACTACAACTACGCATACAACCCCTGCAGCAGTTGGTACAACAACTACAAGTACCACAACTAGTTCCATTACCAGTACAAGAACCAAAGGTCTTGCGTTCTATAGCAAGAGGTAAGAGTAGCTCTGAAAAAAAAAGAAACCCCCAAACAAAACGAACCTCTTTGGGGAAGTGTTTCGTTTCAAGTATTTTGTTTCTTTTGTAAATTTGTTTAATTTGCGATGCTAAAGTAATGTCTTCCTTTATCCATTCCAATCAAAATGGTCCTGTTTATTGATCCCTTATAATATTATATTTGTCCTTAAATGCTTGCCATTTTTGTTTATTTATATTTTTTTTTTTTTAATGTTTTATTTATGTTTATGTAAGTAAACTAAAGTTTTTGTATACATAACTTTTTTTTAACGAAATTGGTTTTAAGATTTATTATTTTTTGTTGGTAAAAATAGTACATACATATTTTGTATTTTTTTTTAAGTTTTTTTAAGAAACTTTTTTCCAATTAAAAATGTCATTAATTTTTCATAGTTAATTTTTTGGAACTTAGGTTTCTTAAATGAGGCAACAGCAATTCAAAAACTCGGAGAAACTTTTTTGAAAAAGATTAAGCGTAAAAAATTATTGCCTCGTCGATGCCTTGCATCAATTGACCAATATTTCCATTGCCAAAGCGTCCTCATCGGCAATATTCAAGGCAATGGAAAAGAGCCAATCAATTTATTTCCCCAAATATTGCCACTGGAACCGCTTAGGGCCACAGTCCTTGTATTCGAGAAACTATCAAATAGGCATAATTTTCAGAAACGTTGGGTTGTTGCAAAGATTTTGAATAATACTTTTCTAAAATGTTGTCAGCCAATGTAGATAGTGATAAAATATTTCTACTGATAAATTTAGATGTTTCAGATCTGTCAGGCGACCCACGACGCGACGGCTCACTATCTTTTTTTTTTTTTAGGAAGGTCGTTATAAATTCGGAACTTTCGGGTTTAAAATACCCATTTCGATTATTTGCAGTAATATGATGCAATCAATTGTGGAACTCGATTTAAAAGTCTATGAAAAATAAGTGGCATTTAGTATTAAAATAAACTATTAAATATTTGTAACTCAAAAACAAAAACCATGTTTACAGTACTAAAACCCATAACTCTTTGTTTTGATAAGACAAGAGATAAATTTAAAAAAAAATAAGAGCACACCCGTATAACCTTTATTAATTGTGTTTGTTTTTTATGTTCTTTTTAAGGTGATTAATAAAAAAACATGTACTTTTTTTTAATGTATCGCATGCCAATAAATTAAAATACAAATTACAAAATTCGTTTTTTTTTTTTTTTTGTTAAACTGATAAGTCGGCTTTTTTTGTATATGAATAAATTTTTCATTTCGGATGTTATTTTTTGTGTTTTTTTTCTGTTTTTATTTATTTTATTTTAGTTTTGCTTTGATTTGTTTCCTTTTCCTGCGCTTTGGATCATTCTGCTATGCTTTTTTCTTCTTATTCAAACACATATAAATGTATGCCTCTGTAGTAGAAGCCTTGAGAATGTCTAAATATTCTCATTCTATGTTTTTTTGTTTCTTTTTTCTCTCCTTCTATCCTATATTTTGTGAAAAAAAACTGAATCCTACCAGAATGGGCCTAATGCACATGCGTAAAGCGGAAGCACAACAGAGTAATATCCCATCAACATCCTTCTCTAGTTCTACCATCACTAACAGCACTTCATCATCGACCTCAACCACTACCACCTCCACAACCTCAACAACAACTTCTGTTGCTACTACTAATAATAATATAAATAGTTCTATGGCTGGGTCTGTCCAAAATCAATCCAATCATCATTATCATCACCAGCAGCAACTGGAGCACCATCATCATGATGTGACTGCACCAACCCTTAGTAGTTTGAATAAACAGACCAAAACCCACAACAATACCCTTCTATCCTCGTCCAGTGTAATGGCGTCGATAACTGAGAGTAAAATTCCAATAGTTCGCGATGTGGACAGTGGTGGAGGTGGCCATGCCGGCGGTGGCGGCGTAGGGGCAGCCAACACCAATAACAATAACATCACCAGCAGCAGCAGCGGCAGCAATGTTGTACCTCCGCCGGGTCGATCATCATCGCGCCTAGGTCATCATTTGCATCATATGACATTGCGAGGCAGATCCCGAATACGTTATCGAACATCGGCTCACAGTGTCGAACAGCAACCGTCATCACAAACGTCAACTTCTTCAGTGGGTGCTGCTTCTGTATTGGGTACAAGGTACTATCGTGACAGTTCAACCACTGCCACTTGTGGCAACAATGCCAACACCACTTCCTCATCCTCAGTATTATCTTCTGTCTGTGCTTCTTCTGGTGTTCATGTTGATCACAATTCGAATCCGATCAGTGTTCCGCCAATGACAGCTTTGACGGGGACAACGGGTGTAAGCCATAAATTGCTAATCGATGATAACAATCTCTCTTCTTCCAGCAACAAATCAAACAACGGTGTTGTCCTGGAATTGAAAGCTGCCAACACAGGCGGTGTTTCGTCATCTCATTCTCAATATCACTCACACCTGCATCCTCATCAACATCATAATCATCAACCATCTGGCATTCCGGTTAATAATAATATTACAAAACGCAATAAACGCTCCTTAAGTAGCACACGTATAGAGAAAGACAAGTGCGATGAATATAACACGAAATTGCTGCGAAAGACTGCCAATCAAAGTGGAACTAACAATAATAATACCACAATCGCAACATCTTCATCGGGCACAACGTCCACCACTTCGTATAGAACTGGCAATTATAATCACTCTCACGGTGCCATATCAGTTTCGGCATCGACCTCGCCAGCACCATCAGTTGTAAAGAATTCCTCACTGAGTCGTAGGCTTATTGGACCCGGATCAGTGATGGATTCTTTGCTACTGCATGCTCATTCTTCGGCCACAGCGGTGGCAGCAGCGACAGCAAGTAGTGGGCGTAGTTCGAATAGATTTGTAGAATCACAACCGGATCCACCTCTGCGGCAGTCCCTATCGCTGAAATTACGCAAAAAGGTCAGTTATTAGGGTCTAAGCGGCAGTAGGCGTTGGAGAAAGTAGTAGAACGTTTAGTGTTTTGTTTATTTGTATTTGTTTGTTGAAATGAAAATAAAAAGTATTTTTTTTAAAGGAAGGTACATATGTGAAAGCCGATCGTTAAAGAGACTGCATATTTAAAAAAAAAAATATAAAAGGATGTACATTTTTCACTTTGGATGATTTTAAGTCCAATTTTTTTTTCTTTTTTAACTTACCGCAAAGCCCCATGGCAACGGAAATACGCTTTTAAATACCAATTTAGTGGCCTTGACTGCAATGTAGATTTTTTTACTATTTAGTTTTTTTAATTGGGTTAATTGAATAAACAGATAAATTTTTGAATCTTAGTTCAGAAAAATTAAGATTTCAGAAATTTTAAAAATATGTACAGAATTCATAAGCAAAATTTTTCAGTTTTGCTGTCAAACACTGAGGACAGAACTTTGGATTTGCGTGCCAAACTAAATTTAATTTATCCAAACTTGTCGAATATAATGAGGCGATAGAAAAGAAAATTAGTGTATTTCCATATTACTATAGGTAATTAAAACATAAGTTTACACTTAGATCTAATATTTGAAATAAAAAAAGTTGGTTTTGAAGAGTATTTTTCCTATTAAATCAATCTTTAGTAGCTTCACAGAATTGATTTCTAATCATAGAAAACTTCTCAGAGCTTTGAACATTTGGGGAATGTTTCAATTCGATCTTATAATAGGTATGTAGAACTTTTGTTTGGTTTACCAAAATTAAATAGGAAAAATTTAATAAATTAAGCTGCCAGCAGAGACATTTTGACCATAAGTTGGTCCATTGTGCTACCACAAGAATCTAGGAAACTTCTTGATTCGCTGGATTACTAGGGGGTTTACATAGAGCGGCATGCTGAACAGCATGGCTTAATGAAATCGGTTTTCAAAATATTTTTAAAACCATACAACATGGTTGGTCAAGTGGTTTTTTCTTTCGTTTAAATGATTGAGCATGTAAAACCCCTCTATTGTAGTAGAATTCTCCCAGGTGGAGCCTATGCCTTTGAGATAAAGCAGGACATGTACAGAAAAGGTGAAGAATCGATTCTTCCTCTTCTTCGTCCATATAATTGCAAAAATCGTTAGACTCTGTTTAGATTGAGTCCGGACTGATCATCTTGTTTACATTTGAAACTTCGATGCGCCTCAAAATGCATTAAAACAACAACAATTTCAACATTCCACACATTGAAACAACAACAAAGTAGACTCATGAGTCCGGTTTTATGTGCCCCACGAGAGCCCTCACCCCACACTTCTCTTGTCTACGAACTGCAGTGATACCGACCTCAATCTTCCCAATCTATACAACGTCTTAGAAAATACTCCAAGACTCTTTGGGTATTTTCCTATGCCCTGTAGCCTATTAGACAGTGTCCGGCAACAATACCTATAACGGAGCTAATGTGCAGTCTGCTTCGAGGTATAAAACTCATGTAGCGCAAAAAGCCACCAAAAGCCAGATCTGTTTAATGTAGGTGTTCAAATTCCAAACAAATAATTTGGGGAAACAAAGTATTCAATTGGGACGACAAAGTTTGGAAACCAAACAATATTTTAAGATGGCGAAACTTGATGTTTATCGTGAAATTTGAAGTTTTTGTAAATGAATATACTAGTCTTAATTTTTGTAATAGATTAATGAAATTTATATGTTTTCAGTCAATATTATGATATTTCACAATAGCATTTTTCAATTCAATAAGATTTATTTTAATTCTAAAATTTGTTTTTTTAAATATAATTCGATATCAATAATTTTTTATTCAAATGTATTAGGATGTTGTTGAAGACGACATCAGATATATAGGTGGTTTAAACAAAAGCGAAATCATTTAGAAAAAATTAGGTAATTCTGTTTATAAGAATCTGTTAACATCGACCAAAATTTGTGTCTGAGAATGATACGATAGCATCTACATAACTGATGCGTCCCATATTGTACCTGTGTGAAAAGCATATTGTAGTTTTTGATTTTTGAAATGGTTTATTTTAACTATTGTGCAGAATGCATTCAATCTTTTACAACCAACTAACATTTCTCCTTATTATCGTTCAAAAGTATTTTTATTGAAATATCATGTCTTTTCCATTTTTTCAAAATGTTTTGAAAAATTAACTATCATAATCAACGGAATATAATTATCAGACGAAAAATGTGTCACATTTTAAAATATGTGGTCAGTTGAAATTTATGGGATCTCAGAGATCTCACCAATCTCACAAACATAAACGTTATTCCTCACGCCAGCAAAGTTTCTTAGTTTTGTTGTCAAATTACTGAGGAAACAAATTTTACCTACTCAATTTTTTGATGAAGCTGAAGTGGGGACTGTGAAATATAAACTGATCAATATTATTGTTTCAGTATCAAGATTAAGTAGGAAAAATGAATAAGAATATCGTAGAACAGTAAAAAAAAAGTGCACTTTTTTGCCAAGCAAAAAAAATATATAAGAAAATCGAATGAAAGAGATAATAATAATAATAAAAGAAAAACGAAGCAGATAGTAAAATATTATGCAAAAAATATATTTTACCAATATCCGCCTAAAACAAAAACAAATAAACAAATCATTTCGTAGTAGTGCTGTGTAGAAAAGTATAGTTTAGTAGATAAGTATTATTTGATTTTAATTTGATATACTTTTTGAGTATTTTATTTAAAAAAATAAATGGTTACGGTCATTGAACGAACCTCATTTTATAGTTTTAAAATTTCAAACAAAAATCTCAAAATTAATAATTAAAATTATAAAATATGAAAACTAATATAATTAAAATACATACATACATACATACATATATCGAAAAAATAGGTTTAATAAATGTGGCGTGTGCTTTACAAAATGGACAATGAAAGTATAAAATACAACTTAGCATATTTTGTTTATCTTTAAAAAATAAAATGTTTAATTTCTAAATTTTGTTAGTTAACAAAAAATCAAAAAAAAAAAAACACACTGTGCAATATTTAAAATGTGGCAAAATAATTTTTGAATATAAGCAAAAGACTGGTAAATATATTATTTAACTATGTATTGTTATAATTTGTATATCACTTAAAAAATATTTTCAATTTTTTTTGTAAGACATGTCCTTGTATACATATAATTCAGAAAATAAGGACATAAAATAAACAAATGAGGAGCAATATAATATTTTAAGTTTAAAATCAAAAGTTTTTGTTCACATAAATACATAGGTTCATTAATTTATAAAGTTTTTTTTTTTAATATGCATGATTCTTTGTTGAAAAATTATATGATAATCTAATGAGATTTACAAAAATTAACCTTATTTGACATTAGTGATTTAAAAGTAATTTTGTCCAAAGTTATGCTATAGTTAAAATACCCTCATTATTTCAAGGTGTGTTGAATTAAGAATTTTGGTATTAGAGTTAGATAGCTGAATATAAACGATAAATATTCATTAAAATTAGCTATAATATTAAGTCAAATAAAACTGGTAGCCTTATTATGAAATTCGTCTCGAATCGTATTTGGTTCTACCATCTAACGTCTTTCTGCAAGACGAAAGCGATTTTGATGTGGCGTTTCGTAAAGAAAAAACCAACACAATTTTAAATCGAGAATAAAGTAATAGGTCTGTTTTGTAACGTGAAATTTCTTGCGAATTTTGGGAAATTTGTTAAAAATAAAAGTTTCAAACAGGCATAAGATTAAAGGAAAGCACTGAATGTGTATAATGGACGTAAACCGTTTTTCACCGTCGCTCGTTCTTCGAATTCATATTGAATTTGAATAACAATTTTAATTTGAAAAGGTCACGAAAAAAGAATAAAAATAATTTTATTTTCACAAAACTTCTAAACAACAATTTCCGAAATTAAAAATTTCACAATGACATGACGTCTAGATTATATATGTCACTTTACTATGGTGTGTGTGCATGTAAGTGTTTTGTGTAGGTTTAAATTTCTCTTGAAATCGGGAGCAGAAATTTTGATGCCAAATCCTGAGGGATCCGTTCTTTTTTGGTTGAAAGGAAAACGACGTACAAATTTGTCGCAAAAACTATCCAAAGCAAATCTGTTTTTAGCTGATATTTGCATTATTTTGGAATAAATCCTAAACCATACTTAGCTTGTTATATCTGTGGCAAGAAGAAAAAAAAAAAACATAAGTCATTTTTTGCAAGTTTTCAGGAGAGCAATTTAGATGTTTGCTTTGCTATTACAAATCGGGAACACAACATATGGACGTTACGTATCGTCCACGCAGAAATAAATACAAATTCTAATAGATTAACGCCCATATTATTCACTCGATACATCCAGATTGAAACTTAAATCCGGATGTATTTACATTGAATTTGTATACTTTACATCTCGATTAAAATTTTAATCTGGATATATCGAGTGAATAATATGGGCGTTATAGTCGTATTTATTACATTTTTGTCTACTTACATATACACAAGAGCCTACGATTCAGTCCGTGTACACGGACTCCGTGTAATTATATTATTACACGCAAATAAAAATCCGTTATCTTAAAACACGTCTATTTATTTGCTTAATATCCGTGTATCCGGATAAAGGAATGGTTTTTGATTTTTATCTTTTCGAGGGGTGGGCTTACAAGCTCAAAATTTTTGAGGGATAATGGATATTATAGATTTTTATTTTTGGTGATTTTCTAAAAAAAATCGATTTTTAAAGAAAAAATTAAATAATTCTAAATTTAAATCCACCGACAGATTCGACTACGAAGTCGTTGTCGTATTTTTATTAAAAAAATACCAAAAATTTGGCCCTCTCCAATTTTAATTGGATTATTTAAAATACACGGATCTTCGGATACACGGACGCCCGGATGGATGGATACACGAAATACACGGATTGTTTTTAAATATCCGTGTAATAGGGAGCTCTAATATACACTGTCTAACTATTTTCAAATTGTTGGAAATATGCTTTATTTAATAAAAATAAATATCACATTATTCACGGTTAAGACAATCTACACTTGTGTCTAAGTACGGCAGCTATAAGACAACAATAAACAAGGTTTTTGAACACGTTTTATAAAGTTGGACAGTTGTATAAAGTTAGACAAAGTTTCATTCGTTTTTAATTTACTTCTTTTTTTTTCAATACATAGTTGATTTTTCCTTCTGCAAGCTGAATAGACATTGACTTATGTCTCTTTTCTCTTTTCTATAGTTCATAAAGCGTAAGAGATAAATATACAAAAAAAAAAAACAAATACAATCGGTTATTACGCATCACATACTCTAATTAACTCGATTTCGACATAAGCCGACTTATGTTGTGGCCACAGTCCACAGATGGCGTGTTTCTTTGAGCTAGTTGCTGTGCAAATGTACATATTTTCTCTTAATTGTCGGTTTGATTTTAAAAATAAATAAAAAAAAATATGTCATCTTATTTCCAACGTAGTTGTGCTACTTGTTGTTGGTAGAATTAGATCTCTTAGTAGATTTTTAATGACTGAGTTACGTCTTCTCAATAAAACACATTCAAAGTAAGTCAATCTTTTGGAGAAAACAACAAACTGAAGCTAGCAATTTTAACTATCAAAAGATAGAGATCAATTTTGAAAACAATGCCATGTTTAATTGTGCAATGTGACCCAAAAATTTCATCACACCATTACCTCTGTAAACCACTCTGCAGAAAATCGACGTGAACTTTTTATTTTAAATAAGACTTACATCGGATTTCACATAAAATCAATTGGTATTTCAACGACGACTCAATTGGACAAAATTATTTTTTTATGGCTAACCGCATCCTATTTTAATCGAAACAAAGACAAAACACATCTCAATGACTTAGATTTCAATGAGTTTGATGTTCTTATAGTAAATAATTTGTTAAATAAAAATGTTTTCACTTATTTTAGAAAAACTAAAATAGTTATTAAACGGTAAGAAACAAAATCTAGTTTGTTTTTTTTTTTTAATTTTTACCACATATTTTAATATAATTATTCAAAGTTTTTTATACATTGTCCTTTTAATAGGCGCTGTAGGATAAATTTATAAAAAAAAAAACAATATAACTTCAAAAGCACACATCAAACGATTGCAAACATGTTTTTTGTATTTATTTAAATTTGCTATAAATGCTATCTGAATTAATTTTAATTGCAAATAAATGTTTCTTGAATATGTTTGCAATCAATTTTCACTTCAAATAAAAAAAATCATTACAAATCATGGGTATAATATTAACTAAAATCACATTTTTGCTCTTCATCAATCACGACTTAATAAATCTTAAAAAAAACCATCCATTCATCATTATTACATAGGATAAATATATATACATTTTTCTAGATTTATAAAAAAATATATTACTCTAAATTCACAAGCATATTAAACTAATATTAAAACAAAAAGATGAACACTTAAATGTAGCTCATAAAAGTAAAATAAATGAATAAATATTAGAAATGCATTTACAAGTATAAAAAAAAGAGAAATCATTAAATCAAATAATTTAATATTAAAAAATAAGTACCTAATTTTTAAATGAACATAAAATATATATTATAATATATAGTTATATTAAACGATGGGAAAACTTTGATTGTTATTGACAAAAACAAAATATTTTCTCTGTTGTTAGTAAAAAAAAATAAAGACTTTCTTTTATTGTAGAACTTGCCTTCATAATTGTACAAATAGTTGTTTAAAACAATATTGTATAATTTAATTGTTTTTCTTTTTTCATTTTAAAATTACAGTTGAATTAAAATGTTTTATTGTATAATGTTTTTTTTTTTTGTGAAATTTTAAAAATCAAGTGTCTTTATAATTTTTTTTTATAATGATTTAATCAAATATAAAATATTATGATTATAATAATTTTGTGTTTAATTTTAAATAAAATATATGTAAAGATTTCTTTTAAAAAGGGTTATTTTCTTATTTATTAGTCTTGCAAATTCAGAGACTTGCATTGAAAGCTTGGAGTTACAAGACACCTTTGTAAAAATTTAATTTTTTGAAGTCATATGACTGTCAACTTTGATTAACACAGGGATTTAATAGGAGATATAAGCTGCGTTTTATTTTCCCCCAGATTCAATCCAGATCAGATCATGTAAATAAAACAACCCGGGATCTCAGTGACAACTTGTTATATACCCAACTCTTTTTTCCTTTTGTTTTTTTTATTTGTATACACCCGTTGTCTTTTTTCTTTACACTACTGACGACATTTACAAATTAAGGGTGTGTGTTCAAAACGGATTTGGAAATCCAAATCCAAAACAAAGTTGGATCTTGTGTTGTTTTTGTAATACATGTATTTTCGTAAGCAAATCTAATCTGGTTCGGATCTCGGGGAAAATAAAACACAGCTATAGATGTAAAATTCACCCTTAGGGTTTGTTCACAGGTGATTATCCTTAATCAAGGATTAATGCAACTGGTAAATCATCGAACGTGCATGTTAAACATAATTTGTATTAGGGAATTCAAAATTCGAGTTGTTAATCATGGAAATCTATAATCAGCCGATTTCCATTGATTAGCACCAATTAATTAGAACCTGTTAAAGTGGTGGTGCAGATTTAACCCACTGTGAACAAACTGGCCCTTATTGCGATTGTCAATTATCAAGAAATTGATCATTAAAAAAATCTATCAATCAATGTGAAAATCGGTATTGTGTAACTTAATTGAAGAAGGCATTTTTCAACTGTAAATGAAATTGATAATTGACATTTAATTTTTCATAGCAGGAACTGGGGAAAAAAGAAAAGAAATGAAATACAAATAGTTTTAATTGAAAGTTAATAAAGATATTTTATTTAAAATGAGTTCAGTGGAGTTCTGGTTCGATGATGACGAACGAAACTTTTTACGACTCTTTTTTTATTTGATGACCTGTGTTTTTGTGCAATGCATTGAGATCTCACTTTTGTTTGAAAGAACGCTATCGTCCAAAGTCCAAAAGAACTCTTGACCTGGTGGATAAACACACGTATTCAATTCCATATTCAAATTATATTTTCAGTATCAGAGAGAAGTGCTGCAGAGATTTCAATCTTATTTTCGCTTTTCATCTTATTAGTTTAAATTTTAAATCTGTCCAAACTTACAATAATTGACTAAAACTTTATATGAAGTAAATTTATAAAACTCTGCTCGTTGTCATATATTCCACAGGAGGTCCTAAGCCATTTAAAATTACAGCAAAGTAGTCCCAGTTTCTTTGTTTTTGAGCACAGTCCCTTTGCAACTTCCAAATTTCCGGCCATCAGCATCACAAGTTTTGCCTGTTTCACTTTGTTGCTTACTATTTTAGCCCTTTTGCTGAAAATATAGCATTTTTTATTTTGTTTAGTAATAAAACTTTATGAAAACATATTTTATGCAGCATCAATTAAAATTTTTTGGATTGACACTCGCCAATCGCAATAGGGTTGTTAATTCAAAATGGCTGGTTGATGCTCATTCACAATAGGTTCACCAAAAAATTGTTGACAATTGACAATCGCAATAGCGTTTTAAAAAAATTGTTGATAAAATATGTCAACTTTAAATTTAAAATTGAAAATCGCAATAAGGGTGTTTTGAACTTAAATTTACAACAGTAATTCAAAATCACGGAGAAACCGTGAGAAAGAAACAATCGCAGTAAGGGTGGTTGATTTGAATAATATGCGTAATCGTATTACAACGGAAGGAACAATTTAATAAATCATCCCACATTTGTGTAGTGCGGTAAAAGAAATAATTCATAAAAAGCGATTTTATAAGAAGGTCTTTTTTATAACAATACAAATTCTATATACTACTGAAATACATCAACCAAGTAAAAGACATAGCGATTTTATTAGACTTGTTTGGTAACGTGAAATTTCTTGCAAATTCTTACAAATTTTCAAAATTTGCTGTAAGAACCCTAAGAAAAAAACTCAGTTTTAGGAAACTTGTTGAAAATTTAAGTTATCAAACAGGTGGAGTCGTTTAAGGAGAGGAATAAATCTGACCGAGCTCTATAAAGTTGGCTACACACCACACGATATTCATACTCGTGTTTATGCATTTACAACGAACATCGTAGGTTAATATGACAAGTCTGCTGATTTTATTCATCGTGAAAAAAATCAGTCGCACTCTGATTTTTGCTTTACTTTACTTTGACATTGTTTAAATAAACCCTATGCCTTAAGATAAAACATAAAATCATCAGTTTAAAGAACAAAAGCGGGAGTTGAAGTGGATGAGCCATATAGTAATGAAAATTGACAAAATGGATTGTTTGGAGAATTCCTAATCATTTTTGGGTGTTGTGTCTTCTGGAATTGTCTTACCTTTTGTTTAATACACAATATTTATAATCATAATTATCTGCCCACACAATTTTAAAAATTAACTATTATTTAATTATTAAAGTCAATTACGCTTCAATAAACTGAAATATAAGTGGCCTTCTCATATAACAGGTAAACAATAAACATAAGATAATTAGCAGGTAAATACGTGTCATAAAAATGATGTCTTAGGCAGGTACTAGGATTTAAATTTCATATATAAATACCTGAGAAAATGTTCCGGCATTATTTAATCATCGAGTTCTGTTGATCACGTTAACAACACTTCTAAAAATTGTTGCTCTTTTAAGAATTTCAAAAAAAAAAAAGTTAAAATGGCGCCCAACGGACAATCACAAAGTCAAACTAGAATGCAAACACAGAAACGTACACACTTCAATCCTTTGGGAGAACCAGCAATGTCAACTCTTAAAGCACCAATGGTTCGAATTGAAAATCATAAAAGTGAAGTTTTATCTTGTGAGTTTCATCCATCGGGAAAATATATTCTATCATCAAATCGTGAAGGCCTGATACGTAAGTTTTGAAGTTATTTTCTATTTTTTAGAAGTTGTTTTTAATTTATTTTATTTTACCAGATATTTGTGATATTTATGGAACATTTACGAAGATGATGGTAATGGAAGGACACACAGGTGCTGTGATGGAAACACATTTCTCCAGGGACGGTTTTGATGTTTACTCCTGCTCTATTGACGGAACTCTAGGTGTTTGGGATACTTTCGGAGGTACACGAAAATCCAAACTTGAGGGACACAATAAAGGCGTCAACTGTATGCAGGGAACCAAAATAGGATATCCTTTATTATGTTCAGGATCTAATGATGGTACAGTTAGAATCTGGGACACACGTGAGCAAAAGAGTACATTAACGCTTGAAAGTGAAGCAGATAGAACTGTGACAGCATGTTCCTTCAGTGAAACTGGTGACTATATTTTCTCTGGAGGATGTGATGGTGGTATTGAAATTTGGGATGTTCGACAGAAAGAAGTTCTTCATGTGTTATCGGGACATACGGGTAAAATCACTGGAGTTTCTTTGTCACCTTGTGGAAGCTATTTGCTTTCACATTCGACAGATAATACTCTTCGAATTTGGGATGTTGGTCCTTATACACCTCTAGATAGAGCTGTTCGGTGCTTTCCATCCAATCAAGATGCTGCTGATAATCTTTTGCGGTGTAATTGGTCTCATGATGGATCTATGGTAAGAGATAGAAATTAATCTGTTTTGATGAATATATAAAAATTATAATCTTACTTTTCTTAAACAGATATCAGCTGGAACATCAGAGCGTGATGTCTTCGTTTGGGATGCGGATAGTGGTGAAGTTATATACGATTTACCAGGACACAGTAGCAGTATAAATGATGTGGCTTTTCATCCAAGAGAATCAATTTTATTATCAGCATCAAATGATACATTTTTGTTCTTACATGAAATAAAAATTTTGAATTAAATTTGTGTTGGTTTATATTTTGTATAGTTGTATAAAACCCTTAAAATTTTAAAAGATATTTACGTAAAGAAATGTTTTAGGGAAGAAAAAATCCTGTTTCTTTTTTCATAGAAAATCACGATTTTGATGTAGTAATTAAAAAATAGTTTGTGAAAAAAATGGTCCGGAAGAAAACCGCCTTACATAATATCAAAAATTTTTTTAAAAGCGTTTTTTTTTATGTCGAATTCCTTTCAAAAAAAAAATCAAATTTTTTTCCAAAAGAAACGAATTTTTTCTGTCAAAACGAATTTTTCTAGTGTAGCAAGATTCGTTTTTACAGAAAAAATTCGATTCTTTTGGAAAAAAATTCGATTCTTTTTTTGAAAGGAATTCGACATTAATTAGGTTAAATCTTTTCCAAAGTTTAATTTGTGTCACTAGGTAATGTCATTTAAATCCAATTTACACACGGCCTAAGCTAAGAACGCAAATTTTGTGCCAGAGACAATAGGTACCTGCTAGAAATAACCTCAAAAGTTATCGGTCGGTGTTATCTTTTAAAACGTAAAACAAAAACAACATTGGATCTAGCTTTCCATGGGGGTTACATTTATTCGGTTTTGCTCGTAGTTAGATTTCAAAGCTGAACGTTCTACTACTTTTAGTTTTTTTTTTTTTTGTATTTTCCTCAACTTCTTAGCGAACTTCACAAATTAAGCCTAGTATGCTGCTGATGCGAAACGAAATTTTTCTGTGATCTCCAAACAGACAACGAAACGCTTGCGAAAACACAACGGAAAATATCCTTGGAGAGTTTCACTAATTCCAAAAACAAAATAAAACATAAACGCTAAAAATCAAAGAAACCAATGACGTAAGAAAATGATAAACAAAAAAAAACACAAATGTCATTTTTCCGCACACAATAAATAGTCTGTATAATTAATTCAGTGCGAAAAAGGAGCGGAGACTTCTCCAAATAATCTGCTACAATTATAAGTTTCGCTCTTCGAACAGCGTACTGCAAAACGAAAAGCAGAACGAAATTTTCCGTTTATGATTTCGTTGTGTCATTTTTGTATTGGATTTTTCGTTTCGCTTCAGCAGCGTACTAGGCTTTAAGAATAAAAAATATTGTGAGAAAAAGCTTAAATATCCAACTGGCTCGTTGGTCTAGGGGTATGATTTCCGCTTAGGGTGCGGGAGGTCCCGGGTTCAAATCCCGGACGAGCCCAAGAAGAGAATTCTTTTATTTAATTTTTAAAACAAAAAAAAAAAGAAGACGTTAAAACATGGGTAGTTAAATTTGAAAGAACCTCCCCGCCAAGGGGGAAAACAACAATACAGATAAATGTGTGGAATATATCTAGTTAAGATTTTATTATTAAAAAATAACTTGGGTTTTATTTATTCATAACTTATCAACAGTAATATTATTTTTATTTCTATTTATAGAAGCTCAAATTTATTTCAACCCCATTCCATGTCATTTTTTTCCCATGGTGTTAAAATCACAAAAGGTATGATTTTTTCCAAGCCCGTAGGAAATTGGATGAAAAAAAACTATTCGGATCTAAATAATTTACATGTTAAATGCAACAACAACTTATCCCCAATGGGCTTTGCTAAACCCAGATAACTTTCGGGGCTTAACTTAAGTACGGAGAAAAACTGTATTACCGGCGGGAATTACATAGTTGTTATCGATAGTTTGTATGGAAACTCCATACTGCAATGGCGTCGCAAATCCCCGATATCGTTTTTTTTTCAACCAGGAAAAAAACACCTAATACCAGCCGTGTTTTATTGCAAGTCCGGGGGGAATTGGATGAAAAAAACGACGTCGGTTTGTTACCGGCATGAATTACATACATGTTATCGATAGTTTGTATAAAAACTCCATGTTTTTTACTGTCATCCCGTCGCTAATCCCCGCTGTAGTTTTTTCAACCAATTCCCCCCGGACTTGCAAAAAAACACGCCTATCGTCACTACGGAATGTGGGTACGCTGACATTTTTTCTTGTAAACCCTCAGCCTTAGCTTTATTATTGGCCCCGATAGCGTTGGTGGATTTAGGAACCGATGAACGATTTTTCTCTCAATTAATAGATATACATACATATGTATATAATAGGCGTGTTTTTTTGCAAGCCCGGGGGGAATTGGTTGAAAAAAACGACAGCGGCGATTAGCGACGCCATGACAGTAAAAAACATGGAGTTTTCATACAAACTATCGATAACATGTATGCAATTCATGCCGGTAACACAGTTTTTCGGTGCGCTTAAGTTAAACCCCGAGATTTCTCCGGGATTAGTTGTTGTTCCATTTAACATGTTAATTGTTTAGCACCGACGTCGTTTTTTTCATCCAATTCCCCCCGGGCTTGCAAAAAAACACGGCTAATAATGATACTATTGTCTATTGCAAAGTTTTACAATTTCTTTTTTTGATAATATAAATTATGATGTTCAATGTTTCCTTTTATCATCTTATATAAATGGTTTTGTTTTAAAAATTTAGTTAAATATAACTTTTGGGCTCGTCCGGGATTTGAACCCGGGACCTCCCGCACCCTAAGCGGAAATCATACCCCTAGACCAACGAGCCAGTTGGAAACATCCAGTCACTAAAGCGCCCGTTAAAAGTCATTTTTGAAAATTTTAGTTTTTAATTTTGAAAAATCAATTATTATTTTATTGGAAAAAAAGCTAAGGACTTGAATTATTATTATTTAATATTCTAGCTTAACTTTTCAAATAAAATTACTTCTATTAAGTACATATATCAATAATAATATAATGTGGAAGTTTGGGCTGGAATTAATTTTTGTGTGACTAAAATAATTAAATTAACATTTTCAATTATGCGAGTTTGAAACTCGCTTTATTTGGCTTTATTTGCCCCCAATAGGCACAGTACACATATTAAAGGTATTGGCGCAAAATTTTAAACATTTTAACGCGGCTCTAAATCTACTTTAAAATGGGAGTCGGCTCTTAATAATAACTTTAAAATGAGAGGCGGCTCTTTGTAAATTTTAAACGACATAAAGTATACTTTACCGTTAAAGAGGTCTTCTAACTTTAAAACCAGCAAAACGCTTCTCTATCTTTTTAAAGTATGCTTTATCTGTGGGAAATTATCACTTTGAGTGTGAGTTACACAAACACAAATGCATCCACACAGGGGAGGCGTGCAGTTAGACAGCTAAATGCACCCAAAGGCATTTTGATCTGTTTTGTTTTAGGATTGTTTTGAAATTTTAAATCGTTAAAATAGTAAAAAAGCTTAGTACATTAAAGAAACAAGTAATATAAAAGTAATTAAAGTGATTACATGCAATACAAAAATAGAAAACTACACGCGGTGCTGCGTTAAATAGCACCTATATTTAAAAACACCTACAACAAGCAGTGTAATTTTTGTTCATTTCACAGGTAAGCTGTATCTCATATTCCACATAAAGTAAGTAAAATTACTCTGCACTACGGGCGCTCAATGGATTTGAGTGCCTTGTCATCACCAACAAAAACTAATGCTACCCTGGACGAGAATTTCAATTTTCACAGATGGGGTTCAGCTAATTCCCGTGATTGAAGTGTATTTTTATTTTCAAATAATTTGCTTTTTTAAAGCAAAATGCTACGAAATATCAATTGAAAAGTATTCTCAGATAATGTATTAGCCTAAAAAACATCACTTCACATTACTTTATGTGGAATATGAGACACAATCAGCCCGTGAGAAGAAAAATTTGAAAACTCCATATTAAAGGTGTTTTTACACGATTTAACACAGCACCTCATGTTGTTTTGTTTTTTTTTTATAAAATATTGCAATTATTCACTATGTTAAATTTTATTTCACTTTTTTATTTAGTATTTTCACTTTTTTAATTCGAAATTTAAATCTCAAAACACTTTCCTATAGCTCTGCAAAATTACAGATTGGGTTCTTTTTGTTTTTTTTTTTTAATTTTTCGTCCTGTTTGATTTATTCAGCTGTCAAAATTAGGAGTGTTTCACAAAAGTTTGCTGACGTTTTGTTAAACACGTTCTTTAGTTAGAAGAGTTGTTTAAAGTGTTTAGAATTAAGAAAAATTTAAATAAGAATTTTTAAATAAAGGACTATTTTAACTAGAGTCGGGTTTATTACTTAAACGAGAACTATTTAAAATTTTGCGCCAATATCATTAGCGTTTTCATTTTTGTTCAGTTCTGCGCATCTGTCAAAATCGAGGTGTTATGGTGGTAAAATGGTGGATTCAGTGCCCCTTTCCTTGTCTAATTTCAATAGTTTGTTGTTGTTTCTAATGATGCGCGTTGCGTTCCTGTGGGCACTCGAACAGCCATTTTTAATTTTTTGACATTTCCAACTTTGACAACCTGCGCAATATATTACCTTTAATATGTGTACTGTGCCCAATAGGTACCTCAACGCTTTATTTATTTATCTATTTTTATAACTTTCATTGATCGCTGAAAACTTTAATTCTTCATTTTGAGACGTTTATAGAAACTAAAATCAATAATTGCTTTGAAGCCGAAATGAAGATGTTAGCTGGCATTATTATTTTAGCGAACAAAAAAGAGGAATCGGATATTTTTAATATGCAATGATTTAGCTACCATATATTTTATCAATTAAATATTGAAATTCATTTGATGGGGGGGGGGGGGGGCGGAATAATAATTCGTTGTTAAAATTAGTTCAAAATAATCAATAATTTTGCCAATTTTCCAATGACGATTGTCAATGATAGTTATAACTGGTGCACTATATGCAAAAACCCGAATTTAATGTTTTAATCCGATAATAAATTTTATTAAGGGCTTGTTTCACAATGTCTGAGTAAAGTTCTGAATAGTTACTCGACATATAAATACCGGCACAGGGTCATAAGTCCAAAACCCAAAAAATAATATTTTTGCATTTATAACCTATATTCAAGTCGTAATACTGTGCCAGTAATTTTGTGCCAAGTAACTAATCAGAACTTTACTCAGGCATTGTGAAACAGATCCTAAGGATTTTTTGAAAATCTTTTTTGAAAATGGCTCTACAGATTTCTTTAAAAAAATTCAGTTAATTTAAATATATGTATATGTAGTATGTATATAGGCCACCTTTTTGTGAAAGAAATTTCCGAAAAATGGGTAATGATATTTTGATCGCTCCTCCACAACCGATTTTGATCAATTTGTTATTGAGAATGTTTAAAAATTTAAAAAGTAGGTGTACCTATTCACCCCTGTTCTGATTTCCGTTCCGAATTAAATCTGTATAAAAATCTAATAATAGGTAAACGTATAATAGGCGTGTTTTTTTCCAAACCCGAAGGAAAGGAAATTGGATGAAAAACGGTTCGGGGCTAAATAATTTACATTTTAAATGCAAGAACAACTAATCCCCAATGGACTAAACTTAAGCACGGAGAAAAATTGTATTACCGGCGGGAATTACATACTTGTAATCGACAGATTGTATGAAAACTCCATTTTTTTCTGCAATGGCGTCGCTAATCCCCGATATCGTTTTTTTCAACCAGTTCCCTCCGGGATTGGAAAAAACACACCTATAATACCTTGTCAGTTCAATTCGGACGCGAAAACGGAAATGAATTTCCAAATTTCATTTATTTTCAATCTGATCGAAAATACTTAGAGTTCGAAAACCAAAGGATTTTAAAACAGATCGGAAATCAAGACTGGGGTGATTGTGTACCAATTTTTTCGAAAAATATGTTTTTGGAATTTTAAAAAAGCTTTCGTATTTTTTTTTTTTTTTGAAAACTCATGAAATTGGTGCAGTTGTGGTTAGTTTTGTATTTCGTGCAAAATGTCAGCAAATGTTTGTTCTTTTAAGTGGGTATTTTTTATTGGTATTATTTTAGAAGAAAACATAAGAATAAAAAATTCATAATATAATATTCCTCACGCTATATCAGGTAATTATTAGATTTTTCTTGCAAAATTATTCGTCTAATTTTGCCTCAGATTTTCTCTTCCCTTTTTCTCTTAAAAATGCCAATAATTCTGCATCCACTTTCATACGCAGATTTTTCTAATCAATTAAAAATGGACGCAAGTTCAATTTTGAAGGTTCGAAGTATGTAATTGCGAAATTTTCGAAAACGAACGAATTGTAAAATATAGAACTTCTTTTGAGTGAAATTAAAAATCGATTTGGTTCGATATGGGACAGGAGCGTAAATACCTAATTAGAAAAATTAATTTTAATTTTTTTTTTAAACTTGATAAAAATAAATTTTAATTTTTTTTTTTAACTTGATAATTTTTATAATTATCACTAACGAAGATAGGTATTGAAATTCAGAACAGATTTACAGGTGCTTATAACAGTGTACGGCTGTTTCTTTACTGCTGGAAAAATGTATCTTTCGCTGCAGTCCTACACTTGCGGATACAAAGATTCTTGATGGCGAAGCAGAAATATTCGTGGTCATTATAAAGTAAGTTCTCTATATATATATTCCATACTTACAAAATTAATGTATCAAAATAATTCGTCTCAAATTGGCGTTTCATCCCGATGATCTAATTTCACTTAGCTAATTGCAAACCTTGTTACTGCCTAATTGTTTCCTTTGATCAGCACAAAGGCTTATGACAGAATTAAAACACATTTATTTTATAACTTTCCCTTATTGCATTTTATTAATATGTTGGTTTAATATTTTTTTTCCAATAACATGTTCCTTTTATAATATATTTCTTTTTTGCCTTAATGTTACATTTCAACTCAGACAAATTAATGTCTTATATTATTATATATTTTATATTATATAAACGCCATTATTTCCATATACGCACAAACAAATTAAAACAGCTTTTATTTAATTCATTATTATTGTATAAGCATTCAATGAATATCATTTTATTTTAGTTATTTATATATTTTTGTCTTTATTATTTTAATATGTATTTTTTTAATTTAGTTAATCGCAATATAAAAATATATATATTTAGCTAATTGCGTTTTCATTTCTATGTGTGTGTGTGTGTATTATAACTTCGTAAAATAAGTAAGAATACAAAATAAAAATAGGTTTTTAACCGTAGAGTATTTTTTTTTTATTAACAAAATTCATAAAAATAGCAACAATAATAGTTTTTTTTGTATTATTAATAAAATTGAGAATCAACTCATTAATTTTACTTTTTAATTTAAAGAGTACATAATATAAGCTCAGGATATTGGATTTGGTTTCGAAAAGAATAAACTTTTTTTTTCTTTAATATAATCACATCTTAACTAAAAACTTTTATAAAAAAAATTCTTCTTTTCTTTCTGATTTATTTACAAATCTGAGTAAAAATCTATTTGGATACATTAAAGTAAATTGTTAAAAGAAAAAAGAAGGAAAGAAAGATATCATCACAAATTATTGCTCAAGAACGGTCACCTCGATTGGCGGAATGAATTTCCATGCATGCTGTTGGCTTTCATGGTAACTGGCGAAATTTTGGTATGCTGATTGCTCTAATTGACCTGCAGCACCATGGTCTGTTGACGTTGGTACAATTGGTCTATCTTGAATGGGGAGGGATCGACATTGTATGTTTGTTTTATAAATACCAGGAGTAAAAAATATGACTGTACACTCATGATGCGCCTCTTCATTTTTTTCCAACAATGGAATTGATGTTCTAAACACAAGTGTAAACATTATAATTGAAGTTTCCCAAAGTAAAAAAAATTTAATAATAATATTTATTATATTAATTAACTCACTGATGTGGTCCAGACATAGCAACATCTAGATTATAGTTGTCAATTCCATTTTTATAGTCTTGATAGAATTGTATTGTCAAAGCTAAATGTTTAAGAGGTGTAACCGATTGATTACACACTGTTATACTTAAAGTTAAACTATGGCCAGCTGTACAAACAACTTCGGATTGCGGCTCCACCAGAGTATTTTGTATTGAAACAGCTTAAATATATGTAAATAGTTGAGTTAACAGATTTTTCTTCTTTTAATAAAATGAACTTACTCCATTGTAAAGGTGCAACTGTTGTTAGATCAATCATGGCAGGAGTAAGTGTGATTCCTTTTAATGATGCTATTCCTTGAATTTCAGTTCCGGTTAAAAGCCAACTAATATTAACGCGTTCGGCTATATGATCCGAACACAATTTACTAATTTTATCACTATATGAAGGCTGTGTATTCATATTCATATTCATATGAACTGAAATAAAAATGGAAAAAAGATAATGTACATAAGTAACAAAAACTTAAATTAACTATACAAATACAAATGCATAATCTACTTAAGGCAATTTTCTCAAAAAAAGTTAAAAACATATTTCCGTATTGAAAATTTTTGTGACAAACACCAGAAACGCAGTATTATTGCAATAACTTTAAGCTTTATAGGTATAAAGTTTAATCAAAATCATTAAGGCCATTTTCAAGAAAATTTGAAAGAACCACCTGCTACTACGGATTTTTACTTTACTTTTCTTTGAAGTAGTTAGAATTTTTTTTTTAATTTAATTAATGTAAACAAAAATTTATTTCTGTGAATACAATAATTTACAGAGGCTTATGTATTTAAAAAAAAAAAAACCATACCTATTTCCTCTGTTTGCTCGTCATTTTTACAAAGACTCTCCAATGAACACCTATCAACTGGTATTGGTACCCTACAGCTTTCTTTAGCCTCTATAAGAATATTTTTATTATTGGTATAGTTGAGCGACATTTCTTGAGCAGTTAAATTCGATACATCCAGTACAAGGTAGAACTGCGAAGGTCTAAAAAAAAAGAGATAAGTCATAAAATAGTATACCTTCAACTCTTGGGAATTTAATTCAACTTACATCTCAGCTGGCAGTACATCCCAACTGGTTATTTGAGCACTTGGCAATAGCTCGACGTTAAAAGATATTGCACATTGTCGGCAATAACCTTCACGCATTGCATCTCCACCCGAATATTTAATACGAAACTGAGCCTCGACATGATGGCCAACGTTAATATTGGACGGTTGTGGAAGGCTTAGTGTGGCTATTGAAGAATGACCGCCAGAATGCGAGGAACGAAAACTCGATGTTTGTGTATCGTTGCGACGACCTGCAGCACTAGAATGATGTTGCGGTGTCGGCGAACTAACGCGACTAGGCAAACTCGCATGACCCGAAGAGACAGTAGAATAACCAAGTGATTGCGGCCCATCATGATGATGTCCACCAATATATGTTGTAGCTCCTGAATGAACTGAAGCGGCACGCCCACTTATCGAGGGGCAAATAAAATCTGCATCGCCAAATATACGAACAGGAAAATCAATTGTACTCTTTGGTGGAATGGGCAACTGAGATTGCAGCTCGACTTCGTCAATGTGAAATATTCTGGACTGAGTTGCTTGGTCAACGTTCGAACTTAAAGTCATTTCTAAGTGCTCCACAGGCATAGGACTGTCATTTATAATTGTTATTGTACATTCTGCGCTTTCTCCGTTGTACAGTGTAAGACTAGCGGATGTTATGACCGTTTCGGAATTGGCCAATGTGCAAAATGTCGCCGTCTGTGGAAGTGATGTTTTGATGCTTATTCGCGGCAATGCTGGGATAACATCAATTAAATAGTTTTGGGGGAAATTACGATTGCGCATGTGTTTCAGACGGCAATTTGATTTAACACCCAATGTGTGTGTACTGTAGCCTTGGATTTCCAACTGACCCACTTCGATGGGGGTTCCGTGGAGAGTTATTGGTGTGGGAACCGATGGCTGGAGTTTGACTGTCTGTGGTAGAGATTCAAAAACTATACCATTGGTCAACAGTCGCATATCACAAATTTGAAGTTCGAAGGGTAGCGGATTGCGCACTTTGATTGTGATCTCAGAAAGGTCATTTTGGACCCAAAAAAATGCTGAAAAAAATTAAATATTAAACATTTAGTATGGATATGGAGTATACTAAAATTTAGTATTTACAAATTTTATTTTTATCCTTTTTCTTCTCCCTCCGGTCTATTGAACTAAAATGAATAGGTGTGAACAAAAATGGACCACTATCGACTTTGATGACTTTGATTTGTTGCGGCCGCAAATGCGACGGTAGATCCTTCAATGTCAAGTCCAAACAGTAAGGGATATCTGTCAAATTTGCTGGAGGTATAACAGTACCATTTTCTAGCACCAGTGGCACCGGTGAACCTTCACACTGAGCACTTAGTTTCTATAAAAAAAAACCCTTTATTCATTGTTTAATTTTTATTTTTTTAGATTTACCTGAAGATCTTGAGCCATTTTACTTTGCTCAACTGCAGTCATATTATCCCACTGCGTCTGCAAGAGAAACGTCATGTGCCGTGTGGCCAACGCTGAATGCCCCAAACGACCAGCCGCTGTTATCAACGACTGCACCTGTTCTATTTGCAGTGCTGGCCACCCTGCATTATTTTCAATCACCTCTAAGGGATCGAGAGACAGCAAGTATCCAGGAAAGCTTTCCAACATCAGCCGATAGTTCTGTGCCCATTCAGGATTCTGATGTCCACATCCGACATGCTTCCAAGCTGCCATTCGTTGAAAGAAGGCTGCTTTTCTTCGATAGCCAATTTGTTGGTACAAACTAGTTATAACTTCAAATCTTTTCACGCGATCCTGATCACTCATGTTCAAATTAATCGACAGAATATTTTGCAAAAACATCGTCACGTCCAAATTTTTATTCTGTTCGATGCAAATGCGAGCTGCCTTTAAGGCAGCTTCAGTTTCCACAACAGCGGCATGTCTGTATTTGCTATAATTAATTATAGCTCGACGATAACTTGCAGTTATTTCCTCGGGCTTTAAGATGGACCCAGGCAGATCATTGCGTCCTGCAGAAGACGACAGGGATGATGAGTTAGAGGACGAGGAAGTCAAAAGCGATGACACTGATGAAGTAGATGATGAATTCGATGCAATCTGTGTTGTCGGCTCATTTGAGTTTTGATGTTCGAGAATGACTTTCTTTGTAAGATCGCTGGCACGCCATTTTTCTGGAGTCGATTTTAATGGTGAAGCATTACCTTCTTGAAGGCTTGCATTTCGATGCAAAGTTTCAATTTCCCTTAGTTGCGGGTAGAGAAGAATGGCCGAGGCAGCACATAGACCCTCTTCCGAAGCACCGGCCCACAATGAATCGTTTATGGCACGTAGAGTTTCACAAGCATTGTGATATAAATTTAATGCATCAGCTATGAGACCTGCTTGCAGTGATAGATCAGCTAAGTTTTTAGTAACACGACCAACACATCGTTTACGACCGTTGCGTGAATCCAAATCAAGTCCGACAAAATCGCGTTTCTCAAACGGTGCATAAAGAAGTTGAATTTTTTCAACTTTCTCACGTGATCTATCTAATCGCTTAGATTCAAGAACCCAAAATATTGAATTGGCGAAGTCAGTAATGTGTGTTTCCAAATCAACACATGGATCATTTTCGCGGTATAGAAATGCCAGACTTTTGAAATTCGACGGCATGTTAAATTCGTTTTGAAGTTTGTTTTGTGAAGGCTCCTCTTCGTTTTCATTTTGAGTTGATGGTGTTGCTGGTGGCCCAAAAAGAATTGCACGCGAATCATAAAGTGTTGTCATGTATGTGGCTTTTAAGGATTCATGCTGAAGGCAAAGTTCATTCAATTCGGATTGTTTTTCGAACTTTCCAATTGTTATAAGTCCCAGCAGACGTCTGTGGGTTTGAAAGTCTCCCCACTCATTATTCTCAACCGGGTGTTCATGTATATACCGCAGCC